>CM039680.1:117209789-118409789 GCA_022537955.1 Schmidtea mediterranea
TTTTCTTCTTACTTCCTTACTTCTAATGATGATGTAGCAAGCATAAATTGAGCTATCAATACGATAGGCCCGTCGCAAATGCTGGCGAGTTCTGGTATGTGATTGATCACCACGTGTAAGGAATGAACTAACGCGATACTTTTTATTTTAGAACAAAGGGAGATAAAGGGAACCCCGTGAAATTTGTGATGTATGAGCCAATTAATTAATAACCAGAATAAAAATTTAAGATAAAATCTTGAGAAAGTGAAAATTTTTGATAAATGTAAAATAAATTAATCGATACGATAGAAATAATAGAGAAAAATGATAAATGAATTAGTGATAAAGATGATTAGAGATTTAAGAAATAATTGATTTAAGAAATGAATTATGAGAATAAAATTAGGAGAAGTTAAATAAAAGTAAATTAGAAATGAGAAATAAATAGAGGAATAATAAAATGAGAAATAAATTTAAGAGATATAAATGTTGCTAGCAGTGGTTCGATACACAACACAGATAACGAACCCGAGTATTGAATTCATATTGAATCGGCAGTGAGATTTGAATTAACCGGAAAAATGATTCGAATCAAAAGACATGCTAAGAACCGTACCGGGCGTGAACACCTTAAGTAGACCATTTAGTGGAGTTGAGGTCAATGGACAATGACATTATCTGTTATAATTTTTTTTAAATTACGATACATATGGCGGAATGGCTTAAAGTTAAAAGCCCAGGCGTAGAGGAGTCACATAAAACTTCAAACTATCTTACTTTTTTGTGTTTTTTGTTTCCGGTCAGGAGACTGAAGATTGGAATTATAAGGCGAAATGGTAAAAGACTTCATTTTTTTCTGTTAATAAGCCTAACGTTGATTAATAAATCAAAAATTCCGGTTGGATTATGTTCTGATATCGTTTATCAATTTACATGTCATGGGTGTAATGCCAGATATATAGGAGAAAATTCCAGTCATCTATGTACTTGATTTCTAGAGCATTGTCGATCAAAGAGTTTGACCAACATTAGTGAGTACAATAGATGCCGTAAAAAAGAAATAGGAATGTCTGACTTTAAAGTTTTGTTGAAATTTTTTTATAATTATTGGGAACGTGTGATATGTGAGGCATTGTTGATAAGGATATTGGATCCAAAGATTAATGTGAAAAGTTCTAGGAATACAAATGTTTTTTAATAGTTTGTGTATGTGAAAAGTTGATGTTTCTTTATTGTTTAAACTATTTTTTTAAAATTTTAATATTATTTGTAATTTGTTTCATTATTTTAATGTTTTGTTTAAATATAGTTAAAGTTTAATATTTATAAAAAATTTTTAAATATTTTAATTAGAATATTTAATTATTAAAAAAATAATTTGTTTAGATAAATATAAATAATCCATAATATTGAGTTGGTTTTTGGTGCCTGTAGATGACAGTTAAGCTGTCGAAATATATAGTACGAAGAGTGTTTTATAGGTGTTTTCTATTAATTAAATCGTTACCAAAATTATTTAATTATTAATAAAAGAAACATTTTCTTTCTCGCATGAAGTTCAGCTGTATAACAGAAGGTTCATTTAGACTTTTTCTGAGCACCTAGTTTTCTATACCTGAATTATAAAAACAAAAAATAACTGAATTATACAGTTAAATAACTATTTTCCAAAAAACTCACTATTGATTTTCACAAAATAATTTACAAACGTATAAATTATTTTTAAAATATTGATAAGTGTACAGTTGTGAAAAACAATACATATAAAATGGCAAAATAGATTAACAGTCAATAAATCAAATAATAAACTGTAGATTTGTGCATGTCTAAAAATTACATAAAATCTGTTATTCAACATTAATTCAACAGAATCATGTGATATTTTCTCATTTGTATTTAGACTATCCAATAAAATAGTCATCAGTGGGTCACACATGACTCCACAGTTGCAATGACTCAGAGACTCTGTAATTATTACAATAGAAATTAATTTTTACTCACTCTTTGAATTTAATTTATTGTTTTTTTATTTGAATTTGACGATTTAAAATTTCTTTAATTGTATTAAAACGAAATATAAAAGTAAAATTGATTGTATTAATAATACAAAGAATGAAAATTTATTAATAAATTCACAGCATGCATGCATAATTGATTCTAAATAAAATACTTTTTTTACAAATCAAATTGAGTATCATAAATGCCATGTCTAAGTCACCAAAAGAAAGGAAAAGAAAGCATAAAATATAATTAGTTATGTTAAGATGGAAATTCCATTTTTTCTATTTGTTTCTATTACAAACTCGTTTTGTTTTTATAAAACTAAAAAACACTACACATAGGCTCATTTTTACAAGGAAAATAATGAAAGAAAATTATCGGTTATTGTATCTTGAGGATTCTATGACAGGTGCAAGAATTGGATTCGGATAACTTCGGGTCTGATATACACTCTCATTTAGAGAGCTGATTTGCCATGCACACGGTCCTCCGTAAATATTCTGTTGGCAGTTGTAATGATTCGATTTTTTTGTACTGGCTAAGTCCGGAGGCGATGAAGTTTTCGACTGACTAGTTTCGATTTCTGGTAATCCGGTGCCGTGTACGGAATTAAATCCACTATCACATGTAAAAGGTGAAAAATATCGATTATTCATCGATGGAATGGCAGGCTGGTCATTAATTGTGCTTGTAGATAAATCATCCTTACGATCTGGCTTAATCTTCGTGGCATCACTCGCAGAAGTATGATCACATCCAGTCAAAGTCTGAAGAGGCACGACTGAATAAATATTTGGAGTCAATACTGAACTTCGACCAGTAAGCATTAATTCAGAACAACAACGTTGCTCATCAATCAACATAAATGAGCGGTCAATGTCATTGTGTAAGTAATTAACTCCATTACATCCGGCAACAGGTGAAATAGACTTGGCTCCAGGGTATGGAATGAATGAAATAGTTTGTTCGTTAATCATGGAATCTTTTGTCGTCATCTGAATCTGTGAACTATCAGGATTGTGATGATAACGATTATGAGAATTTTCCCCAGAAATTCTCGGCGGATCAATGATCTGATTGAAAGCATACATAGATTGACTAAGTCGTGAATTGATTACATTGGATTCATCACTGTAATTTGTAAAAAAGTTTTTATTACATGAATCAGGAACTCCAATATTAGTGCTTCTTATGACACCATTCTTCGTCGGCCAATGAATTCTCAATTTTTTCATTCCACAAATTATTCGACTGATAAAATTCGATTCTAAATTTATTTAAAACCACAATTAAATTTATGTAATAAAATCTTTTTTTTTAAATATTGCAAATTTGTTCATTTTTCATGTTAAAAATTTTTAAGGTATTCTATCAAAAAATTGAAAATTAAATTTAAATATTAATAATGAAAATTAGTGAGCTAAATATTTATTAACCAATCTGAAATTATTTGAATGAAATTAGCATAAAGTTTTATAATTCAATAAAATTATGCATTTTATAGATCAATAAAAAAACGATGTCAAATAATTTGTGAGATAATTTCGATTTACAATTATTTGATCTCAATATGAAGGATTCGCCATATTATGAAAATCATTTAGATATTTATTATTCCATTTTTTCATTTAGTAAAAAGGTTCACACTAGTGGGCGAGAAAACAATTTAAGAGGTATTTTTGGTACCACACATATTATGTATGATTTGAGGACTAATCTCACTCTCTTGAGCAATAATCCTTCATTCTTCGCGTTAAAAACATTTAAATATTTTAGAAAAACTAATAACTATGCCATTTGAATTAATTTGTTATACTGAATTAAAATAAGATTTGTGAGATTTGAAATAAATTTGTTATTCAAGTTGTTTTTAATTTATTTTTTTAGATTTGTGACTGGATCCTGGAGAAATCTTTTGAAGGGCATAAGTTCAAATGACAGCTATATCCGCATGCTGCATTTCTATCCTTAGATGACGCATAAAAAGGTCTTGTCTATCAACTTGAATTCTTTTTTTTGTATTGGTTATTATGTTTTATTGCATGCAACAACATTTTTGTTTTATTTAATCATTTTATCTAATAACTGTTTATAGTGATGTTGAAGTTAGAGATTTTAGTTCTAATACATATTTGAAGGTGCCTCCTGAAAATGAACTTTGATCACTCACTTTACCATGTGAAAATAAAGTAAAATCTGTAATGTTCATAGAACTAGATTAATAATTATATGATTTTAGATTTAGTGGTTCATAGGTTGAAAGTTAGTACTGATATTTTTGTAATATAATTATGTACATGCCGACCATGGGAAGGAACTGCTGAAGTAAATTCTCTTGGCCCGGGCTTCTTATAACAAAGAAGTTAGAAAAGATTTAATATCATTGTTTGATTTTAAATTTGTAAAAAAAACATATTATGATAATTAAATCAGAGCATATTTTTAAATTTATATACTGTAGTCTGGTGATTTCTATTGACACCCTTATTTATATATGATTTATCTATATTGCATAATTCTAATTAAAGCTCTTCCTTTAAAGAACTGTTTTAGATTTCAAATAAAACCAAATACTAAATTACCCATTTCCTTTATTTTCCCTATAGATTATAGACCAGGGGTGGCAAAAGCGTCGACCGCGTAGCTATCGAAAGTAGCCCGCGAGCACTATGGAAAATTGCATATAAAAATCAGTTTTTACTTATTGAATTTTCAACTTTATAAACATATTTAAAATAAGTTTCGATTCATATGACAAAAAATTCCAATAAGAAACATAATATTTTTAGTTTGAAATTCAAATATATACAGTTTGTTAATAATCAGAATAAATTTCATGTGTTTGAACAAGTAGGCCATAAAATAAAAGGTAAACATTTTTGCTACAATCCTCGATAAGGAATAAAAAAAATCAAAAACAACAAAAATAAAATACAACAAACAGGTGCTTGTCTATTTCAATTTTAAAATCAAATTGTTTTCGTTAGAAAAATTTGAAAGTTTGAAGTAATTCAAACGTAGCACTACCTAAAAGAACTAACGTTGAACGACATTTTCGAACAGTGCACAAACATTATGAAATTGACTTTCCATTAGATTCCGAGGTACGAAAAGCCAAAGTCAAGTAGTTAAAGTCTCAATTAGGTGCACAACAAACTTTTTTTACGAAATTTAACTCAAAATCAAAAACAGCTACCATAGCATCATTCAAGGTAGTTAATATTTTGATGAAACATAAAAAACCTTTTGGAGATGGCGAAATATGGAAACAGGCGTTTGTTGAAGCTGGTGAGGTGTTATTGAAAGATTTTAAAAATAAATCTGAAATATTGGATTGTATCAACAATATGTCATTGACGCACAATACTAGCATGCAAAGAATGGTGGACATTAGCAAAAACTTGGAAGATATTTTGCGACAAGATATAATCAAAAATGCCGCTTTTTCTCTTTGCAATTTGATGAATCTACAGATTTCACTGATACTGCGCTACTATGCATCTTCATTCGAATGGTTTTTGATGATATGTCCACCAGAGAAGAATTATTGACTATTCTTCCAAGGAAAAGACTAACAAAGGGTCAAGATATTTACAATTTATTCAAGTCTTTTATAAGTTGCACCCATTTCCAGATTCAGAAGTTGGTATCAATTACCATGGATGGAGCTTCGTCTATGATTGGAAAACATGCCGGATTTGTAACACTTTGCAAAAATGATGAAGAAATTCCCAGTTTTCATTCGTATCATTGTATTATCCACCAGCAAACCGTATGCTCCAAAGTGTTGAACTCTAACTATGTAATGAATATTGCGTTTAAAATAGTAAATTCGATACGTGCAAGAAGTCTACAACGACGTCAATTTCGAACTTTGCTTGAACAATGTGAAATTGAAAATACTGAATTATTGTTACACACGGATGTAAGATGGCTTAGCCGTGCAACATTTTTAAAACGATCTAGAGCTCTTTTGCCCGAAATAAAACAGTTTTTGACTGGAAGAGAAGGATTATATCCCGAACTGGAGGATAAAAGTTGGCTGATAAATCTTGCTTTTCTTTGCGACATTACAGAGCACCCGAATAAATTAAATTTACAGCTTCAGGGGAGACACTATTCAATTTTTGACATGATAATAGCAGTTAAAACGTTTAAAGAAAAATTTTCCTTGTTTGTGCGTCAACTAGAACGGGGTGATTTGAAACATTTTAAAAACATGGAAGAAGAATCCAAAAATGCACCAGGAATTCTTTACGATAAATATACCAATCAAATTACTACCCTTTTAAATGAATTTAACACACGTTTCGCAGATTTATCTAAAATTGCAAATATTGCTACGTTCATGTCATTCCCGTTTAATGATTTTATTGATACAGAGGAGATCGCTACTCAGATTAATGAATTTCTGGATTCAAATTCAGCTTGCTAAGAAGATGAGATAATAGCGTTGAAAAGCGACATTTACTTAAAATCAAGAGCTACAACCGAACATAATTTTTGGAATCTTATTTCAGAAGAAAAATATCCAATTTTGCGGACTAGTTGGATATATGTGGAGAATTTGGTTAGTCTGTTCCCTTAGCCCCATGTAGTTTAGTAACTTGGAGAATGGATTCAAAATTTGAGTCTTTTCTCTAAGTAACAACAATAATTAAAATTAAGGCCGGGAAAAATAAAAATCGAATTTGTGAATTAAAAAGAAATTAAAAAAACTTTTATTTGGAAATTTGTTTTTTTGTAATTGAGTGATTGTAATAATTGTAAATTTTAATTGATTGTTTAAATGTAAATGATAAATGTAGAGTTTTTAAAAATATGAATTGTCATGAAGAACATTTTGTCCATAATATATTAATTTAGCATTGCTGATTCTTTATCAATTCGTAAAAGATGAACTCAAAATTGTCAGTGGTTTTGGTAACTATTCAAAGATTACCAACTCTTTCTGAAGGAATCGAAATGGCAGATTCATTAGATAATTTATTCGATGCAACTGATAATACTAATGAGGACTTTCTTGCTGGAAAAGAAATTGTCATATTACAAAATCAAGTTGGTAGACGTCGTTCCAGTATAATAAAAGAAGAAACTGTTCAGTGTTTTTTGAAAAGGATTTTAAAATTTATCAGACACGGAGACAAATTAAAATTGGATGAATGGGATGCTTTGATGTTTCAACAATTTACGATGAAGCAAGAGAACCAGGCTCTTAAACGTGAATTGTCTCACGCTCTTTATCAATACGATGTTTCGTGTAGAGCTGTGACTCGTCTAACCAAAGAGGCTACCACAGCTCGAGAAGTTCTATCTACTCTTAAACCACAAGTTGGAACTACATCTCATATTATTTCTCCTCAAGCTGCACAATTCGATAAAAGTGAAGCAGGAAAAACTCTTCGTTGGATTGAAATGTTAAATGCTACAGTTCCAAGTCGTATTAAAGCTGCACTTGATAAAATCCCAACTAATATTCAAGAATTCTCTATGGATGAATATCATAACTTTCTGTTTGATGGTCTAGTTTTGGGATATTTGATGACATCGTTGGGTTCAGGTCATAGTGAACAGTTAAATGGAAAGACCTGGGTAAATTCTGACGCAAGCATTCTCATCCTCAATCAAAATCTGTCGATCGGGGTTCTTCCGCAGCTGTGGTGTCTCTGCATCCTCATGGGCTTTGGAGCAATCGATAATAAATTAATTAAAAATATGATGGAATTCATATATGTCCGCATTTTTTGGATCCACCTATCTTTGTGAATCAGCCTTTTCTTCAATGAATGGCATTAAAACAAAACATCGATCTTGTTTGACAGATGATCATTTGGCATCATGCTTGCGAATCGCCATAAGCTCCTATGACCCGAAAAACGAAGTACTTGCTGATAAGATGCAGTGCCACGTATCAGGTGCAAGTAGTACCAGTAAATAAGATTATATTAAGATATGTTTACATTCTAGTATAGTATTATAAGTTTTTTTCTAATTTGTTTTGTATTTAAATACAATAAATAGAAAAACTACAGGTAACAATTGAAAATAGTTTTTCTGGTAGACCGCCGGATTTAATTTAGTTAAAAGTCGCCCGCAAGACTTGAAAGTTTTTCCACCTCTGTTATAGACAATATTCTTTTTTATTTAATACAAATTTTCAAAAAAATACTTGAAAAAATACCTGACAAAATTCTGTGTCAATTCTTATATGCCGTTCTCATCAGAAACCGCCGTTTTCTCAAAGATTTCAGACCAAAAATGAAAGTGAAAATCTTTTTAAAATGTGAACATATTTTACTGCTAAATATATTTTTTTCAATGAATATCTTATACGGCCATTTTAATACATTGGATGATCAAAGAATATCACGAAAAACCTTTTTTTTAAATGTAAGTAAGCTTTTATTTTGTATTTTACTAAATGTTTCTGGATTTTTCAGAATTATATTCGTGATATGAAAATCCAACTGCTCATGATCTTCCTTCACTGTGTGATTTCTATAAGGTAGATGCAGAAGAAATGTTAAACATGTTTATATAAATAGAATGAATTTTACTTAAACTTTTATTATATTTATAATAGAGCAAGTATGTCAGTGACCTTTTGACTAATTAAATTAAATAAATTGATTTCATTACTGTGCATAAGTTCTCCGAGGTGTTCTAGCCTTATGTTAGTTTGTTTAAAATAACGAAATAATGAAACTAATCCATTTTCAATTCATTCGTTTATACCAATTTACTTCTATGCCTGCAACGGCAGTACACAAAAAAGTGATAAAATTAATTTTAATAGAGTTATGGTTAAAAATTATATTTATTGATAATTAATAAATTATTTTTAACGCGAAGAATGAAGGATATTGATATTATAAAAAAATTGTCAAAATTGACCATTTATAAATAATTTAAAGCAGAAAGAGGATGGAATAACACCAAATTTGAAAAATAACATGAAAATAAATCGTTTTAAAATATATGTATTTCTGAAAATTATGACAAAGTTATATATTTTTACAATTTCTTTCACACAACAGTCAATTACGCGAACATATTTCACTATCATTAATATTATCAACAAAAAAATTAGGAACTAAAAATATAAGGTTTTAATTAAAAAAAGTAGTTAATTTTATTTTGACTTATTTGTTACACTCATTTTAATAAATATTCAATTTAACCGGAAGTAAGAAGTAAAATATCGTAAGAACTTGTTTAAAAATATAAAATTAGTCAGAAAATATGGAGATATTCATGATACGAATTTCTTATATTTTGAAAACAATAATCTTTTTGAAAATTGAAAGGATTGTATTTTTACAATGTTTAAACTTTTTGTATAAAATATTTCGAAATCATCTATTTGCAAGCGTGGTAATGCAATTTTATGTTTTTTGGAATTCAGCATGTTAATCATTTAAATATCGTGAATTCCGTAATCATTACGGCCTAATGTAATCGAACGGTTTTTTAAATAGACAATAGTTTTAATTGAATTATATTTTCAAATGTTTTCAAACTTTCAGTAATTTAATTTAATTATTACTTCACAACTATATCATTTTGGTGAAATTTGTTTTCAAAACCAATTATTTTTATTTTTAATTGTTTGAATTAATCTCTAATAATTTATTGAACTTTAAACTCAATAAATAAATATTTCTTTTAATTAACAAAAATATTTTCTTTAAATGTGATTATAGTTTAAACTAACACACTTATTCTTAGAAAAATAAATAAATGTATATCATATATCTAATCTAATGATTGATAGACAACTCACTAATTTTTATGTCTAATCATTTTATGTATATTAGTTTTTATTTTATTATTATTAACAACCTTATTTTTATTATGTCCAATATAGATTTTTATTAATTTGTACAGATAAAGAAATATAAAAATGCAAATGTTGTGTGTAATAATAATCTCTTTTTATTATTTTCTCGATTTATTTTATTCATAAACATTGATTTCTTAACAATAAAAGAAATGTTTAATATAAAATGTTTATTATATCATTTTCTGGTTATTAAATATAAGTAAGTAGTTATGACCTTTCTACGAGAATACACAAAAGTCCCAGTAGTCCCCCCCCCGACGACGGATTAAACTACATAATCAATCCCGATTAATCTTGATTAAATAAGTATGTAATCAAGATAATTGATTTGGTGTGTGTATGTTTATATAGAAATTATTTTTTGGTGTATTTATTTTAAATTAAAATTTTTGGCGTATTTATTTTAAATAAATGTTAATTTGACATTAAATTTTTTTAAAGTAATCTTAGTTTTCGATTTTTTATTGTAATTTAATTTTTAATATCACTTTAAATTTATTTTAATTTTCGAATTAAAGATTGAAATTTATTTTAAGTTGAAATTTTTTAATACATAAATTTAAAAGATCAAAATTTTTATACGTGTTTTTAAAGATGAAAATTTTAAAGTCAGTTATATTTTGCAAATTGCATAGGCTAAAATTTTTAAATTAGTGTTACATGTGATTAAATTAAGATTGAAATTTTTTATACAAATTTTAAAGTAAATATTAATAATAATATTAATAATTTCAACAACAATCAAATAAAAAGATGTATGATATCAACATTTATACAATCTAATAAATACTTAATAAAAATTGATACTCAACAAATAAAAATAAACTAGTAAAAAGATAAAGAACAAATTAAAAAATTATTTAATTTACATCGTCACAAATCAGCTTATAATAAGATCTTCTTAGATCAGCCAACAAAATATGCACAACATCTTTCTTCTTGTGGTCCCTACAACATCTGTATCTAAATGGACAAGTCAACATTGAGGGATCTTCACAAACAATGCAGTCATCTAGACATTTTAAATCTTGTATTTTATTGAAATCATTGAAATAATTTTGTAAAGGCCATTACGGTTTTTCAAACCCTTTTCAACTATTTATCCAATGTTGAACAATTTATTCTTCTATTAAATGTTATTTTTTCATAAAAATACTCATTTAGATAGTATTTACTCTTTAAATAACAATATTCAATTGACTCAAACCCTTAAAAATATCAATAAACTTGCTCCCCGTCTATAATTTCCTCTTAAAATACTTGGTTATTGACTATAAACCAAATATGTTACCAATAACTAGTTATTGAACCAATAAATATTAATGATAGGTTACTGACCAACAAATTTTTAAATAAAATCACATAAAAGGTTGAACAAACAAAAGAAATACAAGTTGAAATTCAAATTTTATTAATAAAAATATTATTCACTCTTTTTTTGATCATTGATGCCTCCAAATTGGTAAATTATTTGGTTGCTTAGTAACCTGGTTGTTATCAAGCGACAACTAAACAAATTCATTGAATCCAAATCCATTGTTATATTTTCTCTGAATTTATTGCTTCATTTTTGATTTTTGAAATTATTTTGTAAAACTTAATAGTTTTGTTAAAAAACTTTGAAATTTTTCTACTATTGATGTAATATTTTTAATTGCATCCAACAATGAACAATTATTAAAGTTATTTTCAAAAATGAATGCTAACATTTTTATTAAATTTTCATATTTTTATTGAAAATGATTCGACTTTAAAAATTAAATTCCTAAAGATCTTTGAATAAAATTGATAGATAAAATAATTAATATCTATCACATTACCAAAAAATCAAATAATTACCAGCCACTTTAGAATAACAATTTCTGACAGTGTTAATACCATGCTTCAACACATACAAAGATTGTTGTATACTGATAAGTACTGAACATCCAAATTTTATACGACAAATGTATAAAAATCAACAAACCTGTTTTTAATCGATTATTTCCCCTTAAAAGATGATAAATACTCTTGATAACCAATCATTTCCCACTAAAATAAAATATACTCTCAACCAATCATTTACCTTCAAATGACAATATTCCAAACTATATTCAATATTTTTCATAAAGATCATCAATATTTCCATTATATTTACCTTTAAACAATTTCAACCGACTCAACCCCCCTTGACCATTCATTTCCCTTTAAAATATAATAGAATTTACTCAAGCAATCATTTCTCTTTAAATGATAATATTTCCACTCCTTTCATAAAATTTACCCACATATTGATATCTATCCGAACAAATCACCCTAAAAATATTATAAATTCCTCCTCTATATTCTACATTTTACAAAATATTTACCCTTTGAACACATATTCAACCGACTCAATATCTTTTAAAATATCAACAAACTGGTTTTTAATCCATTGCTTCCCCTTAAAAGGTGATAAATACTTCTTAACCAATCATATCCCTTCAAATATCAATTTCCCACACTGTACTAATAATATACATATTTTTTGTAAAAACCTATAATGTAAATTCCTTTAGAAATCTATATTTAACCGATTAAGTTCATTAAAAATCCATCATTATGATCATATTTACTATATGTATTCAACCAATCGAAACCCTTAAAATTATCATAAAATCTGAATTTTACCAATAAAAAAATATTTTCTTTAAAGTATTTCAAAATTTTTATCGATACCCAACATTTTCCATCAAAAATCCTCACAATTTAATTCTGGCAACAAATTCAAGCAAATAAAAAATCCATCAAAAATGACTAAAATCGAATAGTCTGTTTCCCACATAAATCAAATTTCACTAAATTACTAAAATCACAAAATATATATCATATTGCTCAAATAATTAAACTTAATAAGTAAATCAAGTATAAATTCAATAAAAATTACCAGTCAACCCATAGAGATAATTTAATGATTTTCAAATGTATACTGATAACCACACCGAGCATCATTTTAAAAACCTCTAAATTATACTACTTTTGTGATTGATATCCATGAAATCAATAAAATGGAAAATGAAAGTAATTAATTGGCCCCTTTTTTTACACTGTAAAATTAATTAAAATTTTAGGTTTCACTAAAATATTTTTAAAATCAACTGATTTAATCAACTTCTTTAAATAGAACATAAAATTATAATTAAAATATCATTTACTTTTCAAAATCTATCAGTCAAATTGGATTCTAATTGGTAAATAATTATCATAAATAGATGTTTCATAAACATTTTGTTCGTAAATTCAACTTTTATTTAAAATAATCCTAAAATAAAGTCAAATCTAATAAATTATCAAGAAATGAAGTGTTTCTAAAATTATAGATTAACCCTCATTTCTTCAATAATTTCATTAAAAACATAATAATCCATTAAAATTCAACAGAAAACCATGAAATTCACAAAGATGATTAAAATTTACTAAAATAAATACGTAAAACTAAATATTTTTATCACTAAATTATCATAAAATTTCCCTAAAAGCTCTAATTGATTTACATAGCCTAAAATTATTTTATTTTTGTAGTGTACAAACTAATCTATTGAAGGGTGTAATTTAATTTATTTTAAATTAATAAAATTTTCATTGAAAATAACAAGTCAACAAATGGAATTTTAACTAGTAATGAAGCAAATTTTCAGTAAAGAATTAATATTAGTGGGAGAGTATATTAAGTGCAGAAAATTCGTTGAAATTACCGAAAAAAGTGGGAAAGCTAATGATGCCGACTAAATAGATGAAATATCAACTGATACATTAAAAACTTACAAGAGTAATATACTTTGAATGGAGAAAATATTCATTGAAGAGGAAAAGTATTCATTGAGGAAAATAATTCATTGAAGAGAGAAATTTTTCATAAGAATTGGGAAATTATTCATTGAATAGGGAAACAATCATTGAAGATAGAAAACATCCATTGAAAAGTGGAAAATATAAGGAAAAAAACATAAGAATTGGTAGAATTACTTGATGAAGACGTGAAATATCAATTAATGATGCATTAGAATTATTCGAATTATATTTTAAAAATATTTACTGAGAATGAATTGTACTTTAAGAGTGGCTGGAATTACTAATGAAAAGGTGAAATATCAATTAAAGTTACATTGGAATTATTTGATTTATATTCACTGAGAATGAATTGTACTTTAAGAGTGGGGGTGGAATTACTAATATATTCAATTTAAAATTATTAAGAATTGAGTAGATTTCATTGGTCTCATTTTCTTGATCTCATTAGTGGTACAATTTAAATACACTTTAGCACTTATAACATTCCCGAAAGACGCAAAACTTTGAGCCAATACTAGATCTGCATAATCATAAGAAGAGTGATCTTCCCTGTAAGTTTGAAATTGATATTCGATTTTGCATGGCGAAATGACTGATGAAATTTCTGTTGTTAATTTGAAACTGAAAGATCGTCTTGATTGATGCAGAAATTGAATAAGCAGGTAGTATAGATCGATAGTAAGACTACTAGAGCATCATGATATTTGATCGAACGATTCAATATGTCCAAAATAGTCTCTTTTAATATAATATTTATATAGTTTTCGATAAGTCCGTTGAGCAGTTCACCACAAGGTATATTCAGGGAATTCGTCACGTCAGTTGTACTATAGATACATGTTCATTTTAAATTAATGTTTCATTGTCTGCTAAATATTTAGTACATATTTTAATTTAAAAATTTCTAAATTAACCTAGTAAATTATTTTAAATGCTCGCGATCAACGGTTTGCGAAACCCTGCTTTATAATTTGTCAAGAATTAAAGAAAGTAACGATAATTTTAAACTTAATTGTTCTCATTTAACAATATTTTATGATTACTGGACATCCTATCATTTTGACATTACATTTTTGTGGGTTTTTTTGTAAACACCATTTCAGTTTTTCGTCATAAAAGTTTAATTTTTTCTAATTTTTATCCATAAATATGTAACGAAATAAGCTTGAATTTTCCAATGAACAAAGGAGGGTTATATATGAGGATTCGCTAAGTAAAAGTGATAACGGAATTCTTAAGAGGAGTGCATACAACTCTATTGCTACTAAATCCAATATATTAGTATTCAAACTGAAGCCAAAATCTGGAAACGAGATAAAAGAAATAAGTCCATTGAATGCGGCTTCAAAAACGCAGTCGACTTGGTCCAAAAAAGAAGAATTTTGAATTAAATGGCAAAATTCGATATGTGCCGCTGAACAAACGAAAAACAATCAGATCTCTTGCTTATGCCTTAAAAATATCAAAGAAAATATCTGTATTTCCGGATAAAAGCTGGAGAAATGCGAGTCTGCACGGCAACATTAAGGCCTTTGTTAACGGATGCAAATAAAGAGGAGCTGATTATGTTTGTATGGTTCACATTGATGAAAAATGGTTTTAACTAACTGAGGAACAAATCCGTTATTACCTTGAAACTGATGAGGTTGAACCGCATTGCCAAGTAAAATCATAAAGATTCATAACAAAAGTGATGTTTCTTGCAGATGTTGCTAGACCTAGATTTGAAAAAGGAATAGCAAAATCGTAGTAGAGGCACTTTTGTTTCCACGCCTTTTGTTGTTGATAAAAAAGAGTGCCGCAAAATGGTGATTGAAAAAGTACTTCCAGAAATTTGATTTATGTGGCCTGGAAATCGCATAGAACAACAAGACAACACTAGACCTCTATTAATTATATTTAGTTTATCGTATTAAAATTTTCAAATCTTAGAAAATAATCGTTTTGAACTCGCAAATAACACTTTTTTTAAGGTATTGAAATTCGAAAATTTA
The DNA here is from genome assembly GCA_022537955.1 of Schmidtea mediterranea. Classification (NCBI taxonomy): domain Eukaryota; kingdom Metazoa; phylum Platyhelminthes; order Tricladida; family Dugesiidae; genus Schmidtea; species Schmidtea mediterranea. The sequence goes on from CM039680.1 coordinate 117,225,420, forward strand.
ATATACAATAGAAAAATATCGGTTCATTAAAACCAAATGTCTTTGATGAACTTATATTTGGTAACTCAAAGAAGTCATATTCTTCAATTCATTCAGCATTATTGGTATTGAATGACAACAATTTACCTTAATTTAAAATAAATGCTAACATTTTCCATTACTTTAAACACAGTGATTAACTTTTCTTTCATTTTGAAGATTATATAGTATTATTTTTTTATCTAAGTCACAATCAAAATTTAAAAAATCTTCAGATGCAACTCTAATTCCAAGACAAAATCAAACATTTATCGTGACAAAAATTTTTGAATTAGTGAAGATATTTTCACTTATTAGCAATATTTACAATAATGCGAATATGCTATAAAATTTGGCATAATATTAGATTTTTGAGATTCGTTTTTTCATAATTTATACAATTACAATTACTAAAATTATGCCAAAATAAATCTCAGAAATTAAATATTATGCCAAAAATAGTAGTCATTAAATTCCATTATCATTAATGAAACAAAATTCATTTTAGAATGGAAAATATTTTTCCAAGTCTGAGTTGAAATTGACTTATGAATTCCACTCAAATATTCCCCATTAGTTCTGACACATCAAAGCACGGATTTGAAAGTAAAATACAATTTCAAACAGAAAATCTTTATTTTCAGTTGAGTATTAAGCAAAACTAACAGAATATCGATAAAACTTGGAATTTGTTATTTTCATGCTTTTTGATCATTAAATTTAAACGATTAATAAGAGTTAATTTTAATTAAAATATTTAAGTGATGAATATTAAAATTAAGCTGTTTTTAATAATATTGTATCTAAATATAATTTTGCAAAAATGTTTTAAATAAGAGAATAGAACCAAATTCTACACGGGACAAAATATCAAATTTTAGATGGGAGATTTTATAGAACATAATTTTTCAATTTTGATTTTTTTAAACACCAATAAGCTTAATTTTCTAATTTTTTTTTAATATTATAATATTTTTGATACTAAATTAATTAATTCAATAACTGAGAAATTAAAGAATATTAAAGATATATAAATTTTGCGTATTAAATTTCGTTGAATAGTAAATGAGAATAAACTTATTAAATTAAATAGTATATTTAATTAATTCTAATAAGTCACATCTATTGTTATTTTATTAATAATTCACTTATAAAATCACAATATTTCATTATTGTCATCGGAAAGTAATTAATTTTCATTCACATTAATATTAATTAAAATATAATCATCAAATCAACCACCATCAAATCTGAACTTTTCCATTATATATAATTTTGACTATGTAATGTAAATTATTTTTGTGAGTACATCAACATATGACAAATCTCTATATGAAATGTAGTTTTCAAATTTAGAGAAAAAGGAATAATAATAAAAAAACAGATACTGATGATAAATAAATAGTTACAGCTATTAAAAATATCAAAATGAAGTCATATAGTAATTATGGTAAAGAATGAAAATTATAATGATGGTAATTTCGAAGCAAAAAATTTTATTATTAAAACTAAATCTTTTTTCAGTAATTCTTAAGCTGGCATTAATTAATTAAAATAAATATTATACATTTTTGAAATTTTTAATTTGACAACAAACAACTTTCAGAAATACTTAAGGTAAGAAATAATTAAGGTGACACAAACTTGACTCCTTTTCACAAAATGTTTTTGTTAAATCAAAACATTATTCTACTCGACAAAGTACATGTAATCATTTTTCTATAGTTAAATGCGACCGATAATATCAAAATTTGTATGTTTTGATAGTATAATTAAGCATCTTCGGAGTCAGACAACTCTTAAGAGAAAATTGGCATTGTAGAAAATGTGTCATAGGTCGAAATACAGGAAAACTATTTAATGAATAAGTCAGAGTAAAATCTTATCTCTATTTCAATTTTAAGCAAATTATTTGCCCTGAAATTTACATATCTTTTTAACATTCTCGAATGTATTCAAACTTGGCTTCTAATTTCCCAAATTCTTTTACTCATAAAACATTAAAAGTAGATATAAAATTTTCAAATGAAACCTTACAGACTAAATTAATTATAAAATTTTAAATAAAAATGCCAATATCAAATTTATTCTCAAAAACTGACATTTTTTTGCTATCTTGATTTTTCAAAATTGTGATTGGGTTTTAATAATTTATAATATATTATGAGCGTTTACCTGTTAAACATTTTCGATAAAATTTCAATAAATAAATTCTAATAAATTTATGATAGATCGATATTGAAAAATTTGTTTTTAATGAATTGAATTATGGCGTGTCAGAAATGTTTATATTTCAACCGAAATTTTAAGTGCAATAAACCAGGACTAAATTTAATAAAATTTTCTTAATGAGGTCAGTCAATTAAGACGTGTGTTGGTGAGACATTATAAACATTAAATTTATATTTAACACAAGTGCCGTGCAATGTCTTTCATAAATGAAAATTGATTATGATTAATTTCTCCAGGTCAAAAAACTGCTAAATCAAAACAAATAATTGATTTTTATGTATGAAAAATAAAAGTGCTCAAAAATTCTTCTAAAATCAACAAAATTCATACACTTAACAATATATCCAACTGAAAACTTATTTTAATTTGTATGTTCGACATTCAAATAGTTTATTTAAAATATAAAATAAAATACAAGGTTATTTCAATAAATTCTTATTTATTCAAGTCACGAAAACTGAGATTGAATAAATAATTATTAGTGAACTTCAGCATTTTAATCTCCACTCCTTTTTATTCTACCCTTTCACATGAAAATAACATTTCATCAAGTATTCAGTTCTATATAATAAACAGTGCCTGCAGATATTATTTATCATACAAGGTCAAACTGCGGCTTTTGACCCTCATGTGGCTCTTAAGCATCATCTAGGTGGCTCCCAACGAGTCATAAATTAAAAATATTGTAATTAAAGTTATTTAAAAAATATATATAATGTTATTTTACGTCTACGATTTTTTTAAGTCATGCCATCGCAACGATGTGTAATAAAAAATTTCACGTTTAAAGAATTCCTACTTCATGCTACCACACCAAAATCAGATGCTGTTAGACTCAACCCCTTTAAAATCATTTTTTGTATTAACATTTTACCCTCAATTATGCGTACCTGGATAGGTATAATCTAGCTAAATGTATGTTTAACTTCATTTGCAATAGTGTAATAAATACATTACTCATTAATTACTAGGATTTGTATTATGTCTGTTATAAATTGTAGGAAAATAGAATATGGAATTCTCGCAGGTGGGTGTCGAGGTGCCAAAAGAAGTTCGAAGTCCATGGGCACTACCTCCGATTAATTCGACTGCATAATTAGTAATTTACATTAACGTAATTGATTTTATTGTAAATTAACATAATTAACCTTATAATAAATCTATCGGATTTATGAATTTTATAGAAAATAGCTCTGATAAATTATTTAGATAAATAAAATAATACAGATAATATCAAAAATGAAAATAATATATTCAAACGAATCTCAGAGAGATTAAGAAGAACAATTTGATATTCTCCGAAAAAAATCAAATTAAATAAACACTTATTTGCTTAATTTATTTTACGACAATACTTTATGTTTTACAGGATTCAATAAATTTTTTAAGGGTCAATTAATTGAGTGTCCACTAGAGGGACTACTACCTTAAACATGGCAACATAAATAACAAAAGTAACTAAATGATTTTTATCGTTTCTATTGGAAATTTGAAGAGTAACCGAAAACTAAGCTACACTATCATGAAGAATTAATAGCAATGATAAAATAATATAAATATCTAGAATTTTGAAAATCATGTCATGTTTTTGATTTATGAGATTTCTGTAATTAATAAGATTTTCTTAATTTGTAATTAATATTCCTACAATGGTATTACAATATATGTATTCAACGGGAGAATTTTGTTTTTATTCGTATTTGGATTTTTTAAAGAATAGAATTTTATTAACAGCAAGTTCAACTTTATCAAAATAAATAATTGCAAAATAATATTTTTCCCACCAAAAAAATCCATTTTCCCATTTTGACATTTATATTAATGAAGGAGAGAAAATTGTTACGTAAGCCATTTGGAAAATATTTCGGAAAAAACGAGAAATCTTTCTTTCATGAATAATTAATGAAACATTTTCAGGAATATGAAAAATGACATTTAAATATTTGATTAGTGGATTTAGTGCGGCTGAAAATAATTCTCAAAACGATACAGAATGAATATAGAAAAGATAATGCAAATATTATAATCTACCAATAATCGTCTTATTTCCATGAAATGCAAATAATAAATTATCAATGATTGTTTATAATTTCAAATTTATCATTCATTTGTATAATTACTACTAATATACTTAATACATCAAAATATATTTGATTTTGATTATTAATAATAATATTTATTATTATTATTATTATTATTATTATTATTATTATTATTATTATTATTATTATTATTATTATTATTATTATTATTTAAAATTTCTTATTTTTAACTGAATTTTTATGTTTGACAAATTTAGATTTTTCCACATTTTTCATGTTCGTATTGGGTTTCCATACCAAATTTAGTTTCACATCTTGCTAGATCTGACGGCGTTTTTGATAAAACAAACACTTAATTTCCTGTACCACAACTCAATAATAATTTATTTATTAAACGCAAATCTCTTAGATAATAAAGGAAATTTGCATTATTAATTAAAAAAATAATCACTAATTGATCTTTGAACTTACAATAGAGCCACGATAATTTTCAAAATATTTATTTGTTCTTAACTAATAAATATGAGTGACTTTTGGTGTAATTGATCTAGTTATTGAGTACATTGTCTAATTTATAAGAAAAATCGATACAAATGTATAATATTTTAAAAAACTATTAAATAATAAATTAAGAATAGAATATTTAATCAATAAATCAAAATCATTATTATTTATTATTATTACGATAAAACTAATTCTTTATCTTAAGATTTTTTTTGAAAAAGATTGAAGCTGTATAGTTATGGGTTTCATATTCTCTTGATTTAGTTTTACAACGCAAGAAATATAACTGGTCTTGGATTTGATGATTTATTAAACTTCTAATTACAATTTAAATAAAATTACGAATTACTATAAGTTTCTTATAACTGTTAAACTGCATATAGAATAATTGTTAATAATATATATTCTAAATTATATAATATGTATGAATGCGTGTATGTAGAAGTTATATGACTGAAGATTGTGTAATGAATGCCTGAATGTCAAAGGTGTGATTTATGGGATTTATGTATGCATGTGTGTATCTTGCTAAGATACTTAATATTTTCCTCCTATGAGTTACTCACTTGTTTAAGATAATAAATATTATGTTTCCAAAGTCTTCTAACATTTTATGTAATCTCTTCACACAAAATCAAAAAAGAATTTAAATAATCTGATTGATCTGAACTATTTCATAATCAGCAATTCTGTTTTAAATAAAACTTGAAACTTCAGTAAATGCATATTATATTATTTATCAATTATTTATTAATAATCTGGATGATTCGTACATAAATTGTAATTTTATAGTTTCATCTTATTAGAATCAAGAACGTATTCATTGGAATCTTTGTAAATTTATTAGTTTTAAAGAGGAAAACATGAAATAAATTGTTTATTTTTTATACTGCGTATTTCTATGAAAATATTTTACCAATAAAATTAATTATAAATGTATTTTTAATCTGAAATGAAATAAACATAAAGGGAATATTTTTTAAATGATTATAAAAAATCAATCGGCAAATTAATAGATCGATGTTATATTATGAAATAAATAAATAAAAATATTTTTTATTTAACAAACTAACCATATTTTACGCAACTTGGTCGTTTTAACAAATCCTTTTTGGGAATATTACTACAAAGCATTCGTGATTTGTTTAAACTGGAATCTGTAGGAATAACTCGTATTTCTCGATTATTGTTATTATTATTTTCTGAATCAACGCAATGAACCCGATATCGATCAATTCCTTGTTGACCTCGATTGTCTTTTGTAGCTAATTTGAAATCTGTATTTGGCTGACTGTAATATTTGTTTCCTCTTAAATCATAACATGATAAACAATCTTCAGTATTTTCCGAATGTTCTCGGTTGACAATATAACGATTTGAGGATTTCGCATCAGAAATAATCGTTTGAATCGGTCTCTTGTCTTCATATTCGCAGCTACTTGTTACCATTCTTACATCAGGTAAATCACCAAGCCATTTGGCTACACGTAACTTATCTGCTGTCATGACATTATATCCATGTCCTGAAAAATAAACAATTAAATATTATTTTATAAACATTAATTTAAAATAAAGAAAATTAATCCAATAAAAATATAATTTAAACGTAGATTTAAAGATAAAAATAAGATTAGAATTCCATTTATTTTAATTTAGATTTCAATTATGAAAAATATTGAATTATATTCAAAACCTAAATAAAAATAAATCAGATTCAGAAGGACTAAATATCTCAAAAGTTAATATTAATGGAAGATTTTAAAGTATTAGTAGATCACCAATTGTGATCTAAATAAATTTTTTAAATTTGATTATTATAAAACTTCAATTTTAAAAATTTATTTAGTTTTCGTAAACATTACCCTCTTTAATGTCTGACAAAATTCATATTTCCTATATGAATATTTATATTAGTAATTATTTTAAAAACAAATATTAAGCATGCAAGTTATACTGGTCTGAAGAAAATTTCATTTTCAGAATAGCATACGATAACCAAAACAATAAAATTTTATGAAGAAACGGAAAAGAAGAAATAGAAAAAACTTAAAACAATTAAGTGGTACAAAGAGTATGAGAAAAAATATCGCAAATGATAGATCAGAGATGACATCCAAAAAAAATAGCATTGCATAAATAGCATATCTAATCTTTCGATAAGGCATATGCATTTTCATTTTAAACAAAAATAATTGTTTTTAACATGTAGTCAAAAAAAGGTTCGTCATCCCTGAGAAATATAAAATTCGAGATTACGTAAAATAACCACACGAAAAATATTACATAACATCTACAATTTTAAATGATTTTTTTCAAGCAGTGTACATAAAACTCATTGTTTCTTTATATATGGAAAATAATTAATAAACAGGTTTAGTTTTCGAATTCAATAATTTCCAATATAATATCTGTAGGAGTATAGATCAAAACAATTCTTTGTCAGGTACACAGTTGTTTCAACACAGTTCACACAAATTTTAAAAATGTAGACCTCATTTTTGTAAAGCGATTAAAACCCAACTAATAATACTTAAGCTCATAAACATTCACTACTACATTTCTAGATCTATGTAGGTAAGTATGAGAGTGACACTTTTCTTTCATAAACTTTTTTTCATATTTTTTTGGAAAAATTATTATTACCGGTTAACAGTAAGTTTTGGACTGAGAAACAATGTCATAAATGATATTCATCTAATAATTATCTTATATATAAATTGAGTATACAGAAATTGATTTAACAAATTTTAGTAATACCATTTAATTTGTTTAAATACTTAAATGGTAAATTAAATAAAATGTTTAAATTATGACGTCAGAATCCTGCCAAACTTCAATGAAGAAGCAAGCCTTTATTCGGCAGAAATCAATACAGCAACAGTTCCTCAATTCAGTGAAGATTTTTTTCAAATTGGCTTTTACAATTGGAAATTTCTTTCAAAAATTATATCGGAAAAACCAAGATTTTAACATCTTGTTATGGCAATTCCAACAATATTCGATTAAAATCCGATATTATTGAACATGCAATGTCTGGCAAACATGGATCACATGGAAAAAATTTAGTTTCCATAGCAACCAAAATCTTTGAGAAAATTGATTTTTACCAAAAAAATTATTTCATTTAAATATTGAAAACAGCTAGTATAATCATTAATTATTATTTTTACAAATCAATAAACGTTAATCTTTTAGTCCATAATTTCTAAAATAAAACGGACATGAACTCTGCATTCGGTGCACTGCTGTCACACACAAACTGCAAACATTGTTTTTATTTTCTGTTTTCATGTAGATTAATAGGTATATTCATATATGGAATGAGATCGTAATTCTAGGGAGGCATTTTAATAATTATTCTGTAAATGGGCTAGTAGTTTCCTGTCTCGTGATAAACTTGACTCAGTTGTACTGGGGATTAACAGTAATTAACTAGACGATAGATTACCTTGTTTTTTATATTATTACAATTTATTATCTCCATGGTTACTTTAAATTTTCCCTTACTGCTTTTTTAGCATTCAGAAAACTATTAGAAAAGCTTTTGAAATATAAATTTATTTAATTAACTATACATATTAAGAACAAAAAAATTATTCAGAAATACGTAAAATATTTTATCACCATTAATATTTTTTTAAATTTCCTTTATTTTCTAGATTACAATCTATATCATTTTTCAAGTGCTATAAAGTGACATAATAAAAATGTAAATTAAAAGATTGTTTGATTTTACTAAAAAATAAAGGCAGAACAGAAAGTTTTATAGAAATAGTTTTTATTCTTCTGATCATAGAATAGAATAGGATAAACCTATTTTTTAAGTCATCGTCGTTGGCTATCTTAACAGGCAATAGTTTCTTCTTTTGCTTTATTTTTGCAAAGTTGCTTGATAATGTATTGTACAGAATTCAGTACTATTTGCATGTTTACTTTTTCTAAAATTGGGAGCCAGAACTTTCCTGTGATTGGGATTTATATACAATACGGATTTGAGTACTTTGAAGATTTTGTAATCAAGCTTATCGGCAAAGAACACAATATTCAGATAGATATAATTTTATTTTGATTAAATAAATTTTTTGGTCCCCTTGGACACGATCCAAGCTTTTCAATTTCAATGTTATTGTAGTTATTTTGACATAAGATTTTATTGAATATCAATTGATGCCTTATAGAAACTTCAATAATAAGAGTTAAAGAATTTAATGCGAGGCTTTGGTGATTTAATCACAATCCCTAAAATAAACTTTCAATCAGCAACAAATTTATTGAGGTTATTTAATTAAATCATTGTTTCTGTATATAACATTTGACAAGGATTTTGATGGTAGGATGATGGGATAATTGTCTCGAAATATATTTTGTTTATTTGGCTTTCTTGTATTTTCATTATAAAAAATTCATAGGAAATTTTCTATTTTTATTTTTAGTAGGCAGTATTAGCATATATTTTTCCAGATAATAATTTGTTAAACTCTTTCTTTGACCTTAGTTCAACTATACAATTAAGTATCATATGAGAAACCGTCTCTTCTCAAAAGAAAACAAGTTATACCGCATTTATCACTGCTATTTTCAATGAAACTTCGCCATATAACTCCATTTATTAGTTAAAATAATATTTAGTGCATTGAATTCAGAGAACTAATACTATCAGTATCTTTAATTAGTTTATTTCATGGTTTAATTATTTTACAAAAAACTTCTTTCGTATCTAAAAATTTTTAAAACTTAAAAAATTTTTGTAATTTATTACAACTAAATTAAAATGATAGCATCATAATTTGCGATAAAAGTCATTGATGTGACACTTCGGATAGCAAATATTTAATGTATTAAAATTGGAAATGGTGTCAAAATTGTCATAAATAAATTAATTGATAAAGTAAACTGTCCGGAAAAAATATTATAGAGCCATTAATATGACAATTCCGTCGTTAACAATGAGAATAAAAAATTAATTTATTCAATCATTTTTATAAAGCAATTGACAAACCAATTTTCTGATTCTGATCATTATTTTTTTATCGTCAAAGGATAATTCTGTGAAAATATTTCGGTAAAAATTTTTAAAAAAATTTATATTTAAAAAAAATTTAAGTCACACTAACATTTTACAAATAAAATATAAATTAATATTGATACCGTATTTCTATTTTTTATTGATATTTTCATACAATGATTGCAAAACCTCAAATTGTACTTACAAAAACGATTAAAACAATGTTTCCTTACTGATAAATCAATAAATATTCACTTGGCAAAATTTTACTAGTATAAAAATTAGGAAATAAGTTAATATGTATTATCTAATAATTATTTATGAGGTTTGAAAAATTAATTGCATGAAGTAATTGCTAAATATCGCAAATAATATTTCAATTATGTTGTTACGCAATTGGCAGCATTGTAAACATTAAAGTGTAGAAGGATTTTTAATTCATTCATTCAATAAAGAAACAAAAAATATCGGAATTTTCTGTCTCTGTAATTGAAATTGAATTAAATTAACAAATTAATTACTAAATTTTTGATTTAAAAATTAATACATTTACGTCATGTGAAAAAGTAATTAAATAAAACTACCTGGGAAAGTTTTGATAAATTTTAGATAAGAGAACATCTGTTAAGGACGTCCCATACAGAATATATACTTTAAAAGATACACCTATCCCCCGATTTATACTGTACTTTTTTGCACGTTTCGCTTTTACACGGTTTCGAAAATTATAATTTTTTTATTTCACTCTTATCAATACATATTTATAATAATAATATGCATATGTATAAGTATAAAACAATGATTCCTTGGTAGCAGCATGAATTAATATGCATATTAGCAAATACCTTGTGAAATATCAAGAAATCTATAAAGATTGGACAAAAATAGCACTCAACTGTTAATTACAGATTTTGTGACAAAGATCACACCGGAAGAAGTTCCTACACGGTCTATAAATGATTCAGAAATATCCATTTCAAGCGAAGAAAGTGAAATCATTCCATTTCAAAAGAGAAGGCAGAACATTGTGGATTCTGATGATTAAAATTCAGTAACACTTTACTATGTTTTATAAAATGAATTATACCTTTTTATTTTATGTTTAAATTAATATAAATTTCTTTGTGTATTGTTAAACTTTGCATGATTTTCATTTAAGCAGTTTTTTACCCAATGTTTTAATTTCCATTGATCCATAGGTTCGATTTGCGGGTTTACTTTTTTGTTGGAACCAATCCCTTACAAATATACTACATGTCTCCCCATTTACACGGTTTCGATTTACATGGAATTCTCAGGAACCAATCAACCGTGTAAATCGGGGGATAGGTGTAAGACGAAGTTGATGATGTAGTTGAATACAGTAGTACCTCAACAAATTAATTATTACCTATTTATTATTCTTGTCCATTTCATTTTTCATGAAATCTACTTTGATGTCATTCTGATTAAAAAAATTTGTTTCCTCAAAACATGGGACTTCTTTTGAAAAGTAATCAAAAATACAGAATGTGAACTGGGTAAAATTTATTGACGATTTCCAAATTTGATTATCCTTAATGGCTGAATGAATCATTTCTTTTCACTGTTACAATATAAGTAGAAATATTAATACGCAATCATATTTATACTTCTATCGAATATTCCATATATTCATCCCATACGAAATTTCAAGAATTGTTATTATTTAGGATATATTTAAATATTATTAAGAGTTATTATCAATAGTTAAAATCCACATATTTCTAAAAGTAGTTGCAATTTTAATAAGAAATAAAAAAAATCCAGATAACATATACATATTTGAATAACAGGTATAGAATATCTCGCAAATTAACAATTGCTCTTGAATTAATTTATTATTAATGTCATTCATATATTTCTAAATTACTTTAATGCCTTAAACGTCTACAAATCCCATGGTTTAAATTACAAGAAGATAGAAGAAGGTTTAGAACACGTCCTGCCAAAAGAAAGTCACTGGGATGTGTCACATCCAGCACATGTCACATCCAGCACAGTACCCCCCCCCCCGCTGAGTGAAAATTTTTCTAAGTCCAAAAGTACAAAAAATTTTTAAGACAAAGACAATGACTCGTTCAAGGTCATTGAAACAAAGACCATGACTCATTCAAGGTCATTGGATGACTCGTCATATTTTTTCAAGGTCGTTTAAACAAAGACCATGACTCATTCAAGGTCATTGGATGACTCGTCATATTTTTTCAAGGTCATTTAAACAAAGACCATGACTCATTCAAGGTCATTGGATGACTCATCATATTTTCTCAAGGTCATTCAAAAGTAGGTCAAGGTCATTCAAAAGTAGGTCCAGGTCATTGGATGACTCATCATATTTTTTCAAGGTCATTCAAAAGTAGGTCAAGGTCATTCAAATTTCTCAAGGTCATATTATTTTTAAACATTTTTAAATTTAAATTTACTACTTATAAAAATAAGTAGTATATATTTTGTACATTTATTTTATTAATATTATTAATATTATTATTATTATTAATTTACAGGTTTTAAGTATTTTTTACTTTAAAGACCGTCATAAATCATAATTTAGACAATAATCAGTACATTGAAATAGATAAATCTGGTGAAATATTTCTTGAAGATGAAATTACATATAACTAAATACTAATCAAAATATTTAGGTTACTAAATTATTTATAATTTTATTAATAAAGAAAAATGATATATTCTGTCCTATAAAAACCTATGAATTTGCATTTATTTTTAATTTAAGTATTTAAAATGGGCGAAGCAATTCAAATCAATAAACAAAATGTATTTCAAACGGATCATTTTTTTGCGTGTGTCGGTATAATGATTCCCCTTTGTGTTTCGTTTCCTAGATGCTTGTTTATTGTTATTGATATATAATTATAAATTAATCAATTTCACATAGTAAGTTTCTAAACAACTTAACTATAGGAAAAATAAAGAAGTAAACATCAAGTTAAAAGAACCAAACTGGAAATTTCAAATCTATCAAGGAATATTAAATTTACAATCCTCAACTCAGTTAGCATTGGAATTTTACCTTTATTTTATGAACTTGCAGGTGTGATTATTATTTACATTTTGTTACAATTGTAATTATTAGAGTTGTTATTTTATTGTCTTAAGATTGCATATTTTTTTACAAAAAATTCACCCCAGCTTTCCCGAGACAGATATTTTTTAACGGAGATTCTGCTGGGCTCTATAATCCTCATATAGAATCCTATAAAACCATATATGGAACAAAAACATATAGTTAAGAACTTGCAAATAAACAAGAATCATGAAATTTTAATGAATGAAATAGTAGTTTTTCTTATTGTTTTAAAACTTTTAGAAATCATTTAAAAAATAGCTTAAAAATATTGTAAATTAAAATTGTGACAAAATATATAATATTTGATGATCATAAAAATACAGACTTGGCAAGGAATTCTAAAAATTTGATTAATTATTTTACCACAGCTAAATCTAAATTATATTTTAATGAAATTTTTTTGCTTGCAACTTTTCCATTTACTTTTCGAAATTACGTTTTACTTCCTCTGTAAATGAAAATCTGTCTAACAATTCACGACACATTAATTTTCATAATATAAATTAACTTTATTTATTCTTAGAGACTTATAAAACTATTTTATCAAACAAGAACTTGTAATTATTGGTGTCTTTGAGGAAATTTCTAAATTATTTAATTTTTTTCGAAAGACATTAATAATAAATATCGTTTGATCACTTTATTTCAGAAGTGTTTTAATAAAATGATTAATTTTAATACATTTTTGTCACGTAAGTTTTATAAGATATGGTAAACTCGGATAAATTAGTAAGCGCCAAAGAAGAACGTAAGATAATATAAGAATAAGAATAATATAAATGATACTAGATATTTATGAATGAATCTTGTACCTGTAATCTTAAATATTTTTTTCAAATCTGTTTTAATTTTCCATATTAAAAATAAATATTATTTCCTTATATCACAGATTTACCCGAGTTTATCCTACATAAAAAAATAAAAAATGGGTTTCAAAAAAGAATGGGATTCTGTTGATTTGGCTCTGGTTATCTACCGTTAATTTTGTATTTGGATAAAAGTAATTAACCAACTTTTCATCCAAAAGTTCATTTATATGTTAATGACAAATTTTTATCTTTTGTTTAATTTATGTGATACTTCTAGAAAAACGCCAGATTTTTTATCAGTTAAATGAAGATAACAACGCAATTACATTTGGATATTTTATTTCCCTCTCCCCTATTATCTTAACCCTCATAATTAATGTGTATCAACGCCTGCATATTTGATTGATTATCTTGACTGTCTGGGTCCTTAGATTATGTCATTACACATTATATATATATACTGCTTTTCATTTATAGATTTTTTACTTATTTTTATTTAATCTGTTTCTCTATTCATATCTAATTCTAAGGCAAATTATTTGTTAAAAACTAAAACTTTATCCATAGTAATACCTAAGAATAGATATAATAATCAAGATTCATTGACTTATAATGAAACAACAATAAAATTATTTTAAAAATATCTTAAAATTTAAAATATAGACCAGACTAAATTTATTATTAAATTAAAATATAATTATATCAAATATGTGTAAAAATAATATCAAATAAATTTTTATGAGCCACTAATAAAAACGTCATTTTTTCGTGTTATCCAAATAAAAATAAATTTTAACACAATCAAATATTATCAACAAAATAAATGAAAATTAGATAAAAATATAAAATTAATATAATCAAAATTTAATTAAATATTAGTTTCAGATTAAAAATAAACAAATTTCTAATGATTAAAATTCTATGATAAAATGAGAGCAGAGATAAAATTATAAATGTTTTAAAAATATTTAAAAAATAAATTTCAGCTGTTTGTCAGAAAAAACGATTCGGTTAATGAAGCAACGTGGTGCATTATTCATCGGCTAAGTAAATTTGACTCATAATTTGCTCAATTAATCCGAAAAGTCAATATATCAGTATTTCCCATTGGGGTTTATTTTAACCCTTTGAGACAGTTTTGAATTTTAAGTGAGAAATTGCAATCAGCTCTATGGGAGAAGTGGATTTTCGGAAATGTGCAAATGGAATATTTGAAAAATGGAATTTTGTTAAACTGACTAAAATTATCGATAGGAATCAAAACTAAAAACAAATTAAAATGGGATATGTTAAAATCAAGGAAATTTATTTTATTTGAATATTTGAATTTTTCCCGCGTTCATGTATATTTAGTCCATAAAAATAGAATCTTTATTGATAGAAATCAATATGGAAATGAAAGGTGAAATCGCAAAAGTGTTTTTAACAAAAATAGTATCAGAATTTCTCCTAAACGCCGTCTAGCTCATGAAAGTACATATTCTTGAAATATCAATCACTAATTCTTCTGATTTTTCAATTTTACAATGAGTTTGAATAGGGAAAACATGCCAATTACACAGATATTTATTATTAATGGACGAGCCAGAACCGCATTGTTTTTGAGTAAATTTATATATGAATGCAAATAAATCCATGATATTTAATAGGCAGTCAACAATACAAGATAAAAGAAATCTTCGAACATCGCACTTATTTGTTTTCTTTTTAACAATAAAATTCTTGTCATTATTTATTATATTTGTTAGAGTTATAAAAATTGAATTAAAATGAAAAGATCTGTGAAAATTCAAAAAAATTAAAAATGCAAAGTTAATTAAGAAACTAAAAATCAATATTTTTTGAATGATACATATATGAGCGGATAACAAAATCGATGGGGGTCTTTAAACATTTATTTTAAAAAAAGAAACTAATTGATTAATCAATCAATATAAACTAATCGTTTTAATTAGTAAACAAAATTCCCTTGCTGGACAAGCATGGCAGCCTTTCAAGATAAAATAATTTAATTTTTTTAGCCTGATTAAGGTCTAATATAATTTTTTTAATGATTGATGCAAACGAAACCTTGTGGAAAACAGAGTTAAATGCTTGCATAGATGAATGGAGATTTTATAAAAATCTATAAGCGATTGTAAGTGTATTGAAAAGAGAATTAATAAAGGATGATAAAGTTAATAATTTGTTTTGAAGCTGAATCTATTTTACAAATAGGAGATTAGCTGTTGAGTTACCTACCATAAAAATGAAAGTAAATATTTAAAGTAAATAGTGTATTCTAATATATTCAAATCTTTACATTCTATAGCAACAATTTGATAATAACCTAAAATATAAATTTCTCTTATTTACTAATGACTAAAAATCTAGTTCCGAGATTTTTATATGTAAAAAAATACCTTAAATTAATAAGTCCATTTAAACTTTCAATACAAATGTTCAATCAATTAACAAAAATTATATCAATTCCCTAATAATTTAAATTAAAAAAATTGATAAATTTATTCAATCATTTTTAATTAATTAAAAATAGAGCAGGGAGAGATTATTTTTTGTTTAGAAAAAATATTTCATTGATTATTTTTATATGGAAAAATTAATTTTCAAAGGAGGCAATTAATTAAAACGGTAACACCAATTTTTTCCAATATTTTAAAATACTCTGAAAAAGAAAGATTCTTCAAAGAAAATATTTTTATTTGATTTCTTTTTTCAAAATTTATAAATTCAATGATAATAGAATATGTTTATTACAAATCTTTTACTATTGAGGAATTTAATAATAAATTAGTTCAATTTTAAAATTTTACTTGACAATAGTAAGATGATTTAAAATATCATTTAAAAAGCAAAAGAAAATAAATTAATTTCAGCTTTAACTTGATACGATTTATCCTATTGTATGTGAATTCATAATATATAATCCCTTGAAAAAGGATATGCCGAAAATTTGTGAATATCAATAAAACATCGATATCATTATTGACTAATAGTCTAATAATAAAAAATTCTTAATGTCATTGCAAAATGAAAAGCAACCAGAGGTGAAAACCAATAAAAATTCTTTTAATAATATATTTCATTGAATTATGGAAATTAAAAAATTAAAAAACAGTTTTTCAAGTTGTCATATCGTGTTTTTTTTGTTTCAATATATGCCGTAGGAAATTTTTAAAAACCAACAGAATATACAAATATCAATTTTTTAAATATTAATGGCAGATATAATAAATAAAAAAAATTATTTTAAAAATAAATAAGCTGGAAAATGTCATGCAAGTTTTATAACTAGGATAAGAAATATAGGTAATGTGAATAAACATAATTTTCTAGTTTAGATAACGTAAAATTTAATGGGTATATAAAAATTAATATGAATATATAGATTTTAGGAATTTTAGAATAAATTTTAAATTCTCAAACATAAGAAAAAACAGCAACTGGTCAGTATAGATATTGAATGAGAAAATAAATTGCAAAATTGTAATTTTTTGTTTTAACATATTATTAACTTATTTTTTCATATTTAGGAATATACACCTTTAAATGATTTTTACCCACAATTAAGAATTTTATTATAAAAACCAATAAAACCATAATTAAATTTTTAATGATAAATATAATATTTGTATAATTTGGTTCATTCACAAACTGATTAGAATTTAATTTTATTAATTTCAACTTAAGTTATGAATTACAACAGAAAGCAGTATTATTTATTAGTTTAATCCATGGGCTAAAAGTTTAAAGTATTATTAAGATATACAATTGATCATTGAAATTTTCAAAACAAAATATGTATACTTAGTCAATGTTAAATGTTAACAAAAATTCCTCAAGAAAACTTTTGAAATTTTTGGTTAAATTAGCAAAAATGGGGAAAAAATAAATCAGTGTTTCTTAACATGGGCTTTTGAAAATATTCAGAGCATTTTTTAATTTTTTTGGACACAAAAGACCTTTGTCTTTTATCTAACATATTCTCTTAGCAAATACATAGAATATTATTCAATTTTAACTTTATACGACACATACTTTCAATAACCATAATTAAGGGACTTTGCATTTTTATAATGGATTAAATTTATATTATTGTAATTATATATTATATATTATTATATTATTGTAATTTATATTATTAAATCGTTGCCAAATTTATTTAATTATTTATTTATAAATCATGCTGCAGCTGTTCCAATATTCAAAAGGTTTATGAAGGTTTATAACTCCCTCAAAAGAAAGGAACTAGACATTAGTTTTCTTGAGACTTGTTTAGAAGAAAAGATGATTCCTTCGTTCATTTTTAAAATGAAACTAAGTGATTGTCTTTCTAGTAAAGATGTCCAATTAATACATAGAAGAACGTTAAGAAGAATGTTGGAATCAGAGAAAATAAGGAGAACTTCCATTGATAAAAAACTAACAAATATTGGATTAATGTTAAATAATGCTACGAATGAGTTTTGTTTACAGGTATGTGTAGAATGGTGTATCAAGAATTCGATTGTGCAAATAAAATCTAAAGAGAATGCTCATATTAAAAAATTGATTAATTTGAGAAAAATATTTGGGATTTCTAAATTTAGTGTGGAGAATACTGTGATAAATTTGAGTAAAATAGTGTTGAATGATGATGAAGAGCGTGTTTTAAAATTTGGTCCAAATCACTGTATTAAGAATCGCTTGGATGAAACAAAATTGTGTGCAAAAATTGAAAGTTTATATTTTCATATAGCCCGATCGATGAAAGGCATTAATGGTAATTATGTGAAGAGCTCGTTAAGTGCAAGTACGATGGAGTATATCGATAAAAATAAAAAGCAGAATATTAGGGATTTTATGACTTTAAAAAACTTAGCTAAAAAAATATAAATATCTGTAAGTTTGACAAAGGAAATGGGATAGTTATTCTTGACCATGATGTGTATGTAAATAAGTTGAATGATTTGTTAAATTCTCCTCAATTTGTGAAATTGCCAAAGGGTCGGAAGAATGGAAAATTACCTCCTCTTAAGGATGAAGAGTTTGTGCAAAAAATGTTAAATGGTTTTATTGAGAAAAAGCTTATTGATGAAGAGGTAGGTAAGTCTATTCGTCCAAAAGGAACGCAGCCAGCTAAACTATATGGGCTACCAAAAATCCATAAAGATGGTGTACCTATGAGACCAGTTTTGTCGATGGTTGGTACTGCCCAGTATAAAATAGCAAAGTTTTTAGATGGATTATTAAAACCGTTAATGCGATCAGAGTTTGAATGTAAGGATAGCTTTGAGTTTGTTTCTTGTATTGCAAAGCTACAAAAACGAAGTATGAATGATGTTATGGTTTCGTTTGATGTTTGTAGTTTGTTTACGAATGTGCCACTGGTTGAGACGATTGACTTATGCTGTGCGTTGTGGAATGAAAATGATTCGGAACATCACATTTTGGATAGAAGGGCATTTCGAAAACTTCTTGAATTTGCTACTTCAAATGTCAATTTTCTTTTCAATGATGAATGGTATCAACAAATAGATGGAGTCGCTATGGGTTCCCCTTTAGCACCAACGATGACATCAATATTTTTGGCTAGTTTGGAAAAGAAAATTGCTTCTTTCCAATTTGAAAAACCTTTTGTTTATAAAAGGTATGTGGATGATATTTTTCTTATATTTGAAAACCAGAAACATGTAGAACCGTTTTTGCATTTTATGAACAGTTTACATAAAAACATTGTATTCACATGTGAAACGGAGAGAAAGTCACCAATTGCGTTTTTGGATTTGTTAATTCAACGCAAAGATAAACAGTATGAGACAGAGATTTATAGAAAACTAACTGATACTGGTCTTTATACTTCTCCAGAAAGTTTTTGTGAATTTAAGTATAAGAGAAATATGGTGAAAGGATTGATTTATCGTTCATGGGCTTTATCTTCTACTTTTGCTAATTCGGTAAAAAGTGTTGATAAATTAGTTGAGTTGTTGATAAAGAATGGATATTCTAAATCATTTTTATTGTTGATGATAAAAGAAACTGTTGATAAATTGATTAAAAATCCTAAGGATCCATGTTGTGGAAAATCTGAATGTTATTTGTCGGATGGGTGTGAATTGAGTGTTGACCTGGGTGATTGTAAAAATGGATATAAAAAAATTGAGCCTAAATATGTGTTAGTATTGCCGTACTCTGAAGGCTTTACAAATTATAAGAGGAAGTTGGGTAAACTGATAGGAAATTTAGAGTATAAGATCGTCTCTAATTCGTGTAAGGTACGCAATATGTTTATTAATAAATCAAAAACTCCGGTTGGATTGTGTTCTGATCTCGTTTATCAATTTACATGTAATGGGTGTAATGCCACATACATTGGAGAGACTTCCCGTCATCTCTGTACTCGAGTTCTAGAGCATTGTCGATTGAAGGGTTTGACCAATATTAGTGAACACAATAGAGGCTGTAAAAGTGATATAGGAATGTCTGATTTTAGAATTTTGTTGAGAAGTTTTAATAGTTATTGGGAACGAGTGATATGTGAAGCATTGTTGATAAGGTCATTGGATCCAAAGATTAATGTGCAGAGTGCTGTGACTACGAATGTTTTGAATGTTTTTAAATAGTTTACGAATGTTAAATCATGTTTGTTTTTTTTAATATTATTAAAATAATTGAAAATTTTAAATTACATTAATTTTTAATAAATAGAATATAAGTAAAAAAATTTAAAATTAATTTAAAATATATTTTTAAAAATATTTATTTATTAAAAAATTAAATTAATAAAAAATAAATTGTTTAAATTAAATGTTAATTCATAATATTTTTAGTTGGTTTTGAGTACCTGAAGATGATAGCTGTGCTATCGAAATATATCGTACGAAAGGTTTTTTATTGGCGTTATCTTTTAATTAAATCGTTGCCAAATTTATTTAATTATTTATTTATAAATTATTGTAAAAAGGTTGGGATATGCTGGAATAAATTGTTATTAACACTTTAACTGCCATGTTGACTAATTCCGATGTATTAACTACGAGTTATCTCGTAGTTGGCAGTCAATGTGTTAAATAATAAATTTCTAAGAAAATGACTTATAGCATTGGTGAAGTTAAACTAATACTTCTTAAAAATCATTTTAGTTAGAATGGATAATTTATTTTATTGAGTTTTATATTTACTGATAGTATTTAAAAAAAGTAATTCAAAAGCATAAAAATATCAAAAACGAAGAGCAAAAAATTTTGTTTATTTATCATTCAAATTATTAAATGAAAATCAATTTAGATTTTCAATTACTTGATTGAATTCATATTTAAATATGTTAAGCAAAATCTCAGTAAAAATTTAAGAAAATATTTTCTGTTAAATCAACTCTTTTACATATTAAAAAAGGGTATATAGTTTATGGAAAAATTATATCTGCATTGAACAGTCTTGTATTTTTTCTGAAATAATTTATATGCATTTTTAGGTCAACTATAGACACCTGAATATGTAAAAGCAAAATCCTAATCCAGTGGATCAAGTTGTGTAAAACACTGCAAAATCACGTTTATTGATTTATATTTTTCAAAGAAAAATTAATCCTTTCACTAACAAAATTAATTTGATTTTTTTACCATTGAAATCCGATATTTAATTTAGAAAATTTAATTAAAATCCAATATTTTTATTCTATTAACATTAACTTTGTTTTACAAAAATATAATTTCGAAAAGAATTTTGTTAATTTTTAGATTGTTTTTACTGATGGCGAAATGAGTGTTACAATTTTCAGTTCTATAATACAATATACTAGTGCTTCTTATCATGCTCTATGTCCCCAACAATAGAGTTTAAAAGTCAAATTGCCCCAGTTTTTGAGTTAATTTACAAGCCCCTACTTAAAAATTTCGATTTTGCTTATATGATAATACCTTGATTTAATATATCTGAATTAAATTAAACAAAAACAATAAAAAGATAACAACTTTAAAATTTATTTTATTTTTTTGTGTTAAGATTGCTACAGAGTTGCTTTATATCAAGAACTAACTTAGTCAATTTTAGCCTCTAATCCCTTTTCTTTAGCAATAGATCACTAACTGCACTAAAACGGTTTAGTAAAACCCCATTCAACAAAATATGATTATGGGAACGGTAAGATTTTTTCTCTTGCGATTGTAGTTGTATATGGATATTTCCTTTCTACCGCTTTACACGACCATGTCATCAACCCCTTTATTTTTAAAAAAAGCTTAAATGAATCGTCATTTTTAATATATATAATTTCCCCCTGTGCATAATTGTCATCTATTTTAACAAGGTCTACTAAAATTGGCTGTAACATTTCAAATGCGTTCCTATTACATTTACTGCTTCATCGCTTACATCAGATTTTTGTAGCCAATGAAATTCATGAAATTTTAAAAATCCATTAATTTCGAAATTTTCCCAATGAAAAGTCAAATTGGGCCCTAGATGAGAAGCACTGCAATAATAAACCAAATCATTGATATTTTAAAAAGTTTTATACAGAAAAAAATTCATAATTTTTAGAAAATTGACTTTCGATTATAAAAAAATCAATTTTATTTAAAAATATTAAATAAATTTCAATGGCTAAATAAATATCTATAATTTCAATATTTTCTTTGAAGACGTTGCGAAATGTCAGATAATTATTTGGAAAATTTTAACTAATAATATTAGGTCGTGTATAAAGTTCCCGGGCAGCAGCAGCAAGTGGATTTACAAAGCACTTTGCATACATGGAAGTTATAGGTTAATAAACTCCTTTTACACCACCGAGTATATTTGACGAATAAAACGGTTGGTTAATCATGTTTGCTTTCATTGTCATTCTATATGTTGAAATTGTAATCCAAAAAATAAAACTTTATTTTTATAAATAATGATTTTAATATTTTTACAGCTCGTGTTTCTTAGATATTATTAATAGATATTATTAATTCTTAATTTTAATTTTTTATTAGTCTAATTTGTAATGACATAAGTTGAACCATTTTAGAATATTAGTTTGTATATATAAAATTTTAGACTATGTATACATTTTATATATTTCAATTTTTTCTAAAAAATAAAATAATTAACAATAAAACTATATGTTAATTTAAAATAATTTTTTAAAATGTTTATTTAGTTAAATTAATTAAGATTAACCATAGAATACTTGATAAAGAATGTGCTGAAAATGTGTTCAAAAATTTTTTGAATAAGAAATCGATATAAGTCGATCATTGGTAAAAAGTAAATGTTTTATTGATATTTAGAAACTATTTAGATTCAGGTCAAGTACTGTATATTTAGAACAGGTTATTTTACCGCTCTTTAAATATTAAAATACTAATAAATGTAAAATGCATATTTGGAGACACATGGTAAAACGAGCAACCGAACATAGTTATATACTACAAAATATTGACAACTTACGATTTAAACCAATCGAGACAAGTAGTGAATATTAATAATGATATTAATACTAGAACTACCGACCGGTCAAAATGTCCGTTCACAAGACTTTCTCATTAAATTTTATTTAATATTTTATGATAATATTATGACATTTTTAAAATTTATGTATTTAATGTTATAAATTTTTTTGTACCCGCTTTCATTTTTCTGATATACGTACGTATACCGACTGGTCAAAATTACCTTGAAATGAAATTACTGTTTTATTATGAAATTTTCAGAATTTTGCGGTGTTTTGTGATTCATGTTTATTTATTTTCCTATTGTAATTGTTGCATTTACTTGAAATACGTACGTACATCCATTTTCTTATTGGCTGTCGTTGAGTGCAGTTAAAACACATTTTAATTTTATGAACAAGGGTTTTTCAGTACATTCTATAAAACCTGGATATTTTAAAATGTTTTAATAAATTAAAATTGGTGTATTTCTTTTCAGTTTTAAATTATTGTTGTTCACATTGTAAGTAGATTGTGTATGTTTTTATTATTATAAAGGAAAATATATTTAGAAGATTTTTTCCTTTATAAAACTTTACAATAAAAATGCCAAGACATTCGAAAATAGCTTGACTTTTAGAGGACATAAAAAATATAAGAGGAGAATTTTCTGATATCGATGAAAATGATTAAGATTCTGAGAATGGACTAGCAGATATTTCAGAGGATCAATTACAAAAAAAGAACATTTTAAATATACGTACACCAAGAAGAATATTGAGATTACCATTATCTACGGATGAAAGTGACCGTCTGCAAACTGAAATTTCTCCTGATGGAACTATTTGGAATAAAATAAAAGCTGCATCCACTACAGAAAGGAGATCAATAAATACTTTTTTCAAAAAGTAATTGGACCTACAGGGTATGCAAAACGAAACATAATAAAAGGTACGTTAACTAGTGCTTTTTCGTCGAATTATAAATCATATTATAACATGCATAAAACTATAAGCTTTCCAAGTTCTTGGTAAAAGATGGGACCTATCTCAAGAAAAGTTTTACACTTTTATTGCAATTTATATGCGCGTGATGCTTAAGAAGTTAAAATCTTGTAATTATTTTATTTATGGTCTTAAAAGTGAGGACTGGGTTTTTTTTGGAAAAACTATGAGTAGAAAAGAATTTACGGATATTTTACAATTTATCCGCTTCCATAAAATAATGAAGATTACAAACTGATAAATTCGCAATGATCTCAGATGTTTGGAATTCATTCATTGAAAATAGCCAGAATGGCTACATACCGGAACAAAACATTATTCCCAACCAAAACGAGATTCTGATTCACTTAGTACATGCCGAACAAACCCAATAAGTTCGGAATAATATTTTGGTAAGCATCTGATCTCAAAAGTAAATTTATTAGAAATTGATTCCCGTATTTGGGAAAGGACTAAACAAGACAGACATCAATTGGTTTGATCGAGTATGTTGTCCTACAATTAATTGAAACGTTTACCGGCGCTGGAAGAAATGTAACAATTGATTATTATTTTACCAGCAAATCACTAGCATCAAAATTATTGGAAAATCGCACAACTTTAGTTTGAAAAAAGTACTTCTACTGAGTTCGAAATATAATTCAGTCAACATTGAAAAAGACAACAAGAAATTGCCTGAAACTATCATATTTTATAATAAAACCAGATTTGGGGTTGAAATGACGGATCAAATTCCCAGAAAATATAGTGTTAAGTTCGGATCTCGAAGATGGCCTCTTCAATATTTTTCAAAATTCTCAACTTGGGAGCAATAAAAACATGGATTTTAAAAAACGAAACAACTGGAGAAAATATATCGAGAAAAGATATTTTGTTTCAATTAGCAGAAGAACTTTCCACAGAATATAAAGATGCATCTAAACTAGAAAACTTGGAATTCCTTTCAAAGAGTCCTGGGAGTTCTAACAAAAGAAAAACTTGCCAAATAGGTTTATGTAATGAAAATAAAACCATGAATATCTGTGTTTTTTGTAGAAAATATGTTTGTGGTTGTTGCATATGAAATGACCGATTTTATTTAAAATGTTTATGATGTTTAAATATTTTATAACCGGTGTTTAAATTAAATATATATACTAAGCTTTATAAATTGTTTAATATAATTCTAAATATGATAACATTAAGAAAAATTTGAATTCGGGTAATTTTTCTGTATGAGTGGAATTTAGGACATAATGCAGCTGCAGAAACCAGAAAGCAACATAAAAGAACAACGCGGGGTTGGTTTGATAAATTTCAATCAGGAGATATAAGTCTGGAAAATGAACCTCGAGGTCATTCAGAGGTTTCAATTAACAACGAAGAATAAAAGGAATTAATAGAGTCTGAAACAAGACATTCGAGAAATTGAATAAAAGCTCAAAGTTCACAACTCGACAGTTTCTCGGAATCTGAAAACTATTGGAAAGGTAAAAAAATTGGATAAATGGGTGCCTCACGAATTTGCAGAATATCAAAATATGATGATTTGAAATTTGTTCATCAAATTAAATTCGAAACAAAATTGACCCATTTTGCATCGCATTGTAACCTGCGATGCAAAATGGATTCTCTACGACAACAGTTGCGTAACAAAGATGATGCACCAAAACACATGCCGAAACCAAGTTTACACCCTAAGAAGGTTATGGTTACCATATGGTGGTCCTCAGCTGGTATAATACATTATTCGTTTCTTGACCATGGGGAACGAATCAATTGTAAAAAATATTGGAAGAATTACAGGTTATGCACAATAAATTTATAATCAAACATCCGGCCCGGCATTAGTTAATCAACTTTTTTTGGTGAAATATACAACGGCAAATTCATTTTGTAAAAATTAAAATGCATCGAAATTCACAATTTTAAATTTTTTAGTTTTAATGTCTTATTCAATTGTCTAAATAATGTGAATGTAATAAATTTATTTATTAATTTTTACAATAATGCTTTGTTGAAATTTTTCTATGAACATTTAGGTAAACAAGAAAACCAATAATTAAAAAATTTTCCTCGGAATTTATTTATTTCATATTCTGATTTGCAATAACTCATGCACTCAAACCACATTTGAAACTAAATTTTCATCAGTTCCATCATGGATTATAAAAATAAATCGATTTTAATTATAGATATTAATCCATACCGGTGTTATATACAAGTCCTTTTTGTTGGAGATTGTCGAGGATCGATTTAATCATCTCAGTTGTTAGGAAATTATCATTTTCAGCTGCACTGCAATCTCTGGTTGTGGGAATAAATTTTGTGACGTGACGGACAATATATTTGAGGTTACTTGGCATACCTGTGTTGACTAATTCGCAAATGCATTTACAAACAGATTCTTCAAGTTCAGCACTACTGCACTGCGGAGTTTTAGATACAAGAAAATTGCAAAGTTCTCCTAAAATAAATATTACCAATATTTTTTATTTTTATTATTATTATTATTATTATTATTATTATTATTTATAAAGATAATAAATCAAGACATATTGAAGTAGTTCCAAAAGTGTGGGCAGCAAAAATTCTAATATTTAGTTGTTTGTATTAATTGTGTGCGTTTAATTTGCTTTAAATTAACTTGCGCAATATTAAGGTATATAAGTGTATGTGTATGGCTAATGTTATTGCCAAAAATAGAAAGCAGCCTCATTCATTTATAGCAGGGATTCCCAACCTTGGGTACACGTACCAGTACGCGGGCAAGCAGCTACCGGTACGCGAATTACTTTACTATATAAAACAAAAATCTATTAAATATCTGTTTTGCGGAATAAAACATGCCTACAATAACCCATACATTTTAATATTTTACAATTTCTTATCCATTGTGTCTGAGTTCTACTAAAAATTGTGTTTTGTGTTTTAATCATCTTTAAATTTATTGCATATTATTAGTTGATAGTAATTGTATTATTAATAGACATTAAGGTAAGGAGATTTATTTTAAATTATTTTTATATATCCTAATTTATCTTAATAAATGTTTGGCTACATGTTTCGAATACATCTCGTATTCGTCTTCAGACCATTTATAAATATATTTCAATGTCCAGCAAAGCTCTAAACTTGGTTTTCATCGCAGTCATTGCAGAAAATCTTGTTTTACATAAATATGTGGTCGCAAATGGCATTAAAAATTTTACTGCTTATCAAGCAACGTATGGGTATTATTTACGAATAGATAGCCAAAAACTGAATAAGTTGGACCCCTTTAAGCTTAATTTCAATCCAACATCACTGGTTAGGTCTATAAAATACTCTTTTGCCATCACATTGTCTGGAACCTCGATTGTAAATGCGAAAGGATTTCGAATCCAATTTTGAGCTGTGACATCTTCAGGAAAATAAATTTGAAAATATTCAAAAGTTGATGCTATATGTTTTTTAATGTCGGTCATCGCGTCGTCTTTTATTGACAAATTATTTTCTTCGACAAAGTTACAGAAGGAAGGAGACATGTTAACATTTTGCTTTTCAATTTACTGTTGCATGAGTTGCAATTTCTCATACTTTGTCATACAAGTCAAATACAGAGTTGTTAACTCCGTGCAAACTTAAATTTAGATCGTTCAACCTTAATTAATAGTCTGAATTAGTCTAGAACTGATGGGCAGAAAACTAATCAATAGTTATGGCTAAATCATTGATTGCTTCCATATTGTAACAATAGAAACCGGTCAGTAATGTATAATCCAATACTGCCAAATAAAAAATAAAATTATTACATAGACTCCAATTATTTAGAATTGTCATCTGCAATGAAAAATCATTTTATTCAATTTAAAACAGATCTCGAATACAGGATATTCCAAGAATTTTCTCACTCTTTATTTAAAGTCTATTTTATTCTAATAAAATTACCTGCCTTATTTGCACTCTTTTAGAAAATTCTAACATCTTAAAATTCAAGCTTCGATTCATTGGTCAACAATACATGGTTAACTTAGTGATTTTAAAGTTATATAAAACATGTACTTTAAAAAAATCATTTTAATAGAAAATATCTTTATGAAAATCAACTGAGTTCTCATCATTGGATAACTTTCATTAGAACATGGCAAATGCTTTGAAGATAGGTTATCCCATTATTAAGAAGCATCCCAAATGAAGATGATAGTAACTTTAGAATTATTCACAACATTGTAAAGAAATAACATTTGCTTTCGTAAAAAAGATTAAAAAGCTTTATAGGTGAACACCTGAAGAGTGAACACATGAAACAATACTTGATAAAATCTACGTCCATATGACATTCCTTGAAAGGTTCATGTTTTTTAATTTGATAAATCACTTTCTTTGAAAACCAACATAATTTCAGAGTTTGGCAATAGAATTTACTAAACAAACAATGTCAAAAACTAATTTAAGCTTTATGATGAATGTGAGGATGGGTCTTTAATTATTTTGCATGTATCATTTTTCAAAACTGGAAACATAAAAAACTTAAAATTTCTGCTTCTCATTTGTTAAGAACCACATTAAGTGACAGTTTTAGATGGAAAAAATTCAGTAAATTTTCTGTATATCTAACATATTTCAATAAAAACTTTAAAAAATTAACTTTGACTTACACCTATGACTCACTCCATATTTATTTTTTAGGAAAATATTTCTAAAATATTATATAAAGAATACTACTGAAATAATTATTTAACTAATTATAAAAAGCATTTTGCTAGTCGTAAGATTATTTACTTTTAGATTTTTAAGAATTCTATTCTTTGCTGAACAGTAACGCATATGAGTAATTGAAGAGCTGTTCGTATGAAGGGGTGTGTAATTAAATATCAACAGAATTTAGAATAAGTTTTTTAAGTGCCTTCTATTTACGAGATTTCGTAGCCTGAGTAGTCAAAAAAATACATTTTTATTCCAGTCGTAATACTAATAAGTTTTTAGACTGATCAGGTTTTTTTCAGACCGAAATGGAAAATTTAATTGTAAAGTCTAATTCATTTTTAATAATTTTTAATAATTGTCACGATTATTTTACCACTGATTTGCCATTTAAAAAAAGCTCAATGTCATATCTCTATTGTATTAGTAGACAATTTAATAATAAATAATTTAATAAATAATTACATTTATCATTTTTCAAAGAATACACATACATAGTCAGTCATCTTATATTCAACTAGAATATTAAAAGTACTGACTGCATATTAAGCAATGCATTATTTCGTTTGGCTTCATTTTCAAAACTGATTCAATAAAACAAGATTAGAAAACTGACATCTATTAATGTGCTTTTTATGCCTGAGAAATTATGATGAAATATTTCTAATTTAACAATAGATTACATAATTAAAGTGCATTGCAAAACTGAAAAAAAATTGAATTTTTTAATTATTACAGTGCGAAAAATGTTTTTATTTATTTGAAAAAGTTAGAATATATTGTAATTTCTGTTCAATTAAATATTTATAATTAACTTTTTACTAATATTTGCTAATCAAAAATTAAACTTTTTCTAAAACTTTAATTTATATTTCTTTAATTACTTTAGTTTTTGAACTCAAAAATAAAAGGCAAATTAAAGATATTATATTAATTAATGAAGTAAGTTGCATTTGAAAGTTTATTAAAAAATCCAAATATTTACAAAATAAAAATCTTATCAATTATACTGGGAGAAATTTTAGTTGAAAAGTGAAATCAGTTTTATTAAAATAATTATAATATATTATAGTTAGAGAATATTTATCTTTCATTTATTTGTGGATAACTTGAGAGGATTTCATTTAATCAAAACGCCTTATCTAGTAATTTAATATCTTTAAATATAAATAGAATGATCAAACATTTTCAGAAAACAATATTTATCATCTCAAGAACAATCACAGATATGGTAATTGAAGTTATGATTAACTATTACTATACTTTAGAAGTTAAACTTTATTATAAGATAATACTGCAATTTTTAATTGGATATTTTCGGTTAGCACAGCCCTATCCTTCCAATAGATATTTACCTGAGGTACTCATAGACCAGTTTCCAATCAATAAGAGCAGGGATGAGAATGCGACCGAAAAAGTTGTTTGTTAAATAAATTTTTTAATAGTATAAGTAAATATAATGCATTTTTCGAAAAAAATATCATCTAATAATATCCCTAACGATAATTGAGACAAAATACGAAAATATATCCTACAAAATGTAACATCCAAAACTAAATCGGCAATAATTTCTACAATAAAAACTAATTGACTTTGTGAAACTTATTTAATACCGTTGAACCTTATTGTTCTATTTTAAAATTAAATAATTTTTTATGTATAGTATTAAATTTATAGTATTAAATTTATGGATAGTATTTTGAATGCATAAACACATTTTTATAGAGCACGAGATTGAAATAAGTTTTTTCATAGCCGTTTCCAGAAAACTTTTAAGAAGCCATTAAGGTACAGTAGGGTGTATATGCGTATTACATTAACAATTTGCATTTAAATAATAAAATAATTAGTAAAAGATATGGTAGCCATTGCTACAAGTTTCAAGTGTATTCAAAACAAAAAAATCGGAATCTTAAACTATTTAACCTAAAGAGGACTTTTATAGTCGAAAATTCTGTTTTTTTAAATAAATTTGAAAATTGCAGATCATATTTTATTATTATTATTGTCATTTTCATTAGCAGTCTTAATGACAGTCTGGAATTTAAAATTGCATATGCCCATCTGTTGAACCAAATTCTTTCCCTATTTCATGATACATTAAAATCTAAGACAAAATTAATGCCAATAAATTATTATTTACATGAAATTTTGGTCAACACTTTTGGTTATTTTTATATATGAATTTTGGAATAACTAATCATTATAATAACGCGAGAAATGTTTGATTTTTGTAATTTTGTTGTAATTTAATTAATTATGTTTAGTTTTAAGCGTCCATTAAACGTTTATTTTTATAAAATTAAATATAAAATTAGATCATGAGCTTTGTATTAAAACTAATTGATAAAAAACGGTGTACCATTCGATTTTCTAGACATGATTGAGAACACAAAAATATGATTATGAATAATGAGTGAGTAATCATAACTTTGACATCAAATGTAAAAGTTTAATAAATTAACTGATATTAGATTACACCTGATTCAGTTCATAAAAAACTTCTATAATAAAAATTTTAATGAACAACCAATTACAATTATGATTAAGTTTATGAATTAGCCATTTTTAAAATGGCTGACAGGTAAATTTTTTAATAAAGTATATTTTAGGGCTTGGATTGTGATCTCGTATATTTTCATTGAAAAATCTATAAGGTTTAAAAATTTCGATGTTTTAATGGTGATGACAAAGATGATGACTGTATCAACTAGTTTTCATGTTTGCTATTGCAATTCGACATTTCTAAATTAAATTTTAGGTTAATTGTACTAAGCAAAAATAATGCCGGTATAAACTTTAAGAAAATAGTCAATAGCGTGTCATAATGGCCTGCACTTAATTGCAATTCAAAGCACACTTTAATTAAATTCACTTTCCAGTAACCAATTGAGAGTAAATTAAAGGTTTTCTATTTTGAAATTTACTCTTAAAACAAAAGTGGTAAGACTAAAGGTTTTTAACCTGTTAGTTTGGCGGTCCACTCTCCAATTACGCAACTTGCAACGGGCACTCGCTTATTCATAAAGACGCATTTATACTTCATGCTCGATACAGTTAATTTCTAATTTCAAATATTTTAATTCGTGCTTACACTTAACTAAAAAACATTGAAACATAACTCTCAAAAGAGTAGGACAAAAATAAACGTCCAGTTCGTTTCGTCACACCACAAACATTTTGAGGAAGTTTTTATGCGTCCTACCAGTTGTCACTACTATTTACATGGAACGTATATATGCGTCCCGCCCGGTTCACAGGTTAATAATAATAATAAATAGTTAATGATAAGTAAGTTTAAAGGTAATAATAATTTCAAATAGATATCACACTGTAGAAACCAATAATATAAAATAATTAATTTATAATTAATAAATTTGTTATGTAAATATTATTTTTTATATTTAGCACACTTATTATTACAATTCAAATTATTTATTAATTTATAAAAATGTGAAGTCAATAACTCAAAAAATATAAATATAGTAATAAGTAGATGAGGAAATTTCTTTAATCCAGCATATATAAATTGTATTTTTTTGTCGTATTACTGGGACATTTTTTTCTACCAAATATATTATCATTATGTTGAAACTAGAAAAAAATTGAGTTACCGTCTTATTTCTTAGCACTGCAGATTAGTGCATGAGATTATTATTTAATACTATTATCGCGGATAACATAGCACTTCTCTGAACCAAATATGTATTGCTACTCGATGTTGTAGTTTTTGTAAAAAGAAAGTACTAATAAAAATAAAAATTTTGATCTTTATCTTATTTTGGGAAAATCAAATAAATAGCATATGTGCCTTATAACAGTGGCGTTTATCTTTTTTACCATGTAACTGACAGAAATCAGCAATTCATTATAATATTATTATTTTGTGCACTATTTTTTATTGCTAATTTTGATATATCCTATTTTGGTATGAAACTATTACAAGATTAATTTTTAAGACATGTTGTCACTTGTTAATATTTAATATGTAAATTCTGTATATAATAAACTCTATAAGGTATACGCTATATAGCAAGGGTTGTAAAACCTTCAAGTCTCGTGGGCCACTTTTGACTAGATTAATTTTTATGGTTTATCGGAAAAATTATTTTAAATATCAAAAGAATGCTTTCAACTGTTAAATTATTTTTTATAGCAAATAAATATTTGGAAACTATCAAATAAATAATCTGTCCCAGTAATTCGACAAAAAAATACAATTTATATATGCTGGATTAAAGAAATTTCCTCATCTACTTATTACTATATTTATATTTTTTGAGTTATTGACTTCACATTTTTATAAATTAATAAATAATTTGAATTGTAATAATAAGTGTGCTAAATATAAAAAATAATATTTACATAACAAATTTATTAATTATAAATTAATTATTTTATATTATTGGTTTCTACAGTGTGATATCTATTTGAAATTATTATTACCTTTAAACTTACTTATCATTAACTATTTATTATTATTATTAACCTGTGAACCGGGCGGGACGCATATATACGTTCCATGTAAATAGTAGTGACAACTGGTAGGACGCATAAAAACTTCCTCAAAATGTTTGTGGTGTGACGAAACGAACTGGACGTTTATTTTTGTCCTACTCTTTTGAGAGTTATGTTTCAATGTTTTTTAGTTAAGTGTAAGCACGAATTAAAATATTTGAAATTAGAAATTAACTGTATCGAGCATGAAGTATAAATGCGTCTTTATGAATAAGCGAGTGCCCGTTGCAAGTTGCGTAATTGGAGAGTGGACCGCCAAACTAACAGGTTAAAAAACTTTAGTCTTACCACTTTTGTTTTAAGAGTAAATTTCAAAATAGAAAACCTTTAATTTACTCTCAATTGGTTACTGGAAAGTGAATTTAATTAAAGTGTGCTTTGAATTGCAATTAAGTGCAGGCCACGTGAAAACTAGTTGATACGGTAATCATCTTTGTCATCACCATTAAAACATCAAAATTTTTAAACCTTATAGATTTTTCAATGAAAAAGTCAGGTCGTGGAATAAAATCTGATCGAAAAAACTAAGTGCAACTTTTAACATAGGCATCACTGTTAGATAAGCAAATAATTGCTGATAAATAAATACGAGGCGTTTGACTAACACATAAATAGGCGGCACAACAATATGAAGTTACTGCCGCAAAAACCTATCTTTAGACACACCACCTGAGGATTGTGTGCAATCCAACCCGATTGGGTAAAAGTGATTCACACCTTATTGATTGCATGATACTCTTTTAACTACCGGTAACTTGACTGGATTTTTGAGGCCATTGAAAATTATTGAACTATCAATGACTTATTGAAAATTAGAAACACAAAATTTTAAATGAATTAATTTTAAAATAAATAAAATTACCAAGATATTGAATAGTAAATCCCAATGGTGGTCGCAATAGTTGCTTCATCCAAGCTAATTTAATAATTTCCAAAAAATTATCTCCACCTCCTAACATAATCACATGAGGATCAATGTGACCGACTAGGACACAATTTTGAACAGCTTGTATGAGGCTTAAATTCCAATGATTGAGAGCATTTGCTGCTTTAAATGATGCAAATAATTCGAAAACATTAGACACAGAATTGGAAATTGAAGAAAGACTCTGAAAACTGATTACGATTATTTTTTTGCTTTTGGACTGATTAAAAAATTGGCTAAAATATTGTAATATAATTTTATTTTATATTTTTATAAATAAATAATTATTATTAAATATAAATTTCATACTTCATTGTTAAATTTTCTATTTATCATATGATCATTTAGAAATTAATTTAGAATAATTGGTTCAAATTCGCACAGTAAATTTTAGTAAAAAATAGTTCAACAAAACAAAGACATTAAAAATGTCCGATTTCTAGTTATTTATTAGCTATTGTTTTATTACAAATTAAATTAATGCATAAACAAATTGTGTTATTCAACTACTAGAAACTAGTTAATAAATATTATTTTTTATGTAATGGCTATATATAAAGGCCTATTTGTGAAATGCAACGGGCTTTTATTAGTGATATTTTGTGTTTAGTGCTGGGCATCTGATGGGTAAAAGATCTAATATTTTTGCTACTGTTTTCAAGGAATACCACCAGAGGCGCGCACAAGAGATATATATTCATTGAATACCCGTCAAAATGACGTTGGAAATGTATTCCAATGTGCAATTTCTAGTGTTGGACCAAGACTGGATTTTATTTAAATGGATTGGAAAATACATGCCAAACACAGAAACGCATATTCAAAAATTAAAAATATGAACCCCAATTAATCACCCTAAAATAATTAGATGAAACATTATAAAAATACAAAATCGAAAAACATAACAGTTGATATGTTTCTGGGCGTTGAAACTATATGGTTGTTACCCAGACAACCCCATACAAATATTTTTCGCTTGCCCCTCGGCACCCGTTGCTAAGCAACGTTGGAACTGTGTTCGAGTGGGTGGATCGTATGCAAAAAGTGAGCGCTATTGCTAATGCTATAATTGACCGAACGATCCATGGGTCCAACGAGCTGCCGATTGAAGGCCTGTGCTCGATTTCGATTTTTAGGTCCCATTATTCTCCTATCTCCTTCAAATGTTAACCTATGCTCTCATATCATTTATCTTTATGTCCATTCACTTAGTCCTTCTTATCGTCGTCCGTGTTGATGATTTTTCTATGGCCTGTAAACCCTTCGTTATGTTAAATATCCACACAGTATCTCTCTTGCCCTTATCCCTATTATAACTACTATGCTCCCTATTATTGTTACTAGTATTATCATCGTTAATATTATATGCATTGTTCTTATCAATTGTTATTATTATTATTATTATTATTATTATTATTATTATTATTATTATTATTATTATTATTATTATTATTATTATTATTATTATTATTATTATTATTATTATTATTATTATTTTATTATTATTATTATTATTATTATTATTATTATTATTATTATTATAATTACCATTATCATTACTTTTATCATTATTATTATTATTGAATTTTTAGCAGGGATCCGCCCTTATTTCTCAGTTTTATTAGAATATTTTAATTATATAAACAATTGAGCAGCACTCCACTCTTATTTTACAGTTTTCGATAAAGTATTTTAATTATTTCGCAAAATTTGCCCAGCGTTCCGCCCATATTTTCCACCTCAACTCAATAGATTTTTTTAGTTCTTAAATATTATTTAAATTACTCATTTTTATGATTTTGGTCGTTCGGATTAATCTTTTTCTTTCGACTTTCTAATTTAACTAAAACCGCCAAAATCCTTGCAAAAGAAGGTTTAGGCTGAAGCGGCGACCAAAAATTAAAATATCAAAAGGTAAACAATCAAAAAGAATTGTAAAATAATAAAAAATAAAAATTTACGAAATATTGAGAAAACAATATCAAAAAATATAGAAAAATAAGGAGAAAATTAAAATATTTAAAATAAAATAAAAGCAATAAAAATCCCCGAAAATAGCCGAAAAAGGCTAGAAATTCTCTGATTGGTCGCACCCAGGCCTGAAAACACTATGTTGGGGTATTACGAAAAAGTACAGTAAAATCAATAAAACCTCAAAATGATAAAAGTGCAACATTAATTAAAAAATTTACAAAAATTCGAAAATAGTATTGATCGGGGGAAATTGGTATGGTTGAACGCCAAATTGAGAGACGAGCCCAGAAGTAATAATAAAAATTTAGTGAGGTGTCCCTAGAAAATAATATAAGACAAAAAACAAATTAATTTAAAAAAATTAATTACTAATGGGAAGCCCGAGTCAATGGGAAACCAGAGAGATGAGAAATACCCGGCATGTAGACGGAATAATAAAAAAGGGTAAATTGACCTAAACAATATTAAATGGGCGCCACTCATCTATGGGGAGGTAATTATTTCGTAATTTGTAATTTAGTAATGTAGCAAACGTTGTTGACAAATGTGTGCTAAGGTGGTCTGTGGGGAGTAATTATTTTTAATAATTTAGTATGGCAGCAAATGTTGTTGACAATTTTCTGAAAACAGTCTGAGCAGGAGTATAAAAGGAAAAGAGAAAAACATGAAATGGCCAGTGGTCAAAGAAACGAGTAGTCTAGTCAGGTCAGTAAAAGAGTCTAAACCCAAATAAAGTCAAAAGTTATCTATCAGAAAGGGTGATTATCCATTGGATAACCTACCTTAAGATAATCAAATTTATTCGGTGGTTGAAGGGTGCAAATAAATCACAAATTGTAATTACAAACATTTAAAATAAATCGGATTGAGTTGCAACTGTGGTAAAGTGCAAATAAAATTATTCTGTATTTGGTTTACTTATTTCATTTGAAAAGGACATGAGGAGTCAGAGAGAACCGACTTTCAATAATAATAACCCAACAACTATATATACAGCAGTCATTTTCATAATTTTAAACACAAAAATTTTTAGACAAAACATTTTAGACATTTTTTGAGACAATTTGTTTTAGACAAAAATTTGTTTAGACAATTTTTTAGACATTTTTTGATTTATGCCAACTTATGCTAAATTTCAAAAGTTTGGTTGATTCAACATTGTGCAGTTGGTAAGTTGTTTGTTAATGATGTAAATATTATTTCGTTATATGTTAATGTCTTTTATTATTCTGGATGGCCACGATGTCTTTTGGAATTTCTCGGCAGGTTCCCCTAAATTATTTATATTCATTTTATATGTATTAAGTCAGTGGAAAATGGTGAATCGGTATTCAATTCCACCAGTTGAGTTTGAGGAATGTTGATGTGTCGATTTATCGTTTTCTACCCCTCGATGTCTGCTGGAACATGTAAGCCTTGTGCTGATCTCGAAAGTAGAACTTCGCTGGACTTCACCGCGGCGTTCATAAAAGGTGGATGGAACGGTAAAGGGGTAGAATGCGGGAATACCGTAAGAGTTAAAGGGACAAAATTATTATGTGTTTAAGTAGGGAAATTTAATTTTTATTTAACTCCTGCCGATAATTATATTTATCAAGGGTACAAAAAGTGATAGAGATTTAAGTCAACGAAAGTATAAAATAGGGTTAGATCACGTACATTGTTTGATAATCATCGCGGTGGAAAATTAAAATAAAATGATACATTTATCATAGATCTTTGAGATCATAATATAGAGATTTACGAACGGTGGTAACTGTGGCGACATAGGAAAGCAAGCATATGTGCTCGGACTAAAATATTATTACCGATCATTACCGCTTCTCCACACACCCGTTCCAATAATGTTTTTTCATACTTATGTCTAAAAATTAATTAATTAATAAAAAATAGAATATACACACAAGATGTATTTCCTAAGATACCCAGACTATATTATTTTTATATATCTTAAATATTATTTTCAAATTTAAATTGAAAAAACCTAATTCTAGTTGGGATTTGAACCCATATCTATTTAAATCACTATGAACTACTATTTGGACTGAGTTATCGTTAAAAGTTAATTATTTATAATAAGTTTGACATTTTTTGCAATAGGACAATGCTCTATATGGAGCATGCCAATCAATGGAGAACATAAACAAAAGAGACAGCTATTCACATAAATATAATAGTTATTGTTGTTTGAGAAATTATCTGTCTCAGAAGTTTTGCAATAAATTGATTGTCCCAGGCAACTCTGTGATGTTTCATCGAATTGTTAGTTCGGCTCTGCAGATGTTTCAAGGTATCAGTCGGTCTGAGATTATAATTGATCATCAGACAGTTTAATGATGTATGCTGCAGTCTCGCATTACTCTTATTTTTCATCTAAATTAGACTTTCACAAAAGGTGAAAGCAATTATCTATTTATGCCCAATTTTTAGAGGTTATATATACAAAAAATACATATACATCAAAAAAAAGTTTATATGCAAATATAAATGACAATGCTAATGAGATAGTTTAGATTATGACTTAAAAGCTGTTTGGTCTATGTTTTTCTATGTCTAAAAGAACGCCTTTTGAATGGTAATACCATATTTCTGCAGAATTTGTTATATTACTAATCGCACATTCTTTCAACAAACGATTAATATCTACAGCTTTTATTCCTATCTTTAGCAGAATGTCAACAGTCATTGGAGGGATCGTGCCAAGAGCACCAAAAATGCACGTATCAAGTTCAACAGAGTAATCTGGTTTAGCGGTTTCTATTTCAGATTTCAGAGACCCATAATTTGACAGATTCATTTTATCAACTTGTTGGAAGTTTACAATCATGTCGATTGAACATTTGACATCGACCATGTAGATTTTCTTTTTCACTTAGTTTGTTATAATGAGATCAACTTGTTGTTTAGAATTCAGGACAAGTGAACATGCATTATCAACTACAACAATCAAGTCAGGAGTTTTGAGATTCTCTACAATTAATTTAAAACAATCGTTGTGTCTTTTTGTCGCGAGATATAGGTGGACTTTGCAAGATTGCAGTGCATGGGTCATTGATTCCTCCTCAGAATGACAACGTTGTCAAGTCTTTCAAAGCCATATTTGTATAGTTTAGCATTGAATGGTAAAGCCTTTATGCCTGCACGATGGATGAAATTCCATGAAAACTCAGGCAGATCCCCTC
Source organism: Schmidtea mediterranea (assembly GCA_022537955.1). Taxonomy (NCBI): domain Eukaryota; kingdom Metazoa; phylum Platyhelminthes; order Tricladida; family Dugesiidae; genus Schmidtea; species Schmidtea mediterranea. Next base: position 117,264,802 of record CM039680.1, read on the forward strand.
GGTAAATCATTTTGTTGATTTTCGGTGATAAATTGACAGCACAAGCTATATAGTTAGATGCCATGCCATTTTGCCATTTTATAAGATACGACTCGCGTAGGAGAAAGTGTAAAATCTGAGAAATTTGTTTAAGGGAGTCAGAACTCATGATACAAGTACCTCTTGCCTTAGTTGTGATATGCAGTAATGGATCTACATTAATGATTTCAAATGATATTTTAATATCGTGTGTTTTTCAAAATATTTTATTGCTGTCCGTACTCTTCGGAATCTGGTTTTCTTTCCAGAAGGTGTAAATTTACATTCAAGGCCATTGAGCTAATTGAAACTCTCTTGAAGTGAATGACGCTTTATTCTTAGTCGTGGACTGGTAACATAGTTTAGTGAGGTAATATTGACTGTCCTTGAAAACTCACATTCCGATGTGAATAAACGGAAAAAGTGGCAAATGGTGTGTGTATGGTATTCGTCGAGAAGATCAACACAAGGGCTCCTCCATTTTCAGTAGAATTATAGAAGTAGGCAGTTTCAGAGTAATCAGGAAGACTTAGCATTTTTCTAAAATATCCACGTAATCTGCAAGTGAAGCTAACGGAACAATAATCACTTTTGAACGTTCCTGAAAGGACACTAGTCTTAATTTCTCTAGTACGAAATGGGAAGATTAAGCGAGAGTGTATAAAAACTTTATAGGCTTTAAGTTTCTGCCAACCAAGTAATTCAGATTCTGTGATTTTCTTTGTATCAGAAACTACTTTCTGAAGAATGTTGTATGGATTCTGATCAGGTTCTTCGCCAATTGGCACCCCAAGATATTGGTAAAATTCATTTTGGAGCAGCTTTCTGATTTTAACGCCGAAAATCGAAATCTCACTGTCAATGTGAACGCGGGGCATTTGAAGATAATCACATTTATCAGGACGGTATTCAAAGTCTATTTTAGCCGCTATATCTACAGACACATCTGTAATTTTCGGTAAATCAACAACTTAGTTTGCAACCAAGTCAAAATCGTTAGAGTATGATAGAATTTGGATTGGTGATTTAACAATCGGAAAGGAAACATTGCTTGATCTGCTTACAGATTCAAGGACATGATTTATAGCCAAGGAAAACAAAATCATAGAGATTGGACATCCTTGTTTCACACCTTGTTTGATTGCTATGTTTGGTGTTAAGATAGGACCGCGGCTGTAAAACGAACTTGTATCCGTGTAAAGCATTTCTAGTATTAAAGTAAACTCGTCGCTAACTCCAATATTTCGAATTAATGTCCACATGTATTCGTGAGGAACACTCCCAAATGCATCTTTGATGTCTAATCAAGCTATAGAAAGTGGATGAGTTATGGTGTACTTTGAGTGCTCGAGTGCTGCTGAAAGTATTAAGTTATGTTCCACACAGTCATCTTGACTTGAGCCTCCTTTCTGTCCTACATGCAAAAGATTGTTTGAATTTATCCATTTGGTTAATCGACTAGCTAAGACTGATGCGAAAATCTTATAAATCACAGACAACAATTAAATCGGGCGTCAAGACGAAACATTATCGTACTTGCCATCTTTGTCAGGTTTTGGGATCAAGATAGTTTTGAAAGATTTCCAACTTCTCGGTATTATTTTGTCAGCGATGATTTTATTAAATAAAAATGTCAATAGTTTGGCCTCGGGATCAAAAAGTATAATATCTTTGTATTGAATTCCATCAAGACCAGGACAAGTGTTATCGGCTCGTTTTATTTCAAACAACACCTCATCCTAGGAAAAAGATTCAAGTCTCAATGAATTCAATGACGTTTTACAAAATTTCAGCACGTATTCCCAAGATCTTTCTCTGGGGAAATTATGAGTAAAAAATTTAATAATATCCTCAATGCAGGTCTGACAGAAATTTTAGAGTTATTTAAGATTTTATATAAAGTTTCTTTCATTTCAGTCATAAATAACGTGATAAGTTTAGTTTTAATTATTTTATCTTCAGTCGCTGTAATTTTATTGCCTAAATATAACTTATGCGCTGATTTTTCTTTTTGGGGAATTTGCTTAATAAAAATGTCAACGATTTTATTTACACTTGAGTTAGTAATTGTTAATAAAATCGCATTAATAATTCTTTTACGTTATTCTAATTTAATTTTAACATTAATATTTTTATTTAGTTTTATATTGCCTTTGATTTTAGTTTCATTCGTTTTGATAACTACAGGAACAAGTGACTTTAAAACATTGCCAATATTACGCAGGTTGGTATTTTCAAGGGGTACATCATTGGCATAATTTGTGATGAAAGCGCAGATTAAATACTGAATGCAATATAACAAAATTTTTTCAAACATAAGTATGAAAAAATAAATTTCCTACTTAAAAATTAAAAGTAGAATAATTTTCAATATTATTTTTTATTGAAAAAAACTAATTCTAGTTGGCATTTGAACCACTGTGTCATTCCCACTGAGCCATCCGGGTTGTATTTCTTTGTCATTTTTTCACTCTTTAAATTTTTTTATTTTATTCTTTAAGATTTCTTTCAAGATTCTTAATCTTTAATAATGTAACAAGATAAAATAAATTTTTGAAAAAAAAAATCCTATGAAAAAATAATAATAAAAATGTCGAGTACTCGAAAAAATGGAAAACCTAAGAAAACTCAAGTTTCTAAAATTAAAGTTTCTAAAACTAAAAATCTTATAAAAGAAAATACTGAAATTAAATGTATTCCTTGCAATAAAATATTTAGTAGAGGATCTGCTTATACAAGTCATTGTAAATCGAAAGAACTTCTTGAAAATACTGTTGGTTTGAAGGATTACAATTCTATACTTTGTGATAAATGTGGAGAAAGATATTTAACAAAAAATTTTAATCTTCATTATAAAGCTAGTAATGGTATCAAGAAAAAAACGTAAATTAAATGAACAACATTTAAAAGATTACAACCCTGTTGAAGTTAAACCGAAGAAATCTGTTGAAAAAAACATTGACCAAAGACCTCCTGTCGACCGGAGGTCTCCTTTGCTTGTGCTCGAAGAAGAACTCAAAGAAGAACTTGAAAGAAAAGCTGAAGGAAAAAAAGAAAACTTTTAAAGAAAAAATTGAAGAAGAAAACGAAGACACTGGATATTCCACTTTTAATATTGATGTCTCTTGGTGAAATGATCAAACCACCAATAAGTACAAATAAATATATTGATATGCACAAGAAAGAAATAAAGGAAAAGATGCAAGAAGTTTTAAAAACTATGAAAGTTGAAAGACTTTATGTTTTAAAATATAAACTTTCAATAAATGTTAAATATTATCGAAGAAATGAAAATACTAATACATTCTTAGATTCTAATTATGAAACACCTTATTTACCCTTGTATAGCATAGATGGTTTTAATTCTAAACTTAAAACAATCAAAAAGGAAATATAAAAAGATTATGAATATATGGAAGATACATTGGGCGAATCTGCTTTAATTCTACATTTATTTCAAAATATAATTATATAAATTTTTGGAAACATCGACCTCCAAACCCATAATCATATATTAAAACCTTATTTGTTTCCAATTATATTGTTAATGTTAAAAATAAAGATAATAAATGTTTCATGTGGACTGTTTTATCTGCTTTACATCCTGCAGCAAGTAATGTTGATAAATTATATAATTATATAGATTATGAAAGAGAAATAAAATTTTGGGATGGATTTGAACATCCAAATAAGAAAAAAGATGTTTATAAATTTGAAAAATTAAATAATATATCAACTAATATTTATGAATATTAAAATTAAAGCGATGTAATAATTCCAATTCAAATTACTGATGCAAGAAGAAAAGATGGAGTGGAGACCTCCAGTCGACTTGTTGAAGCGACTGCCTTCGGAAGACATGTTAATCTTTTAATAATACATGCAGAAACTGAAAAAGAAATTAGTTCTCATTATATTTGGATTAAAAAATTTCAAAGTTTTATGATGAAGCTGGTTACAAATTCTAATTATAAAGAAGGTCATGTTTGTGAACGATGTTTATCTTATACATCAACAAAATCTATGAGGGAAAAACATGAAAGATTGTGTGAATTTAATGAACCAGCTATTATTAAAATGCCTGTAGGTGATAAAGCAGAAATGACTTTTAATAAAAGTGGAAATCTTATAAAACCTTTAGCTGCTATATATGGAGATTTTGAAGCTGTTAATATTAAAAAAATATAGAAGAAGAATATCTTAAAATCTTGGAAAAATATGATTTAACAGATTTATATTACAAATATAATTATGTATATAATAAAAATGAAGATGAACAAGAAGAAATTAAAAACTTTTTAATTGCAATAAAGAAATCTTTCACAATTCCTCTAACAAATCAAATGCTCTTTGCATTTTGCTTGTATTTAAAAAGCAATTATCCAGAATTAATCAAGTCAGAGGAAATATTTTATGGAGTAAATAATCCGAGGAAGTTTTGAAAACATTTGTTCAATATATTAATAAAATTGAAAATAAATTATTTAAAATAGTGAGAGATTTTGAATATGATTTAAACATGTCTGATGAACAACAAGAAGAATTTGAAAGAGCTAAAAATGATGGATTTGTGAAAATAGATTCTATTCTAAAGGGAGCAATGTTAAAGATCATAATCATTTTACTAAATTAAATAATTATAGAGGTGCAGCACACAAATCTTGCAATCTTAAACTTAAGAAACCATCAAAGATTCCAGTAACATTTCACAACTTGTTCAATTATGACATCCATTTATTTATAAAACATTTGGCTATAAATAATAAAAATTCTTTTAATATCATAGAAAAAACTAAAAATATAAATGTGGGGATTATATAGATGTTTAAAATTTATTGATTCATTGAATTTCCTTAGTGGAAGTTTAGATCAAATATCCAAAGCTTTAAAACTTGAAGATTTTAAATATACAATAGAAAATAGTTTAATTCCTAAAAATATTCCAGTTGAAAAATATAAAACTTGTTTACAAAAAGGAATTTATTCATGCTGGGTACTGATAGGGAAGAACTTTATATAAATTGTCGAGTGAAGAGCTACTAACCCCTATGCAGCACGGACACAACAATTACAATCACTAGACACCCGTCGAAAAGATTACGTTGGAGATGTGTACTAGTGGTGGAAGGTTAGCAAAAAATGAGCCTCTCTACAAAGGCTGCTAATGCCCTAACATTCCTTGGATTCATGGACTACCATAGAAGGTTTACTGTCAGGATCATTTTAGGTCCCCTTTAACTACCCCTTTAGTAACCTTGGAACAATATAACTTTAGTTGTAAATTCACAAAAATCATATGATTTAAAGAAACAAGAAACTACTAATTTGAATTACGATCAATAAGCAACTGTACATGAATTACACAAAAAAATATTAGTCCAAATCAAATAGATGAGAAAACTGCCCTAACAACCGGGCCTCTTTCAATTTGCTGTTTTGGGTCCTCTCGTGCTTACCAGGTCTCGTTTTTGCCGGAGATGGCCGTTTTCGAACCGGTGCGGTCACTACATTCGTCGGTTCCAGTGGTGGTACGGATGATGAGGCCCTTAATTCTAGAATGAAGGTGTCATCGGCTGGTAAGAGTTCGGTTTCCATGTATGTTGGATTCGGGGTGAGGTCATTCGTTATTTGTAGTTGGGTTTTGAGCGTTGCTATAGCGCAAGCCTGTTGGCGGATTTTTATCTTCAGGGCTCTTGACAGAGTGAGCTCCTCTTCGTATAACCGCTTTATTTGGACTATCTGTTGGTATATTTCTTTGCCGGGCGGATCCAGGTGTCCTCCACGCGTCTACAGCGCCGAACGAGGGACTCTGCGCGTTGGAGTTGGTTCATAGTCTCCTCATAGTACTTGGCTACGTCCTTCCGAAATTTCTCGAAGTCTGCCTTGGTATATTGCACTATTTTATATAATATATTTTCTAATTACGTTCTTCTATATCGTTCTTCTGGATCGAATGAGTTTACGGTGGCGTCTATGTTTCACTATTATCACTGTTGCACAGACAGAATAGGCCTCATCAGTACCCTCAGTGGCTTTCTTTTGTTACAGTTGAAAGACCTTCAAGACCATGATGACGCGTAATCAGTAGTAAACGAGGGACATTATTATCACTAAGGTATAATTCATGTTTTCATAGAGTTGCAAGAACACTAGTATACAACTGGTCGTCAATTCACTTGAACATAAACCTTTGCATCATGTTGAAATCGTAGGATAGCATGTGGTAATGATGAAGTTCGTGTTTGGTCATTTGGATTACTGTTAATTTGTTAAATTTATTGAATAAAAATTTTAAAAAATATATAATCGAATAGAAAGGTAACCTTACTAACGGGATTACGATAATAGTTTTATTATTAAAGAGTAAATTAACAATACTAATCGCAATAATAACAACCGTAATATTGACAGGGCTCAATTAGGTTTTATAATAATAACAAGGGTAATAATAATAATAATAATAATAATAATCAAAAACATTATCCATAATAATAATTATAGCCACAATAATAATAATGATCATAATAACTACAATAATAATAATAACCATCGTAATAATTGTAATAATAATAATAATAATAATAATAATAATAATAATAATAATAATAATAATAATAATAATAATAATAATAATAATAATAATAATAATAATAATAATAATAATAATAATAATAATAGGGATAATTTTAATGATGATGATAATAATAATAATAATAATAATAATAATAATAATAATAATAATAATAATAATAATAATAATAATATTAATAATAATAATAATAATAATAATAATAATAATAATAATAATAATAAAAATAATAATAATAATAATAATAATAATAATAATTTTATTAAAAGATAACGCCAATAAAAAACCTTGCCTAGCAACGGGTGCCGAGTGGTAGCTAGAAAATATTTGTATGGCGTTACCGGGGTAACAATAAGATGATTTGAACAAATGTCAAGGCCCTGTAACCCACCAATTTATACAACATTCTACCAAATTCATCCTTTTTGATGTAGCTTCTTTTCTATTTTTAATATTATCCTCAATAAAACTTTTCATAAATGGTTTTGTTCAAAACTAATAATATTATAAACTTTTTTCAACTTCATTCCTTGTCTCAAATAAAATTGTTGAGTTCTATAATGACACAAATATTTTTCTTTATCATGTTGAGTGCATAATAATTTAACTGCTAAATCTTTCTTTTCTAAATTTCTTTCTTTTTGCCAGTTTGAAAGATCTTTATATTTTATTTTTGTTTTTATTGGTGCCAAAGGAAAATACTTTGTTTTATCATGAATTTCTTCGGGATATTCCAAATCAACTTCTACAAAATATCCAATCTTTGAATCTTTTGGAGTTGATAAAATTTTATTCATTAAAGAATCAGATGCTTCTTCCCATTGAAAATTTGCAAATGGAAAATATTGTGTCATGATTCCTGAATATAATGCAGTTGCATCAATATAAATTAAATCAGATTTTTTATTTAAACATTTCAACACTTGTTGATATTCTTCTTCATCTTTAATTTCTGTCAAATCTTCAGGATATTTATCATAAAGAAATTTCTCATTCCAGGAAGTAATTAATCTTTTTCCCATCACTAAACTTACTCCTCCACGAATATTATTTTTTATCATATTAAACATGTCAACAACAGTCAACAAATTCAAAACAACACCACTTTTTTCAACATTAAATCCCAATATAATGAATGTGTTGAAATATAATTACAAGGATTCAACTTAAATTTTTTTATAAAATTTTCAAAACAATCGGTTAATATAAATGTATCAAGTCTTAAATAAAGATCTGTATATTCTCCCAAATTTTTACATTTAAATAGTAGATACATTTCCAAATATCACTAATATCACATTCAAAAACTGATGTAAGCCCTTAATTTTGTTTGGCCAACACGATAATGCCTATATACTTTTGAGTGGTACAACTAAATATTAAAGAAAAACGAAAAATTTAAAAGGCAAATAAAATAATTGAAAAATTAAATCAAGTTTTAATACATAAAACTTGAAAAATTAATAATAAAAACAAAAAATTAGAAAAAATAATTTAAAAAATAAAAAATTAAAATTCCTTGTTTTATCGCATCAAAATACACACACTGAAAATCGTGGAATATAAGGCAGTGCTGGCCAAGCAAAATTCAGTACGTTTTTCAAAAATTTGTTTACTTATTGATACGTATTCTCGAATTCAATTATCAATTTTAGACCTTTTTATTGAAAAATCAACGATTTAATCAACAAAAGTAAAAACTTTTTTGTGTTTACGTATTATGCTGTTTTAATTACTTTATTATTATATATAAATTTTATTTTTAATGATAGCTCATTCATATCATCATTTTACTTGAATAATAATTTTAATTATCATTTTAGTTTTTTTAAAGTTTTTTTTATTAATTTTTTTACTTTTATTTTATTATTTTATAATAAACTGTCATAATGAATATAATAAATAAAACCTCTATGATCGAACTCCATCTCGACGGAGTGAAATCTTAAATTAAATTACTAATCACATACTCCACAAGTTTACAAGTCATTAAAATTATTTATGACCGACTATGGGTAGTGTTAAACCACGGATCGTAATGCCCAGGAGGTGAAGAAGCTGCGCGAACGGTTGTCATAAAAGCCCAGAGTTTTCCCCGGAGACCTAATCGCCTGACCGCCTGTAGACCGAGAATGACCATGAGGAAGGTGTAAAATCCAATGACATAAATGAGAAACATAAAACGGATAAATAGGAGAAAGAAGAGAATTAAAGCTAATATTGATAGTTATACTAGTATTTCGTGGAACGAAACTATGAGGTAAAACCAACCATGAAAAAATTGTGAAGAAAATGTAGATTTTCACAAAAGGAAGCAAAAATCTGCAATGATAGAATGTTTCGGAGATCATAGTACCCATTATTTGATAATTTTTATTGCATAGCTTATCTTAGTAAACTTAATTGACACTTCAAATTTTGTTAAATTTAAATGAATTTTACAACAATATTATTAAAAAATTTAAAACCAAACCGAAGATTTTTTTAAACATTTATTTAATTAAAAAGGAATAAGAACCACGCACCTGCGAAATAGAATCCATATAATAGTTTCAAACCAATAACAAATTAAATCCATAGAATAGTTTCGAATTAATATCCAAAATCACAATAACGAATCAATAATCCATTGAATATGATGGCAAAATTTGCTACCCATGTGAATAGTCACCACGAGGTGAGTAAAATGATGAAATTTATATCCTCGAAAGTTTGACAGTTTTATATAAAAATAGAAGTTGTCACATTTTTATTTAGAAATGACCATAATTATATTAAATAGGAAAATAATGAATAAATATAAAGATACCATTAATCAAAAATACTTTTATTTTTGCATGTTTCACTTGCAATTATTAAATCCTAAACTCAAAGAGGAATTAATTAATTAATTAATGGAACTAAAGAAATCACATTATGATATTTCTCTATTATTTCACTATTCAAGACATTTCGCAAAGCTTTTAAGTTATTTCACTTGACGAAATTTATGTGAAAAGAATTTGATAATGGTTAAAACTCATGATTAAGAGGAAAATGCACTTCGGAGTAAAGAATAAATTAATTAGGATTTATTCACTTCTTCATTATGTGGATACTAGTTGATAATGCTTCTTACCAACAAATTTATCCTAATGGATTTAATTATTATTATTATTATTATTATTATTATTATTATTATTATTATTATTATTATTATTATTATGATTGTTGGGTTTTTATATAGAAAGTCGGTGCTTAGGTCTGACTCCTTGGTGACTTTCTTTAACCGATTTAATTAACCCAACACAATAAGATTTATTTCCAATTTATATATCACAACTTTATTCACAACTTTCACAAAAATCGATTCAATTCACAATACTCTACACAATTACTCTGCACGATTTCACAAAATTCAATGCGTACGCAATTTGTTTGACAGGTTGATTTATCTTTAAGTTTATTAACTCTCTCTGAAATATTCTCTTCGACCACCTACAGTCTTCCGCTGAACATAGCGCCTAGGCGTTATATGTGAATACTGCGCCTACTGGGCGTTTTATTCGAACATAACGCCTAGGCGTTATGTTCGAATAAAACGTGTGAAAACTCTAAATATGACACACAACCATGTTTTTTTTCATTTGTAATATGACACATTTGCTTATTGGGTACTTTACATTAAAAAATAAAAATTATATACGAAATTCCAATCTGTTTCGATTCAGATTTGCTGATTACATTTTTTGGTTATATTTTTTTATAATTTTCGTAGTAAGCAATTACAATTCAAAATATCATGTTTTGACTACTACTTTTACTGAGCAATATATGTTTACGATTTGACAGCACATGAATAAATGTTACTTTATGAAAAAAATTCAAGTTTGTTTTTATAAAAAAATAAGTCAATCGTCTCAACCAGTGGCACATTCGTAAACAAACTACAAACATCAAACGAAACCATAACATCATTCATACTTCGTTTTTGTAGCTTTGCAATACAAGAAACAAACTCAAAGCTATCCTTACATTCAAACTCTGATCGCATTAACGGTTTTAATAATCCATCTAAAAACTTTGCTATTTTATACTGGGCAGTACCAACCATCGACAAAACTGGTCTCATAGGTACACCATCTTTATGGATTTTTGGTAGCCCATATAGTAAAAATGGATATAAAAAAATTGAGCCTAAATATGTGTTAGTATTGCCGTACTCTGAAGGCTTTACAAATTATAAGAGGAAGTTGGGTAAACTGATAGGAAATTTAGAGTATAAGATCGTCTCTAATTCGTGTAAGGTACGCAATATGTTTATTAATAAATCAAAACTCCGGTTGGATTGTGTTCTGATCTCGTTTATCAATTTACATGTAATGGGTGTAATGCCACATACATTGGAGAGACTTCCCGTCATCTCTGTACTCGAGTTTTAGAGCATTGTCGATTGAAGGGTTTGACCAATATTAGTGATCACAATAGAGGCTGTAAAAGTGATATAGGAATGTCTGATTTTAGAATTTTGTTGAGAAGTTTTAATAGTTATTGGGAACGAGTGATATGTGAAGCATTGCTGATAAGGTCATTGGATCCAAAGATTAATGTGCAGAGTGCTGTGACTACGAATGTTTTGAATGTTTTTAAATAGTTTACGAATGTTAAATCATGTTTGTTTTTTTAATATTATTAAAATAATTGAAAATTTTAAATTACATTAATTTTTAAAAAATTAGAATATAAGTAAAAACAAATTTTTAAATTTTAAATTAATTTAAAATATATTTTTAAAAATATTTATTTATTAAAAAATTAAATTAATAAAAAATAATTTGTTTAAATTAAATGTTAATTCATAATATATTTAGTTGGTTTTGAGTACCTGAAGATGATAGCTGTGCTATCGAAATATATCGTACAAAAGGTTTTTTATTGGCGTTATCTTTTAATTAAATCGTTGCCAAATTTATTTAATTATTTATTAATAATAATTTTAATGATAATAATAACCACAACAACATTTATAATAATAATAATAATCATAATCATGTTGGGGTTAACAAAATGCACAAAAGTAAAAACGGAAAATGGATATTCGAAATTATAATTAAAAAGGCAAAATCAATTAAAATTTTAAAATAAATAATTGTAGGTGGAAACGGGTATGGGCGGATGCCAAATGACAAGACGAATCCAAATATAATAAAATTAAATCGATTAGGGGTCTCCAGAAGGCAATATTTAATAAAAATAGAAATTAATTAAAAATTAATTGGCTAATGGGAAACCCGAGCTAATGGGAAGTCCGAGCCAACAGAAAACCCGAATAGTGTGAGAAACCCGGAACGTCAACAAATTTTCTAATTACGGAAAACAAAATTGGTTGACGAAGAAACCCCGGGATAAAAGAGAAACCCGCCACCAAAATAATTATTGTAAACAAATGGAAAAATGCCAAAATCAATTTAGTTTGCGGGTTACTTGAGTTGTGAGATGAGTTTAAAAAGAAAAGGCAGATCAACAAAATGACTACAGTCTTCCGCCGAACATAGTGCCTAGGCGTTATATTCGGGAAAGCCTTTTATTTCGGTTTTAAATTTTTTGCATTTTTTTTCCGTTTAGAACGCCTAGCGTAATAGAACGCCTAGGCACTATATTTGAAACAAAAGATTTTTTTATGAAATGAAGTTTTATTAATAAAAAAAAATAACATAAACATAACTTTTCAGAATTCACATAAATATACATATTATTTTAGGATTATTAACTCCTATATGTGTGTATATTAAATAAAAATAAAAATATTAAATATAGGAACATAAACACTACTTAAACCACATAAATATATAAATATATATATACCACATAAATATATAAATATATACTACATAAATATATAAATATATATATGTAATCTAATAAAATTAAGTAAATATAAAGAGACTATGCTTTTAAATTTAAAGCAAAAAAAATTTTCGTTTCTGACTAACAGAATAGATTTTGTTGGAGACTCTACATCATACGTAACACAATCAACTTGAACACAATTTTCGTCCACTTCTACTACTTTTATGCACCATTTTTCTTTTAAGGCAGTAGCATAAATTTCTGCATATGAAGAAGAATTTTCGCCACGACTTATAAGTTCTTCGTCATGCTCATCTAAAATGTCAGATGTATCTGGATTACTTTTTATATGTGAAATTATTTGTGGCATGTAATTATTCATAAAAACTGAAAAAGAACTGTTTTTATCTTTTATCTGATGAACACATCTAAAAAAACTTGTTGACACTTCCTCTGGATAAAACCAATCTTCACAATCTTCATTGTCAAAAAAATTCGAATTTTCAGCAATTAAATCTTCATTTTCATGAATCCAATCATCGTAATTAAAAGTAGGTTGCAAAATTTTTTGTAAAGTAGTATGGAGTGCATCAATATTAAAATCTATTTTAGGTACAATTCCGCAACATTTAAATGCTTTTACTATAAAGCTAGAATCCTTTGTCCACAGCCCAGTCGCTAACTATTTTATAGTTAGGAATTTTAGGATTTCCTTGTCGAGTTTACATTTCAGGATTTTTGAGTGCTTCTGATATATATTCATCATACCGTGTATTATAATATGCTTGAAAACTACGATTTACTTCTACGTCTAATGGTTGCAGGAGACCTGTCAAATTCGAAGGCACTAACACAACAAAAATATTGAATTTTTCCAGATATTTAGATTCATGTAATTTTACATGGCTTCCGTAAGAATCCATTATCAACAATACTGGATCACGAGCTAAACTGGTTTGTGGCCTACACAAAATAATTTCTTTAATAAATTGTTTCAAGATGTCATCGTTAAACATTCCAGTTCTATTCACATTTACAAGGCACTTTTTGTTTACAATTGGGTTTTTTTTAAATTCGAGAACAGAACGTGTGGTTTTAGAAATTTACCCTCTAAAGTTATACATAATGTGGTTGTGAAACGTTTATGTGAGGTACCAGCTTTTCTCATTAAAACTTCTCTGCATCCCTTCTGGGTTACAGTCGTTTTTGGTTCGGATTCGAAATAGTGTGGTACTTGGTCGAAATTAATGATATTGCACATTTTTATTTGTTTTTCCTCAATTTTTGCATGAATTATTTTTAAAAAATTGCTTACAATACCATTAACATTTTCAGGGATTTTTTTTGTTGTTGTTTGACGTCGAGATACTAACTCATGGCGATTTTTAAATCGTTTACACCAACCTGATGAATGTTTGAAATTAATCCACTTGGAATTGTTTTCAGTATCTATTATTTTCAAACGTTCACAAACTTCTTGTGATTTTAATTGAATGTACTTATCTTTAACCCTTAAGCCCTTAGAATTTCTATCAAGTATCCATTGCAATACTTCATTTTCAATGTCAGGAAATTCCAATTTTCGTCCACCACCAGGTAATCTTCGTGCAACTTTTATTTGCACGGATTGATTGTTTAAAGTTTGAAGAAGTTGTGCTTTTTGATTGTGCCATCCCCTAAGAATTGATGTACCAATGTTGTATTTTTTTGACAATGCCATCCAGCCACTGCCTTTCACACCGGCATTGTATTCATTTAAAATTTTTAGTTTGTTTAATTGAATAATTTTTTCTTTTTAGGTTATTTGACATTCTATGGCTATGGCTGAAATCATAAAATTTAAAATAAATGAAATGATCTTTGCATTAATTAAAATTAAAAAGTCTACCTTTACGAAATAGCGTGCTAAATACATCCACTTTTGTTAATTTGTAAAAGGAGTATTAATTTCTATAATTTTTTTATAAAAACAAACTTGAATTTTTTTCATAAAGTAACATTTATTCATGTGCTGTCAAATCGTAAACATATATTGCTCAGTAAAAGTAGTAGTCAAAACATGATATTTTGAATTGTAATTGCTTACTACGAAAATTATAAAAAAATATAACCAAAAAATGTAATCAGCAAATCTGAATCGAAACAGATTGGAATTTCGTATATAATTTTTATTTTTTAATGTAAAGTACCCAATAAGCAAATGTGTCATATTACAAATGAAAAAAAACATGGTTGTGTGTCATATTTAGAGTTTTCACACGTTTTATTCGAACATAACGCCTAGGCGTTATGTTCGAATAAAACGCCCAGTAGGCGCAGTATTCACATATAACGCCTATTCACATGGGTAGCAAATTTTGCTATCATATTCAATGGATTATTGATTCGTTATTGTGATTTTGGATATTAATTCGAAACTATTCTATGGATTTAATTTGTTATTGGTTTGAAACTATTATATGGATTCTATTTCGCAGGTGCGTGGTTCTTATTCCTTTTTAATTAAATAAATGTTTAAAAAAATCTTCGGTTTGGTTTTAAATTTTTTAATAATATTGTTGTAAAATTCATTTAAATTTAACAAAATTTGAAGTGTCAATTAAGTTTACTAAGATAAGCTATGCAATAAAAATTATCAAATAATGGGTACTATGATCTCCGAAACATTCTATCATTGCAGATTTTTGCTTCCTTTTGTGAAAATCTACATTTTCTTCACAATTTTTTCATGGTTGGTTTTACCTCATAGTTTCGTTCCACGAAATACTAGTATAACTATCAATATTAGCTTTAATTCTCTTCTTTCTCCTATTTATCCGTTTTATGTTTCTCATTTATGTCATTGGATTTTACACCTTCCTCATGGTCATTCTCGGTCTACAGGCGGTCAGGCGATTAGGTCTCCGGGGAAAACTCTGGGCTTTTATGACAACCGTTCGCGCAGCTTCTTCACCTCCTGGGCATTACGATCCGTGGTTTAACACTACCCATAGTCGGTCATAAATAATTTTAATGACTTGTAAACTTGTGGAGTATGTGATTAGTAATTTAATTTAAGATTTCACTCCGTCGAGATGGAGTTCGATCATAGAGGTTTTATTTATTATATTCATTATGACAGTTTATTATAAAATAATAAAATAAAAGTAAAAAAATTAATAAAAAAACTTTAAAAAAACGAAAATGACAATTAAAATTATTATTCAAGTAAAATGATGATATGAATGAGCTATCATTAAAAATAAAATTTATATATAATAATAAAGTAATTAAAACAGCATAATACGTAAACACAAAAAAGTTTTTACTTTTGTTGATTAAATCGTTGATTTTTCAATAAAAAGGTCTAAAATTGATAATTGAATTCGAGAATACGTATCAATAAGTAAACAAATTTTTGAAAAACGTACTGAATTTTGCTTGGCCAGCACTGCCTTATATTCCACGATTTTCAGTGTGTGTATTTTGATGCGATAAAACAAGGAATTTTAATTTTTTATTTTTTAAATTATTTTTTCTAATTTTTGTTTTTATTATTAATTTTTCAAGTTTTATGTATTAAAACTTGATTTAATTTTTCAATTATTTTATTTGCCTTTTAAATTTTTCGTTTTTCTTTAATATTTAGTTGTACCACTCAAAAGTATATAGGCATTATCGTGTTGGCCAAACAAAATTAAGGGCTTACATCAGTTTTTGAATGTGATATTAGTGATATTTGGAAATGTATCTACTATTTAAATGTAAAAATTTGGGAGAATATACAGATCTTTATTTAAGACTTGATACATTTATATTAACCGATTGTTTTGAAAATTTTATAAAAAAATTTAAGTTGAATCCTTGTAATTATATTTCAACACATTCATTATATTGGGATTTAATGTTGAAAAAAGTGGTGTTGTTTTGAATTTGTTGACTGTTGTTGACATGTTTAATATGATAAAAAATAATATTCGTGGAGGAGTAAGTTTAGTGATGGGAAAAAGATTAATTACTTCCTGGAATGAGAAATTTCTTTATGATAAATATCCTGAAGATTTGACAGAAATTAAAGATGAAGAAGAATATCAACAAGTGTTGAAATGTTTAAATAAAAAATCTGATTTAATTTATATTGATGCAACTGCATTATATTCAGGAATCATGACACAATATTTTCCATTTGCAAATTTTCAATGGGAAGAAGCATCTGATTCTTTAATGAATAAAATTTTATCAACTCCAAAAGATTCAAAGATTGGATATTTTGTAGAAGTTGATTTGGAATATCCCGAAGAAATTCATGATAAAACAAAGTATTTTCCTTTGGCACCAATAAAAACAAAAATAAAATATAAAGATCTTTCAAACTGGCAAAAAGAAAGAAATTTAGAAAAGAAAGATTTAGCAGTTAAATTATTATGCACTCAACATGATAAAGAAAAATATTTGTGTCATTATAGAACTCAACAATTTTATTTGAGACAAGGAATGAAGTTGAAAAAAGTTTATAATATTATTAGTTTTGAACAAAACCATTTATGAAAAGTTTTATTGAGGATAATATTAAAAATAGAAAAGAAGCTACATCAAAAAGGATGAATTTGGTAGAATGTTGTATAAATTGGTGGGTTACAGGGCCTTGACATTTGTTCAAATCATCTTATTGTTACCCCGGTAACGCCATACAAATATTTTCTAGCTACCACTCGGCACCCGTTGCTAGGCAACGTTGAAAATGTGTTCGAGTGGGTGGATTATCCGCAAAAAGTGAGCACTATTACTAATACTGTAATTGCCCGGACAACCCTTGGGTTCAACGAACCGTCGATGGAAGACCTATGCTCGCTTTACAATGTCCCTTGTGTATAAAAGTTCAAGATCCGACTCATGTCAACTGGTAGGAATGGAACGATGTTCGGGTGAAGCGGTGTGAATGCTCATGAATTTTCGGCGATAATTCGATATTATTTATATCTCACAACATACTACTTTGATTTGGTTTAACAACCATTTCAATTTTATTCAATAAAACATGAAAAACTAATTAAAATATACAATATCTGTAAGTTAGTTCAGTACTAAAACGGCATTGGATACTTTAGTTCAATTGGCTTGTCAGACGTGCAGCTCTGCGTCGGGCGCGTTCTTTGCGTCCCGGTCGGTGATTGCTTGGTGGCACTCCCGATGGAGTCGGTACTAGTGTGGAATTACTGACTGAATCCCGGTACCGCCTCCCCTTCACGACTGGCTGCCAGGGCGACTTCCAATCCCCTGATTTGCGTCCGGAGATTCTGATTGAGTTGGCGTTCCTCAGCCCAACCCTTCTGAGCGGCTGTGAGGCGTTGGTGGATGGACTTGAGTTTTGCCGGGTCCACCCAGGTAGATTTCACCTGCTGCACCTCCTTGGTTAGCTGAATTATCTGTTCGTATAGCGATTTGTTGTATTGCTGGGCGCGGGATAATTCCTATTGTAATAGTTGGGCAGGTTCCATGACTAATAGAAATAAAATTAATTAAGAGGGGTGGTTTACAATTAGGGCGGAATCTTACAATATTAGATTTATTTCAAACAAACTAATGAAAATTATTTAATGATTATGAAAATTCTAGCTAATCAAAACAAAACAAAACAAAACAAAACTTTTAGCTCTAATTATTATTAATTCAACCCAAAAAATTGTTCTAATCGAAATTGCGTCTGTGTCCATTTAGGGGAAGCCTTTCGCTACCCATTCCTCAGGAGTGTAGCCCGAGATGGACATGGTCGGTCTCTTTGTGTTGCGGGCTCGGGTCGCAGTGGTTTGCGGGGTCTGGATCGGGCAGATTTGCTGGGGATGCCAATAGATGTCGACGATCCGACCCGCCAGTAAATCTTCTTCCACATTCGCCAGATACTGACGAGCTCGGATCACCTGTAGATTCACGTCGCGTTGGTGTATTTCCAGATTTTCTAGCAGCTGCCGAGCCTGCCGATAGAT
This sequence comes from Schmidtea mediterranea, assembly GCA_022537955.1. Classification (NCBI taxonomy): domain Eukaryota; kingdom Metazoa; phylum Platyhelminthes; order Tricladida; family Dugesiidae; genus Schmidtea; species Schmidtea mediterranea. The sequence continues at coordinate 117,283,201 of CM039680.1, forward strand.
CTCTTCGGTCGGGTTCCATTGGTTGGTCGTCCCTAGCCCCAGATTGTTCCTGTCGAGAAACTTCGACGGGGGGAATTCGGGACATTTCTCCTGTCTATATTGGGCCCAGGCCCATCTCCATCGATCTGCGAGGGAAATTGATACTTAATCTGTTGAATTGATGACTGAAAATAAACATTATTAATATGAGTGTTTCGACAACGGAAACAGTTATAAATTATTATGGTTATTCAATTTATCTTATTTCTTTCACTCTTGTGCATAACTAATGTAATGTTTATTCGATTAAGATCGATCCACATACCATAAATTTTATTAAATTTTTCTAACTCAGCTTTTAAGGTCTCTTACCGATTTAACAAAATCCGGTATATTCGGTGGAATGCATCAAATATTGTGCACAAAGCTCTTTCACGAGTTTTCGAGGTCTGTTGATCAGAGAATTCTATGTCGTTAAACTTTCACAACTACAAATTCTTGGGGCGTTATGATGGTACTAAAACAAAAATTGATTGTTAATTCGTGGTTCGGATGCGAGATCTGGTGGGTTATCACTTCATACCTTTCTCAAAAAATGATCAGCCGTTTAAACTTATCATTAAAAAAAATGTTTCATAGGACAATGATCAATTATTTAAACTTGAAAACTAAGTATCCATTTAAGGTTTAGATAAGTAATTGATTATATAACCAATAAAACAAGAATAATGATTATAGATTAAAATTTTACATAAAAAATTCTCAAGATAAATTACCAGATGTGGGGGGGGGAATCAATTCCCCTGACGTTTCTTCTCCCGACACTGTAATCGCAGAATTTGTATTTCCAAATTGCATTTTAAAATAATAAGATGATGGATCGATAATCCATCATATAAAGAACTGGCCTAGATGTGTGTGCATCCGCTGTGTTACGGTTGGATTCGATCGTGTGGTAATGGACTTTTGTCCAATCGGATGCTTGTTGTTATTCATTTAAATAAACAACTTGTTCAATCACAAAATTTTCAAAAGTTGGATGTCGAATTCGACGTGGTTAATTTGGTGAGTTTTTTATTTTATCTCTTTGGGTAATAACGGCGGAAAACTCACTCGTCTCATCGTCAACTTCACGAGGTCACGGTGGGTGTTCCCACGTTAACTCCAATCCACTTCTGATTTATTGGATTTTAATTTATTGAATATATTTATATTTTTATTAACATTCAACGCATTTACCTTTTCAGGAATATTTTAACTCATTCATTTTACTATTTGATATATGTAATCACCGCGTTAGAAAAGTCGTGAGATCCTTCTCGTCCCTCAATTTTGGAGTTTCTAATTCGATTAGTAATGGAATAATGGGTTCCTTAATTCACTGAATATCGTACATGGGTTTGAGTTGGTGATTGGGAATTAGTTACAATTCAGGGATTTGTTGGGTATTCAAATCAAAACCGCCTTATTTTTCAGGGAATGAATATCAATGAACGCGTTTCGTAAATTTTTTCGTTGATGCTACAGAGAAATAATAGTGGATGAAACAGACGGGTCAGTTAATTTAGTTATTCAAGTGGGTTGGGAATCTGCGTTATAATACAATTTATTCTAAAAATTTTTATTTGGTTATTAATTTAGGTTGAATCGGTTTAAACGAGATTCCAATCAATTTATGGCTGACATTTTTTTAATTAAAATACAAAGGAAGATGTCTCTTAACAGTCGTGTGGGTTTAGGTCGGAATAAATTCTCTATTAGATTAGGGTAGGTGATTTAATAAATAATTTAGAAGTTTTATTTCAAGTTTTGTAAAAATTGAATTTATTAATTTATTTCATAGCAGTAATTTCATATTGATTTTGTTCCCCGTAACCTTTCCCTTTGATAAGCCTTAGGCGCATTTTATGTTTATATTATATTTAATGAGTGCCCACTGGACTACTCGATGTGGTAATTTTGAGCCGTGTGTAAAGTAATTAAGGTCGAGTTTAAAGAAAACGAGAAACGAGGAAGTAGCCAAAAGACCCCTTCCTTATTTCTCCTTTCTTCTATACGGAATAATATTGACGTTCCAATCCCTGCGTTCCGCACACCGGGTCTTCACGGGCACAGATCATCGGCGATATTCCAAGCGCTTACACGAATCTGAGTAGTATGTTGATTTTACTGACTTGCGATGTGTCTTGGCTGTGGGCCGGAAAAATTTCGACATTAAACAATTAATTATGAAAAATAGATTAAGATTTATGAAAAACAAGTTAATTTTAAACATTATAAATATTTATTAATATATTAAAACCATATACAAATTACTTGACCAAAAATCATTCGATAAAATAACATAAAATACATCTCCCCCCACGCCGACATCCAAGCAGAGCTCTACCGAGGTTGCGAGAATGTGACGTGGAGAGAGAGTTTCCAAATAAAACTACTGCTCACCTAAAAATAGATTTAAAACGTTTGAAAAATTCTAAACAATTTTTTGGTTTGAAAATGGTTTCAAAAATGGTTTTTTGGTTAAATTTTATGTGAAAATGCATCGGTATTTATACCTATTTTCTGTCCCTAACCTCGCGTGTTATTTTTGATTTATTAAAACAAAATTCGACCTTGTTATTTTCTAGTGTATTCTAATCTTTATTTTTATTATTTTTTAATTTATTTTGATAATTTTTTATTTAGAATTTTTATTGAATTATTTCTAATTCAAATTCTTTGATTTAAATTTCATTTTCGTGAAATTTCATTGATTTATCAAATTTCGGTCGAATTTGTTGGGTTTTCATGTTATGTTTGTATTTGTATCGTGCGGATCTTGTTGCATTTTGTTATTATTTTAATTTATTTTTATGTTTATTTATTTTATATGTAATTATCTTTTTTCTCATATTTGATAGGGTTTAGTTGATGTTTTAATAGGTTTGAGTTTAAATTTGCATGTTATGTTTGCATGTGTGTTACCGATCCATTTAAACATTTTCCAAGGCCGTATGTGTTCTGGCCCAACAAAATTATTAAATAATTTTGTCTTTGGTAAAACTATGGAAAATATAGATAAATATATAAATATAACTTTATTAACAAAAATACCTCAAGATTTAATAAGATATTCTAAAATGATTTCAAAACCAACATTTAAAAATTGTGAAAAATTTTCGAATGAATTGGTTGCTATTGAAATAGGAAATTATACCAAAAAATGTAATAAACCAATGTATGTTGGATTTGCTATTCTAGAATTGTCAAAATTACAAATGTATTATAATGTATGACAACCATATTTTAAAGATAGAATTTCTTAACATTTAATGGATACCGATTCAATGTTTTTAGAAATTAAACGAGATAAAAATTGTGAAATTTATCAAGATTTATTTGAGGAAATTAAAAAAAATTAAATGATTTAATAAATAAATCTGGTGAATTATTTACATATAAAGATAAAATACCCGGGAATCCAATATTGAGTGTTGTTACTATTTGATCAAAACAATATGCATTAAAAATGATCAAGGGTGAAGAAAATAAAAATAAAGGAATTAAAACATCTGTAAGTAAAAAAATAAAATTTAATGATTTTAAAAATTGTGTCGAAGGTAAATATGAAGACCTCCGGTCGACCTCTGTGGAATCAACGATTGTTTCTGGTGAAGGAAAACAAGTTGAAATAATTCATAATTTAGATCAATACGTCATGAAATTTATCTTGAAAAATATTTAAAAACAACATTGGATAATTATGATGAAAAAACATACATTTTAGATGATGGAATTACAACTCTACCATTTGGACATTATTCAATAAAAATTTTAATAAACAGGATTTAAGCGGTGATGAATTTTAAAAGTCTTTTATATATTATGATTTTAGTTTTTTCATGTTTAGCTTTGTGAGCTTTTGAAATGTCCTTGTTGCAAAATTTACAAAAATATTTTTCTCGGGTTTTCATATTTTAAGAATTAATTTTCTAAGAAAATATTAAATTATGAATTTATGAAATTATAAAGCTGTAAAAACCGACAACTTATGTTTACTTTCCTATAGTCACCGCAGTAACCACCGTTCGTGAATCTTTATATTATCATCTTACAGATTAATGCAAAAATTTATCCTTTTACTTTAATTTCCACCCGTGACAATTATCATACAATGTACACGATCCTACCCTACTTTATACTTTTGTTTACATAAATTTATTATGTTTTTATTTTGTTTTAATTTACACATTTTAAATTATGGCTTATGGCCCAACAAATCACTCCCGGGCCGTTAAAATTGCGCCCCGCAATTTCTCGTTATAAACCAACATTGGTCTAACCGGCACATTCATATACTATATACATACACATACAGTGCTAATACTTTTACACATTGATAAAACAGAGTAATGGCAATTTACAAGCTTCAAGCAGAAACCCCATATAAGGTGGTTGATTATGTATACATCAAGCATTTAAGGTCATTTTCAGAATGTACATATTTACAAAATGATATTCATAGTACTTGTCATTTTGGCTCGTGATTAATGTATGTAGATAGGACTAAGAGTGTAATCATTTGGTGAATTGGATTGATTCTCGATTGATAGGTTTTGGTTGAGGGAGTTTGTTCTTTGCTCGTTGTGATTTTGGGGAATTTATTTTTGGGTTCTTATGAACTTGATTGATTGGTTTGGGTTCATTCTTAAGTTGTGGCTTCTTTGCATTTGCAATCTTCGACGGATTTTTATGATTTGACGGATATTAATGACGATTAAGATGAAGACTGCTCTGGTTTCGACGACTACCAGGCTTAGTAGGGGAAAATCAAAATTAGCTGATGCTAAGTTTTCTTTGATTGGGTGAGATGAAGAGGTTGTTGTAATCGATAAGAGTTCTTTGAAATGGGTTAATTGAATGATTGTCCGGGTTAGCTGTGGATTAATGTTTCTACACGGCGGTTTCTTCAAGCATTGACTTTGTATTTGGATAAGCTCTTGTTTCAGCGGCTTGATTCTTCTGATGACTTCTTTGATCTTTTCAGGGTGTTGGTTTGAGTATATGACGTATATTAAGGTTATGACGAGGGTGAGTTTGAGCCACTGTTTCATTTTACATTTTATTTACACTGGAATTTTGATTAATAATTTTGCTTTGAGTCGTTTCCCTCGCTCATATCGGTATACTTATTAATAACATTTCTGCTTTTAGGAGACAGCTGCTTATTTCAGGGATTGTAGTGATGATTTTGTCTTTTCCTTCCATCGCTCTCTTCTCTCTTTCATTATCTTCGTCTAACACTTGAATTTGTTTGTTGAGTTTTATTATCTTTTGGTACTGTCTAATCATGTGTCATTCAAGTCTTTTGTATGCCCGATTTCACTTTATTTATTTTTCTATATTTCCTTTGAATCCTTTTATTTTAGTTTTCCAGTGGTCTTTCAATACGTTGTTTGCCCATTTCGTGGCTAATTCTCTCTTTAGTTCCTCTATTTTTGTTTCCATTCTTAGCTTATATCCAATTGTCGTCTCAGCCATTCGTTTTCCTCCTCTACATCTTAACTCTGGTTACTCAATATCTGACACTCTTCCTTTATTACCTTTATCAGGTTCCTTGACTTAAAACCATTGATTCGTGATTCTATCTAATTCTTGTACTTGTTGCTCTATCGTTATTTTCAAATTTTCTATCGCATCCTCTTGTTCGCTATTTTCAGCTTCAGTTACTTCCTCGATTTTAGATTTTACTGGTGTTGAATACTCCTTATCCACTTCAATTTTTAATGGTTTTATATACATGTTCTCATTGACAACGGTTTCACAGGTCTCTACCGCTATTGTTATTGAGTTTACTTGTTTATTCATTTTTCTACAACTTTATATACATTATGTTTTGTTATTTTTTGTTATTTATTTATTTATTTTATGATTTTTTATGATTTTTATTAGTCTTTTATGGTTTTATGGTTTTTATTGGTTTTCGATGTTTTTATCGATTTTGGTTCTGATTGCATTTCGTTTTTTCATTTTTCATTTTATTTACACTGTCTTTATTTACAATTTTTTTCTACACTTTACACATACTCTTCTCTTCTATACCTCTACACACCCTTCATCTCTTGGTGCCTTTTCAGGTAGTGGCACTGACATTTCCTCGTTTCTTGCAATATGTGTTGACTGTGGTACGGGCATTAGGGTTATTCATAATACTCGTGGTAAGTTTCGCATTGTATTTATTTCATTTTTCAGTATTGTTGAATTATTTAGATCCTCGTTCAGCAGATAAGATAATTAGTTTACTTCGTTCAAGTAGTTTACTTCCACTTCTTCTTTTAACCTCGTTGTATTATCCTGTGCTTCATCTTTCAATCTCCGCTTGCATATTTTCTATAATCGTTTTGAACACCTCTTTTTCCCACAGTAAATTTTGTCTGTGTCGGGTAAGATCTGTCTGCTCACACATTCCTTTGTAACCATTTACATCTCGTTCTGCATATTCTAATCGTCGTCTTTCTATTTCGATTTGTAGGTCACTTTGTTCTTTATCCAGTTGATTTTTCTCAATGTGCTATGCATTTTGGTCAACTGATAGACTTTGACCGTATTGAATTTCCTGAGAATCTCTTCCCTTCTTTTTTGAATATTTACCTTCGCCTTTAAATCTCTTATTTCCTCTCATTGCTCCTCTATCTGATCCCTCGTTTTGCCTTCCTGCTCCATCGGTTCGGCATTGGTAGTATGCAGTTTTGCTACTTGACTAAGATACTTAACCAGCATTTTTTCCAATTCATCTATCTTTCCCATTAATCTTTGGTTCAATTCCTCCACTTCTTCTTTTAGCTGACCATTCTTTTGGCTGGTCAGTTCTAACATTACCTTTTCGAAGTTCATTTTCATTCTTTGGTCCTCGCTTATGGTTTTGAGTTCTATCCTTTTCCGGACCGTTGGCAGACCACGTCTATTACCTCACCAAAATATTCCATCTTTGCTTTCTCTATCTTTTTTTTTAATTCTTCAATATTTTTTTTATTCTATCTCCATCTATCGTCTTATCAATTTGCCAATTAATTTCGTTCTTCAGTGGTTTCATCGGTTTACATCTTTAGTCTTTCTTTTTATTCGACACTATTTTATTTTCTTGTTTCTGAAATTTTTCGTCTTTTTAGTCATCTTCCTTCTCTCAGTTAGGCTCTATTTAGTTTCTTATAGTTTCTTCTTATTCTTTACGATCATTTACTGCAGCTTTATTTGACCTAACTCTTTGTACACGATTCTTTCCTATTCACTATTCTCTTATTTCCTACTTTTCTTAATCACTTTTCTGTTAATCATATTTATTAGTATGAGAACTATTCCCATTAATACGATTTAAGACTATTTGTTCTTCTCTAATTTCTACCATTTTACCCATCAGGTGTCCAGCGCATGCCTATGGGTCGTTGGATTGTCGTTAGAATACCGTAGTCATCTTTCTTTTTTATTGTACCTGTTGGGTTATTATTATTGAAAGTCGGTTCCCTCTGACTCTCTGTGTCCTTTTCGAATCAAATAAGCAAACCCAACACAGAATAATTTTATCTGCTCTTTATCACAGTTACAACTCAATCTGATCTATTGCATATTTCAATGTTTTGTAATCACAATTTCACTAATTTATTTGCACCTTTTAACCACCCTTATAAATTTGATTATCTTAGGATAGGTTTTCCAATGGAGAACCACCCTTTCTGATAGATAACTTTTATTTTACTTGGGTTTAGATTCCTCTACTGACCTAGTTACACTACTCGTTTACGTCGATCCACTGGTCCTTTCATGTTTTTCCCTTTTCCTTTTATACTCCTGCTTAGACTGTTTTCCGACGATTGTCAACAACGTTTGCTCCATTACTAAATTACAAATTACGAAATAATTACCTCTCCGTAGCTCAGTGGCGCCCATTTAATATTGTTTAGGCATATTTACCCTGTTATATTATTCCGTCTACACGCCGGGTTTTTCTCATCTCTCGGATTTTCCTCATCTCTCGGGTTTCCTATTGCCTCGGGCTTCCCATTGACTCGGGCTTCCCATTAGTAATTAATTTTTTTAAATTAATTTCTTTTTTTGTCTTATATTATTTTCTAAGGACCCTTCACTAAATTTTTATTATTATTTCTGGACTCGTCTTTCAATTTGGCGTTCAACCATACCAATTTCCCCCGATCAATACTACTTTCGAATTTTTGTAATTTTTTAAATTAATGTTGCACTTTTATCATGTTGGTGTTTTATTGATTTTACTGTGCTATTCCATAATACCCCAACATAACTATCACTATTTAGACTTAACAGAGGATCAAAAGTGACTTGGAATTTAAATTAGAGTAAAATATGTAAAAGAAATTGATTAATACTAATAAATTTTATTTTATTTTAACAATTTTGCTGGTGTACTGGGTGGGAATTAATTTGTTAAAATCAGTCTCGAATTTATTTAAACTTATCTTTCTTGATCGAGATTCTTTCTTTTCCTAAGGTTTATATTGTCTCGTCCAGACGCCCCATAATTTAAATCTAACAACTATATACCCATAAGCAAGCCCGTGTTGGTACTGTATATAGCAGCTGAAAATTTGTAAGCAGATGAGCTCCATTTCTAGAACTATTCCTCATAATATTTTCACTTACTGATTCTTGACTGCCAATGAAAAATCTTACGTTTCTTTTTTCTATACCCTTGCCCATATTCGTATATTTCTACGATTTCTATGTCAATTTCTGATCGTTAATTTTTATTTATTAAATTATCTTTTGAAAATTTGATTTATGGAAAATTTCTTATTTAATTCTTAGAATCGCTTTTTCCAATTGCACTTTCCTACTAGTTTACCCCTTGTCTTTTCCTGCATTTTAAATTTGATTTAAAGTTATTTTCTAGAAATTTTCTTAGCGTATGACTAATTATTCACAGTTTAATTTTGATGTCGAATAATTATTAGCCAATATAAATAGCATTTATGTAATTCGTCACTTAGATTAAGCTTAGCATAACGAAAACTACCCCGACTCTGGATTTTCAGGCGGCGCCGTTGAAATCAACAACATTTTTACCGTTGAAGAAACTTTCGACTTCAACTTATCAATTTACTTTCTCGTTGACTGCGGCTCATCAGTTTTGATCCTTCCAATTGGTATGCCACCCATTTAATTTTTAGGAACAAAAAACTTTCATTCACGATACCTACATTGAACTCAAATTTTACTCACACCTTTCCTATAGCAGACACAATCAACCCAATATTAGATTCTGCCTTTTTCTGTGAAGAATACATCAAAGTAGATTGCAAAATTCGCCGTTTACTAACTATTAAATAGCATTCTACCTCTGAAATTAAAAATAATCACAAAATGTAACATCAATTTAACATTTGCATCTCCAACAACACAACTGAACTCAATTAAACCAGATTCCACGACCACACGTGACCAACACATGTCGGACATTGATAAATCGGTTAACCCAGATACAATGCACGACATGATCAAAGAAATTCCAACCACCTACAACTCTATCGACTCACTATATCCATACATTCCACAACACAACCGGCGCTTAGCGACGGGTACCAAGTGATAACCAACCTCATTTTAATTTTTTTTGTGTTGTGCTGACAACAGAGATCTAGGCCTTAAAAATTAAACTCAGTAACTCACCAATAAGTTTACTTTAATTTAAATTAAATTTTAAAATTATAATTTTAAATAATTGATTAACGGGTAATATTTTGGTAAATATTTAAAATGAGTGCTTTCAAAATCTGGATTTAAAATTTGTTTAATGTGGAAAGAAAGAAGTAACATTAAACTTGTTTAAATAAAATCTTTAAAAATATTACTTTTAAAAGTTTTAAAATGGCAAAAAAAGAAATGACAACCGATATTAGCAAAGTGGAATTCGAAACAAGTGAAGAAATCGATGTCACACCAGTATTTAATAAAATGAATCTCAAGGAAGATCTTTTAAGAGGGATTTATGCTTATGGATTTGAAAAGCCATCCGCTATTCAAGCTAGAGCTATAAAACAGATAGTCAAAGGTCGTGATGTAATTGCTCAGTAATGTAGATTTTGCTTTGTATATTATCATTTATTTTATTCTAGAGCACAATCCGGTACTGGTAAAACTTCGTTAATCGCAATTTCTTCATTGCAATTAACCGACATCGATCTTCGTGAAACTCAAATTTTAATTCTGTCTCCAACTAGAGAGTTAGCACAACAAACACAAAAGGTTATACTTGCATTAGGAGATTATATGAATGTCCAATGTCATGCATGTATTGGTGGAGCTAGTATGGCTCAAGATATGAAGAAATTGGATTATGGTCAACATATCGTATCGGGAACTCCCGGAAGAGTTTTTGATATGATGCAAAGGAGAAATTTAAGAACCAGTAAAATATCTACTTTGGTATTGGATGAAGCTGATGAAATGCTGGACAAGGGGTTTAAGGAGCAAATATACCAAATTTATCGTTATTTACCTCCTGGCACTCAAGTCATTTTAATTAGTGCTACTTTGCCTCACGAAATTCTCGAAATGACATCTAAATTCATGACTAATCCAATTAGAATTCTAGTGAAGCGTGATGAATTGACATTGGAAGGAATAAAGCAATATTTTGTATCAGTTGAACGCGAAGAATGGAAATTTGATACTTTATGTGATATATACGATACAGTAACAGTTACTCAAGTCGTTATTTTCTGCAACACAAAACGCAAAGTCGAGTGGTTGACGGAGAAAATGCGAGAAAACAATTTTACTGTATCATCTATTCATGGTGACATGCCCCAAGGAGAAAGAGATGAAATTACAAGACAGTTTAGAGCTCTCGAAACACGAGTTTTAATTACAACAGATGTTTGGGCTAGAGGTATTGACGTTCAACATGTGTCGTTAGTAATAAATTATGATTTACCAAACAATCGTGAGTTGTATATTCACCGGATCGGTCGGTCTGGGCGGTATGGTCGAAAAGGTGTGGCAATTAATTTTGTCAAATCGGATGATGTGAGGATTTTGAGGGATATTGAACAGTTTTATGCAACTCAGATTGATGAAATGCCAATGAATATGGCTGAATTGGTGAAATAATGGATTGTTTTATTATCAATATTATGTTAATATATCAATCATTGTCATAACTCGTTAATAATTATTTGTTTGATTCAATTAAAGTAGAAAATTTATATTTTTCATTTTATCATCTTATTTAGAGGTACTTGTTGGTGGAAGATTTGTTAACTGGTCATTTTGTTTAATGTTTTATTATTCAAACGTCATACGATTGAAAATGTCAAAAATAATAATTAATTAGTTACGATTGAAATCGTTATAGTTAGTTTTGATTTGCCATAAATTAATTTTATTATTCAGCATTAGATTAATTTTAAAATTGAGATTAGTTGAATAGGAATATTAAAGTATTTTACTATTAATCGTTTTGCTAATTTAGACACTACTAAAAAAAATAATCATTACCTTTTTTTGTTTAACCGATACAATAAGGGCAGTTTGGAAGAAAAACAATTTGCCTGTTATTGCTTTTCGTAATTTATGTTGTTAATACTAAAGTTTTGTTTTGATTTAATCATTTCTCTATTTAATTATCTACCGTATTTTCATGGTTATAAGTCACATCTGTGTTGGTTTAGTGGGTGGAATTAATTTGTTTAAATTCGTTTCAAGTTTACTCAAACTTGTTTTCCTCGTCGAAATGTCTTCTCGTAGGGTTTATAGGTTTAGAAAAACATCGGTGTAAGCGGTGACCACTATCAAAAAGAAAAATGACCGAAAAATAAAAAAAATTATATAAAACGCACATTGATCACACACAAATCAAATATTTATTCGGTAACCAAATCCATAATTTCTAACTTACTTAAAACTTAACATTTTTACAAAACTTTATGCAATTTTGAGTAAGGATTTTGTAATTTTTATACTAATACAGTATCCGCTGCTTTATATGTTGCATCTTATAATTAACTTCCGTTTTGTATTTACCCTAATTTTGTAATTTAATTGAGTCTTAGTCATTTTCAATGCTATCAATTTCATTTAATACTGACTCACTTAATATTGACTTTCACCTTATTTTTTAGTTGGTTTCAAATAGCTACATAATTTTCACCGCTTAAAATTTACTTTTTCGCCCAACCTTATATGATTCACACTTTAAGTCGGGCCACACGCTCACACCATCATAGAGGTAAATACAGTACAGTAAGAAACAAGAGACAGTACAATCTATTTCTATTGGTGCATTTTTATCGTTTTACACTACAATAGCATTAATGCTACTTCTCTTTACGTATTCACGTGGACATCTTCATGATATAATGGTGTGGGGATCGAATGTTCAACATGGATTATACTGCCATTTATTTTTAGTTTTCTTAAAAAATATTTTTGAAAATTTTTTGTATCTTCTATCTATCTGTTCAGAACATTTGTGTTCCCAGATGACTGTTGTTAAAATGTAGATCAAAAAAGGATCATTGGACTACGGTTTTATGTTGTAATGTGAGTGATATAATAAAACTCCCAATCACTGTTATTGGAAAAAGTTAAAAACCTCGAACATTTCCGAAAGATCCAAAAACCTTGGGATTATCTCTTTGGTTCGCCAATAAATCGGCATGAATGACAACTCAGTTTTTCTATACACGGTTACAGGATTTCAGTAAAAGGATGCATTCTTTCTTTGATGAATAACATCTGCATAATTCTTGATAATGTGTTGGGCCAGAACACAAACGGCCTTGTAAATGTTTAAATAAATCGGTAACACACATGCAAAAATAACATGCAGATTCAAATTCAAACCTATTAAAACACCAATTAACCCTATCAAAATATGAGAGAGAAAACAATAAAATATAAAATCATAAACACAAAAATAAATAAAAATAATAACAAAATGCAACAAAATCCGCACGAAATAAATATAGACATAACACGAAAACCCCATGATTTTGACCAAATTTGACAATTTAATAAAAAATGAAAAATTTCATGAAAATGAAATAAAAATCAAATAATTTGAATTAGAAATAATTCAATTAAAAATCTAAAGAAAAATTGTCAAATTAAATCTCAAAATAATAAAATTAAAGATTAGAATATACCAGAAAATTCCAAGGTCAAAATTTGTTTTACTAAATCAAAAAGAACACGCAAGGTTAGGGTCGTACAATAGGTATATATACCGATTCATTTTTACACAATTTTAATCGTTTAAGCAGTTTTTGAAACTTGAAAATCGTTTTTACTTGTGAAATAGTCTTATTACGATGTGAGTGAGAGTTTTGTTTTATTTCAAAACTCTCTCCACGTCGCGTCCTCGCAACCTCGATTGAGCTCTGCTTGGGTGTCGGCGTGGGGAGAGTGATGTTTTAGGATAAATTTGTTATGCTTGGATTGGGTAATTATATTGTTATTTTAATAAAATATTTATAATGCATAAAAACTTTATTTTATATTTGTCGAAATTTTTCCGGCCCACAGCCAAAGACACATCACAAGTTATTAAAATCAAACATATTATTCGAATTCGTGTAAGTGCGTGGAATATCGCCAATGATTCGTGTCCGTGAAAGCCCGGCGTGCGGAACGCAGGAGCTGGAACGTCAATATTATCCCGTATAGAAGAAAGGAGGAGTAAGGAAGTGGTCTTTTGGCTGCTTTCTCGTCTCTCGATTTCTTTAAACTCGACCTAAACTATCTTACACACGGCTCAAATCATTACACGAGTAGTCCAGTGGGCACTCATAAACTATAATATGAACACAAGGCGCCTAAGGTCAACCAGGGGAAAGGTGATGGGAATATAAAATGAAATCGTTGTTATAAATTTAAAATTCAACTATAGATTTGTTGGGTTTTGGATTATTTCAAGTCGGTTCTCTCTGACTCCTAATGTTCTTTAAATTAAAACAATGAACGACCCAACGTATATTGAAACAACAGGTTCACAATTTATTATTACGCTACAATGACCAATCAAAGTTTATACGATTCTCTGCTCGGCGTTGATGCTTTGCAAACAAACAATATTCACCTTTTGATCCTTTAGTTCTGTTGACTCTCGTTTTCCTCGGTTTCTGTTTGGTTTGATCCCTTTTCGCCTTTCCGTATTCTTAATTCTATTTCTTCTTTTCCCTACTTCCCTAATTCGTTTACCACTTTTCCTACAGTCTGATTCTTCGAACCCTAGCTGAGGCAGAATGCCGATTTTCTCTGATTTTCCCTTTGCTTATATACTCCTCGAAATCAGGATGACAAATGGTTATTGCCGAGCCAATCTTTCGTTTGACATTTTCTCCTACGTGTTTGCTTCGGCTGTCATCCATAATGGTCCAACGAATCCAGATAATTAATGGCCCTACCGGTCTTCCTACGCGCGCTATCTTCTCCTTACTCTTTTCCCATTAATCATTGTGTCAAGCTAATGGGCCCAAATCTTCCTTTTGTTTGCCTTTCTTCTTGTTTACCCAGCTCGGGTTTCCTTCATCTCTCGGGTTCTCCATTGGCTCGGGTTTCCCATTAGCTCGGGTTTTCCATTAGCCAATTAATTAATTAATTAACGTTTTCTGTTTTCATACATTTGAATGTTTTTCAACCCTTTCTAACCCTTTTCTGATAAATCCCTAACCGTCATCTTGTTGACCATTAGCTAATCTATAACTGTCCCGTTTTTCCCATTCGATTTCGATGATTTTTCCATTTATTGATTTTTCTCGGATTTCCGGATTCTCGCCTTTCGTAATTGCTTTTTGCATTTTCTAATACTGTTTCCATCGCACTTTCCTTTACTATTAATTCTGTGCACGATCCCGCTTTTATTTGCCTTTTTTCTTCGCTTACTTTCCATTTGAATTATTATCCTAAATTTTATTTAAATTTTTAATTTTAATTTACAGACCTCAACAGATTTAAACTATTACTATGATTATAATCATAAATTTCAAGTTATTGATACGAGATTAGAGTAATCATAAATATTGAGCGGTTGCCATAAACTCTTAATAATTGATAAATTTAAGTTAGGGTCACGAATCTAAATAAAATTATAGATTCAAGTAGGCGTTATAACCTCAACAGGCATATTCTTAAGTAAAATGAAACAAAAAATTTCACGTTGTTGCTTCGTACAAACGTCAATAAAATAACCGTTAGGAACTTTCGACATTGTAAGATTTTAAATTCAATATAGATAGTCCAAATTGCTCAAATTAATTCCGCAACAGTCATAAGTTACTAATGTCATATCGAGAGTCAATAAAAGTTCTTTGAGTAAACGTAAATTTCAGGCGAAATGATGAACACTCATTGAGGAAAAAATTCCTAAGTTAAGGTCGGAAGTGGGAGGATGCAATAATATAGTTGTTATAAATCAAAAATTTTTTTTATAAAAGACAATGAGAGCCTCTTAAATATGAGAGTCATTACAATCCCGATACTGATTAAAATAGAGTCAAGAGAGGAGCCATAAAATAATATTTAGTAGCTAAAACTCTCGATGTGATGTTTGGAACTAAACTGATTTAATAATTTAAAATTTACCAAACCCTTAATAAGAAAGCAGTCAATTTAAATATCATAGCCAATTAAACCCTGCGAGATTCCACAAATAGTAATAAATAGGTAATGCGAATAGTATATGACGTCAAAGTGGTACAAAAATCAATAAAACCCAAGGAAAGTGTAGAACATATAGGATTAGGGCTTACCAAAAAATGATTTTGTTAAGATTTTGTTAAATATAAAGTGCAAAACTAAAAATTTCAGTAAATATAAAACGCAAAGTCAAATAAATAAGACGAACTCACATTATATTCCATTTACAAATTGAAATTCCAAATCAATATTATAAAAGTAACTACCCAATTATAGCCTTAGTCAAGAGATAAGCCAAGACTACATCCAATTTTTTTTCTCTAAGCTATTTCCCTGTAAAAATCAACAACTAGTAATATCCCTAAAGAATTTATTAAAATAAATAAACCGAAATCGTAGTCAAGAGTTTTGTAGCTGAGAATCCAAATTCGACAACTGGAAAATAGTACTAAAGGATCCAAAAAATTAATAATTTCAATAAAAAATCAAATCATACTATTTGTTAAATAGAGTACAACTGACAGCTTAGCAAACATTATCCGGCATACCCAACCCACTACAGGACGACCCTAATAGAAGAGAAAAATAAGTATATTATAATATATATGTTGTTAAAATAACGACCCTAATTATCCACTAATACCTGTGATCATTATGTCTTGCTTCTCTAGAGAATCCACCGAGCCAGGCTAAACAAATGTTCGCGCTAATCATTCATCAACATCTAAAATCAATATCCAACGATAACCCTGCTTCACCATTTGAACCGAACTCAAATGATAAATTGAAAATACTTACTTGATATGACAAGTTCCCCGAGAATTTAATTCAAAAAATAATTTTTTTTTGACATTTGTCCTGGAGTTGAATTCCTGAATGGATAAGGAATAAAATTAGTAGGATACAATTCAAAATCAAAGCTTACGGTGGTAACGACTTAACTGAAATAAATTACATATAAACCTGACAATTGTGAAAGTAAGTAATGCGAGAGAATCAGGAATCTTGTTAAATACCTCTGCTTACATGAATCGATAATTTATCATACTAGACATTCATATTAAGGTTAATCGATAATAATGTTGTTCGCTCCACACACCCATTTCAATTCTGACAGCAACCCATGAAATCAATGATGAATATATCGCACACATTAGATAACAATGTATCTAATGCCAACAGCATCAACCGACAAATGCACAACAACCACGGCATGCACTCTTGCCTGATTAATATATGAAGTTGATAAACTCAAAATAGTCAGTTTTAAAATCTTCTTAAATGCAACAACCGTCAAACCCATTAGGTAGGAGTGCCTCAACCCGATCCATGACTGGAATTACTTCGATGGACTGTAAACCCGATGTCCCAAGTAAATTTTCATTTTAAATTTTTTATAAATACCTAAATAACCTTACTTAACAGTATTTTCCGTAGAATCTTAACGAAATATTGGGTTTAGGAGCTTTTACGATAAATTGTCCACCAAATCCGTTATCCGTTCCATGGCAGAAACTAGGTCATACTCAAATCTCATTCAGTTACATTCTATAACGGGTTTGCAATCGTTTGATTTATCCACCAAGCTTCTTTTCGTTTCGATCATTTTATTCGCATCATGTCAAACGTTTTTGAATAAGTGGTTTTGAGAAAATTCTAATTAGAGCAAACCCTTTAATTTTAACTACAACAAATTTTGATTGTTAATAAATAATAAATTGTCATTTTTTTGTAGAATAAAGTCTTTAGCTACCGATAAATGATAAATTAGTTAATCATTTTGTCGCAGTATTTTTAAATCATCTGCGGGTAAGTGCTCGTTTGGTTTTAGAATTATTTAGAATAGACTCTTTAGTGGGTAATAAATCGTACTAATTTATTTTAGAAGAGAGATTTTGTTTTAAGCAGACGACCGTTCAAGCAGGCAGCATGAAAAGCATTTTCTTGTTATTTCACTATCCTAAGTGTCGTACTGAAACTCGATAGGGAACAAGACGAACTCCGACATGTAATCAAGACCGCTCCCAACCCCGTAATTAAGTGCGATAAACGAAAAATTTCAGGTTTTATTTAGAAATTAAATAGATTCGAATACACCTTATGAATCGAATATAATTTTTAAACTATCAGGGAGAATCTAACCGAATTTACTCCTGACTATATTTTGAATAGTAAATTTTCATTTGCAAATATATTACCATTTCGAATTTTATCTCCATAGATTTACAAGGTTGATACGAGATTCTTTTTTTTTTGCTAACGGGGACAACAAGTGGAACACCCGGATATGACAGCCCCGATAATCTATAATGACAGCTAAAGTTTTTCTATTAATAGTATACGTTCAACTAGCAAGGTTATAACTTCATGCCAAACACAAACCGTATCGTACTTCTGTCCCTTTAACACCGACCATTATCATATGATTAGTTGAGTTGATCTAGTTACTTCCTCTGGTTTAGTACAAATCAGATGACCCCATAATTTAAATGATTAATAAAATCGTATTTTTCAGACGCACCAAGAGCCATTATTTACGTTCCCACGCACGTTGCCGATCAGTGGCGGCAGGCTTGGAGACGCGTTTGGCGGGAAAAATACCCCGATGTGCCCCAACCGAGAGAAACCAAGGAGAACGCCTTACCCTCGATGGAAAATACCAGGAGACAGTATATGCAGAGCGGACAATTAGGCGGCCCGAGTCCGGCCCAAGAAATTCATGATCGGGCCCGAGCTCTTCTGGCACGCCTCGAAGACCATCAACGCCGGGTTGACTCCCATGTGATCTGGGCCAGACAATACCTGGCAAACGTGGAAGATGATATTGCGGCCGGGAAGATCGCGGATTCCTACAATTACATGCCGCCGCCCAGCTCCAGGTCTATCCGGAACACAAAGAGACCGGTCTTTGTGTACTACGGATACCCGTTCACTCAGCCAACCACGGACGAGGATGTGGAGGGGCAACCTCAAAACCCCGATTTCCGCTTGTAAACCCAACCTGGAAACTCTATAGTGACCTTAATGAAACTAAACGTCATTGTTAATAAATAATTAGCCGTTTTGTTTTTTTGTGTTTTTTTTGAATTTTGTTGTATAATTTAATGTCATAACGATTTGGATGAACATTTAAATAATTTACGATTAGCGGATTCTAAGTTAATGTCATTGTTTTGCAGAGATGGGATCACTGGGAATTCTGCAAAGGGAACTAGAATATTCCCGTAAACTCAACAAGGATTTCTGTACTCAACTTAGCGAGATGTCCAGGGAAATACAACAAACCAAAGCCTCTTGGTTGGAACCGAAGAAAGTAAAACTGCTTCATCAGAGGCTTACTGCAGCCCAAAAGGGATGGGCGGATGAAAGACAGTTGAATCAAAGCTTGCGGACACAGATAAGGGGTCTGGAGGTCGCATTGTCGGCCTGCCAGGAAGGGGCAGCAGTAACTTACCCCCTTGTCTTTGCCCCTGCCCAACTGGCCTACCAAGAGACGGCGGCCACGGATCCAAAGGTTACTCCAAAGGCAAATAGCTACCGACCTGGGCGAAAGGAGCGAGCTAAACGTCGAGCCGCTCGTTTATTAAATAATGCCTAATTAACTTATAAAATGTGTTTATTTTATAAAATATATATTTCTTATGATTTAAAACGATATTTTCAAGGATTTGATAAGTGTCAACCCACAGAGGTAGTATGAGGACATTGCATTGCCTGAACGAGAGGCTTGCGCGAAAATTATGAGTACAAACAATATAAGGGGACGAAAGATCAAAAGCGAGCAAAAGTCTTCTATCGACAGCTCGTTGGACCCGGAGATCGTTCGGTCAATTACAGCATTAGTAATAGCGCTCATTTTTTGCGGACGATCTACCCACTCGAACACAGTTCCAACGTTGCGTAGCAACGGGTGCTGGGTGGTAGTAAAGAAATATTTATATGACGGTACCTGGGCAACCACAGTAAGATTAAAACAAACAATAATACCCAGTAACCCACCGAATGTAACATCCCACAAAGTGTTAAACAAGTCTATGAATGTTGAGTTAACTTATCTTTCACCAAATGTGAATTATAGGATGCAACTTCGTGATGCAGGGATTATCCGCACATTTAAAAGTTATTATCGTCGTCAACTTTCTCAGCTAGGTGCTGCTTTCATCGATCTTGGAAAAACTTGGGAGGAATATGTGAGACAACTTACTGCTCGTTAATCAGTGGAGTTGACGGTTAAAGGATGGTAAATGGTTTCTACAAAAACAATTGCTAATTGTGCTGCTCATATTGACTTACTTGAAACAGAAGATAGTGCATTAATGGACTATGTGAACACTACAAATTCCACAATCTTCATTGACATAAACAGCCTTTTGAAATGGAACAGAATTTGAATATGCACATGGGCGCTTTTACTAATAGGCAAACCTAGGCAACTGTCTAGGGGCGCCAACCGAAAAGGGCGCTTGCAATATGATTTTCTTTGTAATTTTTTTCAAAGTTTTTATATATTTATTGATAATTATAATTAAATTATGTAATAGAAAATAAGAATTAAACAAGATAATACTATTAATATACATTAATTATTTATACTTTTTAATTTTTAATACGAATAATGGGGGCGTTAATATAAATTGCCTAAGGGTACCAAATATACAAATGCGGCAATGAATATACACGAACCATATGATCTCAGTTCAGCACTAGCAAACCTTAAGGCATGGGGAAGTAACATATTGGAGGAAGTAAGTCAAATTATTTTACTACTGACTCTGGTAAAATAGTGTACTCAGGCTTTTTAATGTACTTTATATGCATTCAGACGGAGGAAGATGTTCGTTATTTTCCGTTTCTGCTAATTCCTTGATTTTACATTCCGTTGGTATAGAATCCTCGTTTTCCACTTCAATTTTTAACAGTTTTATATACATGTCTTTCTTGTCAGTGGTCTCGCTGGTTTCTACCTCCATTGTTGATTCATCTGTTCATTCATTTTTTTTCTACAATTTTTATATACATAATTTTGTCATTTTTGTTGGGTTACTAGTGGTCAATATGACCTTGACCCCAATCATAATAATGCTAACTAACTGCCACTGGTTACCCGTTGCTAGGCAACGTTGGTACTGTAACCTATGGTTTTGTGACCGTCAAAGGTGAGCTTTGTTTCCAAAACTGCTAATACCCGGTCTATAGCTGGTTCAGCGAGCTACCGATAGAAGGTTTATGCTCGACTTAATTTTTCTAGGTCCCTTACTCCTCCAACTTCTCATTACTTTATTTTCATTTCTTATAGACCTGTATTAATGAGTGCATATAGAAAGATAAAAACGACAACAAGATTTTATTTACGAATTTGTTTCATTATCAATTTGAAGTTTGCTTTAATTGGGATCTACCTTCCTTTTGTCTCCTTCTCTCCGCGCGTCCTGGCCTTGCGCGAGTTTTTGGTCTGAAGGATAATGGAGCCGGATTAGCCATGTTCTGGTAAGCTACCTGGGCTCGCGCGAACACCAACGGGTAAGTAACGGCCTGTCCTTCCTGACATGCGGCTACAGCTGCTTCTAACCCTCGTATCTGTTTTTTCTGGGCTTGATTCATGGCTCTCTCTTCTTGCCAGCCCTTCTGTGCCGCATCGAGCTTCTGATAAAGTTTCTTTACTCTGGCCGGCTCTGAACACGTGGCTGTTACTCTCTGCATCTCGCGACTGAGATAAAGGCATTGTTGATGTAGGCTTGAGTTCTCTTTACGGAGATGCTTTAATTCTTTAGTAATCCTGGCCATAGAATCCTCCATAGTTTCTCCTTAACGATAAAATAATCAGAAAATTAATTCAAATAGTAATTCAGGAAAATCGCTAGGCAAGGTACACAAACGATATACAATCAGTCATGGCTTAAATATTGAAGATAAAACAAATAAAGTTCCCATAACAATTTTATTAAAAGTGTAGTCTACACAAAAATATCAATTTAATAGTTAGATAGTTGGTTCCTTGTGAATCGGCGGCGCGAGTATGCGTGTTCCTCGGCACCCCGATCCTCCAGAATATCACGTATATCGGGTTGCAAGAGACCCTTTGGTACCACCAGATGGACTGGTGCGTCACTATCCAGGAAGGCTAGATCTCGGTGGTCATAGGCCACTCCGTACGCGGGTAAGTGACCGTCTGAACTGGGGATACGCCCGCTTGCGATATCCCGGTCAATCCTTGCCAGTTCCTCTCTTTGTCGATGTGCGAGGACTCAGTAGAGTCTCTCTAGCTGTTCTAACCGATGTAATTCAATCTCCGTCTTCTGCCGTATTTCCCGGGCTGGATTCCTGCCCGGTTCTCTTTTGATAAGGATACTCGGAAACTCTACATTGGCTTCCGGTCCGTTTCATTTCTGTTCGGCCACTCAGAGGATCCATACGTGGATATCGTATAACCCCTGTCCCATAAGGCCTGTCGGTATCTTCCAGCGAACCTCGTCGGTACAGTTAACGTTGTACGGTCCACATCCGTCCAACCTTGGGAATGAGTACCTGCTGAAAAGTGAATTTAAGAACTATCGGATTTATCATTATTCTCCAACCGAAATCAATATGCGTTTCACTATTGAAGTTAATTTATTTATAAAACTCATCTCAGCAATATATAAACATAGTTCATTTTTCCTAAACTGGGTATTTCGTAACGAGTCACGGCGGTTACTTAAACTAGGCTATTATATCTGTTGAAATTATATTATGGAGGTAAGCAAAATGCTTATAACGTGAATTGAAAATCTAGATCTCCTAAGGTACTATGGCTCTTCTATACGGATTAATCTGGTTTCAGTCATAACGTCCTCGAGTTACGAGTTTGTACCTGCCGTTGATTTTAACGTTTCACTACTAGATTCCGAGAATTAAGAGTATATTGTGAGTAATTATATTGGGTGATGATTTCCCGCTCCTTCCTCAAGGAGTTATTTCATTCTATCTATGTATTCTAAAGTAATCTGATGGGATCAAATTTTCAATTTAACGAATTTGGATTTTTTGAAAAAAATGCTCGCACGCATACACGATAAACTTCCACGACTTGTGGTTCGAGTAAACTTCCGCATTATTTAGCCATTCCTGTAGACTCTATTTCGAACAAATTAGAGATTTCTGATGTAATTTATTAAAGGCCAATATGACTATGACATTTATGTGTAATCATTTGAAAACTTTTTCATTGTCTCGACGCTAAAATAGTATTTGTATGAGGCACTAAATAAAATTTCCTATTTAACTGAAAGAATAAAGCAACTATTTTCCAACAAATAATCGTGCTAAATTTTATTTATTATTAACAAAAATGGCGGTCTTCTTACTCGGTCTAGAATCCTTAATCACTGGATGACTTCGATCTTGATTTGCATTTTTCAGGGTTGACGATTTAAATCCCTCGGACGTCCGCGAGTCCGGGTTCCCGTTACGATTGGCTTTCTTCACTTCATCGGGTGTGATGATTTTATGCATTAGAGTTATTGTCGTTGAATTCAATTTAAAAATTTTGTGACTGCTCTCAGTAGGCGTGTTGCCGAGTGGCATAGAATTATCTGCGTGGAGAATTCTCATTCTTTGGTTTCTGTTTCCACTACTGCTGTTTCGTCTGCAGGTATGTCATGATTTCTCGTCGCACCAACGGCGATTGTTAATTGTTCTTTCTACTATAGATCGGTTATTCTACCCATTTCTAAAATGGTCGCTTGGAAACTGATATATATATATATACTGAGTATTTTATGGATTTTGTCTATCGGAATTATTTGTGACCAGACATTCTCCTACGAGATGCCTTTCAATTGTAGTACCTTTGAGTGAATTTTTTCCTCGACATTAACTGAAAACGAGATCTCTGTTGACAATTATTCTTCATGATGTTTCAATCAGGTAATGTGTGATATCATAAATTTTCCCTTTTTCTTAGTTGTTTCTAGGAAGATAAAACAGGGTGAATTTTCATCCTAAAACCAACCAATGGATGTTCAAGTTTACTGCCTTAAGACGGATGGACTTGCCTACATATCTATATTCCAATATTTCCTTATGTACAATTGTGTTATTGTCTGAATATTATTTTGATTTTTGTCTTGGCATTATTTATTTCGGCAGATTTTCTGGGCTAATTTAGTTGGAATGGTAGAGTGCTGTGATTAAAACCCATTCGGCTTTCTAAAAATTTTATCGACGCATTATAGGTTACGGGTACGGTTATTGAAAATTTATCTATTGTGATAGACCTTCAAATGAATGTTAACGTTATAGTTTTCCTCGAGAGTTGTGATTGGCATCGTATCTAATGATGTTTGCGCTCATATTCCTTATCCTTAAGTTTAGTAGTTTAGGTTCAAATTTTATCTTCGATGGCAATGTAGTTATGAGTGGATTTCACGCTAATATTTCATTTATTTACTCTCCGACCCTTGTCAACGATTGATTCGAAATTTGCTCTTATTACGGTGTCATGCTTAATTGGGTTCAAATCTTGTTACACCATCGAATGAGTCCCAAATTTACGTGATAATTTTCGATAAGATTTTGGCAAACTATCTTCGGGAATTTTCTATTAACTTTAGATTACAATTATTGGAATCTCGTTAAGTTCATTTTCGGTCGAAATTATTTAACCCAATTATTTAATTTATGAATTTGAAGCTCGATGCATCGATTTCCGCGAGTCCCGTTCCTTTTAACCCCAAATTTGATCTTAGGACAATTTTTGTTGATGTTAGATTTTAAGAGTGCCCACTGGACTACTCGGTGTAAGAATTTTAGCCGATGAGTAAGATATTTTAGGTCGATTTTTTTGGGAGTAGGTAGAAAGGTAGGCAACCAAAAGATTGTCTCCCGATCTCCCTGCTTCCCCTATAATGGTATATGAATTGACTGTTCGAATCCGTCGTTACCCACGGCGAGATCTCTTTCTTACTTCGTTAGGTTCAAATCTTTTATTGGATAGAGTTTCAGTCAGAGTACAAATGCTTCTAAGTTCAAATCGATTGTTCAACGTAAATGAGCGTTCCAAAATTAGAGTAAAAGTGCTTAAAGTGCTTTGGTATTAAAACCGAGAGTGATTTTTAGCTTTTGAGCTAGATAGCTTGAAAGCAAAATATCAATATATTATTATGTGAAAATGAATCGGTATATATACCTATTCTGTGACCCTAACCTTGCGTGTTCTTTTTGATTTAGTAAAACAAATTTTGACCTTGGGAATTTCTTTGTATTTTCTAACTTTAATTTCATAATTTTTTAATATATTTTGACAATTTATTCTTTTAGCAAATAATTGAACTATTTCTAATTCAAATTATTTTATTTTGGTTCCGATTTTCATGAACTCTTGTTCTTTTAATTAAATTGTCCTTTTTTGGTCAAATTTTCGTGTTTTCGTGTTATTTTTATGTTTGTTTCGTGCGGATCTTGTTGCATTTGTTAGTTTTATTTATTTTTATGTTTTTTAATTTTATATTTTAATTATTTCTTTCTCAGATTTTAGCATGATTAATTGGTGTTTAAAGGGTCCGATTTTAAATCTGCGTGCTGTGTTTGCGTGCTATTACCGATTCATTTAAACAAACTTGTGTTCTGGCCCAACATTTTTATTAGTTTTTTAATTTTTTTATGGTTTTCTATATTTTTTATTATTTTCTATTTACACTCTATTCACAACTTTTTATTTACATTTTACATCCCCTCCTTTTCTTTATACATCGGTGTCTTGAATACCTCCTTGAGGTTGTGGTGTAGGGATTAGTGGTAACCAGATCACCGGGGGTGAGCTCATAGACTCGTTTATTTTCTTGTAACATTCTTAAGGTGCTCAGTTCCTCATCCAGTAAATATGATAAGTGGTGGACTTCATCCATTATATCTTCCACCTTTGCTTCCAGCATCGCCGTATTCTCTCGAATTTTTAATCTATCAATTTTCCGTTTGCATGTCCTTTACTTTTGCTTCGAAGACCTCTTTTTTGCTTTCTGTCAGTGTAGCACGAGATCTCTTTATTCACACATAACTTTGTACCCATTAACGTCTCGTTCTACTTATTTTAACCTTCGTATTTCTATCTCGATTTGTAAATCGCTTTGTTCTTTATCTTGGTTGCTTTTCTCAATGTTTTGTGTTTTCGTTAGTTGGTTGACTTTAATCGTGGTGAATTTTCTGAGGTTCTCTTCCCACCTTCCTTATAGATTCAATTTTGCGTGTAGATCTCTTATTTCTTCTCACTATCCCTCTATTTGCTCCCACATCTTCCAATCGTTGAGCGATGCCAATTTCTGTGGTAACTCTTTTAGTTCCTTTGCTGCCATTTGATGTTCCTAGTCCTTTAGCCCGTTTACCATTCTTTCACACTTACCCATCGTTTCCGACTATTTGGTTATTTGTAAAATTTGTTCTCTCTTTGTGTGCTCTAGTTCCTCTTGTATTTTAATTTGCACACTTTCCACTTGTTTAATTCGAACTTCGAGCTCTTCGTTTTGCTTCCAGCTTCTTCGGCTCTGCATTGATAGTAGGCGGTCTTTGCTACTTGGCTAAGGTATTTCACACGCGTTTTCTCCAATTCATCCACCTTCTAAACAATTTTGACCTAATTCCTCCACTTCCTCTTCTAGGTGACCATTCTTTTGACTGGTCAGTTCTAATATTACTTTTCCTAAGTTCATTTTCATCCTTTGGTCCTAGCTTCTGGTTTCGAGTTCTCTCCTTTTTTAAACCGCCCTGTCTGTTAGACTTCGTTGGTAGACCACGTCTATCACTTCTCCGAAGTATTCTATCTTTATTTTCTCTAGCTTTTCCTTTATTTCTACATTTTTATTTAACAACTCCAACATCACCTTTTGTCCCTTGTTCTTAGACTTGGATCTCGTATATGCGGCATCTATAACTTTGCTGTGATATTCAATTCGTCTTTTTGCGCCCTAAATATTTCCTTCGCTACTCTTCTGCTTAACTTGCATACTTCGTTTTCTAGCTGGTCATCACTTCGGTTCAACAGTTCCAATAATACTTTCCCATAGTTCATCTTTATTTTGGTTCCTGGTTGATTTCATATATTTCCTTCAGTTGTTTTAACTTTTCGTCTTTCTCGTGATTTTTCTTTTCCAACCATTCCGCTTGTTCTTGTCTGTTGTAGTACTTATTTTTCTTCTCTTCTCTCATGTTTTGTTCCATATTTGTATTTACAAAATTCTCGAATTTCTCTATTCCTTCTTCGTATATCTCTTTTACTCGACTCATTATATTGTTACTTTGTTTAGAGTTTAAATCTTCTTGGTTTTTTCGTCCGTCTTGCATCTGCTGCCACATCATTTCTCACTTTCTTGTCTCAGCCTTTATTTTATTTATTATTTCCACCTCTTCGTTTTTTATTAGTACTGCTCTACTTGTTTTGTTGTTCATTATCTTCATCATCATCATTACTGGAAGATCAGTTCTTACCTCTATGGTAATTTCTTTGATATTCATTTTCTACAAGATATGATTTACAATTAACTTTTGTCATTCACGGTGGTTATCGTTTTCTAATTTTACGCAAAGCTATTTTAGTACTTTATGGTTCTACTTTTACATTACATACATATATTTATTTTTACTTATGTACACTTTTTTATATACATTTTAGACTTATCAACACATTCGATCAGTTTTCCATATTCGCGTTTTCTCCACTGAAATCATTACAGACAATGTGTCTTCCTTTATGTGACTCCACATGACTTCTATTGTGTCTATTCTGGGTGTTCCGGTAGCTATTCCTTCTTTTGTGGTATGTTTGTTATAGCATGCACCTTCGTTTGGCTTAAATGCATTTGCCGTTATATCCGTTTCGCTGAGGATTGCTAGTATTGTTTTATTACTGTATGACCATATTTGTAAATCTCAAAAAAATCTCCTTTTACTATCGCGAAAAATACTGATATGTGTGTGTTTTTCCCACAGTTTCCTTCTTTTATTATTATTTTCTTTAGTAGAGCATTTTCGCCTTCTTCGTATCTTTCGTTTATGTCTATTGCATACTCATCGGATTGTGGTATTCGCCAGTTTAATAAGATTTTTATCGCTTCTTTATTTTGACAGATTGTTTTCCATTCTAATTTCCTGGTGTCTCTGCATAGTTCATCTATGTCTTCTCTTGTTGCGTTTTCGGTGATAAATTTTATCATTTGTACATTTGGCTCCCCTGTTGCCAAATCGAGTATAGTTCTCTAATCATCTGCTTTTTCTGTTAGTTCTGAACCAGTTCTTATTAATTCTTGTATTACTGAAACGTGTACTCCGGATATTGCAGCGTACATCTAAGAGTCGTTATAGTCTATGCAGTTGTAATTCGTGGCCTTGTATCTTAGCATGCAAAATCTCGCAGTTTGTAATTTTGTCATTACTCGTCTTTCCTATGGTTGGGATGTTATTGTTTTCGGTATGGCTTTGCATCTTGCCACATTTACATATATCTGTCTAGTAAATGGGCTGTTTACCAGTTTGACTCTGACTTTGGTTTCACTTGTGTACAATATTTCATATGGTTCTTTTCGTAATGTATTCTCATTGTAATTTATTAGTAGATCTTTACGCCTTTTCTCTGGTGTAACCATCAGTCGCTGTTCACCATCTACTATTAATAACCATCTCTTTTCTATCAGATATCGATGTCGATGTTTGTCTATATGCTCTTTCAATTGTAAATCGCTTTCATACACTTTTGGTTTGCCAGTTTTGATATATTCTATTATCAATTTTAGTTCCGGATCTTCTTGCTGGTCAATCATTAATTACAAGAAGTCAATACGTTCTGCAATTATTCCACATATATCGTCTCACTTCTTCGTCCATTAAATCACGAAAAATGAATCTGGACATACAATCCACATTTGCATTGGCTTTTCCCACCTTGTATTTAATAAACTGGGAGTATTCTTGTAACTGCATCGCCCATCTCATGAGAATACTTGATGCTTCCTTGTGCTGCCCCAACCACACTAATGGTTGGTGATCCGTTGTTATACAGATCTCATGTCTCAATAGCAGATATTTAAAATGTTTAATGGCTTAAATGATTGCAAATTCTTTGTTCTGTGACAGTATTTTTCTCGTGTTTCTTGAACGTTTTACTATAGTATCAGATTACTCGCTCTTTTCCCTCATCTTCCAGTTTGCCTAGTATTGCGCTTAATGCGTAACCGCTTGCATCTGTTGTTAGTAGAAAAGGCTTTTTGAAGTTTGGGTGTACTAAAATTGGTACTTCAATTAGCTCTTCTCTCAGTGATTTGAATGCCAGTTGTTGCTCTCGTTCTCACACAAATGATATATATTTCTTTACTAATTATTGTATTGGCTTTCATACTCCCACATAGTTTTTGATGAATTTACTGTAATATCCACATAATCCCAAGAACTCTTGTATTTGGGTGCTGGAATCTATGGTGCTGGAATTTTTTTGATTTTCACGATATTTCTCTGATCGGGCTCTATGTCCAAGAAACGTCACTTTTTCTTTACCCAATTGAACTTTGATGGTTTCGGCTTTAATATCTATTGCCATAATCGGATGAATACTCTTTTGATATCCTCTATATGCTATTCGAATATACTCAAGAGTATTAGTAAATCATCGATGTACACAATACACTGCTTTATTCCATGCTTAACGAAATTCATACATCACTGGAAAGATGCTGGTATGTTAGTTAGTTCAAATGGCATTTTCCGGAACTGGTATAAGTCCTTGCCGATGGTAAAAGCTGTTTTCACTGTGTCTTCATCTTTAACTTTAATTTATCAATATCCTCTTTTCAAGTCAAGTGATGTGAAATATGCTGCTGGTTGCAGAGTTAACAACATTTCATTGATATCTGGTAGCGGATACATATTGCACGTAGAGTTACATCACATGTCCCTAAATCTAGATCTGATACCACAAATATATATTTGTATTCTATTAGTCATTGTTGTAATTGGGGTTTCTCGTTTTCGTTCTGTAGCGCGCTATCGATTGTCCATAAGGCTTTGTCTCTTTTACCTTCTTCTTGTATTTTTGGTAGTTCGATATCCATCATTGGTGTCAATTTTCCTAATCTTTGGTTTTCGTATATGATTCTATCTTCCTCGTCAAAATGTGTGATATTGATTGGTAATTCGGCATTTTTGTTAATCTCTACTATATCTCTCGCTAGCTGTAATTCTCGTCGTTTTTCGAATTTGCTACTTGGTTCAAATATCATTTCACTGGTAATACCTCCATCTACTCGAATATAACATATGATTTGTGATTTTGCGGGTACGACTATCTTTTCTGAACATGTCACGAATATATTCATTGTGCAGATTTTTCCAGTTTTTTTTCTTTCAGGCACATTGTTCGTAAATCGATAACAATCTCTTTGAATAGGCCTTGCATTAAATCTGTTCTGATTATACATTGTACACTTAATTGAGGTATCACTGCCAAGTAAGCATTTATTTCATTATCTTGATGCTTAAACGTTGTACACCATCTTCCCATTACGTCAACTGTCTCTTTACTACATGCAATTACGTGTACTCCTGTTGGTTCGATATCTCTCCATAAAAGTCGGGGTATTTCACTCAATAGTGTTGCTGAGATATTTGCTTCAGTATTTATCATTGCCTTTGTCTCTTTTCCAGTTTATTTCGATTACAATTGTTAAAGCTGGCCCCACTGGAGTATATAACGCTGCTATTGTTCTCACGTCACCATTCAGGTCTACAATTCTCGTCCGTCTGGTGGATACAGGATTTGTTACTTCCAAGTTTGGATTATATATCGTTGGATATATAGTTGCATGTGGTAGTAGTTACGTTCCCATTGTCATTGCTTTGGTTCATGAATGCTTTACTGGTTCCTCGTATAGTATCCTTGCCGTTGGTTCGGGTATCCACGCATTGGTTTTCCATTATCCCAAAAGGCAGGTACTTTGATCTTTGCTGGAGCATTTCTGTTGTCATTATTATACTCATCGTCGTCATCACTATCACTGTTATTCCTCTCACACTCTTTGACTCTCTCCCACATACTTTTTCTATTTTTCTTGAGGTCTTCTCTTGCTCTTTCATCTTGTAACGCTTTTCTAAATCGTATACCAATTTCTTCGTCGGTTCCTTTCATTCAGATAAGTATTTGCATTAATCGCTTTATTTTGTAGATATCCTTTGAATGACCATGTAACACCATTGTCTTTGCCAAAAATGGTAACACTCCAACTACCAGTTTCCAATTAACTTTTTTCTCTCTCTTATAAATATCAAAACAGGCCAGCATTTGCGTCAGTATCACTCTCACTATCTGAATTATCAGTATTATACCCAAAATCCCAGCCATCATTTGTCCGAATAATAAGAATCTACCCCTCATTGTTTTCACCATGTTCGTCGTTACTAGTTGAAAGTGTTCTGGCGACAATAGTAGTTCATAATCTGGTTTCTGTTCATAATTCGTATCATCTGTTACTGTTACTATGTTTGATAACACGGATTCTCTTCTAGCGGTTAATAATAGATTTTGTCTTGCCGTTTCTAGACTTTCTTGTGAGTACATAGCACTGTTTACTACCTCTAATGGTCGAAATTCTTGTTCTGTCGTCAGTTCCGTTAATCCGAACTTTCTTGGTTCAGCTACTGGCGTCCTTGTTGGAAACATTATCCGATTCCCATCTGTTTGTTGGAACAACGGTCCATATGCATTACACAATTGTAGTAATTTGGTTATTTTGAGAGTGGGTTCATCATCCACGTCACTGGTTGCACGTATCTGATTTGCTTCTAGTAGACTACTTCCAACTCGTTGATACATTTTCCTGATGGTGCGGTTGATTTTTCCGGTACCATCACGAACTTTGTTTTCATATTTAAATATATACATGACTTCTCCTGCTATCCTTCCGAAATGACCTTCTTGTAATGGTAATAATAGCATTGCACTATCCGGATTAGTTATTGCAACGGCCAATTTTGTCTTCAGGATTTCTTTATTCAGTTGACAATCGTTTCGTATCAGGTCGTGGTACATCTTTTGCATCGATTCTTGTTCATTGTGGATTAGGAAATTCATTTTGTTATTCATGTACAGATACAGTTTAATTTCGTCTTTTGCCATCGTGGCTATTCCTTCTTCTAATATTTGTCTTGCTCATATAGTCCTGGATAATTTGTGGCATATACCATCTTTCCTCACTTATGGATTACTTTTCCTTTTATGAATCGCATTCCAATTTCTGATTTCGTTATTATCAGTGCATGGGGCGTTAGTTTTGTTCTCAATTTGTGTGATTTGGTTCTGACTTTGATTCGGCCTTCTTTTAGTATTATCTTATTTAAATTATATATTTGTAGTTCCTCCAAATCTTCCTCTAACACTTCTACTCTCACCTCATCGAACATCGCACTTTTCAGAAATCGCATTCTACATTTATGGACTGATATATTATTGTTGAAGCTCCGGTTTTGCATACTGATTCTGTTGCTTGACACAATTGATTACTTGCATTGTTCCATCGAATTGTGCTTCATATTCCTTCAGTTCCACCGTATAAGTCTCAATTATTACAACCCGTCAGCAACTCTCCTTTATGTATATATCTTCCTCCTTGACAATCTCCGGATGCTGAGTTGATTCTTCCAGAGACGAATATACTCTGCACCTTTTCCTTTTAATAAAACTCCCTCTTTTAGTATCATTTATCATCCACTGAACAACTCTTTACACTGTTATCCAGAAACCTGCAGTATTTCTCACTCCGTTCCTGGGTTTATTATTGAAACAGGTGAGTGGTACACATTTTCGTTTTTCTTGGAGCTTCCCATTCTCTCTTTGATTCAATCAAATATTTTGTCTGTATTTGGTTGTTTAATCTGTACTCGTTCCACAAAATCCTGTGTTTGCATAATTATTTGGAATTCAGTTATATCCTCTAACTTTTGTTTCTCCAGATACTCTTTGACCCGTGATTTTTTCTGCTCAGGTATCACATCTCCTCTCATCCCTTCAAGTTGTAGGATATTTTTCATGTATCTGCTGAATGCTTCATTGTTTCAGTGTTTTGGGTATGGCTTTAATTAATTCGCTTATTAATTCCGTTTCCCTCTCTGTTGGTGATGTTGGTCGATCATAGATGCATTTATTCATCGGCCGTATAATCGGATTGTTTTGTTCCTAGTTTTCTGATGCTCGTAATACTTCTCCGATTAAGCTACTAGCTTCGCTGGAATCTCCATCTTCTGATATAGAATCACTGATTCTAAACATATTTATCAGTAGACTTTGTATTGTTTCAACTTTTACCAGTCCTTTTGATGGAGTTTCTGATTCTTGTTTTGCTCTGTTAATTGACTTTTTGATGATGTCTCGTTTTAATTCACACTTTTTGTTTGCCGATTTTGCATCCTGGCTTTCGTGATTTATCCACATCTCTACTTTTTATCTTTGGTTTTCTTTAAAAATATCTTTTGTGTTCAGCGTTAATCTGATGTTGTTGGGTTAACTGTTTCATATGGCTCGATTTGTTCCTCTCTCTGTTTTTCCAATTCTGCTTCGATTGGCTGGTTCTGTAGTGGCTTTTTATGTATATTGTAATAGTACTGTTCTTTGACGTTTTTGATCATTCCTAGAATATTGATTTTTGGTGGATTATCTTGTCGTTGCCGAAATCTTTCTTGTTTTACTCTTTCTTCTTCAATCTGCAGTTTTTTCCAATCTTGCCCATTCCGCTGTCGTGTCATTTCTACTTCTCGGTTTCGCGTATTTTCTACTCTCTGCATCATCTGGATATTTCGCTGTCGTTGTTGTGGCTGATTTGTTCTCATCTTACTTGACATCATGTCTTTCGTCTAATGTTGCTAGTATTTGCATTCCCACCACGGTTCTTAGTTCGGGTCGTCTTAGCCCATCTACAAATATTCATATTAGGTGAGTTTCTGCTAGCGCCACCTCGGTTGCCGTTTTCGCTAAGCGCCTTATCTCGCTTGCGAACATTGTGTTTGACTCACAATGCCTTGGTTTTATTAAACAGTTATTGTATTCCCTGATTTGTTAATTTTGCGACCCCGAATGTCGCAATGATTTTTCTCCATCGGATTATTAGTAAGTGCATCATCCTTTTATTTATTTGTAATTTAATAAAATCTCTTTATAACTGTTGGGCAAAAACTAATTTGAGCCCATACTTGTTTGACCAGCACGATAATGCCTGTGTGTTTTTGAGCCGAAAACTAAATTTAAAAGGAAAACTGTAAATCTAAAACAAAAATAAAATAATTAAAAATTAAATCAAATTTTTATACAAAAAAAAGGTAAAAAATTTTGATGATAAATCAAAAGAATTAAAAAATTATATTTTGAAAATATAAATTAAAATTCCTTGTTTTACCGCATCAAAGCACACACACGGAAAATCTATATATATAAGGCAGTGCTGGGCAGACAAAATTTAGTACATTTTTAAAATCGAATCACGTACTCTAGCATATTTTAGTACATTTCCTTTTGAAATCTTATACGTACTCTGTCAAGTTATATTTTACTATCATCTATTTGTCATTATTATTTTTGTGGAAATCACGATAATTGAAACCTAAAAAGTAAAATTTATTATTTTTATTTTTTTTATTATGTAAATTTTATATATTGTTATATGATGATTAAAATTTAAAGCACTCTTATAAAATTTATTTTTATTTTTTACTTTATTTCCATTTGACAGGATATTATAATAAATTAATTAAGAAATTCATTTTTCAATTCGAATCTCCATCGTGAGAAATAAATTCCATTCATCGATTTTAAAAACTTAATAGCAAACAAGCCCACAAGAAAGTAAAATGAATTTATTTTTACACCGGAAATAACCGGTGGTTAGCGGGGAACTTGCGGTGAAGGCGTCGCTGGAACCGTCCTGTATTCTCCCTTCCTAAATCCTATCGCCCAACCCTCGAAAGAGCGCGTTGTGGCCCTGGGAAAGACATAAACATAAAGGATAAAAAATATCAATCTGAAGAACATATAGAGGAGTTATTTGCTACGAACGACGCAAGTGAAAGTAAACCGAAAATAAATTTAAGATAGACATTAGGGTGAATAAACCCACTAATTTACACAAATTATAGTCAATGGAACACAAAAATCATTTTGACTTTAAAAATTACGAACCTTTACTTTAAAAGCCGATTGAAGAGACAACACTTAGCATAAATACTTAAATGAATGCGTTTCTAGCAAACATTATTGAATCCTAATCTGAAGGAAAGCAAACGTTCAATTTTCGAAATTTGATAAAAGGTTGATTTCCAAGTCTTATTTAGATTTTATTATTTCAAAAGTCTCACAAAAATTATTTTCGTGCAAACTTCAGACGAATGCACCCGTTACCTATTTCACTATAACTGCTATATTATTATTTTTATTATTATTTTCAATCCTATGGTGATAATTTTATTAAAATTACTTTTAATATTTTATTATTCATACCATTACGCTAATATTAATTTTATTTTTATGTTTAATATTATTCATATAGTTACCCTTGTGAAGGTTAAATTTATTTTAGGTACAATATTATTTATACATCTATGCTTATTAATATTGAATTCATTTTATATTTACTATCATTCGCACAATTTTAATTTATTCATTACCTAAAAGTTAATTATTTCCAAGCAAAGTGGTAGGAAAATCTATAATTAAATTCATCTAATTTAACTTAGTATAAATCAGTAAAAATTACCATGATATGTATAACAGAAAATAACTTCATTGCATTGGAGAATGGAACAGTGTTGACGAGATCGATTTGAGAGTAATTCCACGATAGATAGCTCCGAGAAATTAGGGGAAACCCAAACGGAAGACTCGTTATGGGTTGTGGAAGAGAAAATCACTGGTTGGATGGGATGAGATTCCACTGTGCTGAGATGTTTTGTCTGAGAATTCTAAAACAACAAGAATATTAAATTAAAAGAGCAAAAAATACACACACTTACCTTTACTATAAAAAAATTGCTTTGCTATAATAAGTTGCCAGGCAGATAAGTGGCAAGCGAATAAATGAATTATCTAGGTCAGAGTTGAAAATAAAATTAAAATACATAGAGTTTTATTGATTTATTTTTTGAATTTTTGATTTTAGATGGTTATAATGGAAACCCTTAATTCAAAATAGGAAACTCTTACGAGTTCTGATGTCAATTATATTATATAAGTTAATTTTCCTATTACCATACTATATAGATAATTAAAATCGATTAATATGGTTTTCGGGAATTAGTAAGACCGTAATTATTGGCATTATGATATGATTATTATGATTAGTGTTAAAATCTACTCTGTCTGGTTTAACATTATTTTTTAAAATTATTATTATTGTTATTTTTATAATTATAATTATTATTATTATTATTTTTATCATTATTATTATTATCTTTATAATTATTATTATTATTATAATTAATATTATAATTATTATTATCATTATTGTTATAATTGCATTTATCATTTCCACAGATACCCTTATTGATATTGTCAACCATTGATAATATTACTACACTAATTTTTATTATTATTACGGTGGTTATTATTGTTCTTATTGTTATTATTATCATTATTTTTGTCATCAGCATGATTGGCATCATTGAGAATAGGATGTGATCCAGGGTGTCCCCAACAATGTTCCTACTACATTGACCAAGTGTCGGGTATACGAGCATTGTTGTAGAGACCTTTCCCAAAAATATAATGCGGAATAAAATACAGACTTCCTCATCCCTCCTCTCATCCAGGCGGTGTGATAAACTTATAAAATACATTTTTCTTTAATTAATTTTAACCAAGTATTGATAGATGCACTTGTTATCTGATCATTTATCTATTCGAGTGGAACAAAACAATCAAATAATAGAACTATTCCGAAAGATGTAGCCAAATACCACCAGGGGCGATGGTTCAAAATCAAAGGGCCGGAGGAAGTTATTAAATTGAAGGCCGAAATCGAAACTTTAAATTTGAAACTGGCTCAAAAGGAAGAAGCTCTGATGCAAGCAGAACAGAAGATCCAAACGCAAGACAGTGAGATAGTGGAGTTAAAATTGAAAGACAAGATCCGGGCTAGACTCATACGGTGCGGCAGTCAGCTGTCTGCCGAGCAGGAGGCAATAGTTATAAGAAACGTTATCGGGAAGGATATCGGAGTGAAGATTATCACTCCAGGAACCTCGCGCCCGCCAGAAGAAAAACCGAAAAGAAATAGGCAGAGAAATAGGCCCGGCAAAAAGGACCGCGAGAGGCTGAATAAAGTTAAAACTGCTCGCATAGTGGGGCACATTATCAAGTCCAACGGAATTTGAGCACCCACAAAATAACTTAACATTGTGATATTTGTTTGTGCTCTTTTTAAATTTAATCATTAATAATAATGTTACTTGTGTTTAGTTTTTATTTTATTGTTGAAAGAATTAAACAGTTATAAAATTGAGAGCGGGGACTGTTAAGGCCAGAGCATGAAGTCCTCTACGACAACTCATGGACCCAACCGAATATTAGGGCATTGTCAGTCTTTGAAAAGAGGCTCATTATTACTTATTATAATGAATATTATTAATACGATTATTAGGATTATTTTTATGGTTACTTAGTATGATTACTTATTATTATTATTAATATGATTTTTCTAATTATTATTATTAATAATAATATTATGATTATTACTTATTACTTACTATTTTATTATTAATATGATTTTTCTAATTATTACATACTATTTTATTATTAATATGATTACTACTTATTATTAATGTGATTATTATGATTATTATTATGATTATTATTATGATTACTTAGTATGATTACTTATTATTATTATTGATATGATTTTTCTAATTATTATTATTATAATTACTTATTATTACGGATATTATTATTAATATTATTATACTATAATTAAAATGATTATTGCTTATTATTATTATTATGATTACTTATAATAAAAACAATGAATAACTAATAATAATAAATACAAACAAAAATACATTTACAAAATATAAAAACAAATCAGTTATTGTTCGCGTTTCTTCACGCTGAGAACTCGTCATGAAAATATAATAAAAGTTATTATATTTCTAGATAACAAATTATAATAAGTTTAAAAATAAAACTATAAAAAATAATATTATAAAAATGAAAATTATACCAAATTTTCATGATAAAAAATGAAAACTAAAACAAGTTTTCCAAATATACGGAATAAATTAAAAAAATTAACAAAATACTGATTTTTCAAAAATATTTATTTCCATCAATCTGATAGCAACACGTCGTCAATATTAATGTTCTCACCACTGTCCTCAAAACTGGGACTTAAACGACCGAAAAGCTGCCCAACTTCATCTTCATTATCACTGAATTCTGTTGCATCGTCAAAACTGGGGCTCAAACCACCGAAAAGCGGCTCATTCAATAAATCTGTTCTATCATTTATTACTTGACCACTATTTATGGCAGCAACCCCAAAATAATGCCCAAATGCAATGCTGGTATTTTTCCCCACCCATAATCGCTTATCATTGTTATTACTCAAAGCGATTTTACTATTTCTAAAATTATACAGCTGGTGGTTCCGCGTCCCTATCCTACTTTGAGACACTGTGAATAATACGTTCTTATTGTAGCAATCCAAATACGACTGATGCTTGATGTCAATCCCCAACAACTTCATCCCCTTAGCCTTCATTGTGGTGAGTTACAGGGTTCCAAATCTTGGTTATCTTCATGGTTGTCCCAGTAACGCCATACAAAATGATACTAACCGACACTTGGCACCCGTTGCTAGGCAACGTTGGTAATGTGTTCAAGTGGTGGATTGTCCGCAAAAATTGAGTATTATCGCTAGTACTGTAATTGCTCGGACAACCCTCGGGTTCACGAGCTGTCGATAGAAGACTTATGCTCGCTTAGCTCTGTCCCTTGTATCTTCTACTCTTCTTGCAATTCATCTCGAATTGATCTTACAAACCTGACTGATACCTTTAATGATAGATCTGATACTTCTATCAACTTACTGTTGAAAGCTAACACTACTAACCTTAGTATTAACTCAACAAATACCTGCACAAAATACATTCTTTACAATACATATCACTTTGATAACAACCCTGTTCCAACTCATTACAAAATAAAAAGCAATCTTTACAATGACAGTTATATTGACTCCTTATCTACTGTCTTTCATAACTCTCTTAATATAGCATACAAAAAATCTGCTTGCAAATTTACTTACAAACACTACGTTAAACACGATCCAGATCACAACATATTTTTACATGAACCATACATTAGAAAACATCCCCTAGTACGAGATTACGGATATACCCAAATGATTAGCTATTATACAGATGACTCTCCATTTCAGTCTGACGACAGTGACAATAATGACAGCGAAGATGATGATAGCGTTAATAACGATAATGAGGAAAGCGATAATTCCCCTTCAGCCAAAGATTCTATACAAAGACGATACACAGAATACTATGATGAATCCACAACACATTACTCAGATTTCCAATTCAAAAGATATGAAAAATACCGAATGCCCGATCGTTCACTGATTATTGACGACAGTGACAGCAATGACAGCGAAGATGACGATGGCGATTATGATGATGATGAAAAAAGTGATAACTCTTCTACAGATGAAGATTTTATACAAAAACGTATCACAAAATACTATCCTGAATCCACAACACACTACTCAGAACTCCAATTCAAAAAATATCAAAAACACCGAATGCCTGTTCCTACACTGATTAATGATGCTTACCAAGATAACAACGAAAAAACAAATAAAGCCCTTATTCAAATATTTGATTCCTTAGATAACATCTTAGCTAAGGCTGAAGGAATGCTGAAGGAATGCTGAAAGAATGCTGAAGGAATGCTGAAGGAATGCTGAAGGAATGCTGAAGGAATGCTGAAGGAATGCCAATTCCAATTCAAAAAATATCAAAAACACCGAATGCCTGTTCCTACACTGATTAATGATGCTTACCAAGATAACAACGAAAAAAAACAAATAAAGCCCTTATCCAAATATATGATTCCTTAGATAACATCTTAGCTAAGGCTGAAGGAATGCTGAAGGAATGCTGAAGGAATGCTGAAAGAATGCTGAAAGAATGCTGAAGGAATGCTGAAGGAATGCTGAAGGAATGCTGAAGGAATGCTGAAGGAATGCTGAAAGAATGCCAATTCCAATTCAAAAAATATCAAAAACACCGAATGCCTGTTCCTACACTGATTAATGATGCTTACCAAGATAACAACGAAAAAAACAAATAAAGCCCTTATCCAAATATATGATTCCTTAGATAACATCTTAGCTAAGGCTGAAGGAATGCTGAAGGAATGCTGAAGGAATGCTGAAAGAATGCTGAAAGAATGCTGAAAGAATGCTGAAGGAATGCTGAAAGAATGCCGAAGAAATGCTGAACAAGTGCTGCCTAATGAGAAATCCTAAGATCCCATATTTTTATAAGCAAAACTGATTTTGCCAAGACAAATAAATTGAAGCAGATTTCCCATAAAATTTATCATACCAAACTTACGTAATGTGGATAAAATCCCGATGATACAGTGATGGCGATGGAGCTGGACCTGAGCTGAGGAAAGAACCGGAGATGGAAACCGAACCGTACTTGCCTGATTATATCAATCGGACAGATGAGAAGAGAACAATATAAAAACCAAATGAAAACTTGATTGAGTCTGACCTACTTAATGGTCGGGCTAGTCCCCTTAAAAGGACACACAGACTCTTCGGAGTCTGTTTTCATGAAATAAAATTTATTTAAATTATAGATCAGGTTCTTAATTGACTGTGGAAAACTAAGACGTGATAAGAGTGTTTATGACAATGCCGGCATACAATTATATTAAAGAAACAACTCAACTAAGGCTAAGACTACTCTATTTGATTCAACAACATGTGCAATATCTACTACTTGACGTTTTGAAGTTGGGTTGCGCGACGTCGGGCACGTTCCTTGCGTCCCGGTCGACGATTATTAGTTGGAGGGATAGGCTGCTCTGCTGACTTGGTGGTTTTCTGCGGCATTTGGGTTGGGGCGAAGATGAGCGGATAAGTTACCGCTTCCCCTTCCCGGCAGACTGCTAGGGCGACTTCGAGTCCCCGAATTTGAGTGCGCAGGCTTTGGTTGAGCTGCCGCTCTTCTGTCCAGCCTTTCTGTGCTGCGGTCAGGCGGTGGTACAATGTTTTTACCTTTTCCGGTTCCTTCCAGGTTGCTCTAATCTGTTGCATTTCGCGGGTCAATTGAATAATTTGGGTGAGTAACTCCGCGTTTGACTGTCTTGCATGGTCCAGTTCAGATTGTAGGATTTGTAAGGAAGACATCACTACAACTAAAGATATCGTTTTA
This sequence comes from Schmidtea mediterranea, assembly GCA_022537955.1. Taxonomy (NCBI): domain Eukaryota; kingdom Metazoa; phylum Platyhelminthes; order Tricladida; family Dugesiidae; genus Schmidtea; species Schmidtea mediterranea. The sequence continues at coordinate 117,324,280 of CM039680.1, forward strand.
ATTCATTATAAGTTAAGTTAATTCATCATTTATCTCATTAAACAAAGTCACGAATAATTTTAACCATAAGAAGAAATAACACGCAAATTTCTAATATTTTAGATCAGTTATTACACAAAATCTATCACTATCAATTAACTCTTCGGGACAATGTCTCTTCAGGCTTCGTTTGAGAGCCTCCACTGTATAGGGTCGTCGGGTATCTCGAACTGGGCAAGGTGGATAGGAGACTGCAATCCGCCCGGCAAGGATGTCTTCCACCACGTTCGCAAGATACATCCTCGCCTTAACCACCTGTAAATCCACCTGCTCCTGCACCCGTTCCCATTGGGTGAGGAGGTCCTGTGCGTTCAGGTAGGTCTCCGCAGCTGGATATTGCTGTCCCGAGAGACCGCAGGGATCCGTCTCCAAGCCTGGTGGCAGGATATGGCCACGGTCGTTGCAACTGGTCGAGTATTCTCATGGTCGGCGGGACTCCTGTCTGTTCCTGTTTGGCGGTCTCTCGACGGGTAGTTCGTTTGGGCGACATGTCTAAACATTATTGCCATTAGATTCGATTGATTCACTCATTGTAAATTATCAGCAAATAAATGGTGCCTGCGTTATTGGTAAGGGTGTCATCCAAACTAAACTTATCGAATTCTATTAGCGTCATTTTCTGTTGTAACTTTTGTGAAACGGGTGAGCGGTTTATCTACAAGTTTTACGGACCTGGCTCTTCGGGTGTAGTCCTTAATGGGGTGATATATGATAATATGATTAATCATATGGGTGAGATAACCTGATATTTAACTTATTTAATATATACATATTAACCTTAATATTTTACATGTTAGATAGTAGGCGGATAATCGTGTATTGACCTAAGAGAATTTGTAAATTGATTTAAAGTTTGTTTACCAATTTCATTTACGGTTAATTCGAACTTTAAGATCTAGACCGGATGTTGATCCGAGATAACTTAGTCGTGCGTGGGTGTATCCTGGTGGGCGAACGATTTCCGGCGGATCTTACCATTACAACTTAAGCGGTTGACTAAAGGTGATTTATTGTCGACATCCGGTAGCTACATTATTCACGTCGTATTTTCAGGATTACTATTCAACTACTTCGCCTACACTCGATTATCTCAACTTTAGTAAGTTATTTCATTGATTAGTTTGGACGTATTTTACGGGCAATTTTTAAGAAAACTTCCTACGCTTACCGAGGCTTCCAAGTAGATGTGAATATCGTTATGTGGAATTTTACTTGTTCAATAAAATCGGTAACAATTTATGTGATATTAATACAAATTTTCTCTTATCTTAAACTTTGGTGTTCTCAATTGATTTTAAGTAACAATTCGTCCATTTTATCAATTTGCTGTAATTCCTGAATTTACAATAATTACAGAAAACCTTTTTCCGATTCCATAGATTATTCTAGTTCTAACTAAGGGATTGGGTTATCATCTATTATTCAAATTTCTAATAGTTTTCCCTAAGGCTAGTTGGATCAACTATTACTTTAGTCCGTGAAATTATTTTAATACTAATAGTTTTAAATCCGTGAATTCCGTTTTACTTTAATTTACATCGAAAATTACTTGATTTTTTCCAAGGAGACTATCTTTCGGTTATGCATTCCTAACTTTAATCTATGGATTACTTTAGTCAACGAATTTATATTTATCTTTAAACAATACTTTACTTTACTAAAACTAGGTTATATTGGTTTTACTCAATAATTAGTTGAATTAGTTTAATCAATGAGATATTTCTGTTTACCCGGAAATCATTTTACTGTTATTAACGAATTGATTGAATTTAATCAACGATACATTTACTTTTATTCATTTTATTTTTAATCAATAATTTAAGCTAAACCCTCGCTGTTACTCAATCACTTCTTCAATTTTATCAAAATGAATTATCGGTGAATTACTTGTCGTTGCAGTAACTTTAATCAACAATTTAATTAAGGGATTCCACACTTTTATTCGAGAATCATTTTACTTTTAATTGATACATTTCATTACTTGAAGTCAATGAATTCGATTCGTAATTTCTTTCATTTTTATCGGTGGTTTCAATACGTTACTCGTCCCTACCAAGGATTAGATTAATTTTATTGAAACGAATTACAATAATTTAATGGATGGAATTGTTTGCCATTACCCTAATTTTTGTCAATAATTTACGCTCATTTAAATTATGAATTATCTTTACCTGTAATTTTAAGCCATAAAACACTTTACTTTTACAATCAATGGTTACTTTAATTTTTATCAATAATCGCAATTTAATCGAATTCAATGATTTCCAATAAATTTTATCTATTTCAAAATATTAATCCAAAATAGTTATAACAACGATTTCAGTTAATTTAATCCCCGTACCATTCCCCTTTAATAGGCCTTAAGCGCATATTGTGTTTACATTATATTTACTGAGTGCCCACTGGACTACTCGGTGTGATAATTTTAAGCCGTGTGTAATATAAATTTAGGTCGATTTTACAGAATTGAGAAACGAGGAAGTAGCCAGAGACTTCTTCCTTATTTCTCGCTTCAGCTATAGGGATAAATATTGACGTTACGACCGCTGCGTTACGCACGCTGAGTCTTCACGGGTACATATCATTGGCGATTTTCCACGCACTTACATGCATCTGTACTATGTAGATTTTGCTTTCTTGCGTTATGTATTGGCTGTGGGCCGGAAAAATTTCGACAGTTTAATTTAGTTTATGAAAATATATATAAAACAATTTAGGTATATTAATAATATTTATTAATTATAAACAAAAACATAATTACCCTTCATAACCATTCCATAATATCATAACATAAAATAAAACATAAATGCCTCTCTCCCCACGTCGACGCCAAGCATAGCTCTACCGAGATGCAATGGACGTGACGTGGAAAGAGGGTTCCAACATAAATATTTCTCACCTAAAATCAATTGAACGAATTCAAAATTATTTTCAAAATAGTTTGAAAATAAGGTTTTTAAAACTGGCTAAAAATAGTTAGTTTCGAAAAACGGTTAAGATTTTCAAAAATGGTTAAGTTAAATGTGAAAATGGATCAGTATTTATACCTATTTTTCTCGCGTGTGGAATTTGATGCAGTAAAACAAAATTCGACCTTGTTATTTTCTAGTAAATTCTATTCGTTAATTTTATTATTTTTTGATTTATTTTTATAATTTTTTATTTAGAATTTTTATTGAATTATTACTAATTCAAATTTTCCGATTTAATTTTCACTTTAATGAACTTTTATTAATTTTTTCAATTTTGTCGAATTTGTTGTGTTTTCTTGTTATATTTGTGTTGGTATCGTGCGGATCTTGGTGCGTTTTGTTATTATTTTAATTTATTTTTATGTTTATTATTTTATATTTAATTCTCCTTTTTTCTCATATTTTATATGGTTTGATTGGTGTTTCCAGGTTTATTTAAATCTGCCTGTTATGTTTGCATGTGTATTACTGATCCATTAAAACATTCCTCAAGGCCGTTTACGTTCTGGCCCAACAATTGTATCGGATTTACCTAATAAACTATAGCACTTGGATCTTAAAAAAACCCATTCCTTATACTCGAGACCTTTACTCTCGTCTTTAAATTTTCCTATCACTGAATCTAGTTTCACACTCATAGAAATTAAACATTTCTATGTCCTGCAGAAGTTCTATGGTTTCTTTAATGTCATGAGAGCGAACGCCCATGACATACCAGGAATTCCATAAAAATTCAGAGGTTATAAACCATTGTAAGCAATAGCCTTTGCGCGAAATTGCTGAAAATAGTCTGCAAGGAAGAATACGTCTAATTTTAGGTAAGTTAACATATAGTCTAACAGTGTAGTGCAATTTTGCTGTGTCAAAATTAGTTGGGCTGTAGCGAATTTATCATCAGATACAGAATCCAATTTTGGAGGTAGTTCGTAAGTCGATTCAAGGACCTCTAGTGATATTGCAAAATCATAAGGTAAGATACCCTTTGCCTTAACTATAAGTCCATCAAAAGCAGAACAAGTTAGAGGTAGATTGGTTAGAGTTTTCACAGCCTTAGCTAAAGAGCAATTTACAAATTGCATGCTATCTATAAATCTAAGAGCCAATTTCTTTATATTTACAATTAACGATATGAATTTCTCAGTGGTGGTAGGAATGATAATTAATTTCCAAGATGGAAATTCATTCAAACCATACTTTAAAATGTGATGAAGGTCATACTCTCTCAAATTATGAAAGAAAATGGGTAACTGCTTACTTATTTTCCTATTAATATTACAGTTACGACAGACAGCAACAAGATACTGACCTGTAAAATGATAATGGTCCTTAACCTTATTTCTAATAAAATTTTTACAAAGATAGCAAGTTCTACATGCGATGAACTGCTGTTCCTCATTAGAAGTAAGATTATTCATAGGTTTTTTACCATGATTTTCATAATACGATAGGACAATTGTGACAGCAATTTCCTCTACTTTCTTTAAAAATTCGAATACACATTCCAAGCCTATAAAATTGAAATATTGTGTAGTATTTGTGTAATTATTAATTAATAATAAGCCTGCTGATATCGGCATGTGTATTTGATGATGTTGTTCCTATTTGATTTTTAGCGCACAAATCAACATGTGCCTTAAATGTTTTATCATAATAAAAACCATTTAAACAATGGGGACACCATTTTACGCGAATTCCGGTGTTACATTCACTACTAGAATGACAATTCAGCAGTCTATTTAAATTAAAAATGGCGGTATAATGATAATTATCACCGTCTTGTAATAATAAAAGATTAATCGGGTTACCACCGATAACCTTTGTTCGAAGAATTAAGACAAGGTGAGGATGATGAGGTACATAATCAATGTCATTCAATTGTTTAGAAGGGGTGTTGTTATATTCAAAGACATTGATTGCCAAATTTAAATCACTATTGTTTCTCTCAAATTTGGGGATGCTACAGAGTCTCATTGGACAATCAGTAATTGGATCGTAATTCAATTCGTCCATAAAAGTAGTGTAAGAAGAAACACGCTCCCTATTCTTTAAAACTATATCACGCTTTAAAATCGCTAAAACACTATATATAAAACACAAATGATCTGTGTTTTTAACATTTACAATAGCCTTTTTACCTACTAGAGATTCCGGTGTACGGATAAAACTATGTCCAGCTAATCGACTTACAGGATAATACGCGGTTAAGATAAAATCGATTTCGCGAATCTTAACTACGCGCCACCCACTTCCTAAATATGTTAATTTTTCGATTTTCTCATTTAACCGACTTACACCATCAGCAAGAAAACTATCGGAAAAGACACTCGCGCTATTTGAAAAGAAATTATCTTTTATTTCCCCATCTTTTTCGAATTGAATGAGAGCTGTAAACTGGACTTTTACAGATCCCATTTTCTTTATTTCATTTTGTAATTTATTTACAATTTTATCCGTTAATGCGATTTGAACAATGTTTTGATTTTCTAAATCAAATCGAATATTTTTACGGGAACCCCTTAAGTAAACTTCTATTTCAGGTTCATCGTTTATTTCATTATTTACAGAACCCCCTATTTGATTATATTCAGTTTCGTCATCACTAATGATGATTTCTATTTTTTTTAATTTTAGCAGGGATACACGACACGATTTTATCAGCAGGTCTTTTTGATTTTTTATTATTTTTAGTAACAGTTGTATTATTGTTTATGTTTTTAGTAATCTTTGTATTATTTGTGTTATTATTATTATTATTAATAACATTTTTCGCATTAATCATTTGAAATAATGCCTTTTTATTAATTTTAAATTGATTTAAATGGCTAGAGTGTTTCTTATAAAACTCTAGATATTCAATGTCTTGGGCAGTATCGCATTTAGGGCAAATAAAAAAGTCGATGCCATAGAATCTATGACCGTAGTAAATTTCCATAGTCGTATGGCATTTCGAGTTATGACCAATTCCAGATTGGCAATAGTTTTTATACAATCGACCTGATAAATATGTAATTATTATCAAATGTTTATTATTATTTAAATCATATATGAATAAAATAATAATATATAAATGATGATAATTATGTAAATATTTTAAAAAATTAATATTTCAATTCGTATTATAAATCCGTTATTTCTATTATAAATCACATGTTTGAATAACATTTCGTAAAATAATTTATAAAAATAATATTCTTATTATAAATCATATATTCCTATTCGTATTATAAATCATATATTTCTATTATAAAAATAAATCACATATTCCTATTATAAAAATAAATCACATATTTCTATTATAAAAATAAATCAAATATTTCAATTCCTATTTGTATTATAAATCATATATTTCTATTATAAAAATAAATCAAATATTTCTATTCATATTTCTATTTCAATTCAGATATTTCTATTCTTATTATAAATTAATAATATTTAAAGTATTATATTATAATACTTTACATATTATTAACTTATACTCATTAAAAATATTCTTATAAATTAATGATAAATTATACTCATAAAAATATTAAAAAATAATAAAAATCTTACATTTTTTATATGAAATCACATCATCTTCCCCAGAAACGGGGGCATCCATAGAAATGGGTACATCAGCAATAAATGTTTCATTTAACCCAGAAACGGGGGCATCCACAGAATTGGGTACATCAGCAATAAATGTTTCATCTTCCCCAGAAACGGGGGCATCATCAATAAATGTTTCGTCCAAATCTACTGTCGCTGTTGAATAAATATTTTTATCGATATCCTCAGAAACATTAATAATTTCTGAAAAACATAAATAATAATAATTTAATAAATAAATTTACCGATATCAGAATCATCGCTATCTTCTATTAAAATAATTTCCTCATTTGAAACATTTTCTAAAATTATATTAAAATAAATAATAATAAAATTTAAAATTACCAGGTACAAATTCGTTAACACCGTCAATTTGATTTTGGATTTCGGTTATATTAAACCAATCTAGAAAATAGAATAATAAAAGAAAATAAATTAAAAAAATAATTTACCATTTTCTTCGGCCAACAATTGTCGTAAAATTCTTGAATTCTCCATTTTTGAAATCGCGCGAGTGAATATTTGAAAATTGATAAATTTTTAAATTAATTGTGACAACTTTGGAAATTGTCAATGTTTATAAAGAGAATAATATTTTCAGGATTTAGCCAATCACATTTAAGCAATACACACATATAGGTGAGAGATTTTTAGACATGTTTTCTTTGTAAAACACATGCAGTCTACACTGTGACTGCATGCGTTCTTTGTAAAATCGCATACATTGAGTTTGTATGTGTTTTCTTTGTAAATCACATACATACTTTTGTTTGCATGTGTTTTCTTTATTCAGTCTTCATTGTGTATGCACGCACTTATCATGCACTGTCTTTGTGATTACGCACTTATCATGCATAGTCTTTGTGATAATGCATTAGCTTATCTTTAATTAATTAAACACATAATAATAATATTTATAATAATAATAATAATAAAAATAATATTAATAAAAATAATAATAATAATAATAATAATTATAATAATAATAATAATAATATTAATAATAATAATAAAAATAATAATAATAATTATAATAATAATAATAATAATAAAAATAATATTAATAATAATAAAAATAATAATAATAAATAAAAATATTAATAGTTAAAACATAACAATAACAATAAAACATTAATACATTTATTAAACATCAAATCTCTTGGATAATAACCAAGTTAAACAATGTTGACCACATGTTAAGGTCCATGGTTTATGATACATAGTTTTATTATACACAATAGGTTTACACATTGTTTGCAGTTTCGAAACCATTAAAGCCGGATAATAGAAATCCATTGAATCAAATACAAATATCTTGCTAGGTTTCATATATATTGCTAACCAATGTTCTCCACCGAGATGAGATGATTGAGTATTGACAATTATGGCTTGATTATTAAGTAAATATGGAATTTTATCAAGAGGAAATACCCCTAAAAATTCATGTCCTAGTATTTGTTTTCCAATTCGATAGACTTGAACAGAACTACATCAATAATAATAATAATACATTTAAAAACTTACTCCATGACAAATTATCATAAATTATCTATACATTTATACCAACATTGTTTGAACTTTGTTCAAACCAATACTGTTCTGTTTGCAGTTATTTGAACCTCGTTTTCAAATACGCCATATATTACAACATGTACCGGTTCAGTTGTAGCTTTAGCAAACTTTATATCTAATAGTAAATTACCATTTTGAAGTAATTGACTCTGATTTAAATCAAAATCAGGGCCAAAACAAATGTGAAGAATGGATATTTGCTTTTAAAATCTTCAAGAGTTATACCAAAATTAAGGTTTTTATCCAAATAACCCATATTTCTCACTATACTCTGCATATATGTAGCACAATAATTATCATTATCGAAATCTTGAGTATATGTTTCTCTATAATCACGATTTTTCGATAAAGTTAGCGATATTACTCCAAAATCTTTGAAAATTGAGCTCGATGTTAAGTAGGATCCATTATATTGAGATTCACTTTGCAATGTTACCAATATAAAGTTGGGCATTCTTCTATCTCCAAATATTTGTTCCTTATAGAAAGAAGCTGAACCTTTAGCAATAGCAAATTGAACAATTTCCTTTGTTTTCAATGGATATATTGCATGCTTAGAATTAAGCCCCAATTGATGACCGGCTAATACAGAGGGCTCAACCTGAACTCTTCTGACCAATAATTTTGCATCAACTAATTGAAGAATTGGTACTGTGGTAGCACTTGTTAGTGATAATGCCTACTCAGATCTTTTCAATCGAATGTGTACATTAACACCTGGGAGTAAATATTTCGGTTGATCCATAAAATCGAGTTGTAATGATGAGCACATGGTAAATAATTTCGAGCCTTTAATCCACTTTTTCATATCGTCATCACTACCATAACCCATAGGAGTTAAAGATGTATTTTTAGTATCGCTATTGTAATTTATAATAGTTTCTATTAGAGCTTTGTGAATATATGTATTGTTACCACCCTCAATCTTGATATTATTAAATCCGAGAACTGCATCTTTAAAAAGTGTATGAAACAAGAAATTGTTTGGTATAACATCACTAGGTTCACCCAACGGTTTTCTATCTTTATCTACAACTTTGATCTGAACAGTTAACAATGTATCGTTCAAATCTAGATATTCAGTTTGGGAACCATTAATATAAAATTCAATATCAGTTCTACTATCCATAATAGAATTCATCGGGAATACATCTTCAAAGGCCCCCATTTCAATTACCGCCTGGGGAGATGGTCTATCAAATAAGCACAATTCAGATTTACCACAAATCATTTTTGAAATATAGTTCCATGACCTTTTATTCGTTTTTTGTTTACATGTTTATGATGTCTTTTACGCTTTTGAGCCAGTGGTTCCTGTTTTTCAAACATACCTGCAACTTTCCCTAACTCTGATAATGCATTTGATTTCAGAGATGGTAATATTTTCTGCTCATTCATTATCACATCTTTAGCAGTTTTCATACCAAAACGACCAAGGCGTTTAAGAATAGGAAGTGCAAATCTACCAATTGTTCTCAACCATCCTGATCCATACTGTTTACCAATAAAATATGGTAATTTGCCACCACTTTGGCTACCACTATACATACTAATAATGTTGAGGTCTGTAAATTAAAATTAAAAATTTAAATAAAATTTAGGATAATAATTCAAATGGAAAGTAAGCGAAGAAAAAAGGCAAATAAAAGCGGGATCGTGCACAGAATTAATAGTAAAGGAAAGTGCGATGGAAACAGTATTAGAAAATGCAAAAAGCAATTACGAAAGGCGAGAATCCGGAAATCCGAGAAAAATCAATAAATGGAAAAATCATCGAAATCGAATGGGAAAAACGGGACAGTTATAGATTAGCTAATGGTCAACAAGATGACGGTTAGGGATTTATCAGAAAAGGGTTAGAAAGGGTTGAAAAACATTCAAATGTATGAAAACAGAAAACGTTAATTAATTAATTAATTGGCTAATGGAAAACCCGAGTTAATGGGAAACCCGAGCCAGTGGAGAACCCGAGAGATGAAGGAAATCCGAGCTGGGTAAACAAGAAGAAAGGCAAACAAAAGGAAGATTTGGGCCCATTAGCTTGACACAATGATTAATGGGAAAAGAGTAAGGAGAAGATAGCGCGCGTAGGAAGACCGGTAGGGCCATTAATTATCTGGATTCGTTGGACCATTATGGATGACAGCCGAAGCAAACACGTAGGAGAAAATGTCAAACGAAAGATTGGCTCGGCAATAACCATTTGTCATCCTGATTTCGAGGAGTATATAAGCAAAGGGAAAATCAGAGAAAATCGGCATTCTGCCTCAGCTAGGGTTCGAAGAATCAGACTGTAGGAAAAGTGGTAAACGAATTAGGGAAGTAGGGAAAAGAAGAAATAGAATTAAGAATACGGAAAGGCGAAAAGGGATCAAACCAAACAGAAACCGAGGAAAACGAGAGTCAACAGAACTAAAGGATCAAAAGGTGAATATTGTTTGTTTGCAAAGCATCAACGCCGAGCAGAGAATCGTATAAACTTTGATTGGTCATTGTAGCGTGATAATAAATTGTGAACCTGTTGTTTCAATATACGTTGGGTCGTTCATTGTTTTAATTTAAAGAACACCAGGAGTCAGAGAGAACCGACTTGAAATAATCCAAAACCCAACATATATTCTGGTGAGCCCGACGTGATCGCAAGTCGGCGGAAAATTATTGAAAGTTAGTGAAAAAATAATTATTGAAAAAAATAGTACCGATGTGATTGAAAGTCGGAGGGAAATTATTGGAAGCTAGTGAAAAAGGAATTATAAAAAGAATTAGTACTGACGTGAGTGAAAGTAACGAGATTATAAAAGGCTATTATTGGGAGATTTAAAAGAAGTTGAAAAGTAATTTTAAATTATTGTTTAACGCTTGAAGTTTAGCTCAAAGTGAACCGATACAACCTCAGAAGTCAGAAACAAGTCCAAATGGCAAATGATAATGCTGTTATGCCTCTCAATAGAGAGATGATTGATTTCGCAAGTTGTCAGAAATTACCCGTCAATCAATATGGGGGAGACCCTGTTGAATTTGCAGATTTCATGGGAGATTATTATATGTACGCCTCAGCATACGGATGGACACAAGCCATTATGGTTCAGAGATTCCCACTCTATCTGAAGGGTGCGGCAAGAGAAGCCTGGCAGCAAGTCGACAAACGAAATGTTGGCAATGATTGGACAAAATTGAAGGATGCAATGGCACTGAAACTGGTTGGTGGAGATATCAAAAGAATCATGCGACAGAAATTTTATAATCGAGTTCAAGGTCCAGATGAATCAGTCAGTGAGTTTGCTTATCATCTGACCACTTTAGCAGATAAAGCCTTCGAAGTCAAACCCGATCAAGTAGATATGGCCAAGCAGGTTAAAGAGCTGTTAGAAGATCAGTTTATAACCGGAGTCCACTCCGAAATCAAAAAGGCCCTATGTTATGTGGATTTTTCCAATTTCGATGAGCTCGTGAAGAAAGCCATGAAGATAGAGCTGAATTTAAAAAGTGCAAAAAGATCAGATGCTTTTGGAGTTAATGTGGAGAGACGTGAGCGGTCAATTACGCCTGTGAGAGCACCATGGGATGAAAAGAAAATAAATCAAATCAGTAGTCCAATTTTAAGACCAAATACTAGATTTCAAGCCGGTAGATCAGCGATGAGTGTACAATCAAATGGACAGGTAAATAATCCTCAATGCGAACATTGCAAAAAGTCTGGACACTACTCAAATCAATGTTGGTTCAAATATGGGAAAAATCCCAGCCCTAACAAGAGATTCACAGAAAACAAAAGGATCAGCAGTGATGTCGAATGCTATCGATGCGGAAAGAAAGGGCATATTAGCAGAAACTGTTTTTCCAGATCAAGATCATCGTCAGCGTCACCTTCACCACAAAGGGACAAAGTGAATACAAATGGACAGATACAACGTCATTCGTGCAAGGGATACGGCCACATGGCGCGATCATGCCCAAGGAACTCAGAGAGATTCAGCAGACCTATTTTAAAGAAATCAATCAGATTCCAAGAAGATATGCCAAACACCAGTAACATGACATATGCTCAGAGAGAGGAATTTCAAGACAAAATGGAAAAGGAATTTCGAGAAATGCGACAGAAGCTGAACAAACTAGTGGCTAAATTCGAATCAGATGAAGAAACTGAATCTCATATGATAATTGGAACCGTGTCAGAAGGTGAGGGAAAACCTGCCCCGAAAGTGCGAAAGATCGCATCAGATGAGAATCCGACTGCACTGTTAGCCCGAGTTGAAAAATTGCTTGAGAAAATGGAAACTGACAACTCCCAGTTGAAACGATGGATCGCAGAACTCAGTGTGATGTCACTAACCCAAAGCGAACTAAAGAGAGCCATAAATTTATGTGCAAAGTTATTCAAAGGAAACAGAGATGATGAGATACTTAAGCAAATGCAAAAGTTTGGCAAGGCTTTGCGGTCAACAAGGGATTTAGATGATATCATAGTGGAAACGACGGGACTTGATAATGTGAAGTGCCAATTCCGTGTAAAGGCCTACGGACAAATCAAAGACCTAAAGGAGCGAATACTGCGTCAATACAGTGGATGGCAAGTGCAACTAAAATTTGAGAATCGATGTCTGGAAGACGAGGAGTACTTAGTAGATTGCGGTCTGATACCAGGCTGGAAAAATAAAGTAAAAGTTGTTAATGCTGTTAATACTTCGAATTCAGACAGACAAAATTGGGAAAAGATTCTAGCAGATTTACAGGATACCCTGTATGCAGGGAATAGAGATAAAATTAATGCGAGTATCGACTTCATAATGAGCATCGAAATGGATCGAGACATGAAAGAAGGGTTGTTTGAATGCATCGTACCGTATACGAATAAACCGACGAGTTATCAGGCAAAGTTAAAAGAGGTAATTCGAAAACTAGGACATGATTATGAGGCGGCAGACGATAGTGCGAAGTCTTTGATAATAGCGTTAAATATTGCGGATCAAAGGATTGAATATTATCAGGAACATTGGAGTGTAAAAGCAAAGAAAATACGACAAAAAGCAGCGGAGATATTAGGTAATGACGGAATTATCGTGTTGACGTTCAAAGGACGAGAATTGGATGATGACGAATATTTGTTAAACTACGGATGTAACCCAAATTGTATTAATAATGTGTACGCAACAAAACAAAGTGGTGAAATGGATGAAGATGCAGTAATAGTACCGTTTTGGCCTCTGTATGAGGAAGTGGACAATGATAATGTAGAGATTAAAACTGAAGTTGTAGATGACCCAGGAGAAATTGATCAAGAAATTAATGAATTGCAGAGATTAGAAACAATGGAAAATGAGGAAATGAGATCAGAAAATGAAGTTACAAGGGATGTTGAGGAAAGGAGCACCGATAATAGGATACTACCGAGCATAGATGAGATGAAAAGTGAAGAGAACTTTGTTGAGACGAAAAATGACATTGCGATATGTGGGATAAAACAGAATGATGCGGAAATTGAATCTTTGAGTTTAGAGGAATCAAGCGAAACTGAGCGTTTAGATGAATCAAGCGAAACTGAGCGAATATTAAAAAGTTTAGTAACGGAATTGTATTTGTTAGATGAAACTGAAACAGAAGATGATATTTCGGAGGGGGAGAAAAGAGTTGTAAAAAGATTGGCAACGGAATTAAAGAGGAGATTACCGTCGATAATTAAAAGAAATTATGAAGAAAAGGAATTTTGTGAGGAAGCAGTAATTGAGGACTTAACACGAACTGAGTTAGATCGAGATGTAATATTGACAGTGCTAGCCTATATAATATTGGAGATTGGTACTTATGGTTATCTGGAAAGTGACAATTCAAAATCATTGATAAAGAAAGCTACTGAAATGACGAATAAATATTTGATGAAGTGGATCGCAAACAATGGCGGATGGGAAGAGTTAATACAAAAGGCTGAGAGCCCAAAAACAGAGACAGTGAGGAAAAAGGGAAAACTTGCATTTCCAGGGTTGATGATTTCTATTATTATGTTATTGGGAATAATAAATACGACGAATTCATTGGTGGCATATGACTGCTCCCAAACCGAAATGGGAAGAGTATACTCGTTGGTAAACGTAGCAGAGTGTTCGGATGCATATCCAGTAAAATTTAAAGTGACAAATCCAGTAAAATATCATGTATATCAAGAATCGGGGTTTCGAAGATCAAAGGTGAGAGAGTGTACAGTGAAACGAACTACTTTTGTATTTTATTGTGGAAAATGGAGCCACTCATCGATGGTGAAAATGCAATCGATACCTAGACCGATAGAAATAATTCCGGAGAATTGTTTGGCAGCCTTTCAAACAGGACAGTTGAAAATTAATGCAGATATCAAACTACAAGCAAAGCTTAACCACAAAATCCGTGAGACTGTAACCGTGCGAGGGATAATAAAGTCGAATGGTGATTGCTAAGGAGAGCCATACAAAGTAGACGATGCTATAATTGACAAAGCCGTGGTTGTAGAAGAGTACATGTCAGAATTAAGAGAATTTGATGGATCATTTGATGATGATACTGGTAAACTACAAACACATCCATTCTGCAACATGAAACAATCTAGCTGTCAGACAGGAGAATCAATTTTGGTGTACGATGTCGATACCAAAAAGTGCAATTTAGTGCAATTGAAGTCAATGAGTTTTAAAGAAATAACGGGAGAACAGATCAGGGAAAAGCCCGAGAAAATAAGAATGGATCCAGCAACGAGTACAACAACAAGAATCACACCTCTACGGATGAAAGATACTCCAACAGTGTTAATGTCAACCTCAGAGGAAGACGGGATGCGATTCCTGAGAAAAGAAACTAAAACAAAGTGTGGACAAAATGTCTATGAGACAAATTATAAAGGTATATATGTATCTCAGAAAATGATTATAGAGGCCCAAACAAACATACATGCCGGAGATATCAAGTTGACAAATTACTTTAATAACAAAATAGATTATTTATTTCACTTTGGTCAAAATACTGTTGAAAATGTGTACCGAGAAGTTATTATAAATGATTGCAATCTCAACAAAGAAATACTCCGAAATCGGATGGCAATGGCTATAACCAATCCTAATTTGGTAGCACCAATGTTAATTGCAGAAAATGGGGTGTTTGCCAGAATTTTCGGTGAAGCACTATATAGCTATAAATGTAAAGCGGTACCAGTTAAACTGACAAAGTATGACCAATGCACCAACGAGTTACCAGTGAATTTAAATGGAAAGTTGCGATTTATGGAGCCTGTAACACGAATCTTACTGGAAGAGGACGTGAAACCGAAAGTATTACAGTGTAATAGATTGTTGACACCACTATACAGACTAACACCAGAATCTTGGATTGCATTACCAGATCATCGAGAAGTAAAGACACCGGAAAACTTAGAATTGACAGAATTACAATATCTGGTAAATTTTACGTCATTAGAGAAATTATCGCAAAGTGGAATTTACTCGAACGAAGACATTGAGGAAGCCCGCAGAAACTTGTTATTTCCATCAAAGAAAGAAAGAGTAATAATGGAGATGGTAGATACAATTCTCCCAAGCGGAAGTGGGAAGGTAAATTACGAGTATTTGTTAACTCCAGATCATTACAAGAAAGCGACGTATAATACAATGAAAAAGATCTGGGGAAAGTTTATGTTCATTGGACAAGCGTGTGCCGGATTGATTGGAATTTATGTAATATGTGTTGTAATCAAAGTAATAATATCGCAGGTCCTATCAACACACAGATTATACGCGATCACAGGTTGGTCGTGGAAATTAGTAATTGGTTGCATACCATTATTGGCTAGATTCTTCATTACTCATCATCAATATCAGGAGTTGGAGATACTCAAAGCGCGAATATTAAAGAAGAAAAAGGTGAGCTACGCTAGTACAACCCCTTCAAGGGACGAGAATAATGACAATGACAACGAGGGTGATAGTGCACCGTTATATGTTGACAATCAAGAACTAAGTGGAATGAATAAAGAAGCGTTGAGAACCTATCAAATCTTAAAAGAGCCACTGTTAAATGCGAGTAGTGTAGACACGTTTACAAAATTGTGTATACCAAAATCGTTTATGCAACCAGCACCAGTATATCCAGTTGATCGATTACGAGAGATGAAACCAGTAGAAAATATCGCATTACAATGTGAAGGAATGGTAGGAGAGAGAATCGAGCCATCTAGCGCAGAGATCGAGAGAAAGAATATGTTAGGCTTACCATGCAACTACTCAATGATGACATTAACAAAAAGAGGAAAGCAACCCCGAATATTTATACAAATGAACAAACATAAAGTAGAAGCTTTGGTTGATTCGGGATCTAGTCACACAATAATATCGGAAAATGTATTAAACGTGAAGGAGAAAATGCAAATAAAGCCTACCGACGAAATAGTGAGGTCATTATCAAAAAATGAATTAAACATAATTGGACAACTTAACGTCATATTCCATATTGGAGACCGAATAATAGCGCACAATGCGCTCATAATGAAGGGAAGCCCAGTACGATGTCTGATCGGTATGGATATATTAGAGCAGCTGGACGGAGTCTCACTTGATTTAAAGACAGGTAATTTGATAGCAGGAGAAACAGGAAAAATAATTCACAGGGCAGGTGAAGTGTTTGTGAATCAGACATTGACGATACCACCACAATCGGAGATGGTATATTGTGCAAATACCATGAGTGTGGATAATGGTGATTTTATATTCGAACCAAATCAAACGCTAGTCGAAAAATATGATTTACCGATATGTGACGAAGTTGTCAAAGTGGAAAATCAGATAGTACCAGTCCATATAACGAATAGCAGTAAGAAACCGGTTCAGCTACACCCAAAAACAAAATTGGGAAAATTATCGAAAATGTCTGTTGAAACAAATTGTAAAATACCAAGAAACGTCAAGGTGTACAAGGAGCCTGAAGTGGTAAGCAATGATTTAAATGAGATGCAGAAAAAGGAATTCACAAAACTGCTGAGAAAATACCGAGATATCTTTGCCAAACACGAATATGATTTAGGTCTAACCAATGTAATTGAGCATGAAATACCGTTATTAGACGAAACTCCAATAAAAATAAAGCCATACAGAATCCCCTACGTTCATCAAGATGAAAGTGATAGACAGATTACAGCAATGAAGGAATTTGGAATAATTCGAGATAGTGCGTCACCATTCTCCTCATCAATAGTGATAGTTAAGAAAAAGATGGAGACTTACGATTTTGCGTAGATTATCGGAAGCTAAATCAAGTTACGAGGAAAGACACTTATCCAATTCCAGTACCCCAAGAAATGTTCGATCAAATGGGAGAGGCACGATATTTCACAGTTATTGATTTAAACAAAGGGTACAATCAATTTAGGGTAAAAGAGGAAGATAGAGGAAAGACGGCGTTCTCGGATGGCAAAGGACTGTATGAGTTCAATGTGTTACCATTTGGATTAACAGGAGCCCCAGCTACATTCCAACGAGGAATGAATTATGTGTTACGAGGTATTCGACATGCATTGGTATATATCGACGATATAATAATATTTTCAAATGAGTTCGAAGAACACTTGAAAGATGTAGAAACTGTATTTAAACGGCTCAAAAGTGCAAAATTAAAAATCAAACCATCGAAATGTGAATGGGGCAAAGCAGAAGTGATTTATGTAGGACATATAATATCACGGCGAGGGTTACAAACTAATCCAGATAACATCAAAAAAGTGGAAGAGTACCCAGTACCAAAAGATGCCGATGAGGTTAGACAATTTTTAGGTTTGGCGAGCTATTACAGAAAATTTATAAAAGATTTCTCTCACATCGCACAACCATTGAATACGTTACTAAAGAAAAACAATAAATTTATTTGGGGACAAATGCAACAAAACGCTTTCAATACATTAAAACAGAAATTAGTAACAACTCCTATATTAAGATGTCCAGATTTTACAAAACAATTTATCTTGATGACGGATGCAAGCAACGTTGCATTGGGTGCGGTGTTAGGACAAAAATTTGAAGGTGAAAAGGACCACGTAATAGCCTATGCAAGCCGATCACTGAGGCCTCACGAGAAAAACTACTCAATGATTGAAAAGGAAACGTTAGCGTTAGTGTATGGAATTACTACTTTTAGACAATATTTATTGGGCAGAAAATTTACTGTTTATACAGATCATAATCCATTACAGTGGTTAATGAAACACAGAGATTCAGCCAGTAAATTAATACGATGGTCGATTGCCCTCCAAGAATACGACTTTGAGATTAAATATCGGACAGGTAAAGCTAACGCGAACGCAGATGCAATGTCAAGAATCCCAGAAAATAATAGTGAGGGGACACCTGAAAAAGTGGAAGGTACTATATTCGCTGCAATCAAAGCTGTTAATAATATGTCTGAACTTCAAAATGATGAGGAAAACGATAGTGAATTAAAACAATTTATGGAACAAGCGGTCAAAATAAGAAAAGAACAAGACTGGAAACGACTTACAGATGCAAACAGCAAATATGTAATTCATAATGGAATACTTAAATTTTGGAAAAATGGGGAAGCATTAATTATTATACCAGCCAAGCACAGAGACGCATTACTGATGCAGTATCATGATGGAGCGTTGGGAGGTCATTTGTCAACGCGCAAGACGCTATCGAGATTAAAATTGAAATACTTTTGGCCAACAATGGAACAAGACGTGAAAAATTGGTGTAACAGTTGCAAAGTATGCATCACCCGCAGAAATACTGGTAAAAAGATTAAAGTACCATTAAAACCGATGCCAGTACCCGCAGCACCAATGGAGATGACGGCAATGGATATTCTGGGACCATTACCGGAAACAACAAAAGGAAACAAATACATTGTTGTTTTTTGTGACTATTTTACCAAATGGCCAGAAGCATACGCTATTCCAAACCAAAAAGCAGACACGATTGCTAGAATATTTGTGGAAAACATAATATTTCGCTATGGTACTCTAAAGAAATTGTTAACTGATCAAGGAAAGAACTTTCAAAGCGAAATCTTCAAATCAATCACAGACCTATTTGGAATTTGGAAATTGAATACGTCACCATATCATCCACAAACTGATGGATTAGTGGAACGATTTAATGGGACACTGATAAATATGATCTCGTCATATGTGAATCGAAAACAGAAAGATTGGGACGACTTCATAAAGCCGTGTCTATTTGCCTACAGAAATGCAGTAAATCAAAGTACAGGAGAGACCCCTTTTTACTTGATGTATTTAAGGAAAAATAATATGCCGATTGATCTCAAATTCCAACCACCAATTTCTCAATATATGGAGATACCCGATTATAAAGCATTGATGCAAGAAAAAATGCAGTCAGTATGGACTAAAGCCGGTTTGACAATAAAGCATAACCAAGAGAAATATAAAGAAACCTACGATAAAAAAGCACATGCGCATGGCATAAAGATTGGAGATCTAGTGTATCTGAACAGGCCGGAACCTCTCAAAGGTTTATCGCCTAAATTGCAAAGACCATTTAAAGGACCCTACAAAGTGTGCGACACCACCGAAACCAATTTGAAGTTATTACCATTCAGGAGTAAAAAGGCTAACCCGATGATTGTGCATGCAAATCGATGTAAAGTAGTGCCAGAGGAAGATGAATCTAGATACCCCTTAAGGTCCAGGCAGAATAAAGTAACGGGTCAAACAAAATTGAAACAGAAATTCACGAAACATCCAACACCAGTCAGCTACCTCAATAAGATATTATATGTAGCAATAATGCTGATGTTAGTAACAGTTGCGAGCGGCAAAAAGATTGACTTACCATATGCGGTAAGCAAAATCCGAGGAATGGAGAAAATACATATATATTCCACTCTAACAAATATAGTATGGAGCTGTAAATGCGAGATCGCAGACCAAATAGAAATTATTGATTTACTAGACAATACGGCACCAGTGGTAGAACTGAATTATGATAAAGATATATTTGCGGTACGAAAGTTAAAGCCAAATTTCAAATACCAATGGCTGTTGAGACAGAACATGTCAAAGTGGTACACGCAAATTCCGATAGAAGTGCACACAAAAGAGATGCGAAACTTGATCGAAATAGAACCAGAGATAAATGGAATCAATATATATTGGAAGCCAGTGGACTTGGTGAAAGTGCGAATCACATTTCAAGGGTTAAATGTCGACACCCTTAACTCGCGAAAATCAGTTATCCGCTACGAGAAATTGAAAATGAATCAAAATTATTCAGTTAATGCAAACTACTACGAGAACATATGCCTCGAAAATGGAACGGTAGTGAGAAACCAATGGTCACGATTTAAGAGTGAGACCCAGTCTATCTATCTCAGAGACGAGTCAAATCGTATAACCCTGAGTGTTGGAAATGGACCGGTAACGATATATAGAAAATCAGGAAATGATGAAAGAGTTGTTATTATCTACAAACAAAAAACCCTGACTATATTAGATGCCGGTAATCATTTTTTTACACTTTACACTTCTGATTTAGAGACGGCATGGGAATTAACAGTTAAATATCAGCGATGGATAACCGAACCAGGCGGATGGCAAACAGTTTTCGTGGAAGTCAAGACAATCAATGAATCGAAACGAAAATCAGATACAACCACATCACCTTTCCAATTACCGACCCAAGAGACGACAAAACCTAACTCAAATAAACTAATGATGATAAATTCGGATTTGACAGTCAACTATTGTGAATATCTCATTTACATTTTAATAACAGGTTTTCTCATCTTATCAATAACACTCATAATCATCACCATTTTGATATGTGTAAAGGAGAGACAACTAACTATCCTTCAACCACCATCATATTCATATTATGAGACAAGACTATAAATTGTGATCTGCATGAATAGAGTATAAAAATATATTACATTTATATTAACACGTTGACGGACAATTGCGGCTATAGCCGTCAAAGCGAAGTTCACAATGTGGCATGACTGCTATAGCCGTCCAAAACGAAACGGTCGTTTTTAGACACTACGGCTATTTTCAGCGTTGTAAACAATGTTATAAAC
Source organism: Schmidtea mediterranea (assembly GCA_022537955.1). Lineage (NCBI taxonomy): Eukaryota > Metazoa > Platyhelminthes > Tricladida > Dugesiidae > Schmidtea > Schmidtea mediterranea. Next base: position 117,345,513 of record CM039680.1, read on the forward strand.
AGGGAATAAGGAAGGAAACATCATATTGCTGCAAGAATTGCATGTCAAAACCTGTACTGTGTCCTGCACCATGCTTTGAAACATGGCATACCGAAAATAATGTATAATAATTATAAAATTATAATAAATTTTTTTGTCATTTATTTATTTTTGTTTGATTAAGAACTAACATTTCGTGTAAAACTCCCAAAAATACTTTGTTGCATACAAAAATTGCTTGTTTGAACCATTAAACCTGTCATTTACGTTTTTAAATTTTTGCTGTTATAGCCGCCATCGTCCTATCACTTAGTGTATAGAGTCCGCTGGCGCCATGACGGTTATAGCCGCAACCTAATTAAAGGTACTAAATTAATCAAAATTAAGTTTATTTAAGCAGAAAGAGTAAAACTATACTTCTAACATTCTAAAAATCACAAAAACATATAGTGTCAATTTTCGAACTTCGCTTGTTCCTACTGTCCGTCAACGTGTTAACAATGTGCATGTTTTATAAGTACCATAGGATGAACGGTGTAATTTGTTTGAGATTCGAAGCGAGGTGTTGATGCTTTGCGAATAAAGAGTGATACAAAAAAAAATTACTATCATTTAATTTCAGAGAATGCAAGAAGCCTCGGAGATGTCATGCAAAGAGTGTAAAACAAGTACGCAAGAACTAAAGCAAAAGTTTCGTAGCATGCAGGGCAGAATAACAGATTTGGAGGAAGAAAACTTCCGTCTGAAAAGGCGGTTGGACCGTTTGGAAATCTTATTGTTTCAACACGAGGCCGATTTCGCGATATTTCGAATGAGAGTAGAAGAAATAGAGGAATCGGAAGACGATGGTGAGATAAATCAATTAGACTAAAAAAATAAATTATTTAAACGGACCCAGTTAGTGTTTTTTCGTCCTCGAGAAAAAAAAATAATAGTAAATAAATATAAGTAAATTAACAAATAATCAAATAAATAAACAAATTGATATAAAGAAATAATTGGCAGTGATAAATAATAGTTTAAATAAAAATAAGTAAATTACCAAGTAAAATCAAATAAATAAACAAATTGATATAAAGAAATAATTGGCAGTGATAAATAATAGTTTAAATAAAAATAAGTAAATTACCAAGTAAATAATCAAATGAATAGACAAATTGATATAAATAAATAATTAAAAAAAAGTGATAAATTAAATAAATGAATAATAGATAAAAATGAACAAAAGCAAATAGAATAACTCAAATAAATGTTGCAAATAATGAAATGATACCTTAAATGAACATTAGAAATAAATAATATTAAAGGGCTGAGTAGTAATGAATGAATTAGCATAACTATATAACAATGGGTAACCTACTGGGGCGAGAGAACAAAATTATAAATAAGTAAGGAATAATTTCACATTAGTAGTAACAAAGACTAATCGCGAAGAGGGACACAATTACCCCACACTTTCTAGCATAAATTAAAAACAAAGGTATGCTGAACATTTATTCAAAGTTTTATTCGTCATCAGAGTCCAACAGAACGGGACTTTGGATGCCACAGTCCCATTCCCTGCGTACATTGCAAGGCGAGCGTCTTTCAAACCTACTGCCTGTATCCACACAGGCAAAGGTACGTTTCAATCCCTTTCGGCGCGGTGGCAAAGGGACCCTGAAAAAGAAATTAAAAAAACCTGGTAGTATGGCAGTCAAATAACCATTGCATAACATCGAGATGCTCAAACTTAGGTTCTGGGACAGCCTAAAATAGTAAGGGTTGAAAAGAAAAATGAAATAAATACTGTGTAAAACTCCGTACCATGGCGCCCTCGACAAATAATTAGTGCAGGGAAGTAATTGATTTTAAGAATTACGTAATAAATTAATAAGTATAAATACGGCTAAAATTGTCAGAAAAATACGAGTAGCTGTAATTAGAGTTTTGCTTTTAGTATAAATAGAAAATCAGAAAATCAAAAATATATGACCCAACACATGAGTGTGGTATAGGTAGTTGCATAAACAAATTAACGAACTAAAATTAAACAGTAAATAAGTTAATTTAATAAGCATCAATAAGTTAATTTAATAAGCAACACGAGCACTTGCAATCACCGGGGTTTGGCTACCCTGGACAGCGATTGCAAGTGTTCGGTTACTATGAGGGTAGCTGAGGGCAGCATGGTAAAAAGAATCACAAAAACAAAAAAATAACAAAAGACAAGTAATCACTTACGTCCATAGTAATTGAGGGATGGCGTTACTAAAATTCAAAAAAAAAAAAAAATATGAAAAAGAAAAATAAAATATAAAATGCTTACTTCAAGATTGGCAAGACAAAACTAACGAAAAGTGGTAAAGCAGACACTTATATAGAACGCTTATCAGTACGGGCTACGTTAAGAAACCACAGGGTAATTAATTATAGAGCCTATCAGTATCGGCTACGTCAAAAACCGCAGGATAAGTAAAAATTCATTCGGAATATTAATGTTCATCGCAGATACCTTATCAGGCGGAGTAAACAAAGTGATATCATGAGTCGGTCGGTGCGGGGGAGATTAACTTTTTACCATGCTGCGAGCGAAATAAACCAATAAGTTATTAATAACAAAAATTATTTTTAAATCATAATATTAATAATAATGGTAATAATGATGAAAGAAAAAAATATAAATAAAAAGAATAAATAAATTACCTTGCGACTGGGAATAAATTAGACAAATATGTTGCACATAAAAAAATCGATCAAACCGTAAAGACACAAACACAGACGCACACACTCACACTGAGAACATCGATCATTGGTTTGCGTATGTTAGATTGGGTTTTGTTATCGTTACCTTTTAATAATCGACGGCAAAATCGATGTTGTTCAACAAGACGGAGAATGACTAGCATAAAATAGAATGGGAAATGAATTAAGTATCAATAATACACACATACACACACATACTGTTGATTTCCACCAAAGTCGCCAGTCTAACCAATTAATGAATTCATAAACTCGCACACAAAAAATTGTAAAAATGCAAATTATTTCATAGCCAAGTTTTTGAGATAAATTCAACGCAAACAACAATGAGCAGGGCAGAAAAACAAAACCACATAATATTTCGAAAAACAAAAACTCGACCATTTGAAAGATCCTGAAAATGTCTAATAATATCAGATAATATCTTTAACTGTTTTCTTTGTTTCTTTATTCATCCAAGATCGTTTTCCATCGTGAATTTGTTGATGTCCATATAATTCATTGAAATAAGGATTTCTTCTGCTAATAATATTAAATTTTTCCCAATCTTCTTGTTTAAACCTTTTCTAAAAATAGAAAACAAAAATAAAACAAAAAAATCCCTCATTCATAATTTCATTAAAAGAAAGTGTTGCCTAAAATTTGATATTCTAGTTTAAAAGTTTAAAACAAATAGTTAATTTTTGGGTTTTAAATTAAATTTGTAATAAAATATTTTAAAAAAAAAAATCCGAAAAAAATTACCCCATTAAAATAAAATTATTCGAATACATTTTTATTCAATATTTTCTGAATGAAACAAATTAAAACTACTTATGTACATATATTATGAAAATATAAATTATAGATACATTTTGTTTATGTTTACACTTACCAAGGGATCTGTCGTTTCTGCGAAAATTAGGTTGATGAGCACAAGAATCATTGAAAAAATAAATAAACTAGTAAAAGATGAGGTGATTTGTTTCATTGGCATTATATCTAGTAATATCCGACAATTGAAGTAAAAAGCATAATATAATTAAATCTATTCTTTTTATATGAAGTCTTTGGCCGATAAGGATAAATTTCTGATATCAATTTCATGACATTAATCAAAAATTTCCCAATAATAATAAAAAATGATAAAATTGATAGCAATTTATTATTAATAAATTCGTTTTTATTTTTCCTTATTTTAAGTTTTTCTTGATTTTGAAAATTAATAACACTAATATATAATTTAAATAAAACAATATATTATTAAATGGTATATTTATTTGAATTATTTGAGTTTTAATTTAATTTTAGAATGTTTAAATTATTTTTGATTTTTAAAGCAATGGGAAATTAATAGGTCTTTTGGAAAATGAATTTTGAAAGTCGATTATTGCAATTTATTTGATTTACTATAAATTACCTGAAGATATTGGGGAAATATTTGTTTGGGGAATATTTTTTTGAAGTAATAATTCGGATAAATAGTAATAGTAATAATAAGGGTAATATTAATAATAATAATACATAATCACAGCAAAACATAGATTTCGAGGACGAAAAAATTTTTTAAGGGGGGAGATATGTTGAGGTCTGTAAATTAAAATTAAAAATTTAAATAAAATTTAGGATAATAATTCAAATGGAAAGTAAGCGAAGAAAAAAGGCAAATAAAAGCGGGATCGTGCACAGAATTAATAGTAAAGGAAAGTGCGATGGAAACAGTATTAGAAAATGCAAAAAGCAATTACGAAAGGCGAGAATCCGGAAATCCGAGAAAAATCAATAAATGGAAAAATCATCGAAATCGAATGGGAAAAACGGGACAGTTATAGATTAGCTAATGGTCAACAAGATGACGGTTAGGGATTTATCAGAAAAGGGTTAGAAAGGGTTGAAAAACATTCAAATGTATGAAAACAGAAAACGTTAATTAATTAATTAATTGGCTAATGGAAAACCCGAGTTAATGGGAAACCCGAGCCAATGGAGAACCCGAGAGATGAAGGAAATCCGAGCTGGGTAAACAAGAAGAAAGGCAAACAAAAGGAAGATTTGGGCCCATTAGCTTGACACAATGATTAATGGGAAAAGAGTAAGGAGAAGATAGCGCGCGTAGGAAGACCGGTAGGGCCATTAATTATCTGGATTCGTTGGACCATTATGGATGACAGCCGAAGCAAACACGTAGGAGAAAATGTCAAACGAAAGATTGGCTCGGCAATAACCATTTGTCATCCTGATTTCGAGGAGTATATAAGCAAAGGGAAAATCAGAGAAAATCGGCATTCTGCCTCAGCTAGGGTTCGAAGAATCAGACTGTAGGAAAAGTGGTAAACGAATTAGGGAAGTAGGGAAAAGAAGAAATAGAATTAAGAATACGGAAAGGCGAAAAGGGATCAAACCAAACAGAAACCGAGGAAAACGAGAGTCAACAGAACTAAAGGATCAAAAGGTGAATATTGTTTGTTTGCAAAGCATCAACGCCGAGCAGAGAATCGTATAAACTTTGATTGGTCATTGTAGCGTGATAATAAATTGTGAACCTGTTGTTTCAATATACGTTGGGTCGTTCATTGTTTTAATTTAAAGAACACCAGGAGTCAGAGAGAACCGACTTGAAATAATCCAAAACCCAACAATAATATCGTTATTGGCCATCTAATTTACGAAAATGTAATGTCAAATGAGTTTTTGTATCTTTACTAAATTTAATAAATTTACCACTATCATCACGAATATTTATTTCTATATTGTTTATACATGATGTTGATACCGGTAAGTACATGGGATTATCGATATTTATATTGACAACTTCATCCTGGTCATGTTTATCAACCCAAACAGATTTCAATAGAGGAACCAAAGAATCACCAACAATTATAGGATCGATGATGTTAGTATATATGAACATTTGCCTATGAAGTTTTATTAGTTTTGGTTTGCGTACACCAAAAGCACTTGCCCTATATGTTTGCTTATCTAATCCCAATGTATTAGCCAAATTCTTATCAAATGTAACTTCACAAATGTTATTATTCAGACTGAATTTGCATATTCCATCTTTAAGAAATTCAATAGTTTTAAATATATGTAAACAATTGAATGAAATATATTTATGTAATTCTTCAAGTGTTTCAATATATAATTCATTAGTAAATGTAAATGTATCTTCCACCTCATTAATATATGATACAGATATTTTGATGTTTTCGATTGTTACACTTTTCTCATCAAATGTTTTGAAACGTATTAGGTATTCAGTACCAGGAACAACAATGCTAAGCTTATCACTACCCATTCGCTTGGCATCCTCAATACTTTCAAACTTTATTGTAAATGGGCTAAAATCACAACTAACATTCAACCCATCTGTGAAAAACATGCCACTATTTTCATCTAAAATCTGATTTGGAATATGACAATATCGTTCAAAATTATTGATTGAGAAAATACCACTACAGGTTTTTGGAACACGCTTCTTGAATCCGATTTTACAATGACTATAAAATGGGAATGTATTGTACACAAATGTAAAGTCTTGCAAAGCAACTTCCCAATTTCCATGTAAATAAATGGGATTTTGAAGATCAACCATAAATTTACTTGCTTGATTTTCCGGATGGATTAGTGGGCAACTATTACTCGGTAAAATTGTATAGAAACTCATTTTACTAGGTCTTTTGATGATATCCATGAGGGTTTTTGATATCCATGCCATTTGACATAGTATTGTTTATCCTTACCTACCATTTTAGTTTTCAATATTTTCTGGATTCTGAACACTGTAGGTTTGGAAATAACTTGTAATTCCTGTTCATAGAATTTCCCTTGTATTAAATTGTTATCACTGTCTTTAATAACATACATTACAGGACTCTGTTTAGTATTAATTTTAGTAATTTGAAATACCTCATCACTTCAATTACTATCGAAGATTTTGATGAAAGGTGAAGCAGATATTTTACTAATTCTAACGTGATCACCAACTTTATATTTTGGTTTTGTAATAGTTACTTTTTTAGACTGTACTCGTGTTTTCGAGCTGATATCTACGGGTCTCAAACCATTCAGACCTCGATGTGATGAATTATTATAACTAACAAGTATTTTCGGTAATACATTTATCCATATTTTATTACCTTGATGCACGAAATATTTCTTCAATCTATCCCTCAATGTCCGGTTAAATCTTTCAACATGTGCGGCTTTGTATTGAGAATGTACAGAATAATGATTTATTTTGAAACGATCCAGGATTTGCTTAACTTTACTATTGTAAAACTCCTTGCCTATAATAATAATAATAATAATAATAATAATAATATTAATAATAATAATATTAATAATAATAATATTAATAATATTAATAATAATAATATTAATAATAATATTAATAATAATAATAATAATAATAATAATAATAATAATAATTATTAAAATACCTAAATCGGTTTGCAAATTGTCTGGATGCCCATTTTTAAACATTGAGTTAATTGCTTTAGATATTTCCTCTGCAGATTTTGTCTTTGTCAGTACACCGCGAGCAAAACGACTGAAAACATCGATACACGTTAAAATATATTTATAACCCTTGTTAATTTTCGAATACGGTATCATCTCCATCAAATCCATTTGCCATAAATCATTAATACCGAATGTCTTATAAGCTCTCGTTGGAAATCTTTTCCGCATTGGTTTGTTTAAACTGTACGCAAGCTGATCTGACAACCACTTTTGCGTTTCCTTTTTCGAATTTGGGACTCTTTTCTTTAACTTTGCCACTCCACCGAAACCTGCCTCGTCTTCTGGGTTCGTCCAAATCTTCTCCATTACAACAAGATAATTTTAATTTTAATTTAACAGTAGGTAATGATTGCCCCATCGTTTATTGTGATAATAATGATAATGCTAATGGTAACATTGCTCCGATAAAACCACCTTGTTGTTTATATATGATTTTTCTCATTTGCTGACGATTTTTATTATTTACTAGTGATAACAAAACCTTACGATGTTTATTCCATACTAGTTTTTTAGAATTACTGATTTTAATTTTACCTCTGACTACTTTTAATAGAATTTTGAGTAAATCATCGACAACAAAAATTGGAAATTATTGTAAAATAGACATTCTTTTCATACTCGAAGCTTTTAACAAGGCATTAAAATATGGGAAACTCCTATGATTTTTTACAATTTTAACAACTTTTTTCTTACTCTTTTTAATAATGTTTTTCGAAATTAGATTCATTGCAGGGTAATTCTCGGTTATTAGCTTTTTACATGGTGTATAACTGGATTTTGGTGGAACTTTGTTTTTCTTTTTAATACTTTGTCTAAGTTTTCGGATATTTTTAAGCCTGGATTTCATAAACATTTTTACATGTTAAAGTTTTCAACTTTGTTTATATACCATGGCACCTTCTTTATTGAAAATATCGGTTTTTACCCGTAAATCATCATTGCATTGTTGTGTGAAATCAAAAAATGTATATCCATTTTGTAGCATCTTGAAATGCACTGATGAGAAAATTACGATTATTAGGGTATGCTTGTCGAGCAAGAAAATCAATAACTGTTGCATCTCTAGGATTCTTGAAAATAACTAAATATTGAACATTTAAATTCCTTGTTCGATGTGCACCACCCTGATGAAATAGATTTTGAGTAATAAAGATCACAGTAACACCAACATGTCTACTAATTTTTGTGAATAAATTATTAAAATCCTTTTCTTTATTAGCTTCCTGATACAAATCATCAATAATGATGACATCACCTTTCCTTAAACGACTTGACCAGTTTTTATCGAAACCCTTTAATATTTTCATGTTTTTCAATTTACAGAAATTATCTTGAGTTAATCCATGTTCTTTATCTGCACCCCTATGCCAATAAATCTTGTTGAATTTTGTTTGAAATAAATTAGATTTCAGTAATTTACACACAAACATAGTTTTACCACTACCACTTGGGCCGACGAATTGATATACCGCATCATTTCTTAATTCCATTATTAATTTGTATAATTATAGGTTTTTGTTTATATTATATGATTTAATGAACTCTTCCTAAAAATCATATATACAGCTTAATATTTCTTTATTGTTTAATTATGTTATCAAATATAAATTATAAAGGAACTTTCGATTGTAGAAAATTATTGTAGGTATTAAAGAGAAATTTGGAGAAAACTAGAAGTTGAAATCAAGGAAGAGAAATTTGAAACAGAAATTAAGCGAAAAAATAATAAAGAAAGTTGAAAAGAGACAAACCCGAAAATGTGAAAAGGAAATAAAGTGAAGTCAAAGCAAAGTAACTAAATTAGATTTACCGATCTTAGAATCCCGTCACAGTAGTCAAATTATTGTTAAATCCAATTGATCCGAAAAGTGCTATTTTTCCCGAAGGGTCGTAATAAGCACCAAGTTGTGATTGTAATAGATAATTCTTTGTGTCATTTTAAAGTGGAGATAAAGTGTATTAATCAATAAAGTTAATATCGTTTGGGGTTCATTACTGTTGCTTAAAAGCACGCTTGGAGTCAGATTGACAATAAATCCCATTTAAATTCACCGACAACCCCAACATATTTGGTGAGCTCGAAGTGATCAAAGTCGGTGAAAGTGATTGAAAAAAAACATTGTTCTAACCAGATTGAAGGTAAATTGTGGGTTCTGAAAATATTGTATTGAAGCTTGAAGCAGAGGTAAAATATTTATTGTGTTAATAAATTTGAAATTCAGATTGTGTGATTTGAGGAAATTTATTAAAGTGAATCGATATAATTTACGAAGCAAAAGTAAAAAAGAACCTGTAATGAGTAGTGAAGACTTGTCAGTTTCAATCACTAAAAAATATTATGATTTTGCCAGTTGTCAAAGATTACCATTTGAACAATATGGAGGCGATCCAGTTATTTTTGTTGATTTTATAAGCGACTACTACATGTTTGCGACAGCGTATGGATGGTCCCAAGCAATTATGATTCAAAGAGATGATCTAAAAGGAGCAGCGAGAGAGGTGTGGCAGCAAATTGACAAGAAAGCAGTTGGAATTGACTGGGCAAAGTTAAAAGATGCACTGGCAGCTAAACTCATTGGAGGAGATATAAAGAGACTAATGCGTCAAAAGTTTTATAGTCGAGTTCAAAATCCAAATGAAACAGTGAGCGAATTTGCCTACCATTTATCAACATTAGCAAGTAAATTATTCGAGGACGACTCCAAACAACCAGGTCTAGCGAAACAAATGCAAGAATTAGTATAAGATCAGTTTCTGTCCGGAGTAAACAAAGAAATAAAAACAGCATTGTGTTGCGTAGATTATGATAATTTTGATGATCTTGTTAAAAAACAATGAAAATTGAATTAAACTTAAAAATTGCTAAAGAGAAAGCTCATGCATTTGCAATACTTCCAGTTAAAAGAGAAAGATCGATTACACTACTGCGGAGCAGTTGGGAGGCAGTAAATACACTCCAGCAATCAAGAAGTCCATCGCCAAGTTCGAGAAATGAGAATAGTATAAACTGATCAAGCGTTAAAATGCAAAGTAATGAAAAAATAAGACTCATCCAATGTGAAAATTGTAAAAATAGGGAATTATACTAATCAATGTTTATTTAGAAATGATGGCAGCAAAGCCCTGACGAGAGTAGTTTCTAGCTGACAGAGAAATGAAATAGAAAATAAGTATCGAAGAATAGCGCCTGATAAAAAGGCTAATGTTTATGACGTTCAATGCTATCACTGTGGGAAAGGGAGCAGATTTCAAGGAATTGCTTCTCAAAATCAAGGTCAGCATCCACTTCTCCATCGCCACAACGTGATAACGTGAATATAAATGGACAAGTTCAATGTCATGTATGCAAAGGTTATGGGCATATGACTATATCTTGCCCAAAAAACTCGAATAAATTTCAAAGACCAATACTAAAGAAAACAATAAGATTTCAGAATGAAACTCAATCTTCCAGCAATGTAGCCTTCGTTCAACGAGACAATTTTAGAGACAAAATTAAAAGCGATATAAAAATCCTTAATCAGAAATTGAATAGACTATTATCAAAATTTGAATCAGATGATGAAGCTGATACTCGTATGATAGACGGGGAGACATTATCCGGTATTGAACCCGAATCAAGCAATGATCCAAGTAGTAAAATTTGCGATGATTTACAAAGTGAAATAAGCACAGTATTCATTGCCAAAGTTCGACGGCTGAGTGCAGATCCAGAGGCGAATTCTCAAAAGATTATTGAAGTCTTAGCAAAATTGATTAAAATGCCTTTGAGTTTGAGAAAATCCAAAACTGTTATAAAATTTTGTGCCAAGTGGTGAGTTTCTGGGTTTTGATATTTTGAAACTATATGGTTGTTACCCAGACAACCCCATACAAATATTTCCTTTGCTTACCACTCGGCACCCGTTGCTAAGCAACGTTGGAACTGTGTTCGAGTGGGTAGATCGTCCGCAAAAAGTGAGCGTTATTGCTAGTGCTATAATTGACCGAACGATCACTGGGTCCAACGAGGTGTCGATAGAAGACATGTGCTCGCTTTCGATTCTTAGGTCCCATTATTCTTCTATCTCTTTCAAATGTTAACCTATACTCTCATATCATTCATTGTTATGTCCATTCCCATAGTCCTTCTTATCGTCGTCCGTGTTGATGATTATTCTTTGGCCTGTACACCCTTTGTTATGTTAAATATTCTCACATTATCTCTCTTATTCTTATCCCTATTTCAACTACTATGCTTCCTATTATTGTCATTAGCATTATCATGGTTACTATTATATGTATTACCTTTATTAATTGTTACTACTATTACCTTTTTTATTATTTTTATTAATATAACCGCCATTATATTTATTGTTATTACCACTATGATTATTACTACTATTATTATTATCATAATTATTATCATCATTACTACTAATACCATGATTATTATTATTATTACCATTATTATTATTATTATTATTATTATTATTATTATTATTATTATTATTATTATTATTATTATTATTATTATTATTATTATTATTATTATTATTATTATTATTATTATTATTATTATTATTATTATTATTATTATTATTATTATAATTACCATTACCCTTATCATTATCGTTATTATTATTAAGATTTTGTAGGGATCCGTCCTTATTCCTCAGCGTTAGAAAATTTTTATTGATATACAACATTAGCCGTAGTCCATCTGTATTTTTCGGTTTTCGATAAAGTATTTTTGTAAATTCGAAAATTTTAGCAGCGTTCCGCCCTTATTTTACGAGTTCCATTTTTACGTTACTATTTTTGTTAAGTATTTGAATTAGTTCGGAAAATTTGAGCAGCGTCCCGCCCATATTTTCCGCCTCAACTCAAATTAAATTATTTAATTTTTATTTAAAAACATTATTTTCATGATTTTGGTCGTTCGGATTAATCTTTTTCCGATGGCTATCCATTTTAACTGTTGCAACGATTTCGCAATCTTCCCCGCTACCCATTCCCTCTTTTTGTCCTTAAGATCTATTTATGTTCATATTATAGTTAATGAGTGCCCACTGGACTACTCGGGTTAGAGATTTTGAGCCGATTGTTGTTAACAATTTATGTCAATTTTACAGGAAACGGATGGTGAAGGAGTAGCCAAGGGACTACTCATTTACCCTCCAATTTCCCCTATGTACGGATAATATTGACGTTCCAACTCCTGCGTTCCGCACGCTGAGCCTTCACGGGTACATATCATTGGCGATTTTCCACGCTCTTACACAAATCTGTACTATGTAGATTTTGCTTTCTTGCGTTATGTGTTGGCTGTGGGCCGGAAAATAACAAATAATATTTTACCATAGCATTTGGAATAAAAGTTTCGATGCACTAAGGCTGTAGATATAAAATATTTATTCAGCATATTACATCGGCTACATACATTTGAAATTCATTGTATCCATTCCATAAAATTTACTTCGAAAATCCCATAAATTTAATTCGATAAATCATCTATAAATTCAATTGGAAAAACAAAATTATCCATAAATTTAATCTGAAAAATCATCCATAAATTCAATTGAAAGAGACTCCGTATTGTGTTGGAATATGTGAAAGAAGATGTGGAATTTTGTGATGAAGAAACGGTATTGACAATTATGAGTTATATTTTATTAGAAATTGGAGCATACCTCTATTGAGATAATGATAAAGAAGAAGAGATAATTGAAGCGGCAGCCAAGGTTCTGAATAAACATGTTGGTAGCTGAATAAGTGAAAAAGAAGGTTGGAAAAAATTAACAAAAAAGCCAACTAAACGAGCAGAGGAAACAAATGAAATGTGTGGAATCTCAATAAGAAAACTGGTGAAAATTCCGTTTATAATATTTACGATATTGACGTTATGTGGAATTTTAACTCAAACAATGTCATTAGTTGCATATGATTGCTCTCAAACAGAATTGGAGAAGATTTATTTTGTGGTAGATATGACAAAATGCCTCGACGCGTATCCGATGAAACTGAAAATAGAAAATGAAAAGAAGTATTATGTTTATCGGGAATCGGGCTTTCGACGTTCAACAGTACGAGAAGTGTTAAAAGAACAAGTTTCATATTTTATTGCGGAATGTGGAGTCATACGTCACTGATCAAGATGTATGCGATTCCAAGACCAGTTGATATAAATCCAGAAAATTGTCTAGCCACATTTCAAACTGAGAACTTAAAATTAGCCCAGAAATCAGATTAAAAGCCAAGTTAAATCACGCAGTACGAGAAACAATTATTGAAAGAGAAGTAATGAAAGCTACTGGTGATTGTGAAGGAGAATCTTACAAAATGAATTTAGAAATTATCGATAAAGTTGTTTTTATGGAAGAATATGATGACACAGGTAAGTTACAAGCTCACCCATTTTGTAACATGAGACAAACGAGTTGTCAAACAGGAGAATCAATCCTTGTGTATGAGGTGAAAACAAATCTGTGCAATTTAGTACATCTAAAAACAATGAATTTTAACGAAATTGTTGGAAAACAATTGAGAGAATGGTCGGAAAATTACTAATTACAACAATACTAATTTTGTCGATTGCTTTGTGTTACACCAATAAATATTTAACTCAATTCTTTTGACATAAATAGTTTTAAGTTTTAATTGATCTCAAATAAAGTACATGGCGGCTGAGAAGTAGTTTAGGGACTTAAAAATTAAAGACAAGCATAGGCCTTCTAATGGCAGCCTTTGCAGTCTTAGAAGTAAGACTAAACTTTGGCGGCCTCACAACCTTTAGTTACATTACCAACGTTATCTAGCGACGGGTATCCATTGGGTGCTGTGGAAGGTTGTATGTATGGGTTCCAAGGTCATAAACCACCAACCCACCATGTGAGACTGCTTTTTCTAAATTAAACTTTATAAAAAATAAATACCGGTTACCTCTAGTTGTTGATAATCAATTTGAGAAGCAATTTCAACAATAAAACCAAGAATGGACATCATTAGACTAATAGTTGCTCAAATGTTATTGCTACTAAATCAAGATATAAAAAGTTTGGACACCGCTGAATTAAGGCCACTGAATTAAAGCCACCGTATATAAAATGAACATGAAACTTTCCACGCTAGCTTTTGAACTCAGAATATTCTTCAACAAATATCTATCTACGCCTGTATTAATAGACGATAAACGATGTATGTATTAAAAGAGAATAATTTACAATGAATGGAAAATGATAAAATATTTTAATTATAAATAATGATTTATAAACAATGAAATATTAAAATAAGTCCAGTTTTTAAATAAAAGTTAATCGTTAACCTTTGTAAACAGATGATTTATAAACAAAGTGATTGCAAGTTTTAAACACAAAAATAAAACAAAAATAAATTTCTTTTACTAAAAATTCTCCAGATATCGTAATTAAATTAGTTCTCCAAATAATGATTCGCATAGTAAATAGACCCATATTGACAAGTATTACGCAAATACAATGAATAATTTCCAATGCGTCATTAACGTTGAATTCTCTATCAACTAATTCATTGAAATACATAACTTGTGTGTATTTAGCTAAAGGTAGTGATGGTACAAATATGGCGAAAATGGCAATTATGATCACTGCTATTCTTAGACTATCAATGATTCCAGAGTTAGATGCATATAAAAAATTTAATATATCCGTAGCATCTAAAATAGTTGTACATTCATAACTAATAAAAAATAATTCTTCACAATATGCATTTTGAAATCTATTTTTGAATTTCACTGATCTAACAATTAAATAATAAAGTGGACAAAGTAATCCAATAGTAATTTGAAGGAGAGTAGGGCTATAAATTTGATTTTCGGTTAAATTTAATACATACGATCGAAATAATATCCCTATTCTAATACTTGAACTTATACTAATCAAAATCCAAATCCAAACTGCGAAAGGAAGTTGACCTGGGTAATTATAATCGAGCAATTGATTTATTAGACCACCAGAAACAATATTATTTCTTTTCCTTTCGTAAGTCACAATAAATGCATAAGTCATAAAAAATAGAATAAATGCGTCAAATATTATCCAGAAGTACCAAAGATTACTTCCTGTAGAAATTATTAAGCAATATATTAACAAAGCACTATGTAAAGTATAAACTAATCCAGTAAACAGACGATTAAAATTGTCCGATAAATCATTCCGTATTACTTGCATTTTTGATTTCTACAATTTAGAAATTATAACAGACATTAAAATTAAATATAATATAACAGCAAACAATAATAACAATTTAAAAGTAAAGATTTTAAAATATTGACTACTTTACAAAAGACATAGTTACAGGTACAGTTATTGTTTTAAACACTTTCTAAACATAATAATTACAGTTATAATAATTGTGATAATTAAATAAGTAATAATAATAATAATAAATTAAATTATATTTAATTAAATTTTAAAAAACAGAATTTGTTTGTATAATCTGAATATCAGGCAGATGCATAATTCGAATAACAGCTCGCAGAAGACATTTTGTTATTATAACAAATTTGGAACAAATTGTTGAATTTCTTCACAAGCTCTCGCGACCATATGAAAATTGTTGGGCAAAAACAAAAAAAAATAAATTTTGTTTCTGACACGACAATCCATAAAACATTACAGCGGGAAACTCAAATGGACGAAAATTGACCAAATGTTATCAATATAAAGATAAAAACGCATGGAAATCTTTAAAATAATTAAAAACTAAATAATAGTTAAAAAGAATAAGAAAACAACAAAAACTAGATACCATCAAAATTAACCAAATCAGCTCCAAATTTATCAAAAATGATATCATTTTAGAAAATAAGTACAATAATTAAACCCTAAATGTAATTCGAAGCTTTATTAAAAAAGAAAGTAAAATCTTATAAGAGAAAAGTGACGAAATTTGAGAAAAATAAGTAGGTGGTATGCTTTAACGCATCAACAAAGTATGCTTAAAACCACCCTATATAAGTCGATGCCAGATCGACAGAAATTATTGCATATTATTTAATTTTTAACTTCAAAAAGGAAAATATATAGAGTAAAGAAGATTGTTAATTTTTGTTATTTTATATTTATGTTGGGCAAAACTAAGGTTTTAAATTTTTGTTTATCTTGCACGACATCCGATAACATTCGGGAGCGCAAAATGCAAATGCACGAAAAATCATCAAATATAGGTTATTTAGCAATAAATAATATAAAAAGTATAAAAAAGTGTGGAAAAATACAAAACATAAAAAATAAATAAAAACATTTGATGGGCACCTGATTGGCAAAGGGTATAAGATTTTCGTGACCATTTTCAAGGGAATCCCACCAGACGCGCGCATAAGAAGCATACCATTGGATAACCGTCAAAATGACGTTAGAAATGTATTCCAATGGGCGGTTTCTAGTAAAAAGTGAGCCATATTGCCAATGACTGCTAATACTCTAAAAAACATTTGGGTTCACGAGCTACCATAGAAGGTATTCATGCTCATTTTAATTATGGGTCTCCCTATCACTTAATTTAACTGAAATAATATTAATCATTCAATCACTTTATCTTATTTTAAAGGAGCAATTTAAATAATTTTAAGTTATTGCAAAAAGATCTCGATTTGAAATCCAGAACATTTTTTTTATACATATTATACATTTTTCGATGAGTTTTTTCTTTAATTCATTAATTTCAGTAGTAGTTCTGTTTAGTGATATATGTATAAGGTTCTAATAACATGCTTTAAATCGAAAATGGGATTGAAATTTGGAAATTCGGGTCCCTTCCCCCATAAAATCCCAGATTTCAAACTTTTAAAAATTGTCAATTTAATCAAGAAATTCAATTCTATTTTTAGAAGGGAATTTCATTATTTCGCATGCCGAATCGGGTGAGAGGTAAGGTTTGAGTTACTTATTGATAATTTTATTGATTTCACTTTTTAGGAATTGTGGCAAAAATTTGTTGTGTAGTTTGACTCGAAAAATTGGTTTTTGGAATTTAATTTAATACTCAGAGGTATGATAAGTTTCATAACCCTTGTATTATTTTAATAAATAATTTTGGAGTTATGTGTTTCATTTTATTGTTTCTTTAACTATTTAATTAGCATATTTTAATAGTAAAGTTAGGATTTGACAAATTATTTCATTAAATCAAGACATTTTTTTATTGAACAAATTACTCATTCTGATCATTTTTCAATATCCAATTTGTTGCGATAATTTCTTTTCTTTTACTGTTGTTTTTTCTGATTGTGAAAATGAATGATTTTATTTTTATTTTAAGTATTTCCTCCGGTTCTTCTCCTTGTCGACTTGGTCGAAATGAAAGATAAATAAAAAATACTTAGGTTAACTCATATTATAATTATGATAAATAATAATGAAGTATAAAACTAAAAAAACATTTTTTATAGAAAATAAACGTTGGAGAATTATTTTCCGATCAGATCAATTTAACATAAGCATTGTTGCACCTGGTGGTGCGAACTGAATATAACATTTTCTAGTTGTCTTGGTGTTAACTTGAACCGTTAGTCAGGATCATGATGAGGCTGAATCTAAGTATCCTAAAGACAAAATTTGGTTTTATTTTTTTAAATAAAATCTAATTAAGACCCGAATAAGTGTATAAAATCCTGAAAACAAGTGTGATATTAATGATAATAGTTTTAAAGATTTCGATCAATATTCAACAAAATCGACACAACAAATTATTGTAAATAAATCAATAAGTTGTGGGGTTCATGGTTTGCGTGTCCTTGAGCCCCAATACAACTTTTCAGTGCCCCAATGATTACCTGTCGCTAAGCAACGTTTGGAATGCAACCACTAAGTACATTACGTTTCTACACTATTAATCGTTGTAAGTAAGAAAGTAAAAGATGGAACCTAAGGTTTATTTGTATCGTACAATAATGTCACTCATATCTTGGACCGTCTCAATCTCTGTATCTCCTGGGAAACTCGCGGGCATATGGATGGTCACGGTTGCAGTGGGGATGACTTTCTCCGTCTCGCATTTCTTTTGTTAGGATTTTCCGTGGGACCACCACGTTAATGACATTAATAAAAATTTATATTTAGTTAATCATCAAGGTTGAAGGACGTGTTGTACGGAGGGGCGTACCCATCCTTACTCGGAATGCTTCCCATTGCGATGGCTCTGTTAACTTCGGCTCTGTGTTGTCTAGCCCGCTCCACTTGCCTATCCGTCTGGCGCTGGTGCTCTTCCAGACGAGCTAGTAGAAACTCTGCTTGTCCTCAGATCTCCCGGGCCGGATTGAGGCCGGGCTCCCTTTTGATGGCAATAAAAGGAAGGTCAACTTTTCCTAGATTTCTTTGAGCGCCTGCGCGAGATTCCCTTACTGGTGAGATTGAGAACCCGCGTCCCACATGGCTTGCCGGCATCTGGCAGCCGAATGTGCGGGAAATCGCACCGTGACGCGGGATGCGTCGATTCAAGAGTTATCTGAAATTTATAACGATTATTGAGACCTGAATACTCCTCAGTCAACTCGTCATATTATATAAAAAATCGTCTGGGTCGATTTATTTTTAACGAGAGGAAATAGACAAGCTAAGGTGTGGCATTTGAGAGAATAATCGAATCGTTACGCGATGGGTGATGCTAGGGGACACTCGAACTGTCGTGGGTTAAATCGGCGTCGTGACAGTGGTGTAGACTCTATGTCGGGGGTCAACTTATACTTGGCAGCAATTGATCCCATCTCGTCGGGTTCATTATACTTCCTTCTGCAGTCGTAATCGATGGAGTTCATGTCTTTTTATTTATGAACCAATGGGTGAAATTCGCTGAGACTTCGATCCCACTTGGGTTTTATCTTACGGTGATTTAACGTTTTATCCTTTGCCGAACTTTTCATTAAAATGGGGTTTCGGTGGTTCAGTCCTACTGCGAGAGTTATTTAGCGGGTTATCAAGTTTTCGTCTACGCATAAAGGTTTGGATTGGTTGAGGGAATGTCATTAGTGCAATCAGTTATCTTCGCTCTGGAGCCTGGTTTCTTAGCGGCTAATGTCATGTATTTCGTTAATCTGAATTAAGGTAGCCCAACATACTTAGTTGTGGACTTGAACATGGAGCATGAGCAAATGAAACAAAAATTTTATTAACGTAACACCTTCCTTCGTCAGAAGCATAAAATCACAATTCAGGTGTACGATAAACAATATATTTAACATCCAAGGTTATAGCATAATTCTAGTTCTTTATCGGATTCGTCATTTCGTTGACAAACTATCTGAGGCTGATGTCAGGAGCTTTACACGGTGACTGGGTCGATCCGACGGCTTAGACATCGTAGAAAGTTTAGAACATTATTTATAAAACTGAAATTTACCTTCACATATGCTTCACATATCACGCGTTCCCAATAATTATTAAAAAATAATTATTTCAAAAGTTTTAATAATTATTGGGAACGCATGATATGTGAAGCATTGTTTATAAGTTCATTGGATCCAAAGATTAATGTGCAAAGTGCTGTGACTACGAATGTTTTGAATGTTTTTAAATAGTTTACGTATGTTAAATCATGGTTATGTATTGTTTTTTTTAAAAAACTTTTTTTAATATTATTAAAATAATTGAAATTTTAAATTAATTAAAAGTTATTTGAATATATTTTATAAATATTTATTTATTACAAAATTAAATTAATAAAAAATAATTTATTTAAATTTAATGTTAATTCATAATATTTTTAGTTGGTTTTGAGTACCTGAAGATGATAGTTATGCTATCGAAATATATCGTACGAAAAGTTTTTTATTGTCGTTATCTTTTAATTATTATAATAATCATTATTATTATTATTAGTATAACTATTAATACTATAAACAAGGTATCGTTATTATGATAAGTATTATTATCATTATTACTGCAATGTTTACTATAATTGGTACTAGTACTTTTAGTAGCCTCATTAACCTTAATTGGAATAAAGGTAAATGACTAAAATCAGAAGTGATCGAAATTATCGCTTGATCAAGGTTGTTTCATGATTATTGTTGTTTTTGATTATTAATTCTGAGAGATAATTGAGCTATCCTTGCGATAGTACGCGATACCTGGAGCGGGAAAACCTTGATCACCCTGAGTAAGGAACATAGGATGGACCCGTCACAAATGTTAGCGAGTTCTGGTATGTGATTGATCACCACATGTAAGGGGCAAGCTAACGCGATCGTTCTATTTTGTGAATAAAGGGGGAAAAAGGGAAAAATACCGTACGATATAGTATGTTGGTCAAGCGAATGTTGAAATTTTTGAAATTGATTAAAATGAAAAAGAATATAAAAATTGATGATGAATTATGAGAATTGAATTGAATTAAAATGAAAAATGATATGAATTAAAATGATTATGATAATTTAAATTAAAATGAGAAATAGAAATTTGATTTTTGATAATGAGATAAAATGGTACCAATTATGATTAATTGAATTGAGATTTTTGCTAGCGTGATTCGGCACATGAACCGGATACCCAAACCTGAGTGTCGAAGATAGGATCGGTCCGTCTCAAATGTTAGCGAGTTCTGATATGTGACTGATCACCACATGTAAAGGACAAGCTAAAGCGATTGTTCTATTTTTTAAATAAAGTGGGGAAAATGAGAAAGCCCGTACGATCTATTATGTTGGCCAAGCGAAAGTTGAAATTTTTTTTATTTAGTTTTGAAATTGATTTAAAAAAATATGAAAATTTATGATGAATTATGTAAATTAAATTGAATTAGAATGAGAAATGACATGAATTAAATTGAATACGAGAATTTGAATGATAAATTGAATTAAAGTGAGAAATAGAAATTTGTTTTTTTATTAGAATAAAATGATGAGATAAATTAAAAATGAGATAATGAAAATGGTACCAATGATGATGAAATGAATTGAGAGTTTTGTTAGCCTGGTTCGGTACACAACCCGGATACCCAACTCGAGTATCGAATTCATAGTGAATCGGCAGTAAGACTTAAGTTAACCGAAAACTAATTTAAGTCAAAAGACATGCTAAGAAACGTACCCGGTGTGAACACCATTGGTAGATCACGTAGTGGATAAAACCGCTTTTGTGGAGCCGATGGTCGATGGACAATGGCATTATCGGTTACGATGAGATGAATTGAATTATTTTGCTAGCAGTGGTTCGGTACACAACCCGGATACCCAACCCGAGTATCGAATTCACATTAAATCGGCAGTGAGATTCAAGTTAACCGGAAACTGACTGAGTTAAAAGACATGCTAAGAACCGTACCCGGCGTGAACACCATTGGTAGACCACTTAGTGGATAAAACCACTTTTAAGGAGCCGATGGTCGATGGACAATGAGATTATCGGTTATAATAAACCTAACGTGAGATAATTTCAAAGGGCATTGGAGGGCCTAGAGTTTCCATTCTTGAAGCCAAGTGTATGGAGAAGCTAGGACAAATTAGATTATTTATTTATTCATTTTTTACCGGTTGTAGACCGAGGGTTATAAGGAAAAATATGTTGAGTAAGGAAAAATGAAAGATTAATAAAACTTAGGAAAATTGAAAAAAAATTGGGTGATTTTGTCAATTCAAGTGGAAGTTGGATTGAGAGAATAGCGTCAATAATAAAGAATTAAAACTCTGACAAAAAATGATGATTAAAGATAATGAATCATTATTAATGATATTTGAGAATTAATTGTTTTAAGAGAAAAATAATGATTAAAGATAATGATATTTGAGAATTAATTTTTTTAATTGAACTTGTGTATAAAAATAATGACTTAGTAAAATGAGATTTGTTTTTGATAAAAGATGATGAACTAAAAACGATGAAAGTGAAAATGATTATGTTAGCGTTGAGGTCAGTAGAACCAATAGACGACTGAGGTAGTGTAAATTATGATGACCAAGGGTCAAATGATTGAAATCCTATACCGAATGTAGAGCGTAAAAGGGAGAGCTTGGTAGATAGAAGTAAGGGTACTAGCACGTAGGGGATATAGGAATGTGACAAGATCAATATTTTGGGGAATATTAGAGTTTAAAACAGGCATGAGTATTAATTATAATTATATTTGATTATATTATGTTAATGTTTTGATATATTGATAAAGAAATAGATAATTACTACGACCAAATAAATAAACGATACGACTATATAGATAATTATTACGAGGAAATAGATAATTTAAAATGGGGGGTTAAAACCACGAAATGAATACCCAAGAAGACAAGTCAAAGCGATTTATGTAAATACAAAGTATGATATATTATAGTAAAACCGTAAGAAATTTGTATATAGTATAATATAAGTACAAGAAGTGTTATTATTTGTAGATATTGAAACAAGTCAACAATCAGCAAAGCAAACAAATCAACAATTAAAAGTATATAACAAAGCAATTACAAGTATCCAAGCAATTACAAATATCAAAGCAGTTACAAATAATTCCCAGTGGAAATAAAATAAAGATATAAGTCAAAGAACTTAATCCAAAATTGATAGCATATTCAGACATACCAGAAGTTAAACAGGAGCAGACATCAATAAAAACCCCAGCTTATTAGAAATAGTAGAACACCAAGCCGCAAAAAGAGCGAGAAGTTATTCAAGGAGGCCAACAAGGAAACTAGAATCAGTCAAAAAAATAATAAACATCGAATCAGAGAACGAAGAAACAGGACTTAAATTACTTGAGGATATTCTAGATAATCCATTAAACAAAGAGAATAGCGACAGAGAATCGACAGACACAGAGGAAAACGGTATTTTAAGAGAACCAAAAGTCAGTAGTCGAATAAACATGGCAGAAAACGGAACGACGACACCCATTATCAACAGCAATGAAACGACATCACAACCCGAAAGAATGGATATCGGGGAATTTAGAGAAAAATTCCGAGGTGAACCATTTGACGGAAGTATCGATAAATTACAAACGTACATCATAGAATTCGAGGTGTATACAACAATATGCCATTGGCCAGATATAGCAATTAGAGAGCGACTGCCACTGTATCTAACAGGGAGTGCTCAATATGTATATTTAGAAGCCAAACGAGACCCAAGCAAAGTCAAAACCTGGAACGAGATTAAAAAGTTCTTAATTAACACATTCGGAAACGCAAAAGAGCTCAATCGGAAAATGTTAGAATTTCTACACTGAAGGCACAAACAAAACGAATCAAATGTGCTATTTGCGTGTGAACTAAAACGATTAGCAAGAGAAGGGTTTGGTGAAGAGAAAGTACCAGAAGAAAGAATAGCATCATTATTCATAAAAGGGACTAAAACACGAGGATATTAGAGCAGGCGTGGGATGTCAAACACCAACAACAATGGATAAAGCGCTTGAAATTGCCAATATATGCGAAACATTCCGACTACCACAACTACAAGTCGCAGCAATGACATCATGAGCTGTTACAACAACGTCAAGCAGTGAAGCTACCAACAGTCAGACAACTAATGTCAATCCAACGATGAATCAATTCATTCCAAGGGCACAACAGATGTTCAAGGCTCCACCCACAAGAAACCCAACTAATAATAGTAACGGTAATTTCAATTATACTAATAATTTCAGATTCAGTAACAACGGAAACAATGAACCAGTATGTGAGATTTGCCAGAGAGTCGGTCATCAAAGCAACGAGTATTTCAAAGCAAAAACATGTCAGAGGTGCGGTAAAAGAGGACATACTGAAATAATCTGCAGAGAATTCGGGAATGGAAATGTCAGATACAATGGAAACGGTGGTAACAGAGGATACGGCAGAAATCGTGGTAATGGTGAACCGATAATAGTAAATTGCTTCACATGTAATCCAGTGGGGCTCATTTCAAAAAATTGCCCACATCAAATACAATCGAATCCACCTGGACCAAACCATGCAAATCCATACAAATCAATCTGATGCAAGAAGTTGAACGACTGCAAAACGAAATACAACAAATGAAAGGCAATAATCAACAACAACAAATAAACATGCTGCAGGACAACGGAGATGTCAGAGAGCAGATAATGAATGTCAATCAAGAACAACAGAGAGCAGAATGGCAAAGATTGCAAATGGAAGAGGCCGAAGAGATACAAGCAAGATGGGAAAGCTGAAACAGAACTACGAAACGCATAAATATGATGAGAGCAGTAAATAAAAACGAAATTCACACTGCGGAGCAAGTGTTGTGAACAACGACGGTGACAAAACAAGTGATAACGATGACGCGATGCCAGAAAATAAAATGAAACATGAAATGGGTAAATTGACCAGTGAAGAGAAAATAAAACGAATCCAAGAATTCATCAAAGAGAAAAAAGAGAAAAGACGAGAAATTAAAGAAATCCAAATGAAAATTGAAGAAATTCAAAATGACGAGACGAAAACAATAACAAAACCATAGCTACAAAAAATCGAATCCAAAGGGTCCTACTACGGAAATTGGAAGAAGAAATCCGACGAGAAGATTAAATACTGACAGATAAACAAGTCAAACAAAAATTAGAAAAGAGATGGGACAAAAATACTAAAAATCAATATGCTGAGGCAATTAAAAGACGGACAAACGGATCCGGAAGACGAAATGAGTGAAATTAGCAGTCTGGGAGGCGAACTATTTCAATCATGCGATAATATCAGCCGAATTAAAACTCCGCAAACTAGCGATGAAGATGAGTTTGATGAAATAAAATCAATGAAAACAAATGCCGGTGAATGGGAACTACTAACCGAGGTATATGAAATAGTATACGAAGTCAAATGCAACAAGCAGTTCATTGAAAAAATAACATTTGAGAAATTTTGCCTATATAATTTATAACATGATCAAACTGTATAAAAAAAGAATGCCAAAATATACGCAGGACGGACACGTATTTATGATCACTGATATAATCAAAAAATTAATAGAACCGTTTGTATTAACGCAGGGCGGATGGAAACTTTTTATCAATGTAGCAAGTAAAAGTGATCAGACAGAAACGATACATACAAAACTAAGAGAATTATTGACGGAATTCGAAGGGACAATCAATGTAAATGATCCGAGAGCAAGTAGAAGAGAAGTAAACGCCATTTTAACAAGTATTAATTTGGATGATGTGCGTCAGAGGAGCCGAATTATTTTTAGTTTACGATTGTGATGACATAAAAATGGGCCAGAGATATTCATTAAAAAACACGGAAGACTGCAAGGCGGCAAATCCGAGGAAATTAAGGACGATTGCAACAGATGTATCATATAACGTCTATCAAGAAGCCGATTTCATCAAAGCAAATATAAAAGAATCTACCGTCACCAGAAAGATATTTGCATATTACTGTGGACAGTACTCATATACATCAATCATCGAACCAGGAACCAAGTCGTCAGTAGTGACATTAACAAGAGAGCAGTGCGAGGACGGATTTCAAAATGGGAAAATTGTACTTAATAACAAATCGAAATAGACGCAGGAGCCAGAAAGATAAAAACTACGAGAGTATATACAGCAGGACGAATAAAAGAATCAGATGGATCATTTCAAGGAGGAGAATAAATATTACTCGGCAAGTTAGAAAAATGGGTAGTAGTAATTGAAAGCTATTAAACGAAACTGAAACAATATCAAAGATACTTCGATCCGGATACTCAAGCAATGAAAAAATACCCAAGTTGTTTCGCATCGGATAGATCATGATATACCGGAATGTCAAAGTTGACATATAACGCAGCCGTAAAAGAATGCCGACTAACATTATTAAAAACAGCAATTTTTGAGGAAATCCAAGGAAAAGTATATCGAGAACCTGGAAGAGAACAAGAGGAAAAGCTATGAGAGAATTGATTACAACTCGGAAAATTACAAGACGAATAATAATTTCAAAGCTGAAATCAGAGGACACCCCAGTGGTGGTGGTATCCAAAGATAGCGATGTGGGAATGGGATTTATAAAGGAAAGTACAGTCAGTAAATGCGACGAGATGGTAATTAGCACAAACTACAAAGGCATCTTCCTGTCACAGAAAACCATACCAAATGCAACAGAGAAGCTAGGAGATAAAGAGATAAAATTATACTTATATGCAAACAATAAAATGGATTTCTTGTTCCATCGTGGATTAACATCCATAGAAAAAGTTTATCATGATCTATTACAGAATGAATGCGCTTTAAATAGAGAAATATTGAGAACAAAATTAGCCATTTCAATCACAAATCCAGATAATGCAATTCCGTTATTACCTCTGCAAGAAGGCAACTTTGGAAGAATAGTGGGAGAAGTGATGTACACCTATCAATGTGAGAAAACAACGGCGAGACTACCAGAAAAATCATCGATAACAAGAGATAAATGTACAAATGAATTGGAAATAGTCCACAACGGAAAAATTAGATCCAGTAGAATTTTATCCAAATTTATTCAATTGTAGTATTGTGTATGGACCGTTATTCGGGGAGGAAGACGGACGATGGATAATATTTACAAGTAAATCACCAACACTAGCACCAAAGAAATTTGGTTTAACATAATTGACCTCAGAATTAAAATTCAAACCTGTCGACGTATCTAGAAATGGATTGTATAATATAAAAGATTTAGAATCAGCAAGAGCAAACATGCTTTTCCCAGCATATAGACAGGCAATCTTATCAAACCTTCGTTACCATCGCAGGCGGAAACTACTACGGTGGAAGTCCGAATTACGAATTATTGCTATCTCCAGAACATTTTAAACATGCGACATCTAACATGATTAAGTCAATGAGGGGACGATTTCTGATACTTGGTCAAATGATGGCAGGAATATTGGGAATAATACTCATAATTCAAATAGTAAGAGTAATTTTGAACCAAATTTTGGCTTGTTTCGATATTTACAAACGTGAAAGAAAAGTTAACTGGAAAATGGCAATGGGATTTTTACCGTTCTTAGCAAAAACTATGGTCCTCCATGGACATTCAAAGGATATTCACTGAATCAAGAAATTAATGGAAATTCTATCAAAAATATAAGGAACCGACGATGAAGTCGGACGAAAATTAAAATTACTGATGAAAATGGAAAAAAGAGAAAAATCAAGCCAAAGAGAGAAAACGAGGCGGATGGAAAAGATGGATAAATGACAAATTAAACAATAATGACGAAGATAGTAACGACGACGATGATAATCAAATAGGAAGAGTAATTATGAGTAAAGGTATTGCACCACTTTGGGAAATGGGAAATCGAGGTCAATGGAGAACAAAAATATACCATCAGTAACTTATGAGAAGCTCACAAAACCAGGAACTAAAAGAAAGACCGCGGATGGGTACAAGAATGATACCAAACGTATATCCAGTAGTATTTGAACCGAACTGGAGAGACATTGAACTTTTAATCGAATTTAAAGATATTTTTGCAGCATCTGATTTAGATCTGGGTACCAACGATGTAACTCAACACGTTATTCCATTGACAGATAATACATCAATTATACTGAGGCCATATAGACTGGCAGAAGCTCAAAACTCCGTAGATGCTAGATGCTGGAGTAATAGAACCGAGTTGTTCACCCTGACAATTTCCTGTAGTAATGTGAAAAAGAAAGACGGTGCACAACGATTTTGTATTGATTATAGACGGTTAAATGCAGTTACGAAAAGAGATACTTATCCATAACCAGATATTAATGAAATGTTACAAATGTTGCATGGGGCAGCATATTTTACATCACTAGACTTAAAAAGCGGATACTGGCAAATCAAAGTGAAAGAGAAGAATCGAGAGAAAACAGCGTTTACGATCGGGAAAGACCTATATCAGTTTAAAAAGATGCCATTTGGATTAACAAACGCACCCGCATCATTCCAGAGATGCATGAATTTCGTAACTCACGGAACAAAACAATGTATGGTGTACATTGATGATCTATTAATATATTCAGATACATTTGAACAACATTTAAAAGATATCAGAAATGTGTTTGTCCGATTACGTCAGTGGAAGTTGAAACTGAAGCCTTCAAAATGTGATTGGGCCAAAGAGAAACTTACATTTCAAGAATTACCAATTCATGAATTAGTGAAAAAGGATACGTCTTTCGTTTGGGAGAACGAACAACAAGTTCCATTTGAAACGTTAAGGGATAAACTAATATCATCCCCAATATTAATTCCTACAAACTTTAATAAACCATTTCTATTAGCAACAGATGCAAGTGGATACGCAGCTGGAGCAGTATTAGGCCAGTGGGACGAGGAAAACCTTCAGAGAGCGATTGGATATTACAGTAGAACGTTCAAAAAGCACGAAAGAAATTATTCAGTTACTGAAAGAGAAGCCCTGGCAATAATTTTAGCTATCAAACATTTCAATAATTGCTGTGGGGACATGAAATAATAATCACAACTGATCACCAACCTTTGGTATGGCTAGGTCAGCACAAAGAAGCATCAAGCCGATTAATGAGATGGGCAATGCAACTTCAAGAATATTCACCATACATAAAATTCAAAGCAGGAAAAGCTAATGCAAACGCAAATTGCATGTCGAGATTTGTTTTCGAAGAATAATGGACAATGACGTGAGACGTATGTGCATGATAATTGCAGAGGATATTGATTTTACCCAACTGAAACAAGAGCAAAGAGAAGATAGTGAGTTAAAATTAATAATCGAATATTTAGATTCAAACGATATAAAAATCTTCGAAAAATCAAATCAATTAAAAGGGCATATGGAGAAAAATCGACATCGGTATACAATCGAGAAGGAATGGTTGATGGTAATGGAGGGAGACAAGAGATTGATGTGCTTACCAGAAAGTAGACGAAAGGAAATTCTGATACAATATCATGATGGAAAATGGGGCGGACATATGTCAGCCAAGAATACTGAAGCCAGACTGAAACAAAAACATTATTGGCCAAACATGACAGATGATGTGAAAGATTGGATAAAAAATTGTCTAATATGTGCTACTCGAAAGATCACAGGAAATAAAATGAAAGCACCATTGAAACCGATGCCAATACCCCCAGAACCTATGACAATGATAGCAATGGACGTTGTAGGTCCACTACCGGAATCTGATAAAGGAAATGTATATATACTGATAATAACTGATTACTTAACGAAATTTCCATAGTCATTCGCGATGCCAGATCAGAAAGCAAAAACAATTGCCAAAATCTTAGTAGAGGAAATATGTTGTCGATATGGTACACCAAAGCAAATTTTGACTGATCAAGGAACCAATTTTATGAGCAAAATACTAAGCGAAGTGATAAATTATTTTCGAATCGCTAAACTGAGGTCAAACACCGTTAATGATTGCAGCCGCAGTTGATGATAAAAAGGTCCTTAGAAAATTAATGAGAACAGGTTCAGTACTCACCGAAAAAGATGAAAAAGGATGGACAGTCCTTACTTATGCCGTGAAATCAAAGAAAGCTATGGCAATGGAATTTATAATGGTTAATGCAACAATAAGAGGATTTAAACGTATTATGAGCAAATAGATACATGATGGAGGAGGCAATAATTAGAGGTCATGATCAAGCAGCAGCCTCATTAGTAAAATGGACAACAGGACGTTGTAAAACCAAAATATTAAATGTAAATGAATTCAAAGAGCATGAAAATATATTTTTGCGAAAAGCCATCAAAACTAGACGAAATTTACCAAAAACCATAAAAGCACTTTTTAAAAGAAAAGAGATAAAATTCACCGACAATGAAAACGAATCAGAAAGAATTGGATCGGGAAAGGAGGAACTAGAAACTGGCAAAGGAAACAATAAAATTCATTTGGATGGAAAGTTGAAATAGACGAAATCGAGAGAGACAAAGAAAACATAATAGAAAAATATGATGAAATTATCAGATTAATAAATGTCGAGGACTACATTTCCAAGAACACCCCGGATGGTGAAAATAACGACGAAAATGATAAAGACGAGTAAGATGACCAAGGAGACAGCAAGAACAACGAGAAACAAGACCCAGGATTAACCAGCGGAAAGGAACTGCAATCAGATTTAAAAGAAAACGAAAATCAGAAATCAACCAAAATTATAAATGATGAAAAACAGACGGTAAAACTACAAAAGAATCAAAATAAGCAGACCCTACTACAAAGATTATTAATATTAATAACGAAAAATAATCTAACAGAAGCAAAAAAATTCCCTAATGAGAAATTAGAAATGGCAATCGATCGTGATGTATATGAAGTAGTGGTTTCATTCACTCTAATGTCTATTTTATATTTATCTTCGGTTTACTTTCGTTTGCATCGTTCGTCGAAACTAACTCCGCTATATTTTTCGAATTGATATTTTGTACCCTTTATATTTATACCTTTCCCAGGGCCACAACGCGCTCTTTCGGGGGTTTGGCGATAGGATTTAGGAAGGGAGAATACAGGACGGTTCCAGCGACGCCTTCACCGCAAGTTCCCCGCTAACCACCGGTTTAATCAGGGGCAAAAAATTCATTTTTCTTCCTTGTGTGCTTGTTTGCTATAAAAGTATAAAAATCTGTGAATGGATTTTATTTCCCGCGATGGAGATTCAAATCGAAAAAATGAATTCCCTAGTAAGTTCATAATGATATCCTGTCAAATGTAAAATAGAAAAATAAAAGAGTTATATGAAAATGCCTTTAATTTTAACCATTACATAATGATATATAAGATATGCATAATAAAAATAACAAATTTTACTTTTTTGAGTTCTGGATATCGCGATCTCAGCAAAATAATAGTGACAAATGAAATTTACAACTTCGGTAAAATAAATAATAAAAATGAAATTTTTGACTTTAAATAATAAAATACGACTTTGAAAGAGTACGTGATAAGATTTTAACAGATGCACTGAATTTTGTCTGCCCAACACTGCTTTATATACTACGATTTTCCGTGTATGTGTTTTGATGCGGTAAAACAAGGAATTTTAATTTATACTTTTAAAATATAACTTTTTAATTCTTTTGATTTATCACTAAATTTTTTACATTTTTTGTATAAAAATTTAATTACATTTTTAATTATTTTATTTTTCTTTTAGATTAACCATTTTCCTTTTAGATTTAGTTTTCCCGCTCAAAAACACATAGGCATAATCGTATTGGTCAAACAAGAATGGGCTCAAATTAGTTTTTTCCCAAAATGAGTAATCCTCTTTGTTTGAATGACCTTGAGAACATTTTTATGAGTCATGGTCTTTGTTTGAATGACATTAAAATTTTGATGGGTCATGGTCTTTGTTTGAACGACCTTGAGAAATTATGATGACTCGTCCAATGACCTTGAATGAGTCATTGTCTTTGTCTTACAAAAAATTGTACTTTTAGACTTTGAAAAAAACTTTTTACTCTCCCCTCCAGGGTGAGTTTGTGGTGAGATGATTTTGCGGTGACACATCCCACTGCTCAGATATATGGTAGTATCAGCTTATTTTATTTATAATATGTTAGGTTTGTACAAACGACGTATGCCAAAATATACTCTAGGTGGGCATATATTTACAATCACAGAAATAATAAAAAAATCGATAGAACCGTTTGTGTTGAAGAAAGGTGGATGGAAAATGTTTACTAGCACAGCAGGCAATAGTGATCAAATAGAAATATTACAAGTCAAATTACGTGAATTACTAACCGAATTTGAATGAAAAATTGATGTACATGATCCACGAGCAAGTCAAAGAGGAATAAAGACAATTCTAACAACTATATTAATCTGAATGATGTGTATTAAAGGAGCAGAATCATTCTTAACCCGCCATTTACCAAGCCATTTTAGAACTTCGCATACCAAACCGGTCATTTTGACCGACTTATGTTATATTATTTATATGTTTATTTATAGATTTATATTATTTATAGACAGATTATTTATATGTTATAATTATAAAAATAATAATTAAATATAAATAAATAATGTGAAATCTCGCGTCTCTAAATTGTAGCCTGCTAAAAAGCTAATTTCTAAGCACGCCTATGTCGAATGTCAAAACTTTTATATGCCGTTCGATGTTGCCAAGTTATATGTATATTATCAATAATTTGAATTTTGTAATTAATTTTCCAAATATTGGAGATTTTATGAAAGATTTTTGTTTTATAATAATAAATTTTGAATAATATAATCAAAATAATTATTTAAACTTTTTTATTGATTGATTGATTTACCGGTCATTTTGACCGGCTTGGTACGGCATGGGTTAATGTAAGATTGCGACGATATAAAAATAAGTCAAAGGTATTCATTGAAAGATACCGAGGAATGCAAAGCGGAAAATCCAAGGATGTTAAGAACGATGACAACAGCAACATCATATAACGTATATCAAAAGGAAGATTGTATTATAGCGGCAATAAAAGAATGTACAGTTACACGGAAAATATTTGCATGTCATTGTGGACAATATTGGCACAGCTCAATTATCGATCCAGGAACTGAATGGTCAGTAGTTATGTTAACACGTGAACAATGAGAAGACAGATTTCAAAGAGGAAGAATTGCACTCAATGGTAAAATCGAAATATTCAGAGAAATCGGAAAAAAAAACGGCACGAGTCTATATAGCTGGACAAATTGAGAAAATTTTAGATTGATTCAAAAATCGTGTTTTGGGATAATATGTGAAAAATATTTTAAAAAATTCATTGATTTTAATTTCAGATTCTCACTTCTCTACTTCTATTAGTTTATTCTTAATTAGGGGTTAAATCAAAGTTGAATGACATCTATAAGAGGTCCTCGGTAATTAATTTAGACCCTCCTTAAAATCGTAAAATGCGGTTTAACTCCTATTGGTTAAAACATAAGAATTTATTTTGTTCTATTTTTAGGCATTTAGAAGGAAAATTTATTCGTGATTGGTCAGATTTATTTAGGTTACAAATTTATCAAATTTTTGAAACTTTCTTCAGATTGTTCCCATTCCTACTCAAAATCCATCTCAATATGGTTGGAACTCTTTGTGGGCAGGATCGTAGACGACCTCTAAGGTTAATATTTTATTTATTAATTTTCTCATGCTTTATCTAGAACTGAATTCAACGCTTAAACAAAAGAAGAAATTAAGAAATTCTCCTATTTGGAATTATTCCAGCACAATTTTCCATAAAATCAATTGGAAATTCAATGCAAAATTTTATTTAATTTAGTAAAAAATTGTTTTGGTCAGAGTGTAATCGATTCTGTTCAACAATTTTCGTTCACTATTCATACTAGATCGGTCCCACTTGCTCATCGGATTACTTTATCCTTTCTCTTTTTGACACCATTGGCTACTATATTTCAGATCGCCTTCTCCGGTGAAATCACAGAAAACAAATTATGATTAATTATTGAAATACATAAAAAGTAGATTATGACTAATTTAATTCATGATTTTTCTTTAGTATAGTTGATTATTTAAATGTACCAAATAAATATTTTGTACCCCTTATTTTCTTTTGTTTTTACTGGGTGTATTGAAAATAAATAATTAACTTGATGATGATCGATTTTCACAGGGATCTAACAAAATTTATTCGTATCTGAATTTTAGCGGTTGATATCTAGGGAATTCCGAGTTTACATGAAGGATCGCCTGAAAATATATATGAAAAGCATCCATTTACCAACATAATAATTATTATAAATCGACTTAATGATGAATTTTTATTCGAGGATTTCCTGGAATTGAGCCTGAAAAGTTTTAGAGTTATTTACCCCATAAGATCGTAAATTTAATTTAATGAAATGATTATTTATTATTCGAATCGCCTGAAAATGGTATGAAAATAATCATTAAAAATTTATCAATATTTATTAAATTGAACAAAAAGTAATAATTATTATGATTTCTCGACACAGTCTCAAAATCAGTAGATATTTCGCAAATTTTCATTTTTCATTTCATTTCTTCTTTGCCTTCCTATTAATGATATCAAATTTTATTAATTCTTTTTTACTACTTCTCATTCTTAACAAATACTTTTCTTATTTGATAATCAAATTCACTTTATTTCGTTTCTTTTCTTTGAGTCAACATGGTGAGTAATAATACTCGTTGCATGGAAATATACACCTTCTCTCTGGTTTGGGTTAGGGTGACATATTCTTTGTTCTTTTTATATTATTTAAATTTTCTTCATGATCATTCGCTCTCTACTGAGGGTTTGACGTTGAGGTTCTTGGAGAGGAGACATGACCTGGCGAACTACCATTCAATACGGGTACCTCTCACACCGAAGTACTAGTTCTAGACTAGTTGGTTGATTTTCATAATTGATAATTTAAAGATTAAACGATAATAATCAATAACAATAATAATGATAGTAAATAAAATAGATTTTCTAATTTAACATCGTTTGGCTTTCAAATCTTTGAGACACTACAGAGTTGGCAATCTACGAAATTAATGATAACATTTAATCACAATAATAATAATAATATTAATAGTAAATGTAATGAACGATTATTAATTATATTCTAATTTTAACTTTAAATTTATTAATCATACTGGAGAGTTGGTCATGAGGCATCTTGTATAGACCAAGTACCATGGGTAACTTATTGAAGTAGAACTGTCCTTCTTTTGTACTAAATGCCGTCTTGATTTGCGAATTTTCATTCAACTCTGCTTGATAATAGGCCTGTCCTAAGTCAATGGAAGAAAATATCTTAGACTTTCTAAGCACTCAAATAATAATTGCATATCTGGCATAGGAAATGAAAATTTTCTCTGTAACCCAATTTAATAACTTTAAATCTAGACACATTTTTATCAAGCCATCTGGTTTTCAAACTTTCACTAATCTTGTGTCCCATGGACTGACGTTTCCTCACAACTCCAGCTTCTAATAAATTCTGTACTAATTCTTCAACTTTGCCTTCTAAATGCATGGGTTGTCTTCTGGGGTTTTTGTAAAATTGTAGTACCTGAAGTCTTTATTTCATGTGTTATTACTTCTGTATGATGTAAGTCAAATCTGGATGCCATAAAAATGTTGCAAAACTTAAATATTAAAGTACCCAACTTCAAATTCTTGTCCAACTTGAGTGTCAATAACGTAATCTTTAACCAATCGGAATCTGTAAATCTCTTGTTAACTAACGAGGATTCAATATTATTGACTTCCTTAACCTCCATGCCAAATATTTTCATGGTGTCTACTCCTCGTATGAAATCATGATGAATTTTCCTAACAATAATAACATACAATTCTCGAAATTTTTGTTCCATTTTGCAACAATTTTAACGCTTTTGAAAGGTTTCTCGTCTTCGTTTGAAAATACTCCACTCAATCGTATTCTGCTGCCAATCAATATAGGACTGCCAATCAATCTCCAACATTTCTCATTCATCACACTGATTGAAGCTCCGGAATCCCATAGCATCTCTACAATAAATCCATTTATTTCCATCATACTCCACTTTCTGTCATCATCCTTCTTAAACATTGCATCCTTCTTTTCAACATTTCGTTTTTTAAACTCATCTACTGTCTCGACTGACAAAATGTAAGCAAAAAGATCTTCTTGGTTTTATTTTCGTCTTAATATTATGAATTAGTGGTTCTATTAATTCATCTGATCTATCACCGTTTTCTTCATGTATAAAATAAATGTTTCATTCTAGTTTTTGTGTATTACTTCATCATTTCACTAACAAATTATAACTTCTAAACGAATGACCTTCCTTACTGCATATTACACACTTGTACTTCAATAGGCATTCAAATCTAATATGGTCATTTTGTCCACAACAAAAGCATTGACCAGGTTTTAACCATCCTTCTACTGATTCTGGTAAACCACAACATCTATTATAAATCTTTCGTGCGATATGTTTCATTGTAACTATAAAGGTGGTGGTCTATTCTACGTAGTTGTTCTCTCATTATATTGTTCTGCCACGGCTTTTACTTTATCAAATTGTCTTTCGTTTCATTCATTTCCATTTTGGTAAGTTATTTCTGTTTGACGATTTAGGCATATTCTGTTATAAAAAGATTTTTGTTTATCTTGAGTAACGTTTGCATAAGTCAAGTTAACTACTGCTTGGACTTCTCCAGATCGTTTTTTGTATCGTAACCTCATGCTTCATATACCTTTGCTAAATTTCTAATTTCGTTTCTTGTAATATTGGCCTTCATCGATATAATTTCTTTCAAACGGTTATTCAGAACTCTGTCGCATAAAATCAGTTTTACGATGTTTTCTTTTAAAATTCCACAGTCAACTTCGTCAACAACTTTCTTTACTTGAATTTCAAATGTAGCGAATCTTTCATCTAGATTTTGTCTCACTGATGATAATTCACAAATTTTATCCATAATGGACTTTGTGTCGATAAACCATTCACGAGCATTTTCACTAGTCATGGAGATGTCTTTATATTCTTTCCAAAGGATATACTTTAATCATATCATTATTTTACAATCCATTATTTATTTTTTACAATAATATGTACGTTTGACTCAAGCATTTTCAGTAAAACTCATACGAAAATATTTTAGTGCAACAAAATCAAGCTAAAACTCTGGATGTTGAGACGTTTCGACGGGACGTGGCCTTTTACACCACGATAAGGCTTTGGAGCAAAGCCGTCGAGCAGAGTCAATGATGCTGCAGGATGGAGGAAACCTGGAAGCGGTCGGAACAAACGAAGAGGCTCTCACAGCATAATGAATTGCTCAAATCGCAACACGTGGAAATGACGATGGAAATAGAAAAGATAAAACGGGAAAATCAGCAGCTAAGACTGAAAGAAACTTTCCGAATTGAGATCGAACATCATACAAATACGGCGGGAAGTACCAATATATTCAACACATAAGATCTAGGTTGAATCATTTTCATGCACTCCGTTTCAGTACTCGTCCAACAACTCAAACATAATAAGCCATGTCCCATTAAAGCGAGAGGGAAAAGCGGCAAAGGTTCAAAGCAGCTCGATTGATGGGTCAAATGAAGAAGCTCATGCCAAACATCTTGGACTAAAATTTAATTGACGTGGTTTTGATATTAATAAATAATTTGCTTTTTGTTCGAATCGATGATCGTTTTGGAATGAATCTAGATTATTTCATAAATAGTAATATTAAAATATATTAAAATGGTCTAAATATCTCAATTATTGATACTTTTTCAATTAAAGTGACAATAGAGGGACTCTTAATTTAAATGAGCACGAATACCTTCTGTGGTAGCTCGAGAGCCCAAAGGTTTTCTGGGGTATTAGTAGTCATGGGAATATGGTTCACTTTTTACTAGAAACCGCCCATTGAAATACATTTCCAACGTCATTTTTGACGGGTATTCAATGATTATATCTTTTGTGCGCGCATCTGATGGTAATTCCATGAAAATGGCCTCTAAAATCTTATATCTTTTTACTCATCAGGTGCCCAGCTTTTATACCAAAACTCTTCATAGCATCAATTCCGCCAATGGGATTTGGATGAATTCTTGCAACTATTAATGCATTTATTAATCGACACTTACCATTCCAAGTAACATTTATCCATGTTGATTCCATCGGTTTTCCTCCCATTTCAGAGAATACCCCGCTAAGTATAATGCTTGTATCTACTAAAAAGGTTTTTCAATCTTTTGCCAAAAACCTTTACTCAAAACTGTTATAGCATCTCCTGAATACCATAGCGTATCAATTTCAACATCTCCCACTTTCATTCTGCCTCACTTTCTTCAAGTACTCGTCCGATACATCACATCTTTTCTATTTTCATTTTGATTTAAATTATTATTTATTGGTTCAACCCTATTGACGAAATGTAAGGAATAGGGTTGCTCTCATTTTTTTATTGCTTAGCCTCATGATCTATTATATATTCCTTACGATATACATCAGTATTTTCATCATGAATGTACATAATTGGTCTATTATAATTTTGGCTTCCCTTTGCCAATAAAGGATAGGCTTATTATCTTAATATTGAT
The DNA here is from genome assembly GCA_022537955.1 of Schmidtea mediterranea. NCBI lineage: Eukaryota > Metazoa > Platyhelminthes > Tricladida > Dugesiidae > Schmidtea > Schmidtea mediterranea. Next base: position 117,383,670 of record CM039680.1, read on the forward strand.
TTGAAAAGAAATTTATTATTTAATAAATTTTTACAAACCGGTCAAAAGGTAAGGATTTTTAAAATAACTTAGAGTTGACAAAATTAGAATTTTTTAAATAAAATTTTTAGCATAATTTTACAAAGAAATATTTTATACATGATTTTTAAATACAATTTTTAGTATAATTTTACAATGAAATTTTTATACACCTTTTTAATTGATAAAACTTTTAGTGTAATCTTACAATGAAATTTTATTTATCACTTTACAATGAAAGAAATTTTTCAAAATATTTTTTCAAAGAATTTTATTAAATGGGTTTCAGTGTTACTTAGTAATACCTAAGGTAGATAGTAGTCATTCGCAAGAGCAAACCATCTCCTTCACTCTGAGTAACACACCCTTAATAATAAAATAATAATAGAAATAATAATAGAAATAATAATAATAATGATAATAATAAAAATAAAATTCATAAAATAATAATAGTAATAATAATAATAATAATAATAATAATAAATACATCAACAATCAAAGAAAAAGTTAACTTACTTGGTTTGAACTTCTGAATACTGATAATCCTTACACACTGAACAATCAACTGATTAATAACTAAACAACAATAACTAGGTATTGTATATAAATGACTGAGTACTGTACAACTCACTATATACATACTAGGCATTTAATAATTGAGTGTGTTATTCATTAAAATTCCCTATTTGAATAATATTTACCTTTTACACCGATATTCAACCAACTTAACCCCTTTAAAAAATATCATTGAAATCGTTCTTAACAGAATAAATCTCTTTAAAATACTTGCTTATTGACTATACACACACAAAAAACAAATAAGTATTAATACTTTTTTACTGACCAAGAAGAATAATTGAAATAAAATCATATAAAAGGTTGAACCAAGAAATACAAGTTCAAATAAAAATTTTATGAATAAAAATCTTCACTGTTTTTATCGATCATTTCTGTCTCCAAATTGGAAAATTATTTGGTTGCTTAGTTACCTGGCTGCTATCAAGTGACTATTAATCAAATTCATTGAAGCCCAATCTATTATTATATTTTCTCTGAATAAAAATACATTGGGATTAGAAAGGCAAACATATCGCACAAGTGATGTACGCATTGGACATTGATGTAAGCAAACCAAGAATAATTAAACTTCATCAACAAATGACCATATATACTAACATCATCGATCCTATAATTGTTGGTGATACATGTTTTTCTCTATTAAAATCTGTATGGGTCGATAAACATGACTAGTATGAAGTTGTCAATATAAATTTTGAGAATTCCATGTATATACCAATATCTACATCTTGTATAAACAATATAGAAATAAATATTCGTGATGATAGCGGGAAATTTATTGAATTTAGTAAAGATACAAAAACTCATTTAACCCTACATTTTAGTAAAATAGATGGCTAATAACGATATTATAACTATGTATAGTGATAGCCAAACAGGCGGCGATTTGCCATATTTTATAGGGAAACAATATGGTTCCGGCTGGTTGAGAACAATTGGTGGATTTGCACTCCCGATTCTTAAACATCTTGGTAGTTTTGGAATGAAAACTGCTAAAGATGTGATAATGAATGAACAGAAAATATTGCCATCTCTTAAAGCAAATCCCATGGCTGAGCTAGGGAAAGGTTTACCGGGTATGTTCACAAAAGACCCTGCTCCTGCTCCAAAATGTAAAAAAACATTGCTCATCGCATATAAACAAACGAATGAAAGGACATGGAACTATATTTGAAAAATGATTTGTGGTAAATCTGAATTGTGCACATTTGAACGTTCATAGCCTCAGGCTGTAATTGAGTATGGGACTTTTGAAGAAGTATTTCCTATGAATTCTCTTACGGATAGTAGAAATAATGTTGAATTTTATATTAATGGTTCTCAAACTGAATATTTGAATTTGAACGATACTTTATTGACTGTTCAGATTAAGGTTGTAGATAAAGATAGAAAGGCATTGGCTGAAGCTTCAGATGTAATACCGAATAATTTCTTGTTTCATACGCTTTTTATGGATGCAATTCTTAGTTTTAATAATATCAAGATTGAGGGTGGAAACATATATTCACAAAGCTATAATTTAAACTATTTTAAATTAACAATACCGATACTAAAATACATGTCTTACTCTTATGGGTTATGGTAGTGTCGATGATAGGAACAAATGGATAAAGGGCTCAAAATTATTTACCATGTTTTGATCATTACAGCTTGATTTCATGGATCAACCTAAATATTTACTTCCTGGTGTTAATATCCATATGCGGTTGAAAAGATCTGATTCCACGCTATCATTAACTTCGGTAACGGGGAAACCAATATGTCAATTAGTTGACGCAAAATTATTGGTAAGAAGAGTTCGCGTTGAACCCAGTGTATTAGCCGGTCATCAACTTGGTCTGAATACTAAACATGTAATTTATCCGTTATAAACTAAGGAAATTGTTTCATTTGGTATTGGTCATGGTGCATCATCTTTCTATAAGGAAAAAATATAAAGTGATCGAAGAATGCCAAATTTTATACTTGTAACATTTAAATCTGAAACTCAGTACAACGGATCATACACTGCTTCGAGTTCAACTTTCAAACATTGTAATGTTACTTCATTATCATTATCGAAAAATACAGATTATCGAGAAACATACACTCAAGATTTCGATAATGATAATTATTGCGCTACATATAGGCAAAGTATAGTGAGAAATATGAGTTTTTTGGATAAAAACTTGAATTGCGGTATAACACTTAAAGAATTTAAAACAAAATACCCTTTCTTCACGCGTATGATTTTGATTTGAATCAAAGTCAATTACTACAAAATGGAAATCTGCGACTGGATATCAAATTTCCAAAAGCTACAGATGAACCAGTTCATGTTATAATATACGGTGTATTTAAAAATGAAGTGCAAATTACCGCCAATAGAACTCTACTTGTATAAATGAAGTAAAGAAATGAAGAAATTTGCCATGGAGTAAGTTTTATAAAACTATTGTTATTATTATAATAGTTCTGTTCAGATAAATAGAATTGGTACTCAAATACTGGGTAAAGAATTTGTTGGAGTTTATCACTTAGACAAAATTTCCTATTAAAAATCAATCAAGCTATAATTGTCAACACTTATTCATCAACTCTTGGAGTTGAACATTGGATTGCTGTCTATATAAAACCAGATAAAATATATGTTTTTGACCCCATGGGTTTCTATTACCCTCCTCTATTGATCAAAAAACTATCGGTAATTGGTGTCCCCGTTGAATATAGCAAAATTCGGTTTCAACACCCATTAACTATTACTTGAGGTCAACATTGTCTTGCTTGGCTAATGTATAAACATTGTAATTAAATATATGTTTTGTAAAAATGACTTATTATTTCATTGATATTCGATTTGATAATATTAGAGAATTATGTATTATTGATGTGAATAATATTTTAGAGCCTATACATTGTGTTTACATTAATTCGAAAATTAATGAAGGATATTTGAAAACAATGAAAAATGAAAAAATTTTCTATGTTAGCGATGAAAGAAAGTATCAAAAATTAAAGAAAAGCTTCTCGAATTTACGATTAATAAAGTATCATTTCAATACCCTTTGACAAATCCCAGAAAATATTCCATGTATTTATTGGAAATCATCTAAATTGTTAAGACAAAGTACGCTGTATAAAAAGCATTAATTATCAATATTTTTGATATTAACAATTTCAATTTTATTTTTCAAAGCTTCCGGTGACTTTAAGTAGCTATGGTTACTATGCCTACTTACCGGGTGATATTTTGTGACAGTAAATATGATTTCTAAAACCTTATTTACTGTCCAACTGCTTCCTTCTACAGTTCGAACATAAATCTTTTCATCCAAATTCTTTATACATTCTTCCAAAAATGTCTCAGAATATTCTGCGACCCGATTTGAAATCCATGCTGATTTGCTTCCTCCGTCTTTAATAAAATCAATATTCACCTCAAATTAAAATTTTGCTTGGTCAAGTTCGTTTAATGTATTCCTCAATTCAAGTAAAATTGGAACGGGCAAATCGATTGTTAGCCTATTATACCGTTAAATATTTAATTTAATTACTCTGTGTGAACGATTCAATCATATTCGATCACAGGTAAATCTTTATAGTCATCTTGTCCACCATCTTGTCAACCATTTTCTCCACAGTCTTCTTCTCCATGATCTTTTTCTCCACGGTATTCTTCTCCACGATCGCCTTGACCATCTTCTCTACGATTTTGTCCACGGTCTTCATCATTATCTTCATTGTCATCGGAAATTGAAATTACTTCATTTTTTTTGAAGGTTTTAATTAATTGAGCAAAAAGCTCTTTTTTATTTATTTTAAATGATGATAAATGATTTTTATGATTATTAAAAAAGAATTAATTAATAATAAAAATAATAATAATATAAATATAAATAAAAAAAATAATAATAAAGCTAATTTATCGGTTTAAAATTTTCAAAGTTTTTAGCAAAAGTTGCTATTAAATTATTTTATTTCAATTCGTTTAATTCATTAATTTTCTACTTTTATATAAATTGTCGATTTTTGGTCAAATTTCTTGTTATTATGTTATTTTTTTATGTAAATTTCGTGCAGTTCTTGATGCATTTGGTATTTATTTTATTTTACTTTTGTGTTTTTTAATTTTATATTAATTTATGTTCTCTCAAACTTAAGGGTGTTTAGTTGATGTTATATGTTGTATTTTCTAGGGGTCCCAAATTAATTTTATATTATTATTTTCGTACTCGTCTCGTCAATTGGCACCGGCAGATACCCATTTCCCCTTGAAAATATTGATTTTAATTTTTTGATTATTTTTAATTAATTAATTTATTTTCCCAAATTTTTTTATTTATTATAATAATTTTTGAAAATCGCCTAACCCCAACATATCTCCCCCTTTAATTGACATTCGTCCTCGAATCTGTATGTTTTCTGGTTGATCTATTAATATAATAATTATAATAATAATTATAATATATGGAATATATATACACGTAAACCCACTAATATGAGTTATGTCGAATTTCAGATCACATCTGAAATTAGTTTTACAATGAAGTTTGTTTGAAAAAAATATTTGTTGAATGGAAAATGATAGAAATTTTGATATGAAATTACAAACAAAAAAATTTTTCTAAGGCTGAAAAGTAAAAACTTTATAACTCATTCAGTTCCAAGTCATTAGTAAATAAAAAGCCATTAATTTAACAATCAATACTTGAAATTTTGGGACAATTCTTGTATTTCTATAAAAATAATAAAAATATATACATTTCTCCAATTTTGTGCAATTTTATTTCCACAGGCAGTTATTTAAATGTAAAGCTTTCCGTATATGGTGGACAATTTAGAAAATGCTAGCAGCAATTATCAAATGTTCTCCTGTATTAATTGGAGTTTCATAAATTAATAAAATAGCAATAATAATAATAATAATTTTTCTCATGATAATTGAAAGTTTTTTTTTATTGAATTATTCCAATTTTATTTTATTCTAGGGAAATTTTGTAAAATTCCCAATTGATAAATAAACAGTCTGTCACGCCACATTTCCTTTGATCACTACAATCGCTAAGTGGATCGGGGAAATCATTTAGTCTAAAAATTCCAAGGAATCGATTTATTTACGCACATACAATCCCATAAATTATGAATGCATGCATGCCATAAAGAATTACAAAAAGCAACGAATAGGAATTCAATAAAATATGAGACTAAATTTTGGACATTGAACAGGAATGAAATTCCTCTGCGAACTATTAGACTAATCGAGGTGAATGGGAATTTTCCCAATTTAATTTAGGAAATATCTTGGAGAAATTTAATTTTAGATGGAGCTTTGCTCCTTAATAATTTTCCCTTTATCTGGGAATTTAATTTATTAATATAATTTTGCTCTCCCCGAGTTAATTGAATTTACTCATGGGAGAATTATATTATTATTTTTTTTTGATTTCTCGTCTTTAACGGCACAAAAACTCTCGCCGACTAGCCAATGAGACGACTCTATTTTCTGCTGTGTCATTGGCTGTTTCTTTTTTTCCTTTTCCCTAAAAATGGGAAAAGGTAATTGTTATTCATTATAATCTTGTATATTTTTGAAATTTAGATTTTAAAAAAACAAGAAGATTTAACAGTTGTTAATGAAATCAATGTCAATTTTATGGGGAAATTTTCCAAGTTTTCATGTTCATGTCCAGTATATAAAATTTATTTCAAAATTTTATTTAATGTAATGTGGGAAATTAATAGTAAAAAATTACACAATTGAAAAATTGACTATCAAATATCCGATCGATAAAATCCTTATTTGGATTCATAAATGCATTACAATAAGGTTCTTTGGCAAATGCGTCAACCACTCAGTAAACTCGATGATCTGTGAATACTGACGAATGACGACGGTTGATACCGAACCGTTTTCAGTCATAAGTTTCGCGTCTATGGATCTCACAATAGCACGTTTTTTGACAACGTTTCCAGCAGCAGGGTGATGATTTGATGATTTATTCATTAATTAAGTTTTATGATTTATTGTTGATAATAATTTAAATGTTTCCTTAGGAATTATAATTAAGAAAGGTTCAAGATACCCATCCTCAGTGCAATAATTGCGGGGAGACCAGTCAAACTAAAGGCAAAACAATTTGGTTCAGGCAAAAATATATTCATAATATTTATAATGATGACAACAATAACAATATCAATAATAATATTAATAATAGTAATTCTTTACCCTTATAATTTTATCGATTTAATTTATTTTTTCCACATTTTATATCATATATCGATAATAACAATAATAACAACAACAACAACAATAATAATAATAATAATAATAATAATAATAATAATAATAATAATAATAATAATAATAATAATAATAATAATAATAATAATAATAATAATAATAATAATAATAATAATAATAATAATAATAATAATAATAATAATAATAATAATAATAATAATAATAATAATAATAATAATAATAATAATAATAATAATAATAATAATAGTAATAATAATAATATACTTGCGATAGTAATAGCAATTAATATTATTTAAATGTTTATTATATAGTCATTTATCTTTAAAATATTTCCCCTTCCCGATCATTGGTTACGCTACTGCTACAGATGATTGGGGTTGGAGTCCTTTCGCTCTCCGATCCAGAAGTTCAGGATCTGCGAGTTAAAGGAGTTATTATTTAATAATAATAATATTAATAATAATAATAATAATAATAATAATAATAATAATAATAATAATAATAATAATAATAATAATAATAACGATAATATAAATAATAATAGTGACAGTAATAATAATAATAATAATAATAATAATAATAATAATAATAATAATAATAATAATAATAATAATAATAATAATAATAATAATAATAATAATAATAATAATAATAATAATAATAATAATAATAATAATAATAATAATAATAATAATAATAATAATAATAATAATAAGAAGAAGAAGAAGAAGAAGAAGAAGAAGAAGAACATAAGAACACTGTATTCACATGTGAAACGGAGAGAATGTAATCAATTGCGTTTTTAGATTTGTTAATTCAACGCAAATATAAACATTATGAGACAGAGATTTATAGAAAACCAACTGATACTGGTCTTTATACTTCCCCAGAAAGCTTTTGTGAATTTAAGTGTAAGAGAAATATGGTGAAAGGATTGATTTATCGTTCATGGTCTTTATCTTCTACTTTTTCTAATTCGGTAAAAAGTGTTGATAAATTGGATGAGTTGTTGATAAAGAATGGGTATTCTAAATCATTTTTATTGTTGATAATAAAAGAGACTGTTGACAAATTGATTAAAAATCCTAAGGATCCATTTTTAGGAAAATCTGAGTGTAATTTGTCAAATGAGTGTGAATTGAGTGTTGATCTAAATAATAATAAAAATGGATATAAAAAAATTGAGCCTAAATATGTGTTAGTATTGCCGTACTCTGAAGGTTTTACAAATTATAAAAGGAAGTTAAGTAAACAGATGGGAAATTTAGAGTATAAAATCATCTCTAATTCGTGTAAGGTACGCAATATGTTTATTAATAAATCAAAAACTCCGGTTGGATTGTGTTCTGATCTCTTTTTTCAATTTACATGTAATGGGTGTAATCCCACATACATTGGAGAGACTTCCCGTCATCTTTGTACTCGAGTTCTAGAGCATTGTCGATTGAAGGGTTTGACCAATATTAGTGAGCACAATAGAGGATGTAAAAGTCAAATTGGAATGTCTGATTTTAGAATTTTGTTGAAAAGTTCTAATAATTAATGGGAACGCGTGATATGTGAAGCATTGTTGATAAGGTCATTGGATCCAAAGATTAATGCGCAAAGTGCTGTGACTACGAATGTATTGAATGTTTTTAAATAGTTTAAGTATGTTAAATCATGTTTATGTATTGTTTTTTAAAAAAACCTTTTTTTTAATATTATTAAAATAATTGAATTTTTAAATTACATTATTTTTAATAAGTTATAATATAAATAAAAATTATAATATTTATAGAAATAAAATTTTAAATTAATTAAAAGTTATGGTGGGTTTCTGGGTATTGATATTTGAAACTATATGGTTGTTACCCAGACAACCCCATATAAATATATTTCGCTTACCACTCGGCACCCGTTGCTAGGCAACGTTGGAACTGTGTTCTAGCAGTTAGATCGTCCGCAAAAAGTGAGCATTACTGCTAGTGCTATAATTGACCGAACGATCCATGGGTCCAACGAGCTGCCGATAGAAGGCCTGTGCTCGATTTCGATTTTCAGTTCCCATTATTCTACTATCTCTCTCAGATGTTAATCTATTCTCTCATATCCCTCATATTACGGCTATTCCCATAATTCCTATTAACACTTTCGTGTTGACCTCTCATACCAATTGCTCACTGATCCCATTTTATCATGCCTCACGTGTACCAACATTCAGATGATCATCGAAATAATAGTCAAATGATAACAAAACATGTCTTTTTATAAACGATAGTAACATGAATTTAGGGGTGTCCATTATACATTAGCGGATGTTCGAGCGGCTCGACGCTTAGCTCCCTCTTTTCGTCCTGGCCGATGAACCCTGGGATTTGGGGCGATCTTCGTAGTCGTCGTCGAGTCACGATACGCTAGCTGAGCAGGGACGAAAACAAGAGGGTATGTCACCGCTGCGCCTTCCTGACAGGCTGACACTGTCCCCTCTAGCCCTTTATTTGCGTCCTCAAGCTCTGATTTAGTTGTTTTTCTCCCGTCCAGCCGTTTTGTGCGGCTGTTAGCTTTTGATAGAGCGCTTTCACCTTTGCCGGCTCTACCCACGTGGCTCTAATTCGTTGAATTTCGTTGGACAGCTGCAGGAGTTGAGCACGGAGGCTTTCGTTAGCTTTCCGTGCGTTAGCTTTCCGTGTTATTATTCTATCGTTAGCCTGATATGCACCGTCAAAACGTATGCGGGGAATGTGCTCTCTCGAATATTATGTTACGGGTCTCACCTTTATTTATACCAGGGTCGATTCGGCTTAAAGGTAATTTGTTCTCTACTGTGGGGTCAATGTGAGCATCTTATTACTAGGCGTCGATCTACTCGATCCAGTCGATGAGAGGAGGTCCGAACGATATTTGTTGAGGAACATCGTATCTTACAATTGGTGTTCGTGCCAACTGCCACCAAAGGAGTTCTCGATTTTACGCAATATCTTGATAAACTATTCCCGTTTCTACAGATTGTTCAACTAGGCCATTGCCCAGAACTCATTATTTGTTATCCAACTATTTAATCAGCCATATTCGCTCATTCTATTTTGCTATTCGAGGAATCCGTCATTGTCAAGAGAACCATATCATCCACAAATGCGCTTTAATTTTCTCTATCGATTTTGTTTAATTTATGGTAAGAGGATAATCATCCAACAACTCATCCAGCAATTCTCTACATTGGTATGTTATTCATTACCGAAGAATCCGTGGTGTCAAATATTAATAGAATATGAAGGAAAATTCCTCTTATAGATTTAATCTACTACCAAAGGATTGGTTCGTTTAGTCATTAACAATACCATTAATAATCTTCTACTCCTACATTTCAAAAAAGTATCTTACTTTACATTAGTTATTTAGGTTATTATTACACAATCTAACATGGGTTCTCTTGACATGACCATTCCGACAAGAGGAATCGTAAGTTTCATTTCGAAGGAAAACGTATTCAGTTGCATTTAACAATTTTATCATCTCTGTTGGCAATTTATCAATATTCGGGTCGTTCCCTCATCGAACGGGTCAGAGTCCGATCGACGGTTATGTTTGAAGTGATGGGTCAACGTCTAGAGTAGTAAGATATGTCACCGCTAGACCATGTCACCGCTGGACCACATACCCCCTCCCCCACCCCCCCGGAAAAAATTTTTTTTGCGCTAAGTCCAAAAGTACAAATTTTTTAAAAGTACAAAAATTTTTTAAACAAAGACAATGACTCATTCAAGGTCATTGAAACAAAGACCATGACTCATCAAAAAATTTTAAACAAAGACCATGACTCATTAAAGGTCATTGGATGACTCATCATATTTTTTCAAGGTCATTGGATGACTCATCATATTTTTCAAGGTCATTGAAACAAAGACCATGACTCAAAAATTTTTCTATGTTTAAAAGTACGCGATTTCCTATGTCACCGCTGGACCAAAACATAGAATATTTTTCGAAATTTTTTCAAAATTTTTTCTATGTTGAAAAGTACAAATTTTTTCAAGGTCATTTAAAAGTAGGTCAAGGTCATTCAAAAATTTTTCAAGGTCACGGATTTTTTAATCATTTTTCAATTATAATATATCTACTTACTTTTATAAGTAGTATATATTTTGTAAATATTTTTAAAAATATTATTATTATTATTTTATAAATATTATTATTTTTAAAAAATATTATTATTTTTATTATTATTATTACTATTATTACAATGATTATTTTTATTATTGTACTACTTACTTTTATAAATAGTATATATATATATATATATATTATTTTAATTATTATTATTTTTATTATTATTATTATTATTACTATTATTATTATTATTATTATTATTATTAATATTATTATTATTATTATTATTATTATTATTATTAATATTATTACTATAATTAATAAAAAACAAATAAAACACATTATTATTTTTATTACTATTACTATTATTACTCTTATTAATAAAAAACAAATAAAACACATTATTATTAATATTTTTATTATTATTATTATTAATATTATTACTATTATTAATAAAAAACAAATAAAACACATTATTACCAAAATAAAACTAACAACAAAAATAAAACTATTATTACCAGCACTAACAAAACACATTATTACTAAATTAATACTAATAAAATTATTATTAACAATAAAAACAAATAAAACAAATAAAACATATTATTATCAACAAAAAAAGACCAAATTGTTAATATTATTATCAATAAATCAAGTTTTCTCGATGCATTTTTCTCTCTCGATTTTTTCATAAAATAAAAATTATTAATTATAAAATAAATAAAAACTCTAAATAAATTATTATCAACATAATGTTTTTCTAGACCCAATTTTCATAAAAACTCTAAATAAATTATTATCAACATCATGTTTTTCTAGATCCAATTTTCATAAAAACTCTAAATAAATTGTTATTAATACATTAACACAAATTGTTAAATTAATAACTAATAAATCGTAAAATACATTTTATTTGAAAAAATTAATCAGATAAAAGTATATCATCGATGTCTCTACTGAAATATGAGCAGGAGCTGTCATAGCTTGGACTGTGAGTTCCTTGATAGCTTGGAGATACTTGATCAATGGCATCAAATCCTAAATAGTGCCCAAATGCGAGACTGGTATTTTTACCCACCCAATTACGCTTATCGTCGTTATTGGTAAGCGCAATTTTATTATTTTTAAATGTGAATAATTGGTGGTTCCGCGTCCCTATCCTAGTTTGAGGCACCGTAAATATAGTGTCATTTTCAAAACAGTCTAAATATGACTGGTGATCAATCTCTGTACCCAACAACTTCACCCCTTAGCTCTCATTGAATCTTTTGTACCTAAAAGACTATAGCACTTGGGTCTTAAGAAAACCCACTCCTTATACCCGAGACCTTTACTTTCATCTTTAAATTTTCCGATAACGGAATCTAATTTCCTCGAGTATAAGGGATGTGCTGGGTCGTAATTCGATGTATCTAAAAGGCTGTCTCTTATCATTGCCGGCAAAAGAGTGTCTAGCCTACAGTTCTTAACCTCAAGGAAAAACGAATCAGTGTCGCCGGCAACGATATTTATTTCACAATTAAATTCATCGCGATATTTTGCTAGCTCTTTATATTGTAGTTCGTACATTCTAAGTTTAGACAGGTCTAGAACTGTTTGACCGATATAACTAGGCCTGTCTAAACATATCGAATCCTTATTCAGATGAGAAGCAATCAGATTATCATCAATTATGATAGATTTTCTGAAAGTCGGTTTTGAGGCATATACAATCATCTTTTCATCAGAATTGCATAGCCTCAAATTCATCCGTTTTTTAAGGTTTTCGACTGACTTTCCGTACAAACTACTATTATAAAGTTTAAACAAGTCCCTATATAGCTCGCTAGTACTTTGAGCTCTTAATTTTGTGTTTTTGTCTATGTATTCATGAAATATAGGTGCTTGCTTGAATTTAATTGCGCGATGAACTTTAACAACCTTCACACCGAGAGAAAGATAAAGCCTGAGAAGTCGCCAATGAAGAACATGGTTCTTCTTAGGCCAATGCGTGAGCATCAACTTCTCAACTTTAGAATTCGGTGGACACATCTTTTCCGGCCCAATCGGAAAATCATTCAAAAAATTATGTAAATAATCTGGAATCTCAATATCAACTTCCATAGTATATCCATATGGAAGGATTTCGATATCCACAACATTCACACATTCACTCAAAATATTATCCAAACCATCATACACCCAAACAAAATCAGCATACGGAAGATATTGGCTAAGTGCCCAACCATATAAATTATTTATATCTATATACAAGAGTTCTGTATCCTCAGAACTTGCTACATAATGTTTGTTAACAAATGTTAACCCACCCCGTATTCCTCCCTCATAGAAATTAAATATTTCCATGTACTGCAAAAGTTCTATGGGTTCCTGTAATGTCATGAGAGCTGACGCCCATGACATACCAGGAATTCCATAAAAATTAAGAGGTTCTAGAGTATTATAAGCAATTGCTTTTGCGCGAAATTGCTGAAAATAATCTGCAAGAAGGAATACGTCTAATTTTAAGTAGGTTAGCATGTAATCTAGCATTGTCTCGCAATTTTGCTGTGTCCAAATTTGTTGGGCTGTAGCATATTCATCAACAGATACAGAACCCCAAATAGGAGGCAATTCAGTCGTCGATTCAAGAACCTCAAGAGATTTCGCAAAGTCATAAGAGAAAATAGCCTTGGCTCTAACAATTGCACCATCTAAAACAGAATCAGTTAAAGGCAAATCAGTAAGTGTCTTAACCGCTTTTGCTAAAGATGAATTAATAAATTGCATGCTGTCTATAAAACGAACAGGCAATTTATTAATGTATGCGATGAGGGAGATAAATTTTTCGGTAGTGGTCGGAATAATATTTAATTCCCAAGAAGAAAAAGTATTTAGACTCAAAATATTATGATGGAGATCATATCCCCTCAAATTATGAAAAACCACAGGTAATTGTTTCTGGATTCGTCGAGAAACATTACACTTCATACAAGCAGCCCCTAAATACTTACCTGAGAAATGACAATGATCCTTAACTTTATCCCTAATAAACATTTTACACAGATAACATGTGCGACAATCCTTGAACTCTCGTTCCTCCTTGAAAGATAGTGGTCCTATAGGTTTTTGACAATGAACCTCATAATATGGCAAGACAATCGAAAGAGCGATTTCATCAATCTTTTTTAAAAACGCCAAAACGCAATCATCGCCAATAAAATTATAATATTGTTTGGTGTTTGTATAATTATTTATTAATAATAGACCTGCTGCTATCGGCATATGTTTTTGATGATGCCTTATATCCAGTGGTAAAATTGACTCAAAATCCGCATTAATTACGAATGGCGCGGTAATAGATTTTGCGAAATTTGTAAATTTGAAATATTTATTTTTAGGCAAAGTATAAAGGGTAGTGCCTGTTTGATTTTTACTGCACAAGGCAACGTGGGCGTCAAATGCAGGTTTTAATCTAAAGCCGTTAAGACAATGGGGACACCAATGAACAGAGATTTGCACATTGCAAGATGTAGTCGCATGGCAGTTCATTAATTTATTTAAATCAAAAACAGCTGTATAGTGATAATTATCTCCGTCCTCCAAAAGAAGTAAATAAATAGGTGTACCGTCAGCAACCTTGGACCGGTGAATTATATCTAAATGCGGATGATGGGGGATATAGTTTATATCATCTAGAGTTTTAGACGGTTTTTCGTTAAAAGTCAAAACATTTATAGCCAGCTTTAAGTCCTTATTCTTTCTTTCGAACTTGGGAATATTACAGAGTCTCATAGGACAATCGTCAATGGGGTCAAAATTTAATTCGTCCAAATAATTCTCATAAGAAGAAACTCTGTTTCTATGGGAGCGAACTACACTACGTTTTAAAAGGGCTAATATACTATATATAAACAATGATGGTCATTGTTTTGAACATTAACTACAGCTTTTTTGCCAGATAAAGATCTCGGTGTTGGGATATAACTATGGCCAGCTAGTCTATTTATAGGGAAATACTTTGTTAATATAAAATCAATTTCTTTGATTTTAACAACCCGCCATCCGCTCCCTAAATATGTGAATCTTTCTATTTTATTATTTAATTTAGTAATACCATCAAGCAGAAAATTATCAGAGAAAAGTTCTGCCTTATTACTGAAAAAGTTGTCTTTTATTTCACCATCTTTTTCGAATTGTATAAGAATGGCGAATTGTATTTTAACCGACCCCATTTGGTTAATTTCATATTTTAATCTATTAACTATTTTTAACTATTTTATTTGTTAACATATTTTTATTATTTACAATAGGTTTACCCATTGTTTGCAGTTTCGAAACCAATAAAGCTGGATAATCGAAATCCATAGGATCAAATACAAATATCTTGCTAGGTTTCATATATATTGCCAACCAATGTTCTCCACCGAGATGAGATGATTGAGTATTGACAATTATGGCTTGATTATTAAGTAAATATGGAATTTTATCAAGAGGAAATACCCCTAAAAATTCATGTCCTAGTATTTGTTTTCCAATTCGATAGACCTGAACAGAACTACATCAATAATATTAATAATACATGAAAAACCTACTCCATGACAAATTATCCTATATTATCTATACATTTATACCATTCAAACCAAGAATGTTCGTTCAAACTAATAATGTTTGTTCAAACCAACACTGTTCTGTTTGCAGTTATTTGAACCTCATTTTCAAATACTCCATATATTACAACATGTACCGGTTCAGTTGTAGCTTTAGCAAACTTTATATCTAATCGTAAATTTCCATTTTGAGGTAATTGACTCTGATTTAAATCGAAATCGGGTGCCAAAACAAATGTAAAGAATGGAAATTTGCTTTTAAAATCTTCAAGAGTTATACCACAATTAAGGTTTTTATCCAAATAACCCATATTTCTCACTATACTCTGCATATATGTAGCACAATAATTATCATTATCGAAATCTTGAGTATATGTTTCTCTATAATCACTATTTTTCGATAAAGTTAACGATGTTACTCCAAAATTTTTGAAAATTGACCACGATGTTAAGTATGATCCATTATATTGAGATTCACTTTGAAATGTTACCAATATAAAGTTGGGCATTTTTCTATCTCCAAATATTTGTTCCTTATAGAAAGAAGCTGAACCTTTAGCAATAGCAAATTGAACAATTTCCTTTGTTTTCAATGGATATATTGCATGCTTAGAATTAAGCCCCAGTTGATGACCAGCTAATACAGAGGGCTCAACCTGAACTCTTCTCACCAATAATTTGGCATCAAATAATTGAAGAATTGGTGCTGTGGTAGCACTTGTTAGTGATAATGCCGAATCAGATCTTTTCAATCTAATGTGCACATTAACATCTGGGAGTAAATATTTTGGTTGATCCATAAAATCGAGTTGTAATGATGAGCACATGGTAAATAATTTCGAGCCTTTAATCCACGTTTTTCTATCGTCATCACTACCATAACCCATAGGAGTTAAAGATGTATTTTTAGTATCGCTATTGTAATTTATAATAGTTTCTATTAGAGCTTTGTGAATATATGTACTGTTACCACCTTCAATCTTGATATTATTAAATCCGAGAACTGCATCTTTAAAAAGTGTATGAAACAAGAAATTGTTTGGTATAACATCACTAGGTTCATCCAACGGTTTTCTATCTTTATCTACAACTTTGATCTGAACAGTTAACAATGTATCGTTCAAATCTAGATATTCAGTTTGGGAACCATTAATATAAAATTCAATATCAGTTCTACTATCCATAATAGAATTCATCGGGAATACATCTTCAAAGGCCCCCATTTCAATTACCGCCTGGGGAGATGGTCTATCAAATAAGCACAATTCAGATTTACCACAAATCATTTTTGAAATATAGTTCCATGACCTTTCATTCGTTTGTTTATATGTTTATGATGTCTTTTACGCTTTTGAGCTGGTGGTTCCTGTTTTTCAAACATACCTGCAACTTTTCCTAACTCTGAAAATGCATTTGATTTCAGAGATGGTAATATTTTCTGCTCATTCATTATCACATCTTTAGCAGTTTTCATACCAAAACGACCAAGGCGTTTAAGAATAGGAAGTGCAAATCTACCAATTGTTCTCAACCATCCTGATCCATACTGTTTACCAATAAAATATGGTAATTTGCCACCACTTTGGCTACCACTATACATACTAATAATATCGTTATTGGCCATCTAATTTACGAAAATGTAATGTCAAATGAGTTTTTGTATCTTTACTAAATTCAATAAATTTACCACTATCATCACGAATATTTATTTCTATATTGTTTATACATGATGTTGATACCGGTAAGTACATGGGATTATCGATATTTATATTGACAACTTCATCCTGGTCATGTTTATCAACCCAAACAGATTTCAATAGAGGAACCAAAGAATCACCAACAATTATAGGATCGATGATGTTAGTATATATGAACATTTGCCTATGAAGTTTTATTAGTTTTGGTTTGCGTACACCAAAAGCACTTGCCCTATATGTTTGCTTATCTAATCCCAATGTATTAGCCAAATTCTTATCAAATGTAACTTCACAAATATTATTATTCAGACTGAATTTGCATATTCCATCTTTAAGAAATTCAATAGTTTTAAATATATGTAAACAATTGAATGAAATATATTTATGTAATTCTTCAAGGGTTTCAATATATAAATCATTAGTAAATGTAAATGTATCTTCCACCTCATTAATATATGATACAGATATTTTGATGTTTTCGATCGTTACACTTTTCTCATCAAATGTTTTGAAACGTATTAGGTATTCAGTACCAGGAACAACAATGCTAAGCTTATCACTACCCATTCGCTTGGCATCCTCAATACTTTCAAACTTTATTGTAAATGGGCTAAAATCACAACTAACATTCAATCCATCTTTGAAAAACATGCCACTATTTTCATCTAAAATCTGATTCGGAATATGACAATATCGTTCAAAATTATTGATTGTGAAAATACCACTACATGTTTTGGGAACACGTTTCTTGTAACCGATTTTACAATGACTATAAAATGGGAATGTATTGTACACAAATGTAAAGTCTTGCAAAGCAACTTCCCAATTTCTATGTAAATACATAGGATTTTGAAGATTAACCATAAATTTACTCGCTTGACTTTCCGGATGGATTAGTGGGCAACTATTGCTAGGTAAAATTGTATAGAAACTCATTTTACTAGGTCTTTTGATGATATCCACGAGGGTTTTTGATATCCATGCCATTTGACATAGTATTGTTTATCCTTACCTACCATTTTAGTTTTCAATATTTCCTGAATTCTGAACACTGTAGGTTTGGAAATAACTTGTAATTCCTGTTCATAGAATTTCCCTTGTATTACATTGTTATCACTATCTTTAATAACATACATTACAGGACTCTGTTTAGTATTAATTTTAGTATTTCGAAATACCTCATCACTCCAATTACTATCAAAATTTTTGATGAAAGGTGAAGCAGATATTTTACTAATTCTAACGTGATCACCAACTTTATATTTTGGTTTTGTAATAGTTACTTTTTTAGACTGTACTCGTGTTTTCGAGCTGATATCTACGGGTCTCAAACCATTCAGACCTCGATGTGATGAATTATTATAACTAACAAGTATTTTCGGTAATACATTTATCCATATTTTATTACCTTGATGCACGAAATATTTCTTCAATCTATCCCTCAATGTCCGGTTAAATCTTTCAACATGTGCGGCTTTGTATTGAGAATGTACAGAATAATGATTTATTTTGAAACGATCCAGGATTTGCTTAACTTTACTATTGTAAAACTCCTTGCCTATAATAATAATAATAATTATAATAATAATAATAATAATTATAATACCTAAATCGGTTTGCAAATTGTCTGGATGCTCATTTTTAAACATTGAGTTAATTGCTTTAAATATTTTGTCTGCAGATTTCGTCTTTGTTGGTACACAGTGGGCAAACAATATTTATAAAAATATATTTATAACCCTTGTTAATCTTCGAATACGGTATCATCTCCATCAAATCCATTTGCCATAAATCATTAATACCGAATGTCTTATAAGCTCTCGTTGGAAATCTTTTCCGCATTGGTTTGTTTAAACTGTACGCAAGCTGATCTGACAACCACTTTTGCGTTTCCTTTTTCGAATTTGGGACTCTTTTCTTTAACTTTGCCACTCCACCGAAACCTGCCTCGTCTTCTGGGTTCGTCCAAATCTTCTCCATTACAACAAGATAATTTAAATTTTAATTTAACATTAGGTAATGATTGACCCATCGTTTATTGTGATAATAATGATAATGCTAATGGTAATATTGCTCCGATAAAACCACCTTGTTGTTTATATATGATTTTTCTCATTTGCTGACGATTTTTATTATTTACTAGTGATAACAAAGGCTTACGATGTTTATTCCATACTAGTTTTTTAGATTTACTGATTTTAATTTTACCTCTGACTACTTTTAATAGAATTTTGAGTAAATCATCGACAACAAAAGTTGGAAATGATTGTAAAATAGACATTCTTTTCATACTCGAGGCCTTTAACAATGCATTAAAATATGGGAAACTCCTATGATTTTTAACAATTTTAACAATTTTTTTCTTACTCTTTTTAATAATGTTTTTCGAAATTAGATTCATTGCAGGGTAATTCTCGGTTATTAGCTTTTTACATGGTGTATAACTGGATTTTGGTGGAACTTTGTTTTTCTTTTTAATACTTTGTCTAAGTTTTCGGATATTTTTAAGCCTGGATTTCATAAACATTTTTACATGTTAAAGTTTTCAACTTTGTTTATATACCATGGCACCTTCTTTATTGAAAATATCGGTTTTTACCCGTAAATCATCATTGCATTGTTGTGTGAAATCAAAAAATGTATATCCATTTTGTAGCATCTTGAAATGCACTGATGAGAAAATTACGATTATTAGGGTATGCTTGTCGAGCAAGAAAATCAATAACTGTTGCATCTCTAGGATTCTTGAAAATAACTAAATATTGGACATTTAAATTCCTTGTTCGATGTGCACCACCCTGATGAAATAGATTTTGAGTAATAAAGATCACAGTAACACCAACATGTCTACTAATTTTTGTGAATAAATTATTAAAATCCTTTTCTTTATTAGCTTCCTGATACAAATCATCAATAATGATGACATCACCTTTCCTTAAACGACTTGACCAGTTTTTATCGAAACCCTTTAATATTTTCATGTTTTTCAATTTACAGAAATTATCTTGAGTTAATCCATGTTCTTCATCTGCACCCCTATGCCAATAAATCTTGTTGAATTTTGTTTGAAATAAATTAGATTTCAGTAATTTACACACAAACATAGTTTTACCACTACCACTTGGGCCGACGAATTGATATACCGCATCATTTCGTAATTCCATTATTAATTTGTATAATTATAGGTTTTTGTTTATATTATACGATTTAATGAACTCTTCCTAAAAACTCATATATATATCTTAATATTTCTTTATTGTTTAATTATGTTATCAAATATAAATTATAAAGGAACTTTCGATGTATCAAAAATGACGTTTCCAAATGGTAAACCCCAGCAAATTGTAGATAGGAGTGGAAAATACCCTATAATATTTTTCAAATCAGGCAAATGCAGAATCATGGGATGTAAGAAACCTTTAGATGTCAATAAATTACAATATAGAGTAAAGGATATTAAAATACAGTCAATTACAGTTACCATGGATATGGGACAATCTATCAATCTATACAACATGTCAACAAAATGTCTTTGTATGTTCGAGCCAGAATTATTTCCTGCATTGAGGCTTTTAAAATACAACCCAATGTGTGTTAACGTGTTTGCCAGTGGCAAAATAGTCATATTAGGGGTGCGAAATCTAGAGTACAAAAATATTGTTTGTGACATACAAAATGAAATCACTGGATTGGTCGATATCTGATTGGCTAATGATTGATTAAAACAAATTGCTTATTCATTTTATTTCATTTTTAAAATGGAAAATATTATGATGACGAGCACAAAATTAAGCAAAAAAGAGATCGAAAACTATGGTAAATTTATTATTTATTATTTATTAATATTATTATCTTTGTTTCCAGATAAATATCAGGCCGTATTACTGGAAAGGTTATTCTTCTTCTATCCTCAACTCCGAGCAATAGTCAAAGACCAGCCTGAATCAGTAATTCCAGATTTGGTCTATACAACCACCAACATATGGATTTTTAACATAATTGATCAAGCTCTATGGGATATTAAGCTTGACCGAAGACCGAAGGAGATGGAACCCGAATACCCTTGTATTCTGGGTTGTAGCTGCTGCGATTTTCAATACCAGCGCTATGTCATATGGTGCCTGGCAAAATCAGTTAGGAATTCTTCTAAATACCAACTTTTTCGAAAATAAATGTTTTGAATTTTATTTTTTGTTTTGTTTTGTTAGTGTTGGTAATAATAATAATATTAATAGTTTTATTATTTGTTGTTAGTTTTATTTTGGTAATAATAATAGTAATAATAGTAATAACAATAGTAATAATAATAATAATAATAATAATAATAATAGTAATAATAGTAATACATTTTATATAGATGATATGTGTATAATAATAAAACTCAACGGGTTAATTTACATACAGTCACGCACTTAACATGCAATTATCATGCACTTATCATGCATGATTCTGATTGGTTAATCAGTATCTGTCAAGGGTATAAAAGCGCGTCACCACCTTATAGAGATCATAAATCAAACATGACAAAGAAAATAATTGTCCAACCAGTTCAGATGTTCCACAATTATAAAATGTATTTTTTAAAGGAGCCTATCAATATGCAATTGGCAAATCCGGTCAAACTCAATAAAACTCAATTTCAATCTCTTGCTGGCACTCTATCAATGTTAGATATCAAGGATATTGATAATACGTTCAAAAAGATCAATTCCAATTTAAAATGCAATGAAAATGCTTTCTTCACGAGTCAATATACCAAATATTATGATGCATTTACAGAAATTGGATTCAAAGAACTGGAAAGCTGGTATTTAACAATAACAATCCAAGGGTATAAAGCTGATCAAAATGATTAGCTTTCTCCAATCTGGAAAATTGTTACTACTAGACTTTCACAGTTATTTTAATGTATAGTGTTTAATAAATGTATTAATGTTTCTTTGTTATTCTATAAACAAAATTATAAGTAGTTTTAAAATAGTGTTAAAATGATGTCTGAAAAAGGTAAAATATAAAATATAAAATAAATAATTAATTTTCGTTTAGAATATTTAATAAACTTTTTGTTTGATAAACTCGAAGAAATAACCGGTGTAAAAATTAGAGATATGTTGACTCTAGTTGAAGCATTGAGTAAAGAAGATTCGAGTTCAGAATGTCAGAGTGATGATACTGAAATTGTTAATGATGGAGAAATTAATACTGAAATTATTAATGATTCTGAAGAAATTATTGATGATAATGTTGAAGAAGCTACCGAAATTATTAAAGATGAGCCTACCGAATTTAAGAATTGTATTGATCATGTTATAGAAAATATTATGATAGAATCTTGTGGTGATGAAGAATGTACATGTAATAATCAATAAATCTTTAAAAATGTAGTTTTTTATTAATAATAATAACAAAGAAATATTTATTAAAATCTACGATAAACTTTATTACATAAATATAAAACAGGTGCTCCAGTGAATAGTTTTAATAGAAATTTGCAATTTTCCATATAAATATCAGTGTTTGGCTTCTGCGGCAACTCGAATAATCGCTGTCCATCCACCGTTTGTTTCTACCCACGGATCAATTTTTGTTTCTATCACCTAAATAATAATAAATTATTAACAATATAAAGTAATATACCTCTATAGACCATTGGAAATAATTTTCATAGTCGGATCCAGATTTTAATATCATGTGTTTCATGTACATTAATCCTACTATTATTCGCATCCATTTATTATTTTCATCGAACATGTAACTAAATAATGATTGGAATGCCTTCTTTCTCTCCAATGGTGGCAAATTGAGAATTTTTTCATAATCGAATGGGATGTCTACAACGATTTTCTCGGTACGGTTTACCATAAATTTCATGTTTTTAATGATTTCATCTTCTTCTCTATTATTAGAGACCAGCTCATTCAACAAAGTTATAAAAAATTTAGTTTCTGGCATTTTATAAAAATATTTGAAAGTGTAAGCTTATTTATACTATATTCGACCAATCAGAATCATGCAATACTAAGAAAATATGTAAAAATATATAATGGAAATGGCAATGATGATTTGTTGGCACTGTTGACTTCTTTCAAGTTGTTGCCACCACTGTTAACTGGTTGTTGTAATTTCATTATACGATTGAACTGATCAGTTGTTTTATTAGAATAAAATTTTATACTATATTGAACTTGATTCATCATTTTTTCATTAAGTTTACGATTTTCTTTCAATTCTAATACTGATTTTCTTAATTCATTTTTGATAGTACCAATGGTCTTATTTAAATATATAATATCATCATATAATTCGTTTTTAGCTCTTTTTAAAGTCTCATATGTATATTTTTTCCATCAACCGAATCATTTTAATTGCAAACGATGGACCAATTCGTGTTGCATTTATACACAAGACATCCATGAGCATAATTGTCGTTATCAATAAAGTTTTGTTGGTATAACTTAATTGGGTAGGATTCTTTGAAAACTTTTGTTTGCTTACCACTCCTTCGTTTATTTTATTTTCTTTTGACCTCGATGAATACTGTTTTCCCTCTTCAACAGGAGTAGGTAGTTAGGGGCTTTCTGCGCCACACACCATTGCATAATAAGTATGGGGGGTTTTAATTACTGATTAATTACGGCGTGTCTTGATTACATAATGACGTGATCAAGATAATTATTGTGTGTATTTTTTACTAAACTTTTTGTGTGTATTTTGGGTATATTTTTTTCCAATTTTTTGTGTATATTATTTGTCGAATTTTTGGAGCGATTATAAATTTTTAAATATATCTAAATTTATTACGATAAAGTTTAAACTATATAATTTCTAATTAAAATTTTCAGTATAATTAATTTTTGAAATTTAAAATATATGTACATTTTTTACGATAAAGTTTAAACTATATAATTTCTAATTAAAATTTTCATTCTAATTAATTTTTTATATGAAACTTTTAGTGTGATTTTTAATATATAATTTAAAATATAATTTTGTAAAATAATTTTTCAAAGAAATTTATTTTTCTAATTATAAAATTTTTAACAATATTTTAGCATGTTTTTAGTATAATTTTACAACGAGTTTTTATTTTACAACTTTATAAAAACTATAAACACATAATCAAATAAAATAAACTCGTAAAAAGATCAAAATTTATTTAATTTACATCATCACAAATCATCTTATAATAAGCTCTTCTTAGCTCAGCCAACAAAATATGTACAATTTCTTTCTTCTTGTAGTCTCTGCAGCATCTGCATTTAAATGGACAAGTCAACATTGAGGGATCTGCACAAACAATGCAGTCATCTAAACATTTCAAACCAGATCCTTGAACTGATTCGTAGTGCATCCGTACAATTTCTTCGATGTTGATTCCTGTAGCTAAATATTCACGAGCACAATAGGAAAGTTTGTTTTTCATATTCGGAAAGAGTTCTTCCATCTTCATCAGAATTGTTTCGAATACGTATTGTTGGGCCAGCACACCAATAGCCTTGAGAATTGTTTAAATGCATCAGTAATACAGCACGAAAACCCAGCACCAAGATAACTTAAAATACAATATACAACACCAATTAAACACTTTAAAATCTGAGAGAATATAAATAAATATAAAATCAAAAACATAAAAATAAAATAAAATAAATACAAAATGCATCAAGAACCGCACGAAATTTACATAAAAAATAACATAATAACAAGAAAATTCGACCGTAAAATGACCATTTATATAAAATTAAAAATTAACGAATTAAATGAATAAAAATAAAATATTTTTGGATGAATAAATTTAATTAAAAATGTTAAAAATAAATTACCAATTTAAATTAAGAAATAAATAAAAATTTAATGTAGATAACATAAATAATTTCAAAGTCGAATTTTGTTTAATCGCTGTAAAACTAACACGCAAGGTTAAGGCCAAATTATAGGTATAAATACCGATGTGTTTTCACAAATTTTCAGTCTTATTTTTCAGAGGAAAATTTTCATTATAGAACTGTATAACTGGTTGTATAACTGGTTGAGAGCCGTGCATTCAGGCAATTAATACGGGTAAGTGTTTTGCCTGAACACGATCACTCTCAACTGGTGCAATATTATTAATTGAATTTTTCGAAGGGAATTGATGGGTAATTTTTCAATTGAATTTATGTATGACTTTTCAGATCGAATTGATGGATGATTTTTGTTTTTCAAATTGAATTTATGGATAATTTTGTTTTTCCAATTGAATTTATGGATGATTTTTTGAATCAAATTTGTGGGTAATTTTTCAATTGAATTTATGGATGATTTTTCAGATTAAATTTATGGATAATTTTGTTTTTCCAATTGAATTTATAGATGATTTATCGAATTAAATTTATGGGATTTTCGAAGTAAATTTTATGGAATGGATACAATGAATTTCAAATGTATGTAGCCGATGTAATATGCTGAATAAATATTTTATATCTACAGCCTTAGTGCATCGAAACTTTTATTCCAAATGCTATGGTAAAATATTATTTGTTATTTTCCGGCCCACAGCCAACACATAACGCAAGAAAGCAAATCTACATAGTACAGATTTGTGTAAGAGCGTGGAAAATCGCCAATGATATGTACCCGTGAAGGCTCAGCGTGCGGAACGCAGGAGTTGGAACGTCAATATTATCCGTACATAGGGGAAATTGGAGGGTAAATGAGTAGTCCCTTGGCTACTCCTTCACCATCCGTTTCCTGTAAAATTGACATAAATTGTTAACAACAATCGGCTCAAAATCTCTAACCCGAGTAGTCCAGTGGGCACTCATTAACTATAATATGAACATAAATAGATCTTAAGGACAAAAAGAGGGAATGGGTAGCGGGGAAGATTGCGAAATCGTTGCAACAGTTAAAATGGATAGCCATCGGAAAAAGATTAATCCGAACGACCAAAATCATGAAAATAATGTTTTTAAATAAAAATTAAATAATTTAATTTGAGTTGAGGCGGAAAATATGGGCGGGACGCTGCTCAAATTTTCCGAACTAATTCAAATACTTAACAAAAACAGTAACGCAAAAATGGAATGCGTAAAATAAGGGCGGAACGCTGCTCAAATTTTCCGAGTCAATGAAAATACTTTGTCGAAAACTGTAGAATAGGGATGAACCGTAAAATAAGGGTGGAACGCTGCTAAAATTTTCTAGTTTACAAAAATACTTTATCGAAAACCGAAAAATATAGATGGAATACGGCTAATGTTGTATATCAATAAACAATTTTTAACGCTGAGGAATAAGGACGGATCCCTACAAAATCTTAATAAATATAACGATAATGATAAGGGTAATGGTAATTATAATAATAATAATATTGATAATAATAATAATGATAATGATAATAATAATAATAATGGTAATAATAATAATAATCATGGTATTTGTAGTAATGATTGATAATAATTATGATAATAATAATAATAATAGTAATAATCATAGTAACGATAACAATAAATATAATGGTAGTTATAGCTATAAAATAATAATAAAGGTATTAGTAGTGACAATTAAGAAAGGTATATACATAATAGCAACAACGATAATGCTAGTAATAATAATGGGAAACATTGTAGTTATAATCGGGATAAGGATGAAAGATATAATGTGGGTGTATTTAACATAACAAAGGGTGTACAGGCCAAAGAATAATCTTCGACATGGACAACAAGGAGAAGGACTATGCGAATAGACATAACAATGAATGATATGAGAGTATAGGTTAACATTTGAAGGAGATAGGAGAATAATGGAACCTAAGAATCAAAAGCGAGCATAGGTCTTCTATCGACAGCTCGTGAACCCGAGGGTTGTCCGAGCAACTACAGTACTAGCGATAATACTCAATTTTTGCGGACAATCCACCACTTGAACACATTACCAACGTTGCTTAGCAACGGGTGCCAAGTGGCGATTAGAATCATTTTGTATGGCGTTACTGGGGCAACTAGAAGGATAAGCAAGATTCGAAACCCTGTAACCCACCATACAAATTTGGGGGCTCAGCCGGGATAGAATGATTTTCTTGCACAACAAACGAGGGGACATAAAGCATAACCACTTTTTTAATAGAAAATGTCGGGACGACATTTTTGCTAAACCCCGGAGAGATGAAATAGGTGGAGCCTAAAAATTGTAACAATCAATGAGAAAATTGTAAATACTGACGAAAAACGAACGACCCGACTACAAATTAAGAGAATAAATAATGAAATAGACGACTAGCCCACCAAGTACAAATTTGGGGGCTCAGCCGGGATGAAAGTGGTTTTCTTGGTAAAATTAAACGACACGAAAAATTAACAAGAAGCAAAAGCCAATTGAAAAGAAGAAATAACAAATACTTTGTTGGAACACCCTCAACCGGGAATAAAAATCATTTTTTAGCTAGACAACCAGAAGAAACCAGAGTAAGAATCTTTTTATTAAACAGAAATGTCGGAACGACATTTTGTCGGACCACGGAGAGAGGGTAAACTAAAGAATGGAACTTAACAACAAACGAAAGAAAACGATCGACTTATTGACGATGAGAAAACAGTTCGATGATATTATGTAGAGAGCGAGGAGCTGAGTAAAAATGCCAATTGAACTATGGTTGTATCTTCTAAAGGTTCGAAGCTAAAAAGGGTCAAACCTTGACCAAAAATATAACTTTTGATATGTTGTAGAGAAGAATGAGCTTAATAAAATTGCCAATAGAACCATGGTTATATCTTCTAATGGTTCGAAGCTAAAAAGGGTCAAACTTTGGTCAAAAAAATTATTTTTAATATGTTGTACAGAACGACGAAAGGGCAAAAGTGGCGATAAAATTAGGATCTTCCGACCTTTGGATAAAAAGTTATTAAGGGTCAAACCTTCAAAAATTTTAATTTTTGATATGTTGTAGAGCTTGAGAAGCTGAGCAATATTTACTATAGAAGTATGGCAGTCTGACTTCTGGGTCAAAAGTTATAAAGGCTCAAAACCTTGGTCAAAATTTTTAATTTTTGATATGTTGTAGAGATCGACGAAACAAGCAAAATTTCCAATAGAACTTTAGTCATCAAAGCTTTAGATAAAAAGTTATAAAGGGTCACAACTTTGGCAAAAAATTTTAATTTTTGATATATTGTGTAGAATAATAAGACGATCAAAATTACCATAGAACTATCATCATGTGAACTTTTGATAAAAAGTTACAATGGGTCAAAACCTTCGAATACTCTAGAATTCAGAGAATTGTGAAGAAATTAAAAATTTTGAAAGTGAACTGTAAATATTTTTGTAAATCAGTGGAGACAAAGTGTATTAATCAATATAGTGTATATCGTTTGGAGTTCGTTACTGGTGTTTAAAGCACGTTTTTAGTCAGATCGACAATAATTTCTATTCGAAGTCACCGACAACCCCAACAATATGATGAAACAAAACAACAGTTTAGAAAACTCATAAATGACGAGTATTGTAATAAGATAGGAAAATATCAATATATGTAAATAAATTAAAATATTAGATACACAAAAATTTCAAAAATGAAACGATTCAACAGGAAAGTGGGGATAAAATTATCAATATTTGTAGAGCAGGAATCAAAAAAACAGGAAACTATAAATAAAAATAAAAGTATGGGTAGGTTGTACAAATCAATGGAAATCATCGTGTAAATATCATCCAAAAAACCGTAGAAGTAGTAATAAAAATATTAAAAATAGATAAATAAATAAAAATTAAAATAATAAAAACAGGGAAAAAGGTGGAAATCATGAGGGTTAAAAGTGATTAGAAATAGGGGAAACCACAAAAATGCGGGTCGTCTAAGAGTTCGTAAAAAAATTGGAAAACTAGAAATTACTGGATTAAAATTGTTTGAAATAAGACGTGATCACCAAGTCAGTCAAAATAATCCTTAACGTAATAAACGATTAATTGAAAGTAATTAAATTAAGGATCAAAATATTAACGGAAAAGGTTGCAACGATTTCGAACCCCTACTCCTATGAGATGAGAAATATTAGCGGAAGTAACGAACAATTGATTGTAAGTATTACAAAAGACATGAGGCCAAGTAGAGCCAAATTAGATACAAAACGAGAACAGATAATCGATTAAGTTAGAGAAATTGACGAAAAGATAATCCAGATGATGGAGAAACTTAGGCGTAGATGAAAGGAAATGTTCAGGTATAAATGAAATGAATTATAAGAAATGAGCGTAGATGAATAAAATGATGATGCTAGTTATAATTGAAAATAAAGGATTAGAGATAATAATGAATTACGAGAATAATAGTTAGCAACCAGAGGAAAATGATGATTAAAAACGAGTACGATGAGTTGAGATTAATAATAATAATAAATGAGACAACATAGCAACCGAAAGGTGTAAAACATACGGAAAAAGCCGAAAACTTCATGAAAGCCGTTAAATAAATTCTGAGTGGACAAGTAAAACACAACTTAAACAGTGAAAGCTGAAAATCACACATAAGGTACGGTAAAAGTTTCGATGCATCATTTTGTTAGTATATTTTGTAATGTTATTTATATTATATGGAAATAATACTGGAAAGTAAGATTTAAAACCGAGCTATCATAACGATAGTACGCTTATTCCGATGGAGAACCCTGATCAACCCGAGGAGAGGAAGGTAGTAGGTACCGTCGCAAATGTTGGGGAGTTCCTGGCGAGAGATTGATCACCTCTCTGGGGAACAAACCAACGCGATTACTACAATTTTTGAATTGGAAAGTGAAGGGGAAACCGAAAATAAAAATAAAAATTGAAAAATGCGCATGATTTAGACGTTAAAGGTACCTAGAGATATTCTTTTTTTTCCCTAGCTGGTGGTGAGGCACCAGAGGACAGCTACGGACTGTCGTGTTCAGGATGTTATCAGCCAAGGGACTGGTGGCGCTGAGCCGTTCGATACAAAAATCCCCGATCACACACCGAGTATCGAATGAAATCCTTTTTATTGCTGGCGGAATCGATACAACAACCCGTCCCACACGAGTACTGAGGAATGTTTTTTTTGCCAGCTAGGAGTTGGTACCAATAACCCGGATCCCACACGAGTACCAAATATCCGAATGGCGGTGAGTAAAGCGTAACCGGAAAGAATTGCGCGGCCAAAAGACGCCATGGATGAGAGTCAGTGTGAGGCCTCAAACATACCCAAAAGTCCACTGATGAGCTCTTCCATGATTAGAATGAGATAAAATGATGAATAAGATGAATTAGATTAATTAATATGAATATGATAAGGATAACCGATGAGATATGATTTATGATTAGATATTTGAAAGCCATAGAGTGCCAGAGAGATATGATTATTATTAGAAATTAGAGCCATAATGCCAATGAATTGATTTGATTAATATTAGAGCCATAGATGCAGATAGATATGATTATATTAGATATTAGAACCATAGTATGCCAGAGAATATGATTCACGATTAGATATTAAAGGCCATTAGAGTGCCAGTTGAAATGAGAATTAGAGATTGAAGGCCACAGAATGCAGTTAGAAATAGATGACGAAGGCCGAGAGCCAACGGAATGATAAAGTATAGAGCGCCAGCACTGAGGATTAAGTAATGATTTTAATCAATGAGACATAGGAAAAATTATTTACAATTGAATAGAGTATGAGTATAATATTTTATATTTGCATATAGATTATTAATGCGACCATCATAGATAATTGATAAGACTATAATATAATTGATACGAGTCGATAGATAATTGTTAGATTTAGATAATTCAAAAAAGACTTAAAAATGAAGGGAGATGAAGCAAAAGAAAAATTATTTACAGCGAATAAGTTTACGGAAAAACAGAATAAATAAAAGGCCCATAGAGCAACACGGGTTAAGTTTAGGAAAAAGACCAGAAGATTAAGTAAAAAAGCCTATAAGCGCATAGAGTTAAGGAACGTTTTGACACAATGATATGAGATAAAGAGAAAATAGTAAAACGAGACGATTATTGATATGATGGTGATGATTATTTGATTTAAAAGTTAATGATACGACCGGATAGATAATTATGCGACATAAGGATAATTTAGAACGAAACAATAGATAATTGATACAAGCTATAGATAATTTAAAATAAAATTAAAGAAAAAAAAAAACAAATTAAAAATATAAGATGTTGACGTAGAGAAAGAATTAAGAAAAGCAGTGAGAGTAGTACATAAATTAATTTGCGGAAATTTATTTATACTAAAAGTGTTATTTATTTTATAATTAGCAAAATGAAAGAGATCGAGTAACCAAAATAAAGAGCAGAACGCACATAAAGACCCGATAAATAGAGATAGACTCAAGGAAAAACGAGTTACGAGAAGACCGAATCAGGAACATGTGTAAGAAACTAAAAATATACAAAACAAACGGAGAACAAGGATAAAGAAATAGACCATTTTATTGAAATTCAAAGAGAGTAAAAGGCACACAGATAAAACTTAATTAACAGTATGATACAGAACAAATGATCTACAACAAAGCATAGAAATTTGGAAACAGAAGACCGAAAAATATGATAATATAACGGAAAGCTAACCGACTAAAGACAACACGTGAAATACCCGAGCTTAGAATCCACTTGAAAACAAGTACGATAAAAGATGGAAAAACCGACGAGAGAATATTGAACCAAGATGCCAAGTAAAAACACGGATAAAATAAGAAAAATTTTTGAGAGAATCAACATGTACAAAATCGTACGCGATGAACCGAAATAGGGCCGAGAACCAAATATCTCAAGTTAAAAGAGAATGTACAGAGATGCATTCAAAAGAAAATCAACGAACAAATTAAATGACAAAAAGAAACTGGAATTCGGGAAAATAAAAACAGTTGGAACAAAAAATAGCTGAAACATGGCAACGAAATCTTACTGAAGAGAAAAATAACCACAAGGAGGAAAGACGAAAAGAAAATTAGCAACCGAGTATAAGATCATAATCAGAACCAATGAAATAGATGCCATGGAAATAACGAACAAACAAGATATTTACCCGCAACGAAATCAATATATTAAATAAAGACCTTCACGAATTGGCGATATATCCAGTTAAGAGAGATTCAGACAGTAGAGGTAAATTATAAATTTAAAAATATTATTTCAGGAATTAAAAACGCACGTATTAAACCCAGTATTGTATATCTATTCAAAGAAACGATGCGAAACTTGATCGAGTTATCAACTAAAGAATTGCCAGGAATAGATAGAAGAGTTCGCACAGAAAGAGAGAATGTAGAATGTATTTAATTGCGATCAAACGGTCCATACCTCAAGATATTGTCGAAGGAAGGATTCAAAGTCAACAAAAACCAAACCAATTCAAGAAGAATCCACAAAATACAACAACAAAGGTCAGTACATTTAAGATAATAGGCCGATAATGATACAAACAACAAATTACGAGATTTAAACACTGTTCCAACTGACAACCTTAAACGGATATTTGGCTGAAAATTGTCCATAGAGGAGAAAATCGGACACAAAACTGAAAATTTAGTCAAATACACAAAGCAAATCAAATACAGAGCATGAGCAATTAAGAGGTATTGATTAAACGAATAATCGCAAACAATCAAAACAACGACAATAGAGGAAACAAATGATTTCGTATTTATACCGGAAAATATCGAAACAGCAAAAAATCGAATGAAAGAGATTACACGATAAGAAATCCAAGAAATTCGAACAAAACGGATGAACAGAATTATAATCATCAAGTAGAAGCTAATATGTCAAAAATATTCATACAAAAGAAAATCCACACTGCGAGCAGCTTGTGTTGTCAACAGCGAGGAGTAGTATGCAATAAATAACGAAAATAACGACAAAGAAAATGAAGTAATAATAAAGACGAAACTCAAGAGGTCCAAAATAAAACACGAGCAAAAATGACAGATAATTCAAGATTAATCAAAATAATTCAAGATTCACGAACGATTAGACGACAAAAAGCAGAAAACAGCGATAAAAAATCGAACAAAAATCAAAATCAGAGCTAACTACACAAAAATCAGAAAAGAGAACCGATACAGAAAAGTGAAATTTAAAACAAGAATAGAAAAAGCTGAGAAAGAGAACTTGAAAAATAAACCGTTAAAAGATAAAATATGTGAGAAAAAATTCTATATACAAAAAACGAACATAAGAATCGAGAGACGTCAATTCAAACAAGAGTAATAAATATTAATGGTTTAATTAAAACTCAGAAGGAGATACTAATCAAAAGAAGAATTCCAATGACAAACAAACAGAAATCTGAAATCGCAAGACAGATCACAAAAACAGTCATGAATTGAAAATTGAGATCAAGTAATAAGAGAAGACTCACGGCAAAACATACGATGCAAGGAAATTACAATCAGGATTATTTATCCAACAAAACTACGAACAAACACTAACGAACAAACAGTACATGGGACAATCTATACGAACAAGCTTAACAATTAAATATTCAGAATTTGTAAACACAAAATCCGGACACACTATCGAACGACTACTATTGACATCAAATAATGCAACTATTCGCGAAGAAGACACGTAAATAATTTGTACCAAAAGTCCGGACACATAGTTTACTGATCTAAATGGGTACACATGACTCGAATTGTTTCCAAACATAAACAGTACCGAAACCCATCCGGAAGCAGGACTAATAAGAGAACATAGGAAACCAATGAGATCTAATCCAACACCAGAATTAAGCCTAAAATGACACAAGGTCTCAACTAAAACCAGGAAAGAACATGACAAACTGGAAGACAGAAAAACCTATGGAACACGACGAAAACAAAGTTCCAGAACGTAAAACAGTCCAAGAGACAAAATCAAGATATTATAGAATCAGGCGAAACTGAAACGAAGAAAATAACGAAATCCACATTTTGAATAATACCTGAAACAATGGAGAGCAATCATCAAAATACTAGGAAATATAGCCGAAATACTAGAAACAAAAATTCAACCGAGATTATTGAAGAACAACAAGATGTCAACGAAACTACGAAAAGAAGGCTCAGAATCAACAAGCAGAAATCAGCATCAAAAGAACCGAATGCTCAATATTACACAATAATTGACAAGCAGGTAATAACACTATCAACACCACATGCCATAAAACCTGAAACCGAGGATACGAACGATGAAATTATTGAGATAATAACACAATTGGACAATCATACAAATATCAGAAATGAAAAGGCCAAACAACTCCATGATATTGCAGTGTCAAGAGATACCCAACAAAATTCTGAGGGACGTTATTAAAAAACAGAAATCAACTGCTAAATTGAAGCGACAATAAGAGAAAAACGTGTTAAATATATATGATGTCGAGAAGCAAGAGCAATAAATTTCGTTACGATAAGGGAATCAAGATACATCCTAAAATAATGGACAATTTAAACCCAGAATCCTTGAGCAATCGAGGAAGGATAACGATGAACAGCAGCAAAACTGATCAAATTGGGAAAAAGAAAACTGATAAACAAATTTCAGACGTAAACAAATATCGAAACGAAATGAAAAATTAGTAAAAAGAGCAATGAACATCCCAATATGCATACAAATAGCGATAAAAGCCTGTATAAGATATGAAGAATAATTCACGACAATAAAGAGAGTCGAGAGGAATAATGCCCGAAAAGAAGATTAAAAATTGATAGGAAGCAGACACAAGAAACCTAGCGGTAAAACAAGTACAATATATACATCAAAATGGGAAAAATGCGTAAACAAGTAATGAAGATATAATCAGAATAAATGCGAGGACAACAGAAAGGCTCAATGTAATTAAAACAGGACAAAAAGGAATGGATAAAGAGAGGAAAAAAACCAGATAGAAATAAGGAAAGGCAAAATCCATACCTAAAAGAAATAAGACAACAATCAAAGCCAAATAATATAGAACGATCTAGAAGAGATCCAAAAGATGAAGAAAAAACAGACAAATTGTTTGAACAAAGATGGACTTCACAGAAATTCAAACATCGAAGAACAAAGCAATCAATATGAACCAATACCCAAAATGAGTACGCAACCACATATTCCAAGTACAGTGAGATCATATAATCCAGTAATTATGAGAGATGCGGAGGATACGCACCTGCGCGAGACCCTTTGGAATAAAGTAAAATAGTTAAAAGTGCATATATTTAATAATAGATATTTTATATAGTAATGTATACGAGTAGTGTTATAATATTATATCAGGAGCAAACAACATGAAATAAAATATCCAAAATATAAGGTAGATATACAATATTGCAATAACCTGAAAAAATTAGAAATCAACAATTAGAGATAAAGCAAATACGGAATCAGAAATGAAGGTGATGGAATTACCAGTTAAGGAGTAAACGAAATCATGGACCATGCAAATCAGACAGTAAAGTAGTTATAGACTGAGTGAAAAATCAGACAAGATAATAATAGATTAAAAGACCATCAGAATCAGAAAAGAGTAACTATAGTTAATACTAAAGTCAATAGAAAGACAAATCATCAGGAAACAACAAAAACAGTCATCATCGAACAAGAAAGACAGACAAAACAGTAAAGAAGTATCAACACGAACGAAAGCATGTGAAAAACATAAGAAATACCAATCATCACACAAAAAACGAGGGAATAATTAAACAAAAAGACTGAATCAATTAATGCGAAACTAGCGAAACTAACACAAACAGTAATAATTGGAAAACAAAGCTAAACAAACAACGTAAAAAGAACAAGGAAATGAACTAGCAAAAGGTGAAGAGACTCCAAAATCAATTCGGGGAATACAATAAAAACAACCAACTGCAAATGAACTAGATGCAGCCACGACACAGACAAAATGAATATCAACGTGGATGTAATTCACAAGACTGACGTGCAACACCGCTTATAGAATAAGGAAAGGATCAGAGACAAATCACAATCCAACTCACAAAATCCAAAAATAACAATACTAAGAAAGACAAATCGAATCAGTAAAGACAGAAGCAAAGAATGCCAAACAAACGACAAGACGAAAGATGATGAGGCTGAACTATCAAATAGCACATCAAATGGAATATGAAAGGGATTCTTGCCAAATGGTATAAAGGCAAACAGAAGAAAGCGATGCAAAAAATAATAAATACCATCTCACAGACAACGAAAACCAGCATAATAAAATCAAGCACAGAATATAAAGAAAGTGATGAGACAACAAGTCAAAAACTACCCAAAATCAAAGAAAATAATAACAACGCCTATAAAGAACCTGAAATTGTTATAAAAACAAGAATCGAAAGCAGCATGAAAATTGGCAAGAGAAGGAGGATAGCAGTAATAAGCCATATAGTAAAACTAGCATACCCTTAGAACGATGATCGAAAACCCCACCAAACCATCAACAATGCTCAAAAATTACCCTGTTAACCAAATATGACGAAGAACATTACAGAAGCCAAAGGATACCATATACGGATCGGATAATCTTTAACCCAATGGTTAAAGGGATTAAACAAAGAAAAAAAAACAGGATCGTTCTCCAAACCCTCAGACTCTAGAAATCACAAATCGAAAGTCCATAGGAAAAAAGGAACATCCATAAAGGAAACGTATGTAAATATCTGGCATGATCTTTAGAACCTCAAATAACAAAAAGAACCAGAAAATCGGAGGAACAAACAGCCAAAATTGATAACTGCAAAAGAAGAAAATCAGATACCTCAATAAGAAGAATCATGAAATCCCGAAACCGTCAATATCATTAAAACAATCAGAGACTAGAATATGCATAAAGGGGTCAGCTATCCACAGGATCCAATGAACGCCACCCAGAGTTCAAGATTGCAAGAACAATCAACACAAAACCGAAAGTCTAGAATGTCAATTTAACAACCTCAAAACCCCTAAATAAACCGCAAAAAGAAGTCTCGAACTAAACATTCTATCTATTCTTTCTTATTGAGGATTCACTAAGCCTGAGCCATCTTCAAACAATCGGCATCATAACCGAAAGTAATTCCCCAAAGCTAAACAAAATCTCAAGTCCAAATCGCACGAACAGATATCCGAACGTCAAAAATTATCAGAACCTGCTGAAGAGAAAGTTAGTAATCAATCAGAAACCAAGGAAAACTCAATATTGAACTCATGATTAAAACAATGAACTAATGATCTAGACTTTAACTATTTTATGTGTGATCAGACCGGACTGTTATGTCCTCTTTCACAGTTTCATCTTGTACATCCGTATATACTTATGTTTACGTTTATGATTATTTTTGCATGTGGGTTTTAAGGTCCACGCCATGTTAGCTCGTTAGGACCCATTGAATGGAAATGAAACTTGCATTAAGTTCATAACTTAGAATCTTTAGAAATTGCTGGGGTCCGCATTTTCGGGCCCCGAGTTGTTTATTGTTTGGCCAGGCACCACAATAGCCCTGAGAATTGTTTTGTTTAATGCATTCAAGTAATACAGCCGAAACCCGCACAGAAGCACCAAGATAACTAATACATGATACAACACCAATTAAACACTTTAAAATCTGGAGAATATAAATAAATATAAAATCAAAAACATTAAAATAAAATTAAAAATATTACATGCATCAAGAACGCACGAATTTACATGAAATAAACACTTACATAACAAGAAAATTGCGACCGTAAATGACCATTATTTACAATTAAAAATTAACGAATTAAATGATAAAAATAACAATATTTTTGGATTGAATAATTAATTAAAATTAGTTAACATAAATTACCAATTTAAATTAGAAATAAATAAAATTTTAATGTAGATAAGCATAATAATTTTCTTCAAGTCGATTTTGTTTAATCGCTGTAAAACTAACACGCGAAAGTTAGGCCCAATTATAGGTATAATACCTATGGTTTTCAAAATTTTCAGTCTTATTTTTCCAGGGAAATTTCATTTAGAACTGTATACTGGTTGTTAAACTGGTTTGAGAGCCGTGCATTCAGGCATTAATACGGGTAAGTGTTTTGCCTGAACACGATCACTCTAATGTATCGTGCAATATTATTAATTTGATTTTTCGAAGGAATTTGATGGAGGTATTTTTCATTGATTTATGTATGACTTTTTCAGATCGAATTGATGGATGATTTTGTTTCAAATTGAATTTATGGATATTTTGTCTTTCCCAATTGAAATTTATGGATGATTTTTTGAATCAAATTTGTGGGTTAATTTTTCAATTTGAATTTATGGATGATTTCGGATAAATTTATGGATAATTTTGTTTCCATTGAAATTTTAGATGATTTATCGAATTAATTTATGGATTTCGAAGTAATTTTGGGAATGCGATAACAATGATTATTCAAATGTATTGTAAGCCGATGTTAATATGACTGAATAAATTTTATATTATACACCTTAGTTGCATCGAAACTTTTATTCAAATGCTATGGTAAATATATGTTGCTTATTTTCCGCACAGCCACACATAACGAAAGAAAGCAAATCTACATAGTACAGATTTGTGTAACGAGCGTGGAAACGCCCTGATATGTACCGTGAAGCTCAGCGTGCGGAACCTAGGATTGGAAACGTCAATATTTTCCGTACATAGGGAATTGGAGGTAAATGAGTAGTCCCTTGGCTACTCCTTCACATCCGTTTCCTGTAAAAAGTTTGACATAAATTGTTAAAACAATTCGCTCAAAATCTCTAACCCGAGTATACTCCGTGGACTCATTAACTATAATATGAACATAAAATAGAATCTTAAGGACAAAAAGAGGGATGGTTAGCGGAAGATTGCGAAATCGTTACTGCAACAGATTAAATGGATAGCCATCGGAAAAAGATTATCCGAACGACCAAAATTCATGAAAATAATGTTTTTAAATAAAAATTAAATAATTAATTTGAGTTGAGGCGGAAATATGGGCCGGACGCTGCTCGAAATTTCCGAACTAATTTCAAATACTTAACAAAACAGTAACGCACAAATGGCACATGCGTAAATCAAGGGCGGACGCTGCTCAAATTTTTCCGGTCAATGAAAAATACTTTGTCAAAACGTGTAGAATCGGGATGAACCGTAATAAGGTGGAACGATGCTAAAATTTCTGTTGACAAATCTTTTATCGCAAAACGCGAAAAATAAGATGGAATACGGTAATGTCTGTATATCAATAACATTATAACGCTGAGGAATAAGGGACGGATCCCTACCAAAATTTCTTATAAATTAACGATAATGATCAAGGGTAATGGTAATTATATAAAATATAATTATATAATAAGTTAACTGTAATGATAATTAATAATAATTAATTGGAATAATAATAAAATCATGGGTATTTGTAGTAATTGATTGATAATAATTATGGTAATAATAATAATAATAGTTAATAATCATAGTAACGTAACAATAATTTAATGGTAGTTTAGCTATAAAAATGATATAAACGGTAATTGTAGTGACAATAAGAAAGGTAATATACATATAGCAACAACGATAATGCTAAGTAATAATAATGGGAAACATTGTAGTTATATCGGGATAAGGCATGTAAAGAATTAATGTGGGTGCTATTTAACATACACAAGGTGGTACAGGCCAAGAATATCTTCGACCATGGACAACAAGGAGAGACTATGCGATTAGACAATACAATGAATGATATGAGAGTATAGGTTAACATTTGAAGGAGATAGGAGAATAATGGAACAGGAAATCAAGCGAGACATAGTATTCTATCGACAGTCGTGAACCCGAGGGTTGTCCGAGCACTACCATACTAGCGATAATACTCAATTTTGCGGGACAATCACCACTTGAACATACCCAACGTTGCTTAGCACGGTGCCAAGTTGGCGATTGAATCATTTTGCTATGGCGTTACTGGGGGCAACTACGAAGGATAAGCAGTCGAACCCTGTAACCCACCAATACCAAATTGGGGTCAGCCGGGGATAGACATGATTTTTCTTGCACAACAAGCGAGGGACATAAAGCATACCACTTTTTAATAGAAAAATGTCGGGACGACTTTTGGCTTAAACCCCGGAGAGAGATGAATAGGTTAGCCTAAAAATTGTAACAATCAATGGAGAAAATTGTAAATACTGGCGAAAAAACGAACGACCCGCTACAAATTAAGCGAATAAATAATTGAAATAGACGACTAGCCCACCAGTACAAAATTTGGCTCAGCCGGCCATGAAAGTGGTATTTTCTTGGTAAAATTAAACGACACGAAAAATTACAAGAAGCAAAAGCAATTGAAAAGAGAAATAACAATACTTTGTTGGAACACCCTCAACCCGGGAATAAATCATTTTTAGCTAGACAACAGAAAAACCAGTGTAGATCTTTTTATTAACCGGAAATGCGAACGCATTGTCGGAACCACGGATAGAGGTTAACTAAAGAATGGAAACTAACAACAAACGAAAGAAAACGATCGACTTTTGCGATGAGAAACAGTTCGATTAATATTATGTTAGAGAGGGAGGAGCTGAGTAAAATGCCAAATTGAACTATGGTTGATATTTAAAGGTCGAGCTTAAACAAGGGTCAAACCTTGACCAAAAAATATAATTTTGATATGTTGTAGAAAGAATGAGCTTATTAAATTGCCATAGAACCATGGTAATATCTTCTAATTGGTTCGAAGCTTAAAAGGGTCACTTTGGTCAATAAAAATTATTTTTAAATATGTTGTACGAACGAAAATGGGCAAAGTGCGATAAATTGGATCTTCCGACCTTGGATAAGAAGTTATTTAAGGGTCAAACCTTCAAATTTTTATTTTTTGATATTGTTGTAGAGCTTGGAAGCTGAGCAATATTTACGTATAGAAGGTATGGCAGTCTGATTTGGTCAAAAGTTATAAAGGCCTCAACTTGGTCAAATTTTAATTTTTGATAGTTGTAGAGATCGACGAACAAGCAAATTTCCCATAGAAACTTTAGTCATCAAAGCTTAGATAAAAAGTTATAAAGGGTCACAACTTTGGCAAACATTTATTTTTGATTATTGGTGTAGAATCATAAGACGATCAAAATTACCAATAGACACTATCATCTGTGAACTTTTGATAAAATTACAATGGGTCAAAACCTTCGAATACTCTAGATTAGAGAATTGTGAAGAAATTAAAAATTTTGAAGTGAACTGTGTAAATATTTTGAATCAGTGGAGACAAAGTGTATTAATCAATATAGTGTATATCGTTTGGAGTTCGATTAACTGGGTGTTTAAAGCAGCGTTTTTAGTCAGATCGACATAATTTCTATTCGAAGTCTCCGACAACCCCAACATGTGAGAACAAAACAACAGTTTGAAAACCATAATGACGGTATTGTTTAAGATAGGAAATATCAATATATGTAAATAAATTAAAATATTAGATACACAATTTTCAAAATGAACGATTCAAGGAAAGTGGAGGATAAATTATCAATATTTGTAGGCAGGGAATCAAAAAAACAGAGAACTATAATAAAAATAAAAGTTGGGTAGGTTGTACAATCAGATGGAAAATATGCTAAATATCATCCATAAAAACCGTAGAGTAGTAATAAAAAAATTAATTAAAAATTAGATAATAAATAAAATTAAAAATTAAAACAGGGGAAAAGGTTGGTTGAAATCATGGAGGAAAGTGATTAGAAAATAGGAAACCACAAAAATGCGGGTCGTCAAGAGTTCGTAAAAAATTGGAACTAGAATTATGGATAAATTGTTTGAAATTAAGACGTGATCACAGTCAAGTCAAAATATCTAACGTAATAAACGATCTAATTGAAAGTAATTAACATTACAGGTCAAAATATTAACGGGAAAGGTTGCAACGATTTCGAAACCCCTACTCCTATGAGAGAGAAATATTAGCGGAAGTAACGAACATTGAATTGAGTATTACAAAGACATGAGGCCCAGTAGAGCCAAATTAGATTACAAAACGAGACAGATATCATTAAGTTGAGAAATTGACGAAAAGATATCCAGATGATGGAGAAAACTTAGGCGTAGATGAAGGAATGTTCAGGTATAAATGAATGAATTATAAGAAATGAGCGTAGTGATGATAAAATTGATATGCTATTATATTTGAAATAAAGGATTAGAAGATAATATGAATTACGAGAATATGGTTAGCAACCAGAGAATGATGATTAAACAACGGTACGATGAGTTCGGATTAGATAATAATAGTAAATGAGACAACCTAGCAACCCGAGGTTGTTTAAACATTACGAAAAGCGCGAAATTCATTTGAAGCCGTTAAATAAATTTGAGTGGAAAGTAACACAACTTAAACAGTGAAAGCTGAAAATCAAACATTAAGGTAGGTCAAAGTTCGAGCATCATTTTGTTGTATTTGTATGTTATTATATTATATGGAAATAATACTGGAAAGTAAGATTAAACCGAGCTATCATAACGCATGTACGCTTTCCGTGGGGAACCTGATCAACCCGGGAAGGAAGTAGTAGGTACCGTTCGCAAATGTTGGGAGTTTCCTGGCGAGAGATTGATACCTCTCTGGGGAACAAAACCAACGCCTTACTACAATTTTTGAATGGAAATGAAGGGACCGAAAATAAAAATAAAAATTGAAAATGCGATGATTTACGTATAAAGGTACCCTAGAGATATTCTTTCCCTAGCTTGGTTGGTTAGCACCAGGAGGACAGCTACGGACTGTCAGTGTTCAGATGTTATCAGCCAAGGGACTGGTGGCGTGAGCCGTTCGATACAAAAACCCGGATCACACACGAGTATGATGAATCTTTTATCTGCTGGGCGGAACTGTACACAACCCGTGATCCCACACGGATACTGAGGATGTTTATTTTATTTGCCCAGCTGAGGAGTTGGTACATAACCCGGATCCCACACCGAGCTTACCCAATATCGAATGGCGTGAGTAAAGCGTACCGGAGAATGACGCGGCAAGACGCCATGGATTGAGAGTCAGTGTAGGCCTCAACATACCCAAAAGTCACTGATGAGCTCAATTCCGTGTTAGAATGAGATAATGATGAATTAAGATGAATTAGATTAAAGTTATATGATAGGAGTAAGGATTAAACCGATAGAAATGCATTATGTTAGATATTTGAAGCCATAGGTGCCAGAGGAGATCATGATTATGATTGAGTATTAGAGGCCATAGAGTGCCAGAATGAGTATTTATGATTATTGTTAGATATTGAGCCATATTAGAGTGCAGATGAGATATGATTTATGATTAGATATTAGGA
This sequence comes from Schmidtea mediterranea, assembly GCA_022537955.1. NCBI lineage: Eukaryota > Metazoa > Platyhelminthes > Tricladida > Dugesiidae > Schmidtea > Schmidtea mediterranea. The sequence goes on from CM039680.1 coordinate 117,427,158, forward strand.
GACCTTAGAGTGCGAGAGATAATGATTAGATATATATTAAGGCCATAGAGTGCCAGTTGAAATGAGATAGGATTGAGCACAGAATGCCAAGTTAAATAAGATGACGAGGCGAGAGCAACGGAACAATAGAAGTATAGAGCGCCAGCGAGCTGAGGTTAAGTAAATGATTTTTAAATCAATGAGACATAGGAAAATGATTTAAGATTGAATGGAGTATGAGATAATGATTTTATTATTCAATTAGATTTTATTGCGACCTAATAATTGATAAGACTATATAGATTTAATTGATACGAGGTCGTAGAATTGTTACGGTTAATAATTCAAAATAAGACTTAAAAAATGAAGGGAGGATTGAAGCAAAAGAAAATTATACAGCGATAAGTTACGAAATAAGACCAGAGAATCTAATAAAGGCCATAGAGCAAGCAGCGGTTAAGTTTAAGCGGAAAAGGCAGAAGAGTTAAGTAAAAGCCTATGCGCCATAGAGATTAAGGACGTTTTTTGGACATGATAGAGATAAGGGAATAGTAACGAGAACGATTATTGATATCGATAGGTATGATTATTTGACTTACAATAGTTAATTTGTACGACCGGAATAGATAATTGAATGCGATATAAGGATAAATTTGACGAAACAAATGAATAATTGATACGAGCTTAGATATTAAATAAAAATAAAATGGAAAAAACAAACTACAAATGTAAAAAAATAAGAAGTTGACGATAGAGAAAAGAATTAAGGAAACAGACACGTTGAGAGTAGTACGAAAATTAATTGCGGAAATTTATATACCTAGAAGCTTTAGTTTAGATAATGACAATAGAATTAAGAGATCGGAGTAAACCAAAAGAATAAAAGATCAAGGTAAACGACGAGAATAGAGCCGAAACTAGAGATAGAATCAGAAAACGAGTTACGAGAACCGGCTTAATCCAAGCGTGAACCAATTTTGTCAGATGAAACTGAAAAACTTCAACCAAAACAAAGGAGACAAGGATAAAGAAATAGCCATGTATAAGAAATTCAAAGAGAGTGAAAAGCGAGCAAAGATAGAAAACTAATACAGTGCCGATGCAGAACCAATGAGTACACAAGATTAGAAAGTTTGGAACAGTCACAGCCCGAAAAAATTAATAAATTAACGAAAAGCTCAACGCAAAAGAACACGTGAACCATCACCCGAGCTAGGAATTCCAATTCAGTTTAACAAGTACGATAAGAGGATTAGGAAAATCCGACGAGGAAATGAACCAAGAATTGCAAGTTAAAACCGACTATAAATGAGAAATATTTTTGAGCGGCTGTGAATCAAAAGATCCTGCAATCCATGTACTAATCTTACGTACGATGAACCGAACAATATGACGGGGGACGCCGAAACCACTATCTTCAGTTTAAGGTCACGTTACAGAGCAAGCATTCAAAAAGAATAAATGCAACGAAACAGATTTAAATACAAAAGAACGGAAATTCGGCAAAATAAAAAAAAGTGCGGAACAAATAGCTGAAAACATGATCAAAACGGAAATTCGTCTGGAAGAGAAAATCATTAACCACAATGAGAAGAAGAAATCTCGAAGAGAAAATGAGCAACACGATGTTAAAAGCATCGAGTACTCGAACAATGAATATAGTGATCGAAATAACGCAGACAAAACTGAAAGACATATCTTACTTCCGCAAACAATCAAATATATTACAAAAACCTTCACGATTGCGATATTCACGTTAAGAAATTAAAGACAGTAGAGGTACATTTAAAACGCTCTGTCGAAATTTGTCTCAGGAATTAACAACGGAACTACAATCAAAATGTGATATCTATTCAAAAGAAGTGCAGAAAATGATGAGGTTATCAACTAAAGAATTGCCAAGGATATGATAGAAGAGTTCGCGCACAGAAAAGAGAAGGAATGATAAAAATGTTTTACTTGCGATCAAACGGGACATATACGTCAAGAGATTGTCGCAAGGAGGACAGATCTCAAACAGTCATCACACAAAACCAAAGCCAATTCTAACGTCAAGAATCCACAAAAACCCCAACACAAGATGAGACATTTAAGAGATAGGGCGATATGAGTACAACAAACAAGATTCGAGGATTATAACCTTTTCAACTGCACCTAAACGGACATTTGGCTGAAAATTGTCAAGAGAGAAAATCGGACAACCCAAAAACGAAAAATTATAGTCAAGTAACACAGCAATCAAATAACAAGAGATGTGACACAATTGAATAGTATGATTAAACGAATATCCGCAAACACAAAAGACAACACAGTAACTAACGAGGAGAAACAGGATGATGTTCGATATTTATGGACCGGAATATTCGGAACAGCAAAAAATCGATGAAAGAGATTAAGAGAGAGGGAATCCAAAGAAATTCGACAAAGAGGAATGAACATAAAAGAAATTAAATATCAAGTTATCAAATATGTCAAAATAGTCATACAACAAGAAATCACCACTGCACAGCGGTTTTGTCAACGCGAGGATAGTATGCAATTAAATAACGAAAAATAACGACAAAGAATGAAGTACATTAATAAAGACGGAAACTCAGAGGTCAAAAAAAATCAGAGCAAAAATCGAGCAGATAATTCCAAGATAATCAAAAAAATATTCAAGAAGTTCACCGAACGAATACGACGAAAAAGCAGAAAAACAGCGATAAGAAGATATCGAAAAAACAAAATATCAAAATCAGAGGGTACTACTATCAAAAATCAAAACGAGAACGATAAGAAAGTGAAAATGTTACAAACAAGATAATGAAAGGTGAAGAAAGAGGAACTTGAATATAACGTAAGAAAGTAAATATTGAGAAAAATTTATACAAACAACAGAGACAATACAGGAATCGAGAGACGTCAATCAAACAAGAGGTAATAAATATTTAATGGTTAATAAAATTTCAGAAGGAGAACTAATCGAAAGAGGATCCAAAGACAACAATCGAGAATCTGAATATGGCAAGACAGCTCAAAAACAGTCACCTGAATTTGAAAAATTGAGATAGGTAATTGACGAACTCAACCCATGTGGAAAGGAAAATACAACATATGGTACTTAATTATCAACAACTAGGAAAAACCACACGAAACCGAAGAAAGTACATGGGACAATCGATACAATAAGCAACGAGTAAAGTATCGAAATATTGTAAAAATGTCAATCCGTACACACAGAGACGACTCTATCGACATCAATAAGCCAACTATTCGCGAAGAGAGGAACACGTTAATAATTTTGTCACAAAAGTCGCGGAACATGTTTTAACTCTTAAAATGGGACATATGACTGGGAATTTGTCCAAATAACAGACTCAGAAACCTCCGAGCAGTGGGACTATAAAGAAACAATAGGAAACCAGATGAGATCAATACCAACACCAGAATAAAGCCAGAAAATGACACAAGTGTCAAATCAAGCTACAAACCAGGAAAAGACATGACAACTGGAAGACAGAAAAACCTATTAGACACGACGAAAACAAGTTACCAGAGACGTAACAGCCAAGAGACAAAATCAAGATATTATAGGAATCAGGCGAAACTGAAACGAGAACATAACGAAATCCACGATGTTAGAATTAATTACCTGAAACAGATGGAAGCAATCATCAAATAACTAAGGAAATAATGCCGAAATGGACTAGAAACAAGAATATCACCGAGATATTAGAAGGATTAACAAGATGATCACGAACTACGAAAAGAGGCTCAGAATCAACAGCAGAAATCAGCATCCTAAGAATCGAATGCCAATATTATTCACAATAATTGACATTAGCAAGTAATAAACTACAACACCATGCCATAGAAACCGAAAACGAGGAACGAACGATGGAAATTATTGAGATAATGAACCAATGTGGACAACATACAAATATCAGAAATGAGAAAGGACAAACACCCATGATGATTGCAGTGTCAAGAGATACGCCAACGAAAATTCTGAGGGAGTTATTAAAAACAGGATCAACTCTAAATGAGAAGGACAATAAAGGAAAAACGATGTTAAATATATTATGATGTCGCGAGAAGCAAGAGCAATAGATTTCGTTACGATAAATGGAATTCAAGATTACATCCAAATAATAGGACAAATTTAAACCCAATCCTTGGAGCAATCGAGAGAGGATACGATGAAGCAGCAGCAAAACTGATCAATTGGAGAAAAAAGAAAATCTGATAACGAAATCATGGACGTAAACAAATTCGAAAGCAATGAAAATATTAGTAAAAAGAGCAATGAAATCCGAATATGCATTACCAAAGACGATAAAAGCCCTGTTAAAGAGATGAGAAATAAAATTCACGGACAATAAAAGAGAGTCTGAGAGAATAATGCCCAGAAAAGAAGAATTAGAAACATTGGTAGGAGAATGGCACCGAATACAAGGAAAACCTAGCGGTAAAAACAAGAAATTGATGACATCAGAAATGGAAGAAAAATGCTAATCAAGATGTATGAAGATATAATCAAAGAAATAAATGCCGAGGACAACAGGATTGAGAAGGCTCAATGTAATAAAAACCAGGACAAAAAGGAAGATGATAACGAAGAGGGAGAAAACCGAGATAGAAATAAGGAAAGGCAAAATCCAGTAGCCTACAAAGAAATAAGACAACAATCAAAGCCAAATAATATAGACGATCAGAAGAGATCAAAAGATGAAGAAAACACAGACAAAATCTGTTTGAACCAAATGATGGACTCACAGAAAATTCAAAATCGAGAGAACAAAGCAAGTCAAAATATGAACCAATACCCAAGTATGATATGGACGCAACAACCACCGTCACTAATTTCACCACTCCAGTAGCCAAGTGAGATCGATATATATCCAGTAATTGATGAGAGATGCGGAGGGATACGCACCTTGCGCGAAGACCCTTGGAGATAAAGTAATAAATAGTTAGAAATGTGCATATAATTTATATAATAGATATGTTTATATAGTAATGTATAAAAGTAGTGTATAAATATTATAGTCGAGGAGCGAAAACAAATTTAAAAATCAGACGATGTGACAAAGAATAAAGCGGAATGAGAAAGACAAGTGATGCGATATTACGTTAAAAATTGAGAAACAAATCAATTAGAAGCTAAGCAAATCGGAATCAGAAATTGAAATAAACCGATTAAGAGGTACCGAAGCCATCAAGGAAATCAGAGACAAGAGTAGACTTGGAGAGCAATTTAAAACTTGGAAAATCCAGTACAATCAGATGAGAGACGAAAATCAGGAACAACAAAACAAAGTCACGATCGGAACAAGATAAAGCAGCAAAACAGTAAAGGAAGTATCAACACGAAACGAAAGCATTGAAGAAATAGATGAAATACCAAGTCAGTCAACAAAAAAGACGAGGGAGAATAATTTAACAAAAAACTGAATCAATTAATGCGAAACTGACGAATAACAACAAACAGTAGATAATTGGAAAACAAAGCTAAACAAAAAAACGAAAAAGACAAGGAAATAGAACTAGCAAAGAGGTGGAAGAGACTCAAAAATCAATTCGGGGAATAAAGTAAGAAAAACAACCAACTGCAAATGAAACTAGATGCAGCCAAACGAGACAAAATGAATATCACGGAATCGTAATTCCAAGCAAGACTGACGTGCAACAGCATATATGAATAAGGAAAGGATCAGAGAACAAATCAAAACCAACTCAAAAATCAAAAACCAGATTACAAGAAAGACAAATCGAATCAGTAAAGACAGAAGGCAAAGGGCAATGCCAACAAACGACAAGACGAAAGATGATGAGGCTGAACTACAAAGTGCAGCCAATCAAAATGGAATATTGAAAGGATCTTGCAAATGGTAGTAAAGGCAAACCAAGAAGATAAGCGATGCAAAAATAAAGTAAATACCAATCACAGAAACGAGAAACCAGACATAATAATAAAAGCAACAGAGATAAAGAAAGGAGAGAAACAGAAAGTCAAACAACTACCCAAAATCAAGAGAAAATAATAACAAGCCCTATTAAAGGAACCTGAAAATTGTTATAAAAACAAGGAATTCGAAAGCAGCATGATATTGGCAATGCGAAGGAGGATAGCAGTAATAAGCTCATATGTAAAACCTAGCATCCCTTAGAAAGATGTCGAAAAACCCCACAACCAATCAAACAATGCAAAAATTACCTGTAACAAATATGACGAGAAATACAGAAGCCCAAAGGATACCAATTACGGACGGATCAATTCCTATTATACCCAATGGTTAAAGGATTAACACAAGAAAAACAGATCGTTCAAACCCTCAGAACTCTAGAAAATCAAATCGAAAGTCAATAGAAAAAGGAAACATCCATCAAGGAAACGATATTAAAATAATCATGGATGATCTTTAGAAACCCTACAAAATAACAAAAAGAACCGAAAATCGAGAACAAACAGCCAAAATTGATAACTGAAAAGAAGAAACTCAGACTAACCTCAAAGAATCATGAATAATCCCGAACCGATCAATTATCATAAAACAATCGAGACTAGATAATATGATAAAGGGTCAGCTATCCACAGAATCCAATTGAACGCCACCCAGTTCAAGATGCAAAGAAACAATCAACAAACGAAAGTTAGAATGTCAATTTACAACTCAAAACCCTAAATAAACCAGCAAAAAGAAGTCTCGAACTAAACATTCTATCTATTCTTCTTATCTGAGATTCACTAAGCCTGCCAATCTTCCAAACAATCGGCATCTAACGAAGTCAATTCCCCAAACTAAACAAAATCTCAAAGTCAAATCGCACAACAGATATCGAATCGTCAAAATATCAGAACCTGCTGAAGAAAGTAATCAATCAGAAACCAAGAAACTCAATATTGAACTCATGATTAACAATGAACTAATGATTCTTAGACTATTAACTATTCTTTATGTGTGATCATGACCGGACTGTATGTCCTCTTTCACTTCATCTTGTAATCCGTATATTGATGTATACTGTATGATTATTTTTATGCATGTGGGTTTTAAGGTCACGACCATGTAGCTCGTAGACCCAATTGAATGGAAAATGTAAACTCTGCATAGTTCATAACTTAGATCTTTAAGAAATTGCGGGTCGCAATTTTACGGGGCCCCGGAGTGTTTTATGTTGGGCCAGCACACCAATAGCCTTGAGAATTGTTTAAATGCATCAGTAATACAGCACGAAAACCCAGCACCAAGATAACTTAAAATACAATATACAACACCAATTAAACACTTTAAAATCTGAGAGAATATAAATAAATATAAAATCAAAAACATAAAAATAAAATAAAATAAATACAAAATGCATCAAGAACCGCACGAAATTTACATAAAAAATAACATAATAACAAGAAAATTCGACCGTAAAATGACCATTTATATAAAATTAAAAATTAACGAATTAAATGAATAAAAAATAAAATATTTTTGGATGAATAAATTTAATTAAAAATGTTAAAAATAAATTACCAATTTAAATTAAGAAATAAATAAAAATTTAATGTAGATAACATAAATAATTTCAAAGTCGAATTTTGTTTAATCGCTGTAAAACTAACACGCAAGGTTAAGGCCAAATTATAGGTATAAATACCGATGTGTTTTCACAAATTTTCAGTCTTATTTTTCAGAGGAAAATTTTCATTATAGAACTGTATAACTGGTTGTATAACTGGTTGAGAGCCGTGCATTCAGGCAATTAATACGGGTAAGTGTTTTGCCTGAACACGATCACTCTCAACTGGTGCAATATTATTAATTGAATTTTTCGAAGGGAATTGATGGGTAATTTTTCAATTGAATTTATGTATGACTTTTCAGATCGAATTGATGGATGATTTTTGTTTTTCAAATTGAATTTATGGATAATTTTGTTTTTCCAATTGAATTTATGGATGATTTTTTGAATCAAATTTGTGGGTAATTTTTCAATTGAATTTATGGATGATTTTTCAGATTAAATTTATGGATAATTTTGTTTTTCCAATTGAATTTATAGATGATTTATCGAATTAAATTTATGGGATTTTCGAAGTAAATTTTATGGAATGGATACAATGAATTTCAAATGTATGTAGCCGATGTAATATGCTGAATAAATATTTTATATCTACAGCCTTAGTGCATCGAAACTTTTATTCCAAATGCTATGGTAAAATATTATTTGTTATTTTCCGGCCCACAGCCAACACATAACGCAAGAAAGCAAAATCTACATAGTACAGATTTGTGTAAGAGCGTGGAAAATCGCCAATGATATGTACCCGTGAAGGCTCAGCGTGCGGAACGCAGGAGTTGGAACGTCAATATTATCCGTACATAGGGGAAATTGGAGGGTAAATGAGTAGTCCCTTGGCTACTCCTTCACCATCCGTTTCCTGTAAAATTGACATAAATTGTTAACAACAATCGGCTCAAAATCTCTAACCCGAGTAGTCCAGTGGGCACTCATTAACTATAATATGAACATAAATAGATCTTAAGGACAAAAAGAGGGAATGGGTAGCGGGAAGATTGCGAAATCGTTGCAACAGTTAAAATGGATAGCCATCGGAAAAAGATTAATCCGAACGACCAAAATCATGAAAATAATGTTTTTAAATAAAAATTAAATAATTTAATTTGAGTTGAGGCGGAAAATATGGGCGGGACGCTGCTCAAATTTTCCGAACTAATTCAAATACTTAACAAAAACAGTAACGCAAAAATGGAATGCGTAAAATAAGGGCGGAACGCTGCTCAAATTTTCCGAGTCAATGAAAATACTTTGTCGAAAACTGTAGAATAGGGATGAACCGTAAAATAAGGGTGGAACGCTGCTAAAATTTTCTAGTTTACAAAAATACTTTATCGAAAACCGAAAAATATAGATGGAATACGGCTAATGTTGTATATCAATAAACAATTTTTAACGCTGAGGAATAAGGACGGATCCCTACAAAATCTTAATAAATATAACGATAATGATAAGGGTAATGGTAATTATAATAATAATAATATTGATAATAATAATAATGATAATGATAATAATAATAATAATGGTAATAATAATAATAATCATGGTATTTGTAGTAATGATTGATAATAATTATGATAATAATAATAATAATAGTAATAATCATAGTAACGATAACAATAAATATAATGGTAGTTATAGCTATAAAAATAATAATAAAGGTATTAGTAGTGACAATTAAGAAAGGTAATATACATAATAGCAACAACGATAATGCTAGTAATAATAATGGGAAACATTGTAGTTATAATCGGGATAAGGATGAAAGATATAATGTGGGTGTATTTAACATAACAAAGGGTGTACAGGCCAAAGAATAATCTTCGACATGGACAACAAGGAGAAGGACTATGCGAATAGACATAACAATGAATGATATGAGAGTATAGGTTAACATTTGAAGGAGATAGGAGAATAATGGAACCTAAGAATCAAAAGCGAGCATAGGTCTTCTATCGACAGCTCGTGAACCCGAGGGTTGTCCGAGCAACTACAGTACTAGCGATAATACTCAATTTTTGCGGACAATCCACCACTTGAACACATTACCAACGTTGCTTAGCAACGGGTGCCAAGTGGCGATTAGAATCATTTTGTATGGCGTTACTGGGGCAACTAGAAGGATAAGCAAGATTCGAAACCCTGTAACCCACCAGTATGCTTCTTGCTCGTCGATCATTTTTAATTTTTACAATCGTCAGCATTCAATCTATTTAAACACAATCAGTGCTTAATAAATAATCTAGTATTTCTTCGTCGGTATTAAGATTATTAATTAAAAGTTTTATAAAATTAAATATTTCTTATACTAGACTGTTGTATTCCAGTGTTTTTATCCCCATAACAACGACTTTTCCGCTTGCAAATACATTCACACAAAGTGGATTATACTTGAAAAGTCTTAATGCTGCAACCAGTTCCGGTTCGTAAATGTTTTCTGTTTTGGTAGACAAATCATACAAGTTGATTCGACAACCCATGTCAATATTCAAAGATAATGATTGTATTTGTAAATCTTAAATCTAATATTTGAGATCAAGCCCAATTTGATGACCAGATAAAACTGACGGTTCAACACGAACTCTTCTAACCATTAGCTTTGCATCTAATAATATTATTTGTAGAATTATTTTTTTACATGTTAAACTTCTTTCAGTATTGGATCTTGTTAATTTAATTTGAACACTAACACCAGGTAATAAATATTTTGGTTGATCAAAGAAATCTAATTGAAGTGGGGAACAAACTCTGATTGGTTTTGATTTTGAAATCCAAATTTTTTCTTTTTGAGTCATTTTCGTCATAACCCATTCCGCCTAAACAAGTATGTTTTGATCGTGATTTTAATTAATAATAGTTTCAATCATTGCCTTGTGTGCGAATACATCGTTACTTCCTTCAATTTTAGTAGAATTAAAAATTACTTCAACATCTTTAAAAAGAGTTTGGAAAAAGAAATTGTTTGCAGTAACATCTGATTCATTAGATAAATTTTCCCAGTTGCTATTTACAACTTTCATTTGAATGTAGAGTAATGCATCATTCAAATCCAAGTATTCGGTTTGAGAGCTATTGATGTAAAATTGAATTGAGGTGTTTCCAGGATCTGTAATTGAATTCACCGGATAAATATCTTTAAAAGAACCATTTTCAATTTCTGCTTGAGGAGATGGTCTATCAAAGAGGCATAATTCTGATTTTGAGCTAATCATGACTGGAATATGGTTCCATATCCTTTCATTCTTTTGTTTATAAGTTTCTTGGTAATTTTTCGACGTCTAATTGTTCCACCTCTTTGTTCTTTATTAAATACATCAGAAACTTTGTTAATAACAGAAGGCAAGTGTTCCATTACAGCTGGTATAGAATCTTTAATTTCAGATATTGCATTTGATTTTAAAGCAGGTAAGAATTGTTCATTATTATTTATTACTTCATTAGCAGTTTTCATACCAAAATTTCCAATACGTTTAAGAATATGTAGTGCAAATCGCCCAATTGTTTTTAACAAACCAGATCCGTACTGTTTACCTACAAAATATGGTAAATCCACACCATTTTGATGGGAGCTATAAAAGTTTACAATGTCTGGATTACTCATTTATTTTACGGAAATGTAATGTCAAATAAGTTTTATCTTGTTTACCAAATATATATTTTCCACTGTCATCACGAATATTGATTTATATATTGCTTATATATGAGGATGATACTGGCAAATACATTGGATTTTTCTCAGTGAATTGAACAAGATCGTCTTTTTTATGGTTTTCTATCCAAACACATTTAAGAAGGGGAAGACTTAATTCACCCACAAGAATTGGTTCAATAATATTTGTATAAATCATAATTTGTATATTTCTTTGCATTATAGTTGGTAAACTAGAACCAACAATGATCTTTTCACTATAAGATTCTTCAATTAATCCCAAACTAAGACCCAACAGTTTACTAAATTTAACACTACTAACATCATCTTCCAATTCAATTTTAACAAGTTGACCTTGTTTAATTTCACAAGATTTGAAAGGATGGGGATAAGATGTCATTAACTGATCAGTGACTTGTGAAAGTTCAGTAATGAATAAATTTTCTTTAAATGTCTCAGTATACTCTACATCATAATAATAAGTTATAGTTAATCGTATAGTATCAAATTTTGATTTCTTATTTGGTATACGTATCTGATTTAATTTATCATTAAAATCTACTTCTTTTTTATTAAATCCCAAGCAATTAGCTTCATCAATACTATCAAATGTTACTTTGAATGGAAAATATTTACAATTAATGTTCAAACTTTTATTGTAAATATATATTAGATAAAATGTAGAGTTGTGACTAATTGTATGGTTTCCTTCAATATAATAAAAATATTCATAACTATTATGTAATGTACTCTTAATATATTTAATATAAGAGTTTTTATAAAATGGAAAATTATTGTACACAAAAGTGAATTCAGTTAAAGCAACTTCCCAATCTCCATCCAAGTAAATCTGATTTGGAAATTCTACATTAAACTTTCCAGCTTCATTATTTGGAAATGTAAGTGGACAACTATTACTGGGTAAATTCACGTAAAAATCTTTTTTATTCATTTATTTTTCTAAAATGTAACGATAAATGTGTTTTGGTATCTTTGCTAAATATATTTCCCACTATCATCTCGAATATTTATTTCAATGATGTTTATAGTTGAATTCGATACTGAAAGGTACATTGATTTCCTCATTTCTAATTGAACAATTTCTCCTTGATCATATTTTTTAATCCAAATAGATTTTAATAGTGGAACTCTAACATCACCAACATTTATTGGTTCAATAATATTTGAATAAATGAACATTTATTGATGATAATGTAAGAATTTTGGAATTTTAGTGCCTAGTATATTTTTTTCTGAAAAGTTTGAAAATTTTAATCCCAAAGATTTTGTTAAATTTGTGTCAAAAGATATATTTGAAAGGTCACCTGCAAATGTTATTTTGACCTATTCCTTTTTTTGAATTATCAATTCTTTAAAAGGAGAAGGATTAAATGACAACAAATGACCTTGTAATTCTGATAAAGTGTTTATGAATAAATTATCTTCAAAATATTTTTCAAATTTTGATTTTTCTTCGTAACTTATAATTATCCCAAATTGTTCCATAACACCATCATCAGTAAATTTTGGTAATTTTATTCGACAATGATCCTCTTCACAAATGATCAATGTAGATTTTAGTCCAAAATTAAACGCATGTTGAATATCGAAGAATATTATTTTAAATGGAACATGCGGATAGACAATAACCAAATTCTCATATTTTTCAATAAACATATCAACATCTGGAGTATATTTTGGATTTATTACTTCATAAGTATGATTTTGATTATTAATTTTCAAATATTTTATTTCACTACCACTCTTTATCGATTCAAGATACAAATTACTGTAATACAAGAATTACTGTAATACGGAAAAGGATTATACACAAAAGTGAAATCCATCAAAGCAACTTCCGTTTCACAGTAATTTACTTGTACATTAAAATTACTAGCATCGTTATTAGGATAAATAAGTGGACAACTATTACTAGGCAAAATCATATAAAACTGGTTTTCTTTCATAATATTTATTTAATCAATTGAGATGAGGATATCCAAGTTGGCGTTTTGTATCCATGCCACTTTACGTAGTATTGTTTATATTTACCAACATTTTTGGTTTTTATAATCTTTTGAATTCTAAATATTGTTGGGATTGGAATCACTTGGAGTTCTTGTTCGTAGAATTTTCCACTGATTTCTTTATTCTCATGATCTGCTATTAAATACATTATAGTATTCTGTTTTGTATCTATTTTCTTTATTTCATATACTTCATCGCTCCAATTGTTGTCAAAATTCTTGATGAACGGAGAAGTACTGATTTTACTAATTCTTACATGATCACACACCTTGTATTTTGGCTTATTTTTTTTTAATGTTTTGTCTCTGTTGGTAATGCTGACTTTGTCTGTAATTTCAACAGGTCTGAGACCATATAATCCTTTATGTGGCGAATGATTGTAACTAAAAATAGTTTTCGGTAAAACATGTATCCAAGTTTTATTACCTTGATGCAGAGTATTTATTCAATCTTTCACTCCAAGTTTGATTAAATCTTTCCACATAACAAGCTTTGAATTGCGAGAATATAGAGTAATGATTGGCTTTGATAACTTCTTTTACTTTGCTATTATAAAATTCTTTACCTAAAATACATTAAAATAAATAATTAATTAAATTTATTACCCAAATCAGTCTGTAGATTGTGAGGTTGTCCGTCTTTAAATAATTTTTTAATTTCAATGGCCATTTCATTAGCAGATTTAGTTTTTGTTGGAATAGCACGGGCATATCTATTGAAAACATCAATACAAGTTAAAATATATTTGTACCCCTTGTTGATTCTCGAATAATGTATCATTTCCATCAAGTCCATTTGCCCCAAATCATTGATTCCTCTTGTTTTGTATGGTCTGGTTGTGAATCTTTTCAACATTGGTTTATTTAAACTATATGCTAGTTGGTCCGATAACCATTTTTGAGTCTCTTTTTTAGAATTAATCACTCGTTTTGTTAATTTTTCTACACCACAAAAACCATCTGGATCTTTTGGGTTTGTCCATATTGTTTTGAGACGATTTTTGGTTAATGGTTCCTTCATTATTACAACAAGATGTTAAAATATTTAAATAAACTTTATCTTGTTTAGAGTGTTGTAAACCCATTAAGATCTTACGGATGAAATTGCACTAATTGCTGATAAAACTATAGAAATTAATGTACCCAAGAACCCACCCTTTTGTTTATACATTATTCTTCTCATTAAACGTCTATTTTTAGTGTTTACCAATGATAAAAAGGATCTCTTATTTCTTTATAATACCACTCTTTTAGCTTTACTAATATTGACATTACCTCGCACTATATTTACAATAACTTCAAGCAAATCGTCAATAACAAATGAAGGGAAAGCTTGTAAAATTGCTATTCTTTTATTATTTTGAGCCATTACCAATGCATTGAAATATGGTAGACTACGTTTAAATTTCATGTTTACTATTTACAATTAACTATTATTGTTTATAATTTGATCCACTTCTTTTTTAGATTCTTCTTTAAACTCTTTTTTAAATTCTTCTTTACTTTTGATTTGGTTTTACAAATAACTTTTTTGGATTGAATTTCGTTTTTGATAAGTACTTTTTTAAATGACATGATTGATAATCATTTATTGTTTTCAATTTTGTTTATAAATCGTAACACCTTTTTCATTAAAAATATCTGTTTGGATACGTAAATCGTCACTACATTGTTGTGTAAAGTCAAAGAATAAATATCCGTGCGGAACGCTTGTAGCATCTTGGAATGATTCAATTAAAAATTTTCTATCGTTTGGATAAACTTGCCTGGCTAAGAAATCGATAATCGTTTGATCGCGAGGAATTTTGAAAATAATTAGGTATTGAACATTTAAATTACGAGTTCGAAGACTTCCTCCTTGATGAAATAAATTTTATGTTATGAAAATAACAGTAACTCCGCAATGTCTACAGATTTTTGTGAACAAGTTATTGAAATCTTTTTCCTTATTTGCTTCTTGATACAAATCATCTATAATTATTACATCGCCTCGACGTAACCTAGACGACCAGTTTTTATCAAATCCCTTAACTATTGTCATTTTCAATTTACAAAACTGATTTTGTGTCAATCCATGTTCGTCGTCTGCACCCCTATGCAATATATTTTATTGAATTTTGATTTGAACATGTTTGACTGCAATAAATTACATACAAATAAAGTTTTTCCGCTCCCACTTCGCCCTACAATTTGATATACTGCATCATATCTTAATTCCATTTAATTTAATTTAATTTAATTTAATTTAATTTAATTTAATTTAATTTAATTTAATTTAATTTAATTTAATTTAATTTAATTTAATTTAATTTAATTTAATTTAATTTAATTTAATTTAATTTAATTTAATTTAATTTAATTTAATTTAATTTAATTTAATTTAATTTAATTTAATTTAATTTAATTTAATTTAATTTAATTTAATTTAATTTAATTTAATTTAATTTAATTTAATTTAATTTAATTTAATTTAATTTAATTTAATTTAATTTAATTTAATTTAATTTAATTTAATTTAATTTAATTTAATTTAATTTAATTTAATTTAATTTAATTTAATTTAATTTAATTTAATTTAATTTAATTTAATTTAATTTAATTTAATTTAATTTAATTTAATTTAATTTAATTTAATTTAATTTAATTTAATTTAATTTAATTTAATTTAATTTAATTTAATTTAATTTAATTTAATTTAATTTAATTTAATTTAATTTAATTTAATTTAATTTAATTTAATTTAATTTAATTTAATTTAATTAATATTTTCAACATGTAGTGGATAGAAGTGGAAAATATCCAATCTTTTTCTTCAAGAGCGGAAAATGCAGAATAATGGGTTGCAAGAGACCATTACAGGAAGGTAATCTCAAATATCAGATTCAAGATTTATAAATACAATCATTATCTTTGTATATTGACATGGGTTGTCGAACCAACTTGTATGATTTGTCTACCAAAACAGAAAACATTTACGAACCGGAACTGTTTCCAGCATTAAGACTTTTCAAGTATAATCCACTTTGTGTGAATGTATTTGCAAGCGGAAAAGTCGTTGTTATGGGGATAAAAACACTGGAATACAACAGTCTAGTACAAGAAATATTTAATTTTATAAAACTTTTAATTAATAATCTTAATACCGACGAAGAAATACTAGATTATTTATTAAGCACTGATTGTGTTTAAATAGATTGAATGCTGACGATTGTAAAAATTAAAAATGATCGACGAGCAAGAAGCATACGTATTCGAAACAATTCTGATGAAGATGGAAGAACTCTTTCCGAATATGAAAAACAAACTCTCCTATTGTGCTCGTGAATATTTGGCTACAGGAATCAACATCGAAGAAATTGTACGGATGCACTACGAATCAGTTCAAGGATCTGGTTTGAAATGTTTAGATGACTGCATTGTTTGTGCAGATCCCTCAATGTTGACTTGTCCATTTAAATGCAGATGCTGCAGAGACTACAAGAAGAAAGAAGTTGTACATATTTTGTTGGCTGAGCTATGAAGAGCTTATTATAAGATGATTTGTGATGATGTAAATTAAATAAATTTTGATCTTTTTACGAGTTTATTTTATGTGATTATGTGTTTATAGTTTTTATAAAGTTGTAAAATAAAAACTCATTGTAAAATTATACTAAAAACATGCTAAAATATTGTTAAAAATTTTATAATTAGAAAAATAAATTTCTTTGAAAAATTATTTTACAAAATTATATTTTAAATTATATATTAAAAATCACACTAAAAGTTTCATATAAAAAATTAATTAGAATGAAAATTTTAATTAGAAATTATATAGTTTAAACTTTATCGTAAAAAATGTACATATATTTTAAATTTCAAAAATTAATTATACTGAAAATTTTAATTAGAAATTATATAGTTTAAACTTTATCGTAATAAATTTAGATATATTTTAAAAATTTATAATCGCTCCAAAAATTCGAAAAATAATATACACAAAAAATTGGAAAAAAATATACCCAAAATACACACAAAAATTTTAGTAAAAAATACACACAATAATTATCTTGATCACGTCATTATGTAATCAAGACACACCGTAATTAATCAGTAATTAAACCCCCCCCCCATACTTATTATGCAATGGTGTGTGGCGCAGAAAGCCCCTAACCACCTACTAACAGGTACTTTTTTACATCGATTTGCATGAACTATTATTGTTCCCGCTTTCTTATTATTTAAAGGACGTCATTTTATATTCGTTTCTGTATCATCGCACACCACATAAGGTCCTTTAAACGGTCTTTACAATTTTGGTGACAGTCATTTTTCTGGTTCTGGTTTGTTGAGATACACTAAATCTCTAATTCTAATTTCATGTTCATGTGCACGTTTATCATATGACTCTTTATACATTTCTTGGCCATGCTGTATTTTAAGTCCTGCTTGTATCCATGCGGACTACAATCTCTTGAATTATTACTTTATAGTCTGTTACATCCATATATTGTGATATCGGTGCTTGAAATTTCAAACCAATTGGCATATTATTGCGCCTATATACATCAGGTAGAAAAGTGTTTCTCCAGTACTTTCATTTACTGCATTCCGATAAGCAAACAAACACGGTATAATAAATACGTCCCAATCTTTTTGTTTTCTATTCACGTAAGACGATATCATGTTAATTAAGGTTCCATTGAATCTTTCCAATAGTTCATCTGTTTGTAGATGATATGTAGATGTACATAATTTCATTATTCCAAACAATTCAGTAATTGATTTAAATAGATCACTTTGAAAATTAGTTCCTTGGGCCGTTAGTTACATCTTATGTGCTCCATATCTGAAAACAATATTTTCTACAAATATCTTTGCCACTGTATCTGATTTTTGATTTGGCATTGCATAAGCTTCTGGCCATTTTGTCAAATAGTCATAAAACACGATTATATATTTATTACCATTTATTGTATCCGGCAATGGACAAACAATATCCATTGCTTGTTATTTCCATAGGTGCTGTCCGTACTGGTATTGGTTTCAATAAAACTCTAATTTTACGACCGGTATTACGTCTAGTAAGGCATATCTCACAAGTGTTACACCACTGTCTCACCTCTTGCTCCATAGTTTCCCAGTAATATTTCAACTTTAATCGTGATAATGTTTTTCGAGCGGATAAATGTCCACCTAATGCACCATCATGATATAACAGAAATAATGCTCTGCGATGTTTTGTTGGTATTACAATTAGTAAGTTATCATTTTTTACACATTTTATTAATCCATTATGAATAACATATTTGTGCTTTTCATCAACAATATGCTTCCAGTCATTTTCCTTTTTAATCTCAACTGCATGTTTACGTAACTGGTTTTATTTTTCATCATCTTCTTGTTCAATTTGTAAATTTGCCATATTATTTGCTGCTTTAATTGCCAGAAATATCGTATCATTATTATTTAGTTCTTTTTATTCGGCTTGATCATTCTCCGGAATTCTCGACGTAGCGTCCGCAATGGCATTTGATTTGTCTGTTCGATATTTAATTTCGAAATCATATTCCTGTAACGATATTGTCCACCTAATTAACTTGCTGGATTATGATCCGTGAATACAACGAATTTTTGACCGACTAAGTATTGTCTAAACGTAGTTATCCCATATACCCATGCTAAGGTTTCCTTCTCAATTGTAGAATAATTTTTCTCATGGGGCCTAAGTGATCTACTTGCATAAGCTATCACATGATCTTTTTCGCCCTGAACTTGTTGTCCTAGTACTGCACCTATTGCGAAATTACTGGAATCTGTCATTACAATAAAGGGCAGTAAAAAGTTTGGACATCTCAATATCGGCTGATTGGTAAGACTTTCTCTCAATGCATCAAAAGCTTTTTGTTGTGCCGTTTCCCATTTGAATTGTATCTGCTTTTCAATAGTGCGTTTAAAGGTTGTGCTATGTGCGCAAAATTTCTAATAAATTTTCTATAGTACCTTGCTAATCCCAGAAATTGACGAACTTGATCCACGTCCTTTGTGACTGGATAAATTTCTATTTTATTAACATTTTCTGGATTTGGTTGTAAACCTTTACGCGAAATTATATGACCAACATACACAACTTCTGATTTCCCCCATTCGCCTTTTGAGGGTTTTATTTTTAGATTTCCGTTTCTCAATCTTATAAACACTACTTCCACATCTACTAGATGTTCCTCAAAACCGTTTGAAAATATTATGATATCGTCTATATACACTAGCGCGTGTGGTATGTCACGAAGTACAAAATTCACACCTCTCTGAAAAGTTGCAGGAGCGCCGGTTAAACCAAATGGCAAAATGTTGAACTCGTATAATTCTTGACCATCTGAAAACGCAGTTTTTCCTCTATCTTCTTCTTTTACTTTAAACTGATTATATCCTTTATTGAGATCGATCACTGAGAAGAACTTTGATTCTCCAATTTGGTCAAACATTTGCTGTGGTACAAGAATAGGATAAGTGTCTTTCCTTGTGACTTGATTTAACTTTCTGTAATCTACACAAAATCTTAGGTCTCCATCTTTCTTTTTAACAACCACAATTGATGAAAAAAAGGGTGATGAGCTGTCTCTGATCAATCCAAATTCTTTCATAGCTTTTATTTGTCTATCACTTTTTTCTTGATGAATGTAAGGAATTCTACATGGTCTCAATGTAATTGGAGTTTCGTTGAGCAAAGGTATCTCATGCTCAATTATCTGAGTGAGTTCTAGATCATACTCATGTTTCGAAAATATGGCTTTGTACCTTATCAGTAACGCCGTAAACTTTTGTTTTTGTTCATCATTTAAATCATTACTTGTGACTTTTGGATCCTTGTAAATTTTCAGGTTTCTTGGTAGTTTCTGAGTTTCCTCTGATTTAATTCTTGACAGTTTCCCCAACCTGGTTTTCGGTTGTAATTCTATAGGTTTTGTACTAGTATTTGCTATTCTCATTGGGACTAATTTACTGTTAACTTTCACTACTTCATCACACATTGGAATATCATATTTTTCAATTAATGTTTGGCTTGGTTCAAATATAAATTCTTCATCGGATTCATTCATGGCGTTAACATAAAAAATCATTTCACTTTTCGATGGTATAAGCAATGATTGATTCAAGAACACATCGCCTGCATTGTGTATGATTTCACCTGTTTCAACTTCCACTAAGTTTCCAATTTTCAAATCAAGTGATACTCCTTGTAGCTGCTCCATTACATCCATATCAATTAAACATTTGACAATTAAACATTACCAATACTGGATGAACTATTATCGTTTTACCAATAAATAAATTCGCTATTACTTCTCGCTTTATATTCAAACACTTTCCAGACATTGACTTTATATGTTTCTTTGAGCGTTTTAATTTTGCCTTTTCTTGCTTAGTTAAGAGTTTTTCTGATACAATCGTATGGCTTGAACCTGAATCCAATAGTGCTTTAACTTTTAGTTCATTGAATTGTATGTTTATTTGAGATTGCTTTCCTCCATCTGATATCGTCATCAATACGTAATTGCCAGGTAAACCCAATCTGTTTTTCCGCTCAATTTCGGCACTCGTTGGCTCAACTTTTTCGAGTTCTAATTTAATATCGTTTATTGGTTTCATCTCTTTTAATCTCTCTCCGGGATTAAATGGTTCTGTTGGTACAAACGTTGTTGGTGTGCACCACCGAGTGATCGTATCGATTCCACTAAATTTTGGCATTGGTTCTAGCAAGAACTTTGATTCCGGTTCTATTTGGCAATTTATTATTCCTTTTTGACGATGTGGTGATTTATTTTCACCATTATTACTGTTACTACCTTTGTTTTTTTTATTAGATTCGAATATTGATTCTTCACTATTTTGGTTATCTTTTAACCGTGCTTTCACCGGCCATCTCTTTATACTGATGACTTGTAATGAAAACCGAGCTAACAGTGGTATACATTCAATAAACATTTTCCACGACCAACCCGAAATTGTATAGATTTGGTGTGCTGACAAAATCTGAGAAAGTATTACTTTAATTGTTACTGCGATTAAGTAAATGCGTATTAATTCTGCACATGCTTGTCCCAAAAACATAAATTTTCCCCATATATTTTCCATAGTTTTATATGTTGCCTTTTTTAAAATGATCTGGTGTTAAAGGGTATTCGTAATTTGCTTTGATTTTACCCTTAGGTAATATTGTATCCACTATTTCAGAAATTATACTTTGCTTTTTTGACGAAACAATAAGTTCTGTTGTGCTTCTTCAATATCTTCGTTGGAATACAAACCCATTTGCAACATTTTATTTAATGACGTAAAATATACCAAATATTCTAATATTGTTAAATCTAATTTATCTGGACTGCACGAAGTAGTGTGATACCGGCCTCCTAGCTCATAGGCCCTCTAGTTCACATACCCCCCCTCCACCGGCAAATTTTTTTTTCTAAGTTTAAAAGTACAATTTTTTAGAACAAAGACAATGACTCATTCAAGGACATTTAAAGAAAGACCATGACTCATTCAAGGTCATTGAATGACTCATCATAATTTTTCTAGGTCATTCAAAAGTAGGTCAAGGTCATTCAAAAGTAGGTCAAGGTCATTCAAAAAAAAATTCAAAATTTTTTCAAAATTTTTTCTGTTAAAAAGTACACGATTTCCTATGTCACCGCTAGACCAAAACAGAAAGTTTTTCGAAAATTTTTCAAAATTTTTTATCTGTTGAAAAGTACATATTTTTTCAAGGTCATTCAAAATTTTTCAAGGTCACGGAATTTCTAATCATTTTTCAATTATAATATGTCTACTTACTTTTGTAAGTAGTATATATTTTGTAAATATTTTTTATTATTATTTTTTTAAATATTATTATTATTTTTTAAACTATCTACTTACTTTTGTAAGTAGTATATATTTGTAAATTTATATTATTATTATTATTATTATTATTTTTATTATTATTATTATTGTTATTATTATTTATACATATTATTAATATATTATACCAATAAAATACATTATTATTATTATTATTTTTTATTATTAATAATATTATTATTAATGCTATTATTATTTTTATTATTATTATTTTTATTATTATATTTTTTATTATTATTATTATTTTTATTAATTATTTAATTATTATTATTATTGTTATTATCATTATTTTTATTATTATTATTTTTATTATTATTATTATTATTTTTTTTTATTATTATTATTATTATTAATAATATTATATGATTTAAAATCTTATTTTTTCAAGGTCATCGATACAAAGACCATGACTTATCAAAAAACAAACCTCAATGTTATAGTTTTTTTAAACATTTTTTATTTTCATTTACTACTTATTTTTAATAACTTATATATTAACATCAATCAAATAAATCGTCAATTTCTCGACTGAAACCACTGTAGGAGCTGTTAAAGCTTGGGATGTAGTACTCTGATAGCTGGGGCTGTGCGATACTTGTGCAATGTCATCGATTCCTAAATAATGGCCAAATGCTAGAATGGATTTTCTACCCACCCAATTACGCTTATCCATATATTTGTTGGATTTGTATATATTAACCGAATAAGTATACGCGCGCGCGGTTATTGTTTTTAATAACTATTTCTCCGTTCATAAGTGTCCATCAAAAAAAAAAATATATATATATATATATATATATATCCCTATTTAAATATAATTAACCGACAAAATCTTCTCAATTGTTAAAAAGTTTTAATTGAATATAATAGTAATTCATCCACTCTTAAAGTACAATTGATTTTCAGTAAATATTTTCATCTTTTAAGTATATTTGTTGATCAGTGAATAATTCAGACTCCGTTTAAAGTATTTCCCAATATTTAATTGATATTTCATCTCATCATTGAGAAATTTACCGTCTAATTTATTATAAGCAATTCTCGATTCACTGAATATTTATTAGCTTTAATTCATATTTTCTCACTTTAATTATTACTTTCCTCTTTAATGAATATTTTCTCTCTTAAATTAGTGCTTTCCTTATTCAATGAATGTTTTTCCTCATCAAAGAATATTTTTTCTCTTCAATGAATATTTTCCTCTTCAATGTATATTTTCTCCATTCAAAGTATATTACCTTTGTAAGTGTTTAATATAGCAATTGATATTTCATCTATTTAGTAGATATCTTTAACTATCCCACTTTTTTTCCAGTAATTTCAATGATTTTAGTCACTTAATGTACTCTCTCACCAATATTACTTCTTCACTGAAAATTTGTATTCGACAAAAATAAAATAATTTTAGGCTATGTAAATCAATTAGAGCTTTTAGGGAAATTTTATGATAATTTAAGTGATATCTAGTTTTACGATGTATTTATTTTAGTAAATTTTAATCATCTTTGTGAATTTATGGTTTTCTTTTGAATTTTAATGGATTTAGGGTTTGATTATGTTTTAAATGAAATTATTGAAGAAATTAGGGTAAATCTATAATTTTAGACACTTAATTTCTTGAAAGTTTATTAGATTTGACTTGATTTTAGGATTATTTTAAATAAAAGTTAAATTTAGGATCAAAATGTTTATGAAACATCTATTTAAGATAATTATTTAAGAATTAGAATCAAATTTGACTGATAGATTTAATGATATTTTAATTATAATTTTATGTTCTATTTAAATAGTTGATTAAATCAGTTAATTTTTAAAAATATTTTAGTGAAACCTAAGATTTTAATTGATTTTACAGTGTAAAAAAAGGAGATCAATAATTACTTTCATTTTCAATTTTATTGATTTCATGGATATCAATCACAAAAGTAGTATAATTTAGAGATTTTTAAGACAATGCTCAGTGTGGTTATCAGTATACTTATGAAAATCATTGATATATCTCTGTTGAGGTCTGTAAATTAAAATTAAAAATTTAAATAAAATTTAGGATAATAATTCAAATGGAAAGTAAGCGAAGAAAAAGGCAAATAAAAGCGGGATCGTGCATAGAATTAATAGTAAAGGAAAGTGCGATGGAAACAGTATTAGAAAATGCAAAAAGCAATTACGAAAGGCGAGAATCCGGAAATCCGAGAAAAATCAATAAATGGAAAAATCATCGAAATCGAATGGGAAAAACGGGACAGTTATAGATTAGCTAATGGTCAACAAGATGACGGTTAGGGATTTATCAGAAAAGGGTTAGAAAGGGTTGAAAAACATTCAAATGTATGAAAACAGAAAACGTTAATTAATTAATTAATTGGCTAATGGAAAACCCGAGCTAATGGGAAACCCGAGCCAATGGAGAACCCGAGAGATGAAGGAAACCCGAGCTGGGTAAACAAGAAGAAAGGCAAACAAAAGGAAGATTTGGGCCCATTAGCTTGACACAATGATTAATGGGAAAAGAGTAAGGAGAAGATAGCGCGCGTAGGAAGACCGGTAGGGCCATTAATTATCTGGATTCGTTGGACCATTATGGATGACAGCCGAAGCAAACACGTAGGAGAAAATGTCAAACGAAAGATTGGCTCGGCAATAACCATTTGTCATCCTGATTTCGAGGAGTATATAAGCAAAGGGAAAATCAGAGAAAATCGGCATTCTGCCGCAGCTAGGGTTCGAAGAATCAGACTGTAGGAAAAGTGGTAAACGAATTAGGGAAGTAGGGAAAAGAAGAAATAGAATTAAGAATACGGAAAGGCGAAAAGGGATCAAACCAAACAGAAACCGAGGAAAACGAGAGTCAACAGAACTAGAGGATCAAAAGGTGAATATTGTTTGTTTGCAAAGCATCAACGCCGAGCAGAGAATCGTATAAACTTTGATTGGTCATTGTAGCCTAATAATAAATTGTGAACCTGTTGTTTCAATATACGTTGGGTCGTTCATTGTTTTAATTTAAAGAACACCAGGAGTCAGAGAGAACCGACTTGAAATAATCCAAAACCCAACATCTCTATGGGTTGACTGGTAATTTTTATTGAATTTATACTTGATTTACTGATTAATTTTAATTATTTGAGCAACATGATATATATTTTACAATAATTTAATTTATGTGGGAAACATAGACTTTATTCGATTTTAGTCATTTTTGATGAATTTTTTATTTGATAGAATTTTTTGCCAGAATCAAATTTTGGTGATTTTCAACGGAAAATCTTGGGTATCGATAACAATTTTGTAATACTTTAAAGAAAATTTATTTTTTATTGGTAAAATTCAGATTTTTATAATAATTTTAAGTGGGAATTTGATTGGTTGAATACATATAGTAAATATGATCCGAATGATGGATTTTTAAGGATCTTATTCGGTTAAATATAGATTTCTAAAGAAATTTTACCTTGTACGTTTTTTACAAAAAATATGTATATTGTTGGTGCAGTGAGGAAAATTGTCATTTCAAGGGAAATTATTGATTAAGAGGAAATTTTATGATATTTTAAGGGGAAATAATCGATTAAGAACAAGTTTGTTGCCATTTTAAGGGTATTGAGTTGGTTGAATATCTGTGTTCAAAGGGTAAATATTTTCTAAATGGAGAGTATAGAGGAGGAATTTATAATATTTTTAGGGGGATTTGTTCAGATAGATATTAATATGTGTGTAAATCTTTTGAGAGAGTGGAAATATTGTCATTTAAAGAGAAATGATTAGTTAAGAAGAAAATTTATGATCTTTTAAAGGAGAAAGGATTGGTCACGAGATGAATTCTATTTTAAGGGGATTTCAAGAAATTTATTCGGTTGAATATCGATATAAGTCGGTGATTTTTTATGAAAATAATGAATATAGCTTGGATTAATGTCATTTAAAGAGAAATGATTGGTTGAGAGTAAATTTTATTTTATTTTAGTGAGAAACAATTGGCTAAGAAGAAAATTTATAATCTTTTAAGGGGAAATAATTGATTAAGAACATATTTGTTGATATTTTTAAGGTACTGAGTCGGTTAAATATCGTTATTTAAAGGGTGATTTCTATAAAAAATAATGAATATAGTTGGTAGGGTAGGGGTAAGTGTTATTTAATGGGAAATGATTGGTCTAGAGTTGAAATTACTTTAGTGAGAAATAGTCAATTAACAACAAGTTTTTTGTCATTTTTAAGGGGGTTGGGTTAGTTTAATATCATTTTTTATGCAAACTTTTTGCATCATCAATGAATTTTTTGGAAACATAGATTCCTTTGTAATTTTTTGTAAACACCATATGCCTACATGTATTGGTACTATCCTTTTTCATAAATCGTATACCGTCCTTTGGTAACGTCGACATCAAGACTGCAGTAGTTTGTCTTGTTCAGACATGAGATATTTTAAATAGTATTATTTGTTCTATAATTCGTATGAAAACTGTCTGGTCGTTCTCTGAACTGTTTTTTTAACTAATTCTTTAAAATTCATCGTCTTTAAAAGTACTAAATTGCATACATTCAATTTGACTTCATATACTAGGATCGATTCTCCTGTTTGACAACTTGTCTGTTTCATGTTACAAAACGGATGCGTCTGTAATTTTCCTGTATCGTCATCAAAAGATCCTTCAAATTTTCTTAATTCTGTTACGTACTCCTCCATTACTATGCGCTTCACCTTCGCAATTGACATTAACTTTCATTATCCGCTTTACTACTATAGTTTCTCTAATTCTGTGTTTCAATTTGGCTTTCAATTTAATTTCTGAGCTAATTTTTAATTCTTCAGTTTGAAATGAAAATAAATAATTTTCTGGAGTCACCTTGACCGGCTTGGGGATGGTATGCATTTTTATTAAGGAGGTATGGCTCCATTTTCCGCAATAAAATACAAAAGTTGTTCTTTTTACGATACACTCTCTAAATGTCGATCTTCTCAAATCTGATTCTTGATATACATGATATTTTACATCATTTTCAATTTTTAGCTCCATGGGGTACGCATCAGGATATTCTGCCATGTCTACCACTGAATAAATTTTTCTCATTTCAGTTTGGGAACAGTCATAAGCTCACGGAAATATCATAGTTTTTATCATTTCTGAATTCACACTCCGATATAAATTTAGTTAAATTAGTATTTAAATTAGTATTTAATGTTTTTTTTCAGTCATCCTCGTTATCTGAATTTCATTTTTACTTCCAGGAATAAAGCCACAATCAACTAAGAATTCATTATCTTCTAAACTTCTATTTCTAAATTTCAATTCAATTATTTCTTCATACTTTTGTTTCATTTCATACCCTCGCATACGCCTCACAACGACAACATAATTCACAATTATTAACTTCATCTACAATATTTACAGAAATAAAATCTAACCTTTCAGTTTCTCTTAACAATTTTCCAAATAATCTCATCAATATTTTTATTTCATCATTATTCTTTGTTCCATTTTCGTAATCAGCACACAATTTAATTAAACTTTCCAATTTTTTTGAATTCATTGATATCTGGCTTAGCTCATTGAACGATTTTATTATTTGAGATGAATCTGTTTTTCTTTCATCCAGCAACTTTCTAAGTCTCGTCACGATCATTGTTGTTTTCTCACTATTCAAGTCTTTGGTTAATATATTTTCACTCGATTCTTCCTCCGATGCTTCCAATTGAGAATCATCTATCATATGGATTTCTGATTCTTCGTCTGATTCAAATTTAGACATTAATTTTTCCAATCGTCGGCTCATATCTTTCATTTCGTTTTCCATCCGACCTCTAAAGTCGCCTGACTGAACAAAAGCATCATTGGTAGGTGAATATCATCTTGGAAGCGGATTGATTTTTTTAGTATTGGTTTCTGAAATTTGTCCCAATTTCTTGGGCATGATCTGGCCATATTTCCAAAAACTCGGCAAGAATGACATTGCACTTGGCCTCTCAGATTTACTTTATCTCTCTGTGGTGTGGTGATGTTGATGATGATCTTGATCTGGAAAAACAATTTCTCGACAAGTGTCCCTTTTTTCCACAATTATAGCGATGTATATTATCTTTGGCCCGCTGGTCATTGAATTCAATTGGTCTGGGACCTCTATTATTACTTCCTATAAACCATTCAGGGCGTATTTGTTTGGGGCTTCTTTGTATATTGTTTCTAAACCAACATTGACTAATACGATGTCCGATTTTCTTGCATTGTTCGCATTGAATTGGTGTTTGTTGGGTGTATATTTTAATATTCACTGGCTTTTCCGATTCGAATTTGGTTTTGAACTTTGGTGAAGGACTATTGTATCTTTGAAAGGAGATGGTTTTCATTGGTGTTACGTAGCTGTCCTTTGGCTCATTAATTACTGCAAATGATTCAGATTTAGATGTAGTTCCCTTGAGGTTCAACTCAATTCTCATGGCCTTTTTAATTAACTCGTCGAAGTTGTTGAAATCCACAAAGCATAATGCTTTTTTGATTTCCTTGTTGACACCGGCTAAGAATTGATCTTGTAATAATTCTTTTACTTGATTTGCAACATCAGCTTGGTCTGATTTCACCCCAAACGCCTTTTCTGCAAGAGTAGTTAAATGATATGCAAATGCACTTACCGACTCATCCGGCTTTTGAATACTATTATAAAATGTTTGTCACAAAATGCGCTTTACATCCCTTCCTATCAGCTTGAGCGCGAGGCCATCTTTAAGTTTAGTCCAATCATTGCCAACCACTTTCTTGTCTATTTGCTGTCATGCTTCTTTTGCGGCTCCTTTCAGATATAACGGCAACCTTTGCACTATTATCGCTTGGTTCTATCCATATGCAGAGGCGTACATATAATAATCAGCCACGAAATCGACAAACTCGACCGGGTCACCTCCATACTAGGTGACTGGTAGGTTCTAACAACTTGCGTAGTCGTTGCTTTCCGTATTATTAGATGTTGACATTGGCAAGTCTCTGCTATTATTTGAACTATTGCTCATGGTTTCTGCTGTTTGGTTCTGGCTTCTAAAATTATAAAATGGTTTCTTAGATATCAACTTCTCTCACCTAAATTTCTAATTTTTACAATTATAAAATTTAACTTTTTGATTCAATTTCACTTTCACTTTCTTAATAATCACACACTAATTTTTTTTCAATATTCTAATGATTCTTTATAATGTCTCCTTTTCCAAATTTTCACAACTTTTATTACATTTTTATTCACGTTTCACTCGTTTCACAATCACAATAAATCAATTTTCAGACAATTTTCCACCGACCTTTCAATCACGTTGGGCTCATGTTGAGTTAAAACTTTATTTGGTTCGGTAGAACTGTTTGCTCTGACTCCACGTGCTCCTTAAATGATACTGGAATAACTCAACAAAGGAAAACTTTTATTCGATACCAACAATTTCACAACAATTCAAATGTTACTTTTACAATAATAGCAGGAATCCCCACAGAAAGCCGCCTTTTCAATTAACTACAAAAATATCCTTGACAAGTCTGACTAGTTCTTTTTCAATCTCACATATCTTTTAACTTTTCTGTTACTCGCAATTTTTCAAAATTATTTTGTATCCCTGTTGTTGATTTGAAACTCTTTTATATAGGGAATCTCTCCTCAAACAACTAATCTGATTTACGGTAATTTACATTGGACTCCCGGGGAACTAGTTAGACAATTTGCTTTTATCTTTTGGCCACTTCGGCCGTTCCCCGGGAGAAGACTACGAAATAAATCACATTAGAGAATAATAAGTTCCCTTCGTAATTAAATTTATCCAATTCGGAGAATCTCTCCCTAATTTAATTTATTTGTTTTCGTCATTTTAATTAATTAATTAATTTGTATTTTTTAATAACTTTTTCTAGGGGTCCCAAATTAATTTTATATTATTATTTTCGTACTCGTCTCGTCAATTGGTATCGGCAGATACCCATTTCCCCATGAAAATATTGATTTTAATTTTTTGATTATTTTTAATTAATTATTTTATTTTCCCAAATTTTTTTATTTATTATAATAATTTTTGAAAATCGCCTAACCCCAACACAATTTATGTTATATTATATGTTATATATGCGTGTTATATTTTCTTGCAAAAATGAATTGTTGAAACTCTGTTCCTATTTAATTTCTCCTTAAGATTGCCTCCAGAAGAAATGGATTAGTTCGCTAATTTTTGGGCCAATATACAGATTTTTTCGACGGTATTTATACTATTTTTTATTATTAGTTTTTAAAATTAATTTATTTTATTTTTTTGTCAAGCAAATATATAAATTATTATGTTCTCACGAAATAATATTTTAATTATGAAATTTAAATATAGTTTTATTATAAAAATTTAGTTTAATTTCCAGTTAAAATAATATTAATTATAATCGCAATAATAATAATAATAATAATAATAATAATAATAATAATAATAATAATAATAATAATAATAATAATAATAATAATAATAATAATAATAATAATAATAATAATAATAATAATAATAATAATAATAATAATAATAATAATAATAATAATAATAATAATAATAATAATAATCATAATATTATAATAATAATTATTTTACCCTTTTATTTAATATTTGTAAAATGTTTTATAAAAATATATTCCACCACATAACAGAAAATAATATTGTCAACACATATTAATATTCGACATAAAAATTGTATATACACAATTATTGTTCGATAATAAATCACACTACCATAAGAATTTAGTTTTGGATTTGGTTTGGGATTGGATTGTTG
The DNA here is from genome assembly GCA_022537955.1 of Schmidtea mediterranea. Taxonomy (NCBI): domain Eukaryota; kingdom Metazoa; phylum Platyhelminthes; order Tricladida; family Dugesiidae; genus Schmidtea; species Schmidtea mediterranea. The sequence continues at coordinate 117,458,024 of CM039680.1, forward strand.
GTTTAGTGTTAGGATCATTGTTCTAAGTAAATATTGACACGATATTTACTCGGTGCGGTTCTTTATTATTTCGAGAGAACGAATGCATCCAATGGTCGTCCCTCGGCATCAAACACATTTAAACAATTTTCAAGGCCGTTTGTGTACTACCCAAGTGTTAAAAATTGAATATATATATATATATATTGGTGGGTTTCTGGGTGTTGAGATTTTGAAACTGTGTGGTTGTTACCCAGACAACCCCATACAAATATTTTTCGCTTACCACTCGGCGCCCGTTCCTAAGCAACGTTGGAACTGTGTTCGAGTGGGTGGATCGTTCGCAAACAGTGAACGATCCATGGGTCCAACAAGCTGCCGATAGAAACCCTGTGCACGATTTCGAGTTTTTGGTCCCATTGTTATATCATTTATCATTATGTCTATTCCTATAGTCCTCCTTGTCGTTGTCCGTATTATTGATTTTACTATGGCCTATACACCTTTCGTTATGTTAAATATCCATGGTATCTCTCTTACCCTTATCCCTATTATAACTACTATGTTCCATATTATTGTTACTAGTATAATCATCGTTACTATTATATGTGTTATCTTTATTAATTCTTACTGCTATTACTATTATTATTATTATTATTATTATTATTATTATTATTATTATTATTATTATTATTATTATTATTATTATTATTATTATTATTATTATTATTATTATTATTATTATTATGATTATTATGATTATTATTATTATTATTATTATGATTATTATTATTATTATGATTATTATTATTAATAAATAATTAAATAAATTTGACAACGATTTAATTAAAAGATAACGCCAATAAAAGACTTTCGCACGATATATTTCAATAGCATAACTATCATCTTCAGGTACTCAAAACCAACTAAAAATATTATGAATTAACATTTAATTTAAACAAATTATTTTTTATTAATTTAATTTTGTATTAAATAAATATTTATAAAATATATTCAAATAATTCAACACAAAGATAAACATTATGAGACAGAGATTTATAGAAAACCAACTGATACTGGTCTTTATACTTCTCCAGAAAGCTTTTGTGAATTTAAGTATAAGAGAAATATGATGGAAGAATTGATTTATCGTTCATGGTCTTTATCTTCTACTTTTGCTAATTCGGTAAAAAGTGTTGATAAATTGGATGAGTTGTTGATAAAGAATGGGTATTTTAAATCATTTTTATTGTTGATGATAAAAGAGACTGTTGACAAATTGATTAAAAATCCTAAGGATCCATGTTTTGGAAAGTCTGAATGTAATTTGTCAAATGAGTGTGAATTGAGTGTTGATCTAAATAATAATAAAAATGGATATAAAAAAATTGAGCCTAAATATGTGTTAGTATTGCCGTACTCTGAAGAGACTTCCCGTCATCTCTGTACTCGAGTTCTAGAGCATTGTCGATTGAAGGGTTTGACCAATATTAGTGAGCACAATAGAGGATGTTAAAGTCAAATTGGAATGTCTGATTTTAGAATTTTGTTGAAAATTTTTAATAATTATTGGGAACGCCTGATTTGTGAAGCATTGTTGATAAGGTCATTGGATCCAAAGATTAATGTGCAAAGTGCTGTGACTACGAATGTATTGAATGTTTTTAAATAGTTTACGTATGTTAAATCATGTTTATGTATTGTTTTTTAAAAAAAAAATTTTAATATTATTAAAATAATTGAAATTTTAAATTACATTAATTTTTTTAAAAATTTATGATATAAATTAAATTTTAAATTAATTAAAAGTTATTTGAATATATTTTATAAATATTTATTTATTACAAAATTAAATTAATAAAAAATAATTTGTTTAAATTAAATGTTAATTCATAATATTTTTAGTTGGTTTTGAGTACCTGAAGATGACAGTTATGCTATCGAAATATATCGTACGAAAAGTCTTTTATTGTCGTTATCTTTTAATTATTATTATTATTATTATTATTATTATTATTATTATTATTATTATTATTATTATTATTATTATTATTATTATTATTATTATTATTATTATTATTAAAATTACCATTATCCTTACTATTATCATTATTATTATTAAGTTTTTTGTAGGGATCCGTCCTTATTCTTCAGCTTTATGAAAATATTTTACTTACAGGTAGTCCCCACCTTACGACCGCTCGACTTACGACCATCCGCACTTACGACCAATTTTTTTTCAATTTTTTCATAGAAAATGATTAAAATAGTATAATTATATATATTGATTATAAATGATTATAATTATATATATTTCTTATTATGTATTTTTGTTTTGTTACATATATAATATGTGTTATTAGTACACATTTAATATATATTTTTGGGTTATTATTTCATTTTATAAATTTTAATAAAGTTTTCATTATATGAATTTTCGGTAGTTTCATTTCTCCTGATCCTAAAAGTTAGTAGTACAGTATCTAATATTTTTCTTTAGTTATTCATGATGAAACTCGACTTACGACTCTATCGACTTACGACCAATGACTAGGAACCTATCTCGGTCGTAAGTCGGGGACTACCTGTATATAAAAATTTAGCCGTACTCCATCCTTATTTTACAGTTTTTTAATAAGGTGTTTAAAGTATTTCGGAAAATTTGCACAGCATTCTGCCCATATTTTACAGTTTTTTGATAAATATTTTTGCTATTTCAGAAATTTTGAGCAGCGTTCAGCCCTTATTTTCCGTCTCAACTCAAAATAATTTGTTTAGTTCTTTCATATTATTTAAATTATTCCTTATCATGATTTTGGTCGTTCGGATTATTCTTTTTCCGATGGCTGTTCATTTTAATTGTTGCAATGATTTCGCAATTTTCCCAGCTACCCTTTCCTTTTCTTTGTCCTTATGATCTAGTTGTGTTCACATTGTATTTAATGATTGCCCACTGGACTACTCGGTGTTCGTGATTTTGAGCCGATTGTTGTTTAAAGTTTTGTGTCGATTTTATCGAAATTGAGTGCAAGGATGTTTAGCCAATATACCCACTCTCGAGTTACTTCGCTATTTAGTTTTATGATTTGACATTTGGATTTCAGCGTTACGCTCAGCAGAATCTTCACGGGCACGAGATATTGGTGGATATACGGACCCTTAAACATCTCGAATTGTATATAGAGTTTGCTATCCTGCGGTATGTATTGGCTGTGGGCCGAAAAATAAATAAATAAATATTACCATCTAAATCGGATAAAAGCTTTGATACATAAAAATTGTTTATTCGACATGATACATCTCACATAGTAGTCGGAAGTTCATAAATTAGCATATACATTTACCATTCCATCATCACAAGTCATTTAATCATTATCGATCAATAAATTCATAGTGAAGTCATTCATATAGCAGGTATACCTTCATTTTTAAATCATAAGTCAATAAACACTAACTGAGTGTTATCGTGTCCAGACAAAACACTTACCAGTGTTAATTGCCTGAATGCACGACTCACAGTTGTAACGCACACCAACTAAAATTCAAAAAATAAGAGTGCAAAAATACGACTGCAAAATTAATGCTGAAAATTTGTCAAAACACATCAGTATATATACCTACAATTTGACCTTAACCTTGAGTGTTATTTTTATTGCGATAAAACAAAATTTGATCTTGAAATTATTTGTGTTATCTAAATTAAATTTTTACTATTTTCATAATTTAAATTGGCAATTTATTTCTTAAAATTTTTAATTGGATTTATTCAACCAAAAATATTTTATTTTAACTCATTTAACTCTGTAATTTTTTACTTTTATATAACTTGTCGTTTTTTGGTCAAATTTTCTTGTAATTATGTTATTTTTTATGTAAATTTCGTGAGGTTCTTGATGCATTTTGTATTTATTTTATTTTACTTTTGTGTTTTTTTGATTTTATATTTGTTTATGTTCTCTCGAATTTTTGGGTGTTTAGTTGGTGTTGTATGTTGTATTTTAAGATATCTTGGTGCTGGGTTTTCGTGCTATATTACTGATACATTTAAACAATTTTCAAGGCCGTTTGTGTTCTGGACCAACAATATATTTAGACCTAAATAAAATTTCGATTCGATCTAGATATTTTTCGAGTGTGTGTGCTGGATATTATTATTATTAACAATATCCTACTACTGGCCTACATAAAATTTCTGATAAATTTCCGACCTAAATAAAAATGCTTCGAAAATCTTAGCTTAATATGTTTAAAAAACTCACTAAAATTCGAATACTGAGATATTTCGGAAAAAGTCATCGCTTCCTTGAAAATTTTATTATTTTGAGGCTCAGATTTAAGGGCCTCGATAATTTTATCTCCACGGGCTTCTAGTCGGTTTAATCCATTTTAAAAGCATAAATTCGAACATAATAAATTATCAATTTTTAATACAGAAATAACTATAAATATTACCTTTAAAAAAATCAGACCCACCCTTACAATCTGACAGAACAAAAAATTTTTAATGATGAGTGAAAAAAATTTGCCAATAATCTCTAAATTTAACTTTTAACATTTCGATCAATTATAATGAAGACATTTAAATTTATTTGTATTATTTTTTATTTGACATTCAATAATATTTTAAATACTAAATGTAAATATTATTGAACTTAAATTATTGATTTTATAAAATATAAATGTTTTTTAGGTTTAAGTGCAAATTTACGTTTTTAGTAAATTGATTGTGTTACTATTAGAAATGACCTTGAAAATTATTTTATTTTTTTGAATTTTTTAAAAATGGAATTTGGTTCTGACGGTAAAGAAAATTATGAATTTGAATTTGATGACGATTATTTAAAATCAAAAGATCAAGATAATAATTTTGTTAATACTCTCGAAAGCACTGATAATAATTTAGAAGATCATACAGAAGATGCAACTCTTTATGATATTACTGATAAACTGCCAACCGAAAGCAATAATATTGATACAAATTTGTATTTGGATGAAACCGATAATTCAGAAAAAACTCAAAGATCTCAACCAGGATCAGAAAGATCGAAGCAATCACCAGAAATCGAAACAGATAATGCTGAATTTATTAATCTAAATAGTAATGAATTTAATGAAAATCAGCAAAAGATGGACGCAGATCCATTTTATCTTCCTAGTGAATTTCCAACGTTGCCCGAATCATTTGATATAGAATCCTTTCCTTTGTCTTATCGTGAAAATTCAATGAAAGAAGAACTTTGTCTGGAATTTGTTAACAATTTTAAAAGACAATATCGACATTTATATGGCGATAGAAAACCTTTATTTATTAAACCACTAAACGAATGTAGTATAGAAAAATTGGTGTGCACTACAATCAATCCCACCAAATTACCATATCCAGAAGTGTATTATTGGGAAGGAGCTGTAAAATTTGTATCAGATTATCTGTCATTGGTGCCTTTAGTCCCATGTACAGAAATTCCATCAAGACTTTTATCTCCGATGACCGCAATTAGTTTACAACGAGGTACATGCTTTGAATACTCCACACTTTTATGTAGTCTTTTAATTGGAGTTGGGTACAATGCATATGTTGTAAGTGGATACGCATCGAAAGAAATCTGTCTTATGGATCAGTCTCGAACAACGTGCCCGTCTTTTCAAATTAATAAAAAAAGCGAAGAAAAAGTAATTCAATTAAAAAATAACAAATATTCTGTAAGGCCGCCGAAACATTTAGTTAGTCAATTTGAATTAGAACAAATAGCGAAAAAGGAAAGGTTTGAATTCGAGGAAAAACTAAGATCTGAAAAATTACTAGAAGAAAAGGAGCGCCTGTTAGATCAACCTCGGGATGATCCATTATTTGGTCAGAGAGTTCATTCATGGGTACTAGTCTTAGCTGGTAAAAGGGAAATTGGTGAAAATTTTTTCATTGAAGCTTCAACTGGTAAAGCATATAGTGTTGATTGCAAACAATATTTGGGAATTGAAAGCTTGTGGAATAATAAAAATTATTGGGTAAACATGCAGCTTGGGTTTGGAGTTGATAAAATAAATTTTGATTTAAGTAATTCTATGTTTTGGGAATTTCTTTTACCTGGACAACAATCTGTAACGGTGATTCCTCCGGTATTAGGTCAGTTGCATTATGATCCAGGAGACGAAGATCAAGAGAAACATATTGAAAATGAAAAATACTTTGATTTGCCTTCGTCGTGGGCTAAATCAATTCAAATATCATTGAAGGATTTTGAACAAAGAAGTTCAAATGGAAGAAAAGAAACACTGTATAAAAAAGTAAAATTAGAAACGTATTCCCCTTATCAAAATGTTGATGGAATGATTGTTAGGTGCAAAAAGTACCAAGATAGAATGTTAACAAAGCCGTTAGAATTTGAAGAGTTCTTCCAAAACCGACATGATAAATTAGTAAAACGATTAGCAAATCCATTAACTGGACTTATATCCGAATTTTTTGAAAAAGGAAGAAAATCAAGACTTTCCGAACATCATTTTTACTTGGACAAAATGAAAGAGCATACGAGAACAATGATATTTTATTCAGATACCCGAGTGGATCATTTAATAAAATTGGAAAATTCAGAGAGGCAACTAATAACAACGTATAGTAATCGAGATGACTTTTTAATTAAAAGAATTTCAAATTTCAAAAAGAAAGAAAAAAAATTTGGTCCGGCAAATGAAAGAGAATATCGACGTCCCTTTGAAATAATTACTGAAGAATATTCAAGGAATACTAACATTGTTGCATATAAAGATATCCATGAAATCATATTTCATCTGAATGAAGACAGAATTTCTGTCTCATTTCATGTATCTAAAGACAACATTGCTGGAGACATGGTGGAATTTATTAAAACTAATTTGACTGCTGAATCAAGAAGAGAAAATGTATTGCAATTAATTAAAGATTCGTGTACATATTTCCAAGTTGATCCATTTCGAGAAAAATTGACAGAATGTGAGACATATGAATATTACAATTACCTTTTGGAAAAAGAAGAAGCTTCGAAAGAAAGTATTAGAAATGAGGAGAATGAGATGATGGATATTCTCAAATTAAGAGATGCTGAAGATATTGAAAATAAATTAGACGTATCTTTATTCGATCGTGTTAGAAATGAAAATGCTAATAAAATTAGAACCGATTTGGAAAATGCGATTGAAGAAGACAAACATAGAACAAAAGACGCTGAACTCGATTACCTTGAACCATTTTTACTACAAATGAATATTAATAAAGACGATGAGATTACAAAAGAATATGCTATAAAGTTGTATACAAAGTGCATACAAGATTTTAAAGAAAGATTAATAAACAAAGCTAATCTTTTACAGGCAAGATTTGAAAAAGAAACGGTTCTGCTACAAGAAAAACAACAATGGTATCAGCAAAATCAAAACAAAATGTTGAAACAAGATGAAGAAGAATATCTTCAATTTTGCAATGAATCGACATTTAGGATAAATACGCTTGAGAAAATGTTAGCTCGACACAAACAGATCAGCAAATATAAAGAATCTGATCTTGATAAAAAGTTGAAAAACGACAAAAGACTCAACAAACCTTTAGTTCTGAAGTGAATGTTTTTCTGATTTGATTTTTAATTTCAATTTTTTATTATTTGTATTATTTTAATCAAATATCTAAATATAAATCCATGATCCTCACAATTTTTTCTTGTAGTTGTTCTAATGAAGAAAATACATTTTTTATAATCATAATATTCTACATTTATTATTTGTAAGAAATCAGAGCACGGCAAGCAGTGGCAAATAACATAAACAAATAAGATAAAAAACATGAGCAATACCCAACTGCTAATGTGCATGGAAACAAGTTAAATTGAATAATGACAAAACTTTTAAAAATTAAAAAATTTTGAAAAATTAACAAAATTGATACAATAACTATGTGAAAGCCCGGGCTACCAGAAAACCCCGAACGATGAACGAAAAAATAAAGAGAAGAACCCTTACTAAATATCATTAAAAAATTAAATTTTTTTGAAATTAGAATAATCTAACTGGATTTTGAGCAGAAAGGCGATAAGTCACCGCCCAATTATTTTGTTTTCAAAATGATTCATTTTAATTAATTAACTGTTTGCTAATGCAATTATTTATTTGAAAAAATTTAGTATAAAGTGCAGTCACTAGTAAGTTGTCAATTAAATCAAAAAGAAGTATAAATCAATTCTAAATCAAGCTATTTCAAAGTAGACAAACATATAGATAAAGACAGTTTTCATTTGAATTCTTACCCAAATATCTATCTTTAAAAGATGTAATTGAGGATATTGTCAAGTTTTGAATGAATTTCATAAAACATGTTGTGTTGGATCAGTAGATGGTTATGTCGTAGAAAAAATAAATCAACTCATAACTTTCGGTATTTAACGAAAAGCTAGGTTAAGTTGCATGGCTACCGACAAAAAATTGTCTATGTCAAGCCAAATTTTCTTAAATGTTATGACAATACATTTGTTATAGAAATAAATTCTTATATGTGAATGTAGGTCAAGCCAATATATACCGTAAAGTGTTGAATATAATACCCAGGTACTCTTATTGGAAAATATAAATATTCTGAATAAATAATAAATCCAATTAGTGTATGTGGGTACTATAATTAGTGTAGCTATACCCGGGTAAACCATTCGGAACACAACATACATGCATATGATAGATTCTGTACATATAGGTAGTAATAACCAATTAATATAATTTAACAATTAAACAAAAACAGCTATATTTTTCAAAAGAAAACAAAATCATAATTCTTTATTCATTAAAAAACTGTACTTACCTAGCTAGGTACATTTAAGAACATAGTCTGATAAGATTTTTTAAATTTTTTAAACTTTTTAACATTTTGAGCTAATTAAAATGATCCTGTGTATTTATTCTTTTTTCCTCCTCCGGCTTTTTCGAAAGCTTTGACCAAAATGATCCTGGTCCATCTCTTATTTTCACCGGCTTTTGTTCGCCGCTTTCGTTATTCTCCTCTGTCATCTAATAATAAATATCTTCATCTTTATGTTGTTTTGATTTTCGCAATGTTTTTTATGGGTTTTATTTACATTTCTTATTTATACTTTTTCTTTCCCTCTTTACAACGTTTTCGCCGGTCTCTCTATTTCTATCATTATGTACAAATTTTCATCGTGTATAAATCCATATTCATGCAATCGTCGATGTGAAAAGAATTCGGGTGTACCTACTGCAGTGTTCCAGGCGGCTGTTGGCCTTTTTAGTTGTGGTTGGTTTTGTCTTATTATAATCGGGTTTTGAAACTCTTGTTGTCCTGACATCATTGTAAGAGTGATATTTTGTTTAAACGGTCATGTTAATAATTCATCGTATTCTCCTCTTCCTACCTTGAAGAAAACATTGATGTGGATACTTAGTGCATTTCCAACTCCAATTGGATATATTCTGATGTCTATTTTGTATCCATATTTGCAAATGTATATTGGCGGGTTATCTATTACTTTCTGTGTTTTATCTTTTGGTCGTCGTAGTCTCTCTGTGAATTCTGTTATTCTCCATATGAAAGGTGTTGTGGGTAATTTCCTTGGGCTTGCTGTTTCTAGATATTGTATGCTTGTGGTTTTTTGTTGGATTCTCTCCTCCATTTCTGTCATCTTCTTAGCTGCGTGTTCTTTGGCCTTTTTGAAACTTTATCTGGATTCCAATATCTCTCGTATTAGTGCCTTTTGTGAATCGATTTCTGTACGTAGATTCTTCACTTAAGATGCTATCATCCCTATTGTTCTTATTATGGTTTCTGTGTTGTTTTCTACCATGTGTTACTGCATTTCCTCGATTGGTAGTCGTTCCTGGCAGTTTAATAGTTCTAGGGACATTCAAGGGGTCTTTTTGTACATTCGTTCCAATGGGCTTTCAGCTTGATTCTCTCTTTCTTGTTGCAATTGTTGCTACATATTCCTTTGTATTGCTCGCATATCTGTTCATCTCTTTAGTTTCAATGTTCTTTCTTTATAATTATCCATTTGTCTATGGTTCCACAGTATTCACATTCTTCGTCTCTCATGGGGCATAGTTTCTTGTGTTCTCCTTCATTATTTTTTGTTATCTTGGTTTGGCACTTTCATTAGGTTGTCCATTAATTTGGCTGTTGTTTCATCTTGCTTTGCATCGATAGCTTCCCAGAGTGTTTGGATGGATCTCCCCATCATCTCTCTTACGTTTATTGTTGCGTTATTGATAATGAACTTTATCACACTGGCTTGTCATGATATTAGTACATACTGGAGTAAACTGTTTTTACCCGTTATCTTTTTCCTTAAATGTTGATCCGGTTCTTAGTAGTTCTCTTAGAATCATTGATGAGGCGTCCGCTGCTACTGCTAACATTAATGGAGTCTGTCCTTTTTCGTTTTTTACGTTTTTTACGCTTCTCCACATTCTTGCATAAATCGGATTATGTCTATGGTTCTCTTCATGTTCTTGTGTTGCACCGTAAAATGTAGTGATATGTTTCATTCTAAGTCCATCATCGTGAAGATTATGGGTATTCTTTCCTTGATTAGATTCATTTCTGGTGGGCTTCTAATTCCTTTTGCATAATCCATTGCGATCCTTTCTGCTTTGTTGATGGTTCTCATCCATTCTTTTCCTAAAGCTCATTCTGTTATTATTTATTTGATTGCTTTTACGATTATATCCATCTTATCCGCATAATCTATTGTTGTATCTAATGTTTCCATTGGTTCTACCGATTTGGATTCGTCTTCGCTTCGTTGAATATTTAATACTGTTCCTTCTTTACGGCTCAATATTAATCCGTTTATGCTTAGTTATTGGGTTTGTGATATTGTTTTCATGCTTTTACTTTTTGGTTCTCGTGTTATTGTCTTGTGTATTGCCTTACATACTAAGGACTTGTAAGTGAGTTGTTTACTAATTTAACTCGTGCGTTGTTTTTGTTTATGTACATTATCTCGTATGGTCCTTTAGCACTTCGTTGTAGTCTCCTGGCTACTCCTGGAATGATTTCTGGTGTTGCTATTATCACTCAATCTCTGACCTGAAAGTTCTATTCGCGTACGTACTGCTTTTTATCGTATAGTTCTTTGTACCTTGCTTTGTGAAACCGAATGTTCATGTCTGCTGGTTTCCACACTTCCTGCATTCGTTCTTTGAATTTTATTACATTGTAATAAATCTCCATATACTGCAATATAGGCGGTTGGTATTCTAAATCTATCGGCATATTACATTCCCTTCCGTACATCAATTTTAAAGGGCTTATCTCTGTTACTGAATGTATTGACAATAGGTATGCTATGAGACATAAGTTTATGTATCTTTTCCAGTCCTTCTGGTATTTGATTACGTAGTTAGACATCATTTCTATTAGTATACCGTTGAATCTCTCCGTTTGCCCGTTTTTTTGTTGGTGGTATGGTGAGTTTCTTTATTTCGCAATTTTGAAATAATTTGTCACTTCTTGTATGATCTCGCTAATAAAGTTGTTCCTTGGTCGGTTAGTATCTGTTTGGGTGTTCCATATATCCAACATATTTCTTCGACCAGTTTCTTGCTATTGTTCTGGCTTTCTGGTCTGCAATTCTTCTGGGAACTTAGTGAGATAATTAGTTATGATCAATGTGTATATGTTTCCGTCGTTGGTTTTTGGTAATTGTCCTACTACGTCCATCGTGGTCATCGTGAGATTGGCATTGGTTTTAGTGGTGCTTTCAATTTGCTTCCAGTGCTTCTCCTGGTTGCACATATCAAAAAATTCTTTATCCATCCTTTTACATCTTCGCTTATGTTTGGCCAATAATATTTCTGTCGAAGTCTTGCCTCTGTGTTTATTGCGGGCATGTATCATCCTACTTTTCCATAGACAAATCGTACAAGTTGATTCGACAACCCATGTCAATGTTTAAAGATAATGATTGAATTTGTAAATCTTGAATCTGATACTTAAGATCCCCTTCCTGTAATGGTCTCTTTCAACCCATTATTCTACATTTTCCACTCTTGAAGAATAAGATTGGATACTTTCCGCTTCTATCCGCTACATGTTGAGGTTTTCCGGTTGGGAACTTCATTCCGTCTTCTTGTATATTAGGTAACCGATAACTAATTACTGAACAAAAATTATAAATATTTGGTTAATTACCAACAAAACTTTAAATAAAAGTAAATAAAAAGTTAAACAATAACAAGAAATACATTTAAAAATATAAAATTATTAATAAAATATTCTTCACTCTCTTTCACTTCGTTAATATCTCTATATCAGCAAATCACTTGGTTGCTTAGTTACTGGGTAGTTAGCAAGAAAAATTATCTTTTCTGAATAAAATTTTGTATTTTATTATTGTACTTTATTGAAATCATTGAAATTATTTTATAAAAGTCAATACGTTTTGTCAAACACTTTTCAGTTATTTTTCTTAAATTTATCCAATGTTGAAAAATTATTTTTCTATTAAATGTTATTTTTCATAAAAATACTCATTTAGATAGTATTTACTCTTTAAATAACAATATTCAACCGACTCCACCCCTTAAAAATATCAATAAACTTGCTTCTCATCGATACTTTCTCCCTAAAATACTTGGTTATTGACTATAAACCCAATATGTTACCAATAACTAGTTACTGAACCAATAAATATTAATGATAGGTTACTGACCAACAAATTCTGAAATAAAGTCACATAAAAAGTTGAACAAACAAAAGAAATGCAAGTTGAAATTCAAATTTTATTATTAAAAATATTATTCACTCTTTTTTTTATCATTGATGTCTCCAAATTGGTAAATTATTTGGTTGCTTAGTTACCTGATTGTAATCAAGCTACAATTAGTCAAATTCATTGAAACCAAATCCATTGTTATATTTACTTGGTATCAACTTCTGAATATTGATAACTCATACACACTGAACAATCCACTGATTAATAACTGAACAACAATCACTAGGTACTGTATACAAATAACTGAGTACTGTACAGCTCACTATATACATACAAAGCATTGAATAATAGAGTATTTTATTCATTAAAATTCCATATTTAAATAATATTTACCCTATGGACACCGATGTTCAACTAACTTAACCCACTTAAAAATTAAATTAAATTTTCTCTCAATCATTTCCCTTTAAAATACTTGGTTATTCACTATACACACACTCACAATATGTTATCAATAACTAGTTACTGAACAAATCAATATCAAAAATTGTTTACTGACCAATAAATATTTAAATAAAAGCACATAAAAAGTTGAACAATCAAAAGAAATACAATTTCAATTATAAATTTTATTAATAAAAAACTTCTTCACTCTTTTATCGATCCTTGATGTCTCCAAATTGGTAAATTGTTTGGTTGCTTAGTTACCTGGTTACTACCAAGAGACTATTAATAAAAATTCATTGAAGCCCAATCAATTGTTGTATTTTCTCAGAATAAAAATTTATTGCTTTGTTTACAGTCTTGTATGTGATTTATTGAAATTATTTTGTAAAACTTAATAGTTTTGTTTAAAAACTTTGAAATTTTTCTACTATTTTTGTAATAATTTTAATTGCATCCAACAATAAACAATTATTAAAAGTTATTTTCAAAGATAAATGTCAACCATTTCATTTAATTTTCACATGCCCCTAAGTCTAAAATAAATCTATTAATTGCTAACAGCTCAAAAAATTACTTAAATTTGTTTTTACACATTTTCTATTCTTTTCACTCCAACTCTTGTTGTTTATTGAATGATGAATTAGTAAGTATAAGTAGTAGTTAATCTAATTGATAATAAAAAGAAACTTGATTAGAAAAATATTCTTAAATTAATTTCACAAAATATACATTCACAGTACTTAAAATAAATTTTCATATATTTATTGAAATTTTTGACACTTATGTTTCTAAACATCATTGAATAAAGTTAAAATAAAATATTTATCATCTACCAAATTACTAGAAATTAAATGATTATCGACCAACCACTAAATAAGTTGAATTTCTAACAAAGCTTAGAAAACTACACGTAACCGGTACTTGTGTACTGATAGATACAGATAAAATCTACTAAAAATCCAAATATGTATGTTTAATTGTTGTAAAATATTTGTTTTTGTAAAAATAAGACTTATCCTTAAATTATGATTAGCATGTGAATAGAGTTTGATTAAAGTTGTGAGAAATATTTTACATTGTTAAATGTTAAATAAAATTGGTAAGAAAGTAGTAGTTATTGCTTAATACTTATTAAAATTACGAAAGTTTTATAATTTTAAGTTTTGATAGATCTTTAATAAAATTTGTTAGTACTTTGAATAAAAATTTTTAAAAAAATTTTCAACATGGTACCAAATTATAAAGAAAATAGTAATTATCAATTAAAAAATTAAATAAATAAACTAAGTTGTAGAATAATTGAAAAAATTTGTTAGATCATTTTTTAAAATTTTTAAGATTGTTAGGTAATTGCTAAGAAAATTAATGAAAACTTTAATTGCATGAAAATTAACGTATGTTATCGACTGCTCATAGTATTTAATTGTACAATTTCTCTTCATTCCTGGAAATAATCATAAATATTTAAATTATCCAGAAAATTATTAATAAAAACATAAATAATGGGTAACAAAAAAAATTTTAAATACTAGTCAATTTTAGTTTTTAATTAAATTAAATTACAAATATAATAATAAAATCAAATAAATACTTGAATACATGAATCAAACAATTTAAGCGGAAAGTCCTCAATCTTATTCTTCAAGAGTGGAAAATGTAGGATAATGGGTTGTAAGAGACCATTAAAGAAAGGGATCTCAAGTATCAGTTTCAAGATTTACAATTTTAATCATTATCTTTAAACATTGGCATGGGTTGTCGAATCAACTTGTATGATTTGTCTACCAAAACCGAAAATATTTACGAACCAGAATCAACTTGTATTAAGATTTGTCAAGTATAATCCCTTATGTGTTAATGTATTTGCAAGCGGAAAAGTGGTTGTCATGAGGATTAAAACATTGGAATACAACACTCTTGTACAAGAAATAATTAATTTTATAAAATCTAAAATTAATAATCCTAATACCGAAGAAGAAATACTAGATTATTTATTAAGTACCGATTGTGTTTAAATGGATAGATTTCTGACTATTGTAAAAATTCAAATTGATCGACGAGCAATAAGCATATTCGAAACAATTCTGATGAAAATGGAAGAAGTCTTTCCGAATATGAAGAACATTCTTTAGTATTGTGCTTCTGAATTTTTGGCAACACGGATTTATCAAATGACTGGAATCAACATCGAAGAAATTGTACAGATGCATTACGAATCGGTTTAGGGATCTGGTTTGAAATGTCTAGATGACTGCATTGTTTATGCAGATCCTTCAATGTTGACTTGTCCATTTATATACAGATGCTGCAGGGATTAAAAGAAGAATGAAGGTGTTCATATTCTGTTAGCAGAACTAAGAAGAGCTTATTATAAGTTGATTTGTGACAATGTAAATTAAATAAATTTTTAATTTGATCTTTTTACTAGTTTATTTTTATGTGTATCAATTTTTATTAAATATTTACTATGTCGATATCATACATCTATTTGATTGTTGTTGCAATTATTAATAATAATAATAATATTATTATTATTATTATTAATATTATTATTAATATTATTATTATTATCATTATTATTATTAATATTATTATTATTTTTTTTATTATTATTATTTAAAATTTAGTTTCAAAAAATTAACTATTTAACGAATAAGTTTTAATTAATAACATTTATGTTTAAATTAATAAATGATTACTTTAAATATTGTTTTGAAAATTTCTTATAATTTTTAAAATAAATTTCAATCTTAAAATTATAAAATTCGAAAACTAAAATTATATTAAAAATTACTTTAATATTAAATTAACATTTAATTAAAAATAAATGTTAATTGCCAAAAATTAAAATACATAAAATATTTAAGGCGCCAAAATTTAAATACACAAAAAATTTAAAGAGCCAAAAATAAATACACAAAGAATAATTTGAAAATAAAGATGTGCACACAAAATTAATTATTATGTAATTATGTGTACATAATTATGTAATCAAGATAATTCGAGATTAATTATGACATTATGTAATTTAATCCGTCGCCGTTGGGGGAGGTATGGGTACTAGTGTGTTATGGGGCAGAAAACTCCTAACTAGGTACTTGTGTCAATCATCGCTTTTATTTCGATTCCGTTTATTTCTATTGGGATTGTCAACGTTGGTCCTGCTAATGTCTGTAGCATAGCTATTGTTCGCGTTTCCACATTTTTATCCACACTTTTTGATCTTCTGTTGGTTCTTGGTACTAGTTCTGTCCAATTTGGTTCGTATGGTGTTGGGTACATGTTACGTGATGTTGATGATCTGGGTATCGGTGGGTTTCTTTCTATTGGGGTTGTCGATTTTTGAAGACATTCATATACTGGTTGTAGACAGTTATAGTGTTCGTTCTGTCTTATTTTCTGGTTTTCACATTATTGAAGTTCTTCTTGAGTTAGTATATCTTGATTATCATCGTTGTCGCTATTATCGCTGTCATTGTTTCTGAAGTTAATCCATCGCTTACCTTTTGTTGTTTTATTCTTGTTCTCTCAGCTTCCATTTTCATTATTGTTTTGAACTTCCGCCCGACTTCTTCATCGGTACCTTTCATTGTTGTCAGGATCCCTACCAACCTCTTTATCTTGTGGATGTCTTTGGAAGGTCCGTGTAATACTATTGTCTTGGCTAAGAACGGTAAAATTCCTAATCCCATTTTCCATTTTAATTTCCTTTCTCGTTTGTATATATCAAAACATGCTAACATTTGTGTCAGAATTACTCTCACAATTTAAATGACAAGTATGACTCCCAGAATTCCTGCCATAATTTGTCCGAAAATTAGAAATCTTACTCACATTGCTTTCATCATGTTTGTGGTGGCATGCTGGAAATGGTTTGGTGACAATAGTAGTTCGCAATTAGGTTTGACAGTATTGCTTGTCTCTGCATAGGGAATAATATATGTTCCCGAGCGCGTTCTAAATCCTTTGTTTGGTATATCCCACTTCGTGATACATCTACTGGTTTAAATTCTGCTTCACTTGCTAGTTCCGTGAGTCAAAATAATTTTGGCGCGGCTACTATCACACGGGTTGGGAACTGTATCCAACTCCCATCTCCTTTTTCAAACAATGGTCCATATCCGTTACTGCAGCTGAACGTGCAAGGCTGAAATCCCACTGGGTTGGTTATTCTCGTCACCGGTTGTGCGAATCTGATTCTCTCTTTGTGTGCTATTTCTAATTAATTTATGCATTTGTCTCTGGGAATTGCGGAGTTTTCCTGTAATCTCTCAATCGTCTTCTCACATTTGTAAGTGTAAATTACTTCACCAACGATTCTTCCGAAATATCTTTCTTGGCTTACGTAATTATTACGTAATATTTGACCTCTGCACGCACCGTTGCTACCTGGAGATTGACCTTTGTCCACTAGTTGCTACCTAGTAATTGACCTTTGGTCAGTGACCTCATGATTACATCACTTGACCACTGGTCAGTACACACTTATTATGTCACTGGTCACTACATTGAGACTAGTTACCTAACTGTTATTATGTCACGTAGTTGTGGACCAACACACCAACCTTCTAGAACTTTCCACACACCTACCAACTTCCACACACCTACCTTTTAGATCAGTAATATATCGATTTAAAGTAGATATTTTCGCTAAATATTGAGTATGTGCAGAGAAATGTAGAGTTTTACATGAAATGCTCAGTAATATATCAATTTTAAGGAGAATATTATGGTTAAATATTAAGTATGTACAGATAAAAGTAGAGTTTTACGTGAAATGATCGGTAATTTACCAAATAAATGTGATAAGTTTAATAATTGGTTACGATTGAGGAGTCTTAATCAAATATTTGTTGGGATATAAGGGTCTTACTATTGCATGTAAGAGAAATTCATTAAAGATTCTTACTGCATTTTAATAAATCTAGCTATTGCAGGATTTATGTAAACAAATTTCAATGTGGTAATTCATTAAATTACAGTAACTTTAGGAGTTTAATCCAATGTAAAGTAGAGAAATCAATAATTAGCTTTATATGTAGAATTATTGTCAGTAAATTGTAGCTTATTAATGCAATCTTTACAGGTAACATAATAGATTTTAGGTGAATCGAAGATAAATTCAAGGATTGAGTAGATTTATCCTTTTTGTCGATGATTTGTGGTATTTATTGATACTATAATAGAAATTCATTAAACTTTTATCGAAGATTTTAAGGTGGTTGGATATCCATTTGGACATTAAAGTATATCAATTTTTATCAATATGCTAACAAATATTGTTTTTCTTATACTGTTAAATTCATTTTGTATTGAAGAAAAGTATGTGTAGTTCAATAAATTGTTAAACTTTTAATAGGGATAATTAGTATATATTTTTATAGAGGCAAATTCTTATTGAACGGTAACCATAAATTACGACATTTGATAGTCAATTTAACCAATATTTGTTGTACATGGAAATTTTCTAGTCAATCTATTTGCTTGAATCGTTATAATTACAACTTTTTTAGATTTGGAAACATTGGTGAGGAATTCTTTATAAGGAAACTTTAGAGTAATGAATTGTGGTAGCGTTTTACAATGCATATAATTAGATTCGGATAAGTGTTAAATAAGTCGGTGATTAGCAACAAGTTCAACATTATAATAATTTTAAATGACTTTTGTTGATTTATTTAAAAAGATTAATGAAATTATCTTAGATTGAATAGTATGATTTCCTATCAATGCGGTACCAATAATATTTAGAAAATAATTTGAACATTAAAATTTGAATTAATTTGAGTCGTTGTCATTGGTAATAAATAGAATTAACCAATCAAAATCAAGTATTCTATAATTTCATTTTCAAATTATTATTTTCATTAAAATTTTAATTATTTTAATTGATAAATTTATTAGTATTTTCAACAACCGGTTTTAGTTAAATAATAATAAGTTTATTAAAAAATAGTTTGTATGTTTTCAAATTATTTTCAAGAAAACTGTAATAATTTTAATATATTTATTAGTATTTTGAGTTTAGCGATTAAATTTATCGAAAAATAATGTCGTTATCAATTGTAACAGCCAATAAAAATCAAGTATTTTGTTTCTACTTTTTCAAATTATTTTCAAGAAAACTGTAATAATTTTAATAAATTTATTAGTATTTTGAGTTTAGCGATTAAATTTATCGCAAAATAATGTCGTTGTCAATAGTAACAGCCAATCAAAATAAAGTATGTGGTTTCTACTTTTTCAAAATTAATTTAAAGAAAAGTTATTGAAATATGATTTTTATGTTGTTTCAAGAATAACTTTCTATTAAAAAATAAGTTCAGTCAATAATATTTCTAATTAACAATTGCATTTAATCAATCAATAATTTTACTAGTTTATTTAAATTGACGATTAACAAATTTATATACTTTTTAATTTCAATAGAGATTTTCAATTTAATATTCTTAAATTCAAATATTTATTCATATTTTCAAACCATTTTTAATAGGTACTTAAAAATTGTCAACGATTTTTAAATATATGTATGTTTTTTACCAACTACTCTTTATTAAAGACATGTGTTTACTTGGTATTTAGTAATTATTGGTTTACAAAATGTTATAACTTTTAATCACATAGGGTTAAAAATTATATTTCATCTTTTAGGGTTAAAAGTTATCTTTCGTTATTTAGGGTTAAAATTCTTAACCTTTTAAATAACATTATAACAAACCATGTAATAGTTTATCCATAAATTTATCGAAAAGTATTATAATATACATAGTTTGAATCATAAATTATTGAAATATTTAATAGGTATCACCTGATGAATTTTTAATGGTTATTTAATCAGTTTTGGCTACATAAAGCTTTAATGTCCGAAATTATCGGTTACTTTCATTTGTAAACCCAGTGACTTATTTTCATAAAAACACTAAAAACACAACGAATTTAGTTGATGGTATCGCTAATAATTTATAGAGTCGAATGAACTTGTAAATTAGTATCCGACTAACTTGGTGAATTATTATCAAAATATTGAATTTTCATTAGAAACAGTATATTTGCTATAAATTTATAGAATTTGGTTCAGTATTTACATGTAAATAATCCTATTAATTATTTTCATAAACTAATCCAATGTTTAAATCCTATCTTGAATGAGTTATTTTCAAAATTCTTACATCAGTGGTGTCGGTAATAATTCGTTTGGGGGTTCAACTCCTATCGTGGGCGAATTATATTTTATTTTAATAATTAAATTTTTTTAATAGAATATAAATCTATATATTTTATTTGATGTAAATTTAAAATTTTATAGAAATTGGTAAAGTAAGTCTTGTATAATTTTTTATATTTAGTTGAAATTTTAAACTTGTTGAATTATTTTCTTAAAATATTGTAAATCCGGTGTTCAAATTTAAGTTTTGAGTGACTTGATTTTAATTAAATAAACTATCAATATACTATAGTGCTTTTAAACTTAAATTTTCATGAAAATTATTAAAGTTTTATGATTATTTTGATAAAATTGTTATGTAATATACTACTAACAAAATAGTCAGTAAGCTAAATAATTTAGAATTGAACATTTATTTTTAAGACGAGTTTGATCTTAATTTATTATGTTTAATGATTATTTTATAATTTTTTATGTAATAATATAATTAACAATTGAAAATTTCATGTAAATATAATTTTTTAATATATCAAATGTAAGTAACATGAATCAATGAGGTAAACGAAACTCATACGTTTATATGAAGTAAAAAGTATAATAATAATACCAATAGTACTAGTGAGTGATTTTGCTAAGTCTACGAAGTCTACGACTTAGTCGTAGACGTGTTGGGCGCTGATGGGTGCGGATTGGTACGGATGGGTGCGGATCTGTGCGGATCTGTAGGTGTGTGGAAGGTTCTAGAAGGTAGGTGTGTTGGTCCACAACTACGTGACATAATAACAGTTAGGTAACTAGTCTCAATGTAGTGACCAGTGATGTAATAAGTGACCAGTGACATAATAAGTGTGTACTTACCAGTGGTCAAGTGATGTAATCATGAGGTCACTGACCAAAGGTCAATTACTAGGTAGCAACTAGTGGACAAAGGTCAATCTCCAGGTAGCAACAGTGCGTGCGGAGGTCAAATGTTACGTAATAATTACGTAAGCCAAGGGGGTTGTATCTGGCGGGCTCACATCCTACTACTATGGTCGAGTTTCTGAATTCTCGGGTTCTTCGTAAGTATTCCATGGCTCTTTTCTGTGCGTCTGCTTCTGTTTTGCTGTTTACTTGTCCTTGTACCTTGTCCAATATTGCGCATAGTATTAATCGCAAGCTCTAGTGTCTGCATGATATACAATCGTTGACATTCCTGTTGCACATGATCTATCTGTTGCCAGGCATTGTGGGTATTTCTTTATTACTTGGGTGTCTGGATTGAAATAGCCCTGATATTTTTTTAGTTTGACTTGATAACTCTCTATTACCACTACTCATTTAACCAATTCGTCTAGTAGTGTGTACTCTCCACTATGGCATGATTCGTCTCCTGATTTTATTCTACCTGCCGCATATAATCTGGTTGTTTTTATTTTCCCATCTTCTGTTGCTACCTTAATGCTTCCTGCGATCCTGATGATTCCCGTTATATAGGCACCATATAAATTAAATTAAATAAAATTATGTTAAAAGAAATTTTAAAAAAAAGTAAAGAAGGATCTTACAATTAAAATTCAAAAACAATAAAATGTAAAATTTAAATGCAACGTTTTTATGCAAATTGTGTTTTAGACTTTAAAAAGAAAAATTTAAATTATTAAAATTTTTAAGTAGAAAACAGTTTTATTTTAATATTAGTGACGTAAAGGGTTTTGTCTTTGAAATGTAAATTTAAAAAAAATAATAAAATATGTAGTACTTGCATTTAATTTTGATTTTGATCTCATGATTAATAAAAATGTATCAAAAAGAGTATAGGAAAGGAAAGTTATTTTCAATAAAAATAGAAATATTGTTCCAGCTTTAATACCTATTCGCTCAAAAGCAACGATAAAAATTTCTGATGCAGAGAAGACTACCAAGCCTCTTGATAATGTCCCTGATTTAATTGTTAGCGAAAATATTCAGAAGCCCTTTAATATATGCCAAAACTGAATTTCTTTAAATTTAAATTTAAATGACGATGAAATTGGTGTTGAGTATTGTTCTACTAAATATGTAAGAAAGCATAGTACAGTATTGATTGCTCAATTTGTACAAGATAGAAATTGTAATAATTTAATCTCTGAATCTCCAGAGAAAACAACAGTAATTAATAATTCAAAAATGAGTATACCGAAAAGTATATGAAACTTTTCTGAACCGAAAATATTAAAGTCCAATAGCAAAGCTGAAAAACCAATTGAGTCAAAAATTGATTATATTGAAATAATGATGAACTATGATGATGAACCAAGAGAATCTTTATTTGATATTATGTATAATATAGTATTTTTAAATAAAAGTAATAATAAAATAAATGATCAAAACACTGCTGATAAATTGTCATGATCTTTACCAGTCAGAGAATCAAATAGTAAATTTCATAAATCAAAGAATATTAAAAGAAACAATATTTATTCATCTCCTGAAGTTAACTTTGTTAGTCAAGTTAAAAAGCAAAATTTTAATTCAAATTTATGTGGTAAATACATTAAATTATCTGAAAGTGGATTTATGCATATTGTGGATTATTCTGTGGCGCGTTAAATCATTACAAAATTCTTCTAATTTATTACGATGAAATAATCGAATGGTATAAAGGACGAGAGCGTCATGAAAGACCACCTCACAGATATGCAATGGCAGAGACGGCTTACAAAAACATGCTACAAGATAGAGAAAATCAAACAACTCTTTGGATGGGTGAATCTGAACCTGGTAAAACTGAAAACACGAAAAAGGCCATCCAATATTTACTCTCGGTTGCAGCAAATATAAAAAATCAGAAACTCGCTGCCTCAAATGCGATTCCTCAATTCCATGCAAGCGCAATTAATATTGGCGAGATGGAAAGGCAATTTTTGAAGCCAAGCCCAAATCAATCCCTTGTGTTGAATCCTTCTTCGCATTCGCTTCTTCTTACTGTGACCACTGTTGCCAGTAGTATAAGAAAGACAGACCTAAGCTCCTGGGGCCGGAATACACACACATCCCCATACCCACACATTAATAATGCGCACACATATATACACCTGATTCAATTCATTAAAAACTCCTATAATAAAATGAAAAAATCAATAAATTTATAATATAGGAACATACATACTTACATTTATTAGAAAATAATTCCATTAATTTGCATAAATTGGCATAAATTCCTAAAATACCTAAAAAAACTAATTAAAACTAAATTTATAATAAATGATGATGAAAAGTATTATTTAAGAGCTTGAATAATGATCTCATAAATATACGAGATCATAATCCAAGCCCTAAAATATACTTTATTAAAAAAATTACCTGCCAGCCATTTTAAAAATGGCTAATTCATAAACAACCATAATTGTAATTGGTTGTTCATTAAAACTTCTATTATAGAAGTTTTTAATGAATTGAATCAGGTGTATAAGGCTTATATCTGCAATTAAGGTCTAAGGAGTTGAGTGGTAGATATAAACCGTGAGAATTTACTTTGATTTAAATTAATTTAATTTAATTTGTTTTAATTTAATTTATCAATGAAAACATATTTGTTGTTGGTGAGTGTAGGTCCTCGGGAGCGTTAGGTCTGCCTTTCTTATACTACTTTAATAATGCTCTTTTGAAAATAAAAAGTTTGTTATGTATTATCCTAGACTCTAGATATATCGTTAACTGGGTATATATATTTATCTAATAATCTTGATGAATAAAAATTCTTATAAATGATTCACAATGATTCTCGGTTATTTCTTGTTTAATGATTTTGAATGATTTTGAATGAATTTGAATGATTCTTTGGTATTTCTTGTTTAATGATTTTCAATAATTTTGAATGATTCTCAATGATTCTCGGGCATTTAATGATTTTGAATGAGTAAATTGAAATGAATGAATTTGAATTGAATAAAATGACTAAAAATGATATAGC
This sequence comes from Schmidtea mediterranea, assembly GCA_022537955.1. NCBI lineage: Eukaryota > Metazoa > Platyhelminthes > Tricladida > Dugesiidae > Schmidtea > Schmidtea mediterranea. The sequence goes on from CM039680.1 coordinate 117,482,235, forward strand.
TAATTAATTGAATGATTATTTGAATTGAATAAAAATTAAACTAATGATTTTAGAACTTCTATATATAATTTTTTAATAAATCTAGATCTGAATATTTGTTATGTTTCTTTTTTATTTGTTCAATTTATTTGATTCTATAATTATTATATGAAAGGGTTGTTATCCCATCGCTTAATATGTATCTTTTATCATCATAACTATTTAAACCCTTACTTTCAAAATAGTCTAGATTTATTTTATGATATTTAGAACGTGTTCTCCATGACCCTACGGAACTCTTTATTGACGATCCCAACAAACATCTCTTTGCATCTTCATATCCAATATTCATCGATGCAGGTTTTGTATATCCTTTAACTCTTATGTACTATAGAGTTATCATTACTTAAATCCTTAATATTTAAAAAATAAATTTTGGATTTAAGTCCACAAAAACTTATAATCTTTTAATTAGATCCCATTTCATCTTTGAAATATCCAAGTTTTGTTTCATGGATATAATTTTGTATTTTTTCAATTTTTTCATTGTTCAATAATTCGAAGATTATTGAGTCAGTATCCTCAAAATGTATTTGGTAATTGTTTTTATAATTCATATACAAGACATCATATATGAATTTATACCTATAAAGTTTTGATAATTCTGGGATTATAAATCCTATATAATTGAATTTATCAAACTGTATTTTATTTCTCTTAAAATGTATAGCTGCACATTCTTCAGAAAAGATTTTCATTCTCTGGAAACCAGCTTTAGCTGTAATACTTTAATTTTCTTTTGTTCCTACTATCTCTATTGATTGTCTATTCCTAACATTTTCGAGAGTTTTCCCGTAAAATTCATTATTTAGTAGTAGGTGGATATGTCACCGTTGGAGCATGTTGATAAGTACCAAATTTTTTCAAGGTCATTCAAAAAATTTTCAAGGTCATTCAAAAAAATTTTTTTCAAGGTCATTCAAAAAATTTTCAAGGTCACGGATTTTTTAATCATTTTTCAATTATATTATGTCTACTTACTTTTATAAGTAGTATATATTTTGTAAATATTTTTAAAAATATTATTTTTATTATTATTATATAAAATATTATTATTTTTATTATTATTGTACTACTTACTTTTATAAATAGTATATAATTTGTAAATATTTTTTATTTTAATTATTTTTATTATTATTATTATTATTATTATTATTATTATTATTATTATTATTACTATTATTAATACTATACTAATAAAATTAATTATCACAATTATTATCAACAATAAAAAACACATAAAACAATACATTTTTATTAGTATCAATACTAACACAATAAAACAATACGTTATTATCAATAAAACATAAATTTTTCTTTCTTTCTAGATCCATTTTTCCTCGAACATAAAAAACAAAATTATTATTAATAAAAACTCTAAATAAAATATGATTAATACTAATACTAATAAAATTATTAATTTAATTATACTAATAAAAACTCTAAATAAATTATTATCATTATTATTAAAATACGTTATTATCAATAAAACATATATATATATTTTTCTTTCTTTCTAGATCCATTTTTTATCGAACATAAAATAAAAAATTATGATTCATAAAAACTCTAAATAAAATTGTTATTAATACATTATTTTTAACAATAAAAAACACAAATTGTCAAATAAAATTAATAAAAAATAACAAATAAATCAAAAATTATATTGAAATAAATCAGTCTGACAAAAGTACATCATCAATGTCTCTACTGAAACAGGAGCTGTCATAGCTTGGACTGTGCGTACTTTGATAGCTTGGGCTGTGCGATACTTGATCATTATCAATGGCAAATAGTGCCCAAATGCGAGACTGGAATTTTTACCCACCCAATTACGCTTATCGTCTTTATTGGTAAGCGCAATTTTATTATTTTTAAAAGTGAATAATTGATGGTTCCGCGTCCCTATCCTAGTTTGAGGCACCGTAAATATAGTGTCATTATTAAAACAGTCTAAATATGACTGGTGCTCAATCTCTGTCCCCAACAACTTCACCCCCTTAGCCCTCATTGAATCTTTTGTACCTAAAAGACTATAGCACTTGGGTCTTAAGAAAACCCACTCCTTATACCCGAGACCTTTACTTTCATCTTTAAATTTTCCGATCACGGAATCTAATTTCCTCGAGTATAAGGGATGTGCCGGGTCGTAATTCGATGTATCTAAAAGGCTGTCTCTTATCATTGCTGGCAAAAGAGTGTCTAGCCTACAGTTCTTAACCTCAAGGAAAAACGAATCAGTGTCGCCGGCAACGATATTTATTTCGCAATTAAATTCATTGCGATATTTCGCTAGTTCTTTATACTGTATTTCGTACATTCTAAGTTTAGACAGGTCTAGAACTGATTGCCCGATATAACTAGGCCTGTCTAAACATATCGAATCCTTATTCAGGTGAGAAGCAATCAGATTATCATCAATTACGATAGATTTTCTGAAAGTCGGTTTTGAGGCATATACAATCATCTTTTCATCAGAATTGCATAGCCTCAAATTCATCCGTTTTTTAAGGTTTTCGACTGACTTTCCGTACTATTATTATAAAGTTTAAACAAGTCCCTATATAGCTCGCTAGTACTTTGAGCTCTTAATTTTGTGTTTTTGTCAATGTATGCTTAAAATATAGGTGCTTGCTTGAATTTAATTCCGCGATGAACTTTAACAACCTTCACACCGAGAGAAAGATAAAGCTTGAGAAGTCGCCAATGAAGAACATGGTTCTTCTTAGGCCAATGCGTGAGCATCAACTTCTCAACTTTTGATTTCGGTGGACACATCTTTTCCGGCCCAATCCGAAAATCATTCAAAAAATCATGTAAATAATCTGGAATCTCGATATCAACTTCCATAGTATATCCATGTGGAAGGATTCCGATATCCACAACATTTGCACATTCACTCAAAACATTATCCAAACCATCATACACCCAAACAAAATCAGCATACGGAAGATATTGGCTAAGTGCCCAACCATACAAATTATTTATATCTATATACAAGAGTTCTGTATCCTCAGAACTTGCGACATAATGTTTGTTAACAAATGTTAACCCACCCCGTATTCCTCCCTCGTAGAAATTAAACATTTCCATGTCCTGCAAAAGTTCTATGGGTTCCTGTTATGTCATGAGAGCTGACGCCCATGACATACCAGGAATTCCATAAAAATTAAGAGGTTCTAGAGTATTATAAGCAATTGCTTTTGCGAGAAATTGCTGAAAATAATCCGCAAGAAGGAATACGTCTAAGTTTTAGTAGGTTAACATGTAATCTAGCATTGTCTCGCAATTTTGCTGTGTCCAAATTTGTTGGGCTGTAGCGTATTCATCAGCATATACAGAACCCCAAATAGGAGGCAATTCAGTCGTCGATTCGAGAACCTCAAGAGATTTCGCAAAGTCATAAGAGAAAATAGCCTTGGCTCTAACAATTGCACCATCAAAAACAGAATCAGTCAAAGGCAAATCAGTAAGTGTCTTAACCGCTTTTGCTAAAGATGAATTAATAAATTGCATGCTGTCTATAAAACGAACAGGCAATTTATTAATGTATGCGATGAGGGAGATAAATTTTTCAGTAGTGGTCGGAATAATATTTAATTCCCAAGAAGAAAAATTATTTACACCATACTTTAAAATATGATGGAGATCATATCCCCTCAAATTATGAAAAACCACAGGTAATTGTTTCTGGATTCGTCGAGAAACATTACACTTCATACAAGCAGTCCCTAAATACTTACCTGAGAAATGACAATGATCCTTAACTTTATCCCTAATAAACTTTTTACACAAATAACAAGTGTGACAATCCTTGAACTCTCGTTCCTTCTTAAATGTTAGTGGTCCTATAGGTTTTTGACAATGAACCTCATAATATGGCAAGACAATCGAAAGAGCGATTTCATCAATCTTTTTTAAAAACGCCAAAACGCAATCATCGCCAATAAAATTATAATATTGTTTTGTGTTTGTATAATTATTTATTAATAATAGACCTGCTGCTATCGGCATATGTTTTTGATGATGCCTTATATCCAGTGGTAAAATTGACTCAAAATCCGCATAAATTACGAATGGCGGGGTAATAGATTTTGCGAAATTTGTAAATTTGAAATATTTATTTTTAGGCAAAGTATAAAGGCACAAGGCAACATGGGCGTCAAATGCGGGTTTTAATCTAAAGCCGTTAAGACAATGGGGGCACCAATGAACAGAGATTTGCATATTGCAAGATGTAGTCGCATGGCAGTTCATTAATTTATCTAAATCAAAAACAGCAGTATAGTGATAATTATCTCCGTCCTCCAAAAGAAGTAAATAAATAGGTGTACCGTCAGTAACCTTGGACCGGTGAATTATATCTAAATGCGGATGATGGGGGATATAGTTTATATCATCTAGAGTTTTAGACGGTTTTTCGTTAAAAGTCAAAACATTTATAGCCAGCTTTAAGTCCTTATTCTTTCTTTCGAACTTGGGAATATTACAGAGTCTCATAGGACAATCGTCAATGGGGTCAAAATTCAATTCGTCCAAATAATTCTCATAAGAAGAAACTCTGTTTCTATGGGAGCGAACTACACTACGTTTTAAAAGGGCTAATATATTATACATAAAACAATGATGGTTATTGGTTTGAACGTTAACTATAGCTTTTTTGCCAGATAAAGATCTCGGTGTTGGGATATAACTATGGCCAGCTAGTATATTTATAGGGAAATACTTTGTTAATATAAAATCAATTTCTTTGATTTTAACAACCCGCCATCCGCTCCCTAAATATGTGAATCTTTCTATTTTATTATTCAATTTAGTAATACCATCAAGCAGAAAATTATCAGAGAAAAGTTCTGCCTTATTACTGAAAAAGTTGTCTTTTATTTCACCATATTTTTCGAATTGGATAAGAATGGCGAATTGTAACTTAACCGACCCCATTTGGTTAATTTCATAATGAGATTAATGAGATTTGTATTAGATTCTCATGTTCTACATCAAATCTAATACTTTTATGACTCCCATTTAAATCCGACCTTATTTCAGGTTCATTATCGATATTAATCGAACCCCCTATTTGATTATTATCATCGCTAATGATGATTTCTTCATCATCACTAATGATGATTTCTTCATCATCGCTAATGATGATTTCAACCCTTTTAAGTTTAGAGGGAACACACTGAATATCTGCAGCAGGTCGTTTTTTATGTTTCGATGTATTATTGTTGTTATTACGTCTCGACATATTATTATTATTAACATTATTATTATTGTTGTTATTATGTTTCGACGTATTATTGTTGTTATTACGTCTCGACATATTATTTTTATTATTATTATTATTATTATTATTATTATTATTATTATTATTATTATTATTATTATTATTATTATTATTATTATTATTATTATTATTATTGTCATTATTGTCATTATTGTTATTATTTTTTCTTTTATTGTTATTATTGTTACGTTTAAGGATTTTTCGTAAAAGCGCCTTTTTATTTAATGTGAATTGATTTCATTGGGTAGAGTGCCCCTTATAAAAATCTAAATATTTTATATCCTGGGCAGTCTCGCATTTAGGGCATATGAAAAACTTGATGCCATAGAATTTTTGACCATAGTATCGCTTCATTTCAGCATGACATTCTACAGAATGACATGTTGAAGCGATGCAATACTTTGGATATAATTTGCCTGTTAAAAATATAAAATTTAAATATATGTGTTCATCAATTATTGAAATTATTAATATATGTTTTCATTAATAAATATAAGTTTTCATCAATAAATATAAGTTTTCATCAATTCATTTTTCATAGTTTTCATTGTTTTCCAATTCGATAGACCTGAACAGAACTACATCAATAATATTAATTATACATGAAAAACTTACTCCATGAAAAATTATCATAAATTATCTATACATTTATACCACTCAAACTAGTAATGTTCGTTCAAACCAACACTGTTCTGTTTGCAGTTATTTGAACCTCATTTTCAAATACTCCATATATTACAACATGTACCGGTTCAGTTGTAGCTTTAGCAAACTTTATATCTAATCGTAAATTTCCATTTTGAGGTAATTGACTCTGATTTAAATCAAAATCGGGTGCCAAAACAAATGTAAAGAATGGAAATTTGCTTTTAAAATCTTCAAGAGTTATTCCCCAATTAAGGTTTTTATCCAAATAATCCATATTTCTTACTATACTCTGCATATATGTAACACAATAATTATCATTATCGAAATCTTGAGTATATGTTTCTCTATAATCACTATTTTTTGATAAAGTTAACGATGTTACTCCAAATTTTTTGAAAATTGAGCACGATGTTAAGTATGATCCATTATATTGAGATTCACTTTGAAATGTTACCAATATAAAGTTGGGAATTCTTCTATCTCCAAATATTTGTTCCTTATAGAAAGAAGCTGAACATTTAGCAATAGCAAATTGAACAATTTCCTTTGTTTTCAATGGATATATTGCATGCTTAGAATTAAGACCCAGTTGATGACCGGCCAATACAGAGGGCTCAACTAGATCTCTTCTCACCAATAATTTTGCATCAAGTAATTGAAAAATTGGTGCTGTGGTAGCACTTGTTAGTGATAATGCCGAATCAGATCTTTTCAATCTAATGTGCACATTAACACCTAGGAGTAAATATTTCGGTTGATCCATAAAATCGAGTTGTAATGATGAGCACATTGTAAATAATTTCGAGCCTTTAATCCACTTTTTCATATCGTCATCACTACCATAACCCATAGGAGTTAAAGATGTATTTTTAGTATCGCTATTGTAATTTATAATAGTTTCTATTAGAGCTTTGTGAATATATGTACTGTTACCACCTTCAATCTTGATATTATTAAATCCGAGAACTGCATCTTTAAAAAGTGTATGAAACAAGAAATTGTTTGGTATAACATCACTAGGTTCATCCAACGGTTTTCTATCTTTATCTACAACTTTGATCTGGACAGTTAGCAATGTATCGTTCAAATCTAGATATTCAGTTTGGGAACCATTAATATAAAATTCAATATCAGTTCTACTATCCATAATAGAATTCATCGGGAATACATCTTCAAAGGCCCCCATTTCAATTACCGCCTGGGGTCTATCAAATAAGCACAATTCAGATTTACCACAAATCATTTTTGAAATATAGTTCCATGACCTTTCATTCGTTTGTTTATATGTTTATGATGTCTTTTACGCTTTTGAGCTGGTGGTTCCTGTTTTTCAAACATACCTGCAACTTTCCCTAACTCGGATAATGCATTTGATTTCAGCGATGGTAATATTTTCTGCTCATTCATTATCACATCTTTAGCAGTTTTCATGCCAAAACTACCAAGGCGTTTAAGAATAGGAAGTGCAAATCTACCAATTGTTCTCAACCAACCTGATCCATACTGTTTACCAATAAAATATGGTAATTCGCCACCACTTTGGCTACCACTATACATACTAATAATATCGTTATTGGCCATCTAATTTACGAAAATGTAATGTCAAATGAGTTTTTGTATCTTTACTAAATTCAATAAATTTACCGCTATCATCACGAATATTTATTTCTATATTGTTTATACATGATGTTGATACCGGTAAGTACATGGGATTATCGATATTTATATTGAAAACTTCATCCTGGTCATGTTTATCAACCCAAACAGATTTCAATAGAGGAACCAAAGAATCACCAACAATTATAGGATCGATGATGTTAGTATATATGAACATTTGCCTATGAAGTTTTATTAGTTTTGGTTTGCGTACACCAAAAGCGCTTGCCCTATATGTTTGCTTATCTAATCCCAATGTATTAGCCAAATTTTTATCAAATGTAACTTCACAAATATTATTATTCAGACTGAATTTGCATATTCCATCTTTAAGAAATTCAATAGTTTTAAATATATGTAAACAATTGAATGAAATATATTTATGTAATTCTTCAAGAGTTTCAATATATAAATCATTAGTAAATGTAAATGTATCTTCCTCCTCATTAATATATGATACAGATATTTTGATGTTTTCGATCGTTACACTTTTCTCATCAAATGTTTTGAAACGTATTAGGTATTCAGTACCAGGAACAACTATGTTAAGCTTATCACTACCCATTCGCTTGGCATCCTCAATACTTTCAAACTTTATTGTAAATGGGCTAAAATCACAACTAACATTCAATCCATCTTTGAAAAACATGCCACTATTTTCATCTAAAATTTGATTCGGAATATGACAATATCGATCAATATTATTGATTGAGAAAATACCACTACAGGTTTTTGGAACACGCTTCTTGTAACCGATTTTACAATGACTATAAAATGGGAATGTATTGTACACAAATGTAAAGTCTTGCAAAGCAACTTCCCAATTTCCATGTAAATACATAGGATTTTGAAGATTAACCATAAATTTACTCGCTTGATTTTCCGGATGGATTAGTGGGCAACTATTGCTAGGTAAAATTGTATAGAAACTCATTTTACTAGGTCTTTTGATGATATCCACGAGGGTTTTTGATATCCATGCCATTTGACATAGTATTGTTTATCCTTACCCACCATTTTAGTTTTCAATATTTTCTGAATTCTGAACACTGTAGGTTTGGAAATAACTTGTAATTCCTGTTCATAGAATTTCCCTTGTATTACATTGTTATCACTATCTTTAATAACATACATTACAGGACTCTGTTTAGTATTAATTTTAGTAATTCAAAATACCTCATCACTCCAATTACTATCAAAATTTTTGATGAAAGGTGAAGCAGATATTTTACTAATTCTAACGTGATCACCAACTTTATATTTTGGTTTTGTAATAGCAACTGTTTTAGACCGTACTGATTTAGCTAATGCTTTTGAGCTGATATTTAAGGGTCTCAAACCATTCAGACCTCGATGTGATGAATTATTATAACTAACAAGTATTTTCGGTAATACATTTATCCATATTTTATTACCTTTGTTGAGGTCTGTAAATTAAAATTTAAAATTTAAATAAAATTTAGGATAATAATTCAAATGGAAAGTAAGCGAAGAAAAAAGGCAAATAAAAGCGGGATCGTGCACAGAATTAATAGTAAAGGAAAGTGCGATGGAAACAGTATTAGAAAATGCAAAAAGCAATTACGAAAGGCGAGAATCCGGAAATCCGAGAAAAATCAATAAATGGAAAAATCATCGAAATCGAATGGGAAAAACGGGACAGTTATAGATTAGCTAATGGTCAACAAGATGACGGTTAGGGATTTATCAGAAAAGGGTTAGAAAGGGTTGAAAAACATTCAAATGTATGAAAACAGAAAACGTTAATTAATTAATTAATTGGCTAATGGAAAACCCGAGCTAATGGAAAACCCGAGCCAATGGAGAACCCGAGAGATGAAGGAAACCCGAGCTGGGTAAACAAGAAGAAAGGCAAACAAAAGGAAGATTTGGGCCCATTAGCTTGACACAATGATTAATGGGAAAAGAGTAAGGAGAAGATAGCGCGCGTAGGAAGACCGGTAGGGCCATTAATTATCTGGATTCGTTGGACCATTATGGATGACAGCCGAAGCAAACACGTAGGAGAAAATGTCAAACGAAAGATTGGCTCGGCAATAACCATTTGTCATCCTGATTTCGAGGAGTATATAAGCAAAGGGAAAATCAGAGAAAATCGGCATTCTGCCTCAGCTAGGGTTCGAAGAATCAGACTGTAGGAAAAGTGGTAAACGAATTAGGGAAGTAGGGAAAAGAAGAAATAGAATTAAGAATACGGAAAGGCGAAAAGGGATCAAACCAAACAGAAACCGAGGAAAACGAGAGTCAACAGAACTAAAGGATCAAAAGGGGAATATTGTTTGTTTGCAAAGCATCAACGCCGAGCAGAGAATCGTATAAACTTTGATTGGTCATTGTAGCGTGATAATAAATTGTGAACCTGTTGTTTCAATATACGTTGGGTCGTTCATTGTTTTAATTTAAAGAACACCAGGAGTCAGAGAGAACCGACTTGAAATAATCCAAAACCCAACACCTTGATGCACGAAATATTTCTTCAATCTATCCCTCAATGTCCGGTTAAATCTTTCAACATGTGCGGCTTTGTATTGAGAATGTACAGAATAATGATTTATTTTGAGCCGATCCAGGATTTGCTTAACTTTACAATTGTAAAACTCCTTGCCTATAATAATAATAATAATAATAATAATAATAATAATAATAATAATAATAATAATAATAATAATAATAATAATAATAATAATAATAATAATGATAATAATAATAATAATAATAATAATAATAATAATAATACCTAAATCGGTTTGCAAATTGTCTGGATGTCCATTTTTAAACATATTATTAATTGCTTTAGATATTTCCTCTGCAGATTTTGTCTTTGTTGGTACACCGCGGGCAAAATGACTGAAAACATCGATACATGTTAAACTATATTTATAACCCTTGTTAATCTTCGAATACGGTATCATCTCCATCAAATCCATTTGCCATAAATCATTAATACCGAATGTCTTATAAGCTCTCGTTGGAAATCTTTTCCGCATCGATTTGTTTAAACTGTACGCAAGCTGATCTGACAACCACTTTTGCGTTTCCTTTTTCGAATTCGGGAGTCTTTTCTTTAACTTTGCCACTCCACCGAAACCTGCCTCGTCTTCTGGGTTCGTCCAAATCTTCTCCATTACAACAAGATGATTTAAATTTTAATTTAACATTAGGTAATGATTGACCCATCGTTTATTGTGATAATAATGATAATGCTAATGGTAGCATTGCTCCGATAAAACCACTTTGTTGTTTATATATGATTTTTCTCATTTGCTGACGATTTTTATTATTTACTAGTGATAACAAAGGCTTACGATGTTTATTCAATACTAGTTTTTTAGATTTACTAATTTTAATTTTACCTTTGACTACGTTTAATAGAATTTTGAGTAAATCATTGACAACAAAAGTTGGAAATGATTGTAAAATAGACATTCTTTTCATACTTGAAGCCTTTAACAATGCATTAAAATATGGGAAACTCCTATGATTTTTTACAATTTAAACTTTTTTCTTACTCTTTAATAATGTTTTTCGAAATAAGATTCATTGCAGGGTAATTCTCGGTTATTAGTTTTTTAGATGGTGTATAACTAGTTTTTGGAGGAACTTTGTTTTTCTTTTTAATACTCTGTCTAAGTTTTCGGATATTTTTAAGCCTGGATTTCATAAACATTTTTACATGTTAAAGTTTTCAACTTTGTTTATATACCATGGCACCTTCTTTATTGAAAATATCTGTTTTTACCCGTAAATCATCATTGCATTGTTGTTTGAAATCAAGAAATATATATCCATGTGGTGATGGATGTCATTGCTGCGCTGCCCAATATCGGAAGTATGTGGCTTTGAATAAAGCTCTTCGACAATACTACTATAGTAGAATTATCTCTTTATAATAAAACTTTTTGCTGTATGTCTTGGTTTTTTATTATATAAAAATAATAATATTTATAAAATAATAATAAAAATAATATTTTTAAAAATATTTACAAAATATATACTACTTATAAAAGTAAGTAGACATAATATAATTGAAAAATGATTAAAAATTCCGTGACCTGGAAAAATCTTTGAATGAACTTGACCTACTTTTGAATGACCTCGAAAAAAATTGTACTTTTCAACATAGGAAAAATTTTTAAAAAATTTCGAAAAATATTCTATGTTTTTGGTCAGCGGTGACATAGGAAATCGTGTACTTTTCAACATAGAAAAAAATTTGAAAAAAAATTGAATGACCTTGACCTACTTTTGAATGACCTTGAAAAATTTGTACTTTTCAACATAGAAAAAATTTTGAAAAAAATTGAATGACCTTGAGCTACTTTTGAATGACCTTGAAAAAAATTGTACTTTTCAACATAGGAAAAATTTTGAAAAAAATTGAATGACCTTGACCTACTTTTGAATGACCTTGAAAAATTTGTACTTTTAGACTTAGAAAAAAAAATTTCACCGGGGGGTGGGGGAGGGGGTATGTGGTCCAGCGGTGACATGGTCTAGCGGTGACGTATCCACCTACTTTTAGTAATTTATAGAATAAATCACCAAATTTATTCCCTTTTAGTTTTGATTCTGTCCGTTTCTTTATGTTGAATTCAGTATACGGTTTTAGCCAATATGATTTATTATACATTATCTTTTTATGGACTTTTCTAAAACCGTTCCATTATCCAAGTACCAATCTAGACATCGTCCTTCAACTACATGCTCTTTTAAATCATCTTGTGTTTTAATTAATTTCTCTGTTGTTTTATACCCTTGATGATTATTTTCTTTCTGCCATTGAGAAAGTGATGATTCCATTACTTTAACTTTCCTAGGACAGAATGGGAAATATTGAGTTTTATCACGGAGTTTTTCTAGAAACTTTAAATCAACAAAATAAATGTATCCTATTGAATGATTTAATTTGGTGTTGACGTATTTATTATCTTTAGGTAACCTCATTTCTCGAGTTGGAAGTTCATCAACCATTGTAGTTGAATATAATGAATTAGCATCAAAGTAATATAATGAATTCCCTTTATTCTCATTAACTTCAACTAATCGATTCCCAAGAACTCCAGAAAATCCACCTCGAACTCCTTCTTCAATTAATAAAATTTGATCATATTTTTTTTCTGAAAATGTTTAAATTTAACTCCAGTGAATTTCATTCCACTTACCCAAGTCAATCTTGATAAAGAGTAGCAGTAACAAGGATCAATACTAAAGTTCTCTAGACATACATTCCCAAAACTCTCGAAAACATATGCTAATAATAAAATATCCATGTTCAAGTAATGCATCGCATACTCTTCCATATTCTTACAATCCAACAATTCCCATGATTCTTGTGCATATTTGTAATCTTATCAGACAACTAGTTCATTTTCAAATGATTATAGAATTTAGTGATTGGTGGTAAATGAGATTCTGACAATTTCTTTTCAATATCTTCGTAATTCTTTCCTGAAATATATTCATAAGGATATATTCCTTTACAAACATTTCCATTAAACTGAGGATAGAATTTATTAAAGATTTTAATATCTTCTGGGTTTTAGAAGAGATGCTAAATAATCAAGTGGTAAAGTCTCATCCTATATGAATCCAAAAGCTTTAGAGATCCAACTGAGAAGGAAATATATTTCTCATCTGTTCTTGGAAGAATTTTCGTGATGTTTGGAGCTAAATGTAAGAAAATCAAATGATTATCATAACCATTTCCATTGTGAAAATAAATTGGAACAAAGTTATTCTTTGCTCTAAAATTACATTCAACATGTGATGCTCCTCTATAGTTTTCTTTTTCCAAGTAATGGTCATGATCCATTTCTTTATTATTCCCTAATTCTTTATTACAATAGAAACATTTGAAAGAATTCTCATATTCTTTTTGTTGGGATTCATTAACATCAATAATGAATTTTGTCTTTAGTAATTCTTTGAATTCCAAATTCAAGTTATTTATAGTTTCTGCAAATTTCAAGACCACGTTTTCTCCTTTATACATTATATGACGATCTTGTAATAAACTAGGATATTTGCTTTTTATATAAATTGAATAACAAAATCTTATTTGTTCTCCTTTTATATCGTTATATTCCTGGAGCTTATTCCAAGCTTCAAAGTCAGAATAACATACAAAGGGAATTTTATTCTTGTAATTAAAATTGGTGAATTCATGGTATGGTTCATGATGGAATGTCGCTATTCCCTCTTCATGTTGAACGCAAAGTTTTTGATGATTTTTTAATGCGTTCTCTAACTTAAGCGATGCAAAACAGTTTAAGCAGGGAAAACATATACATCAATTTTACTATTTCTAAGGAATACGCCTACGTTCTTACATAAGACGTAATGGTTTTTATATAGAAATAGATTGCATCCTTTAGGATCTAATTGATCTCTATAAATAATTCCAAGCTTCTTTTCATCATTGATTGTAAAAACATTTATTTTAATTTGAGTTTTGACTAGCGAATTTCTTGATCCCATTTAAATTAATTGGGAAATCAATATTTTGTAAATTCAATTCATTTTCATATTTCTTGTATTTTCCAGGTTTACATAGATGTTCAGTAGTAATTACAGGATCGAATATATGAAACATTTATTGTCTTTATTTTGAATATTTAAAATAACGTTTGATTTAAATGGGATATTTATATACGTTCCTTCAAGTGGAGATCTAAATTGACAAATAGTTAATGAAGTAATTGTTATTATTTCAAATATCCAACCACTTCCTTGTAATTGTTCATTATATATTCTATTATTCAAATTTGAAACTGTTGATAATAATTCAGTAGGGATTTGATCTTTTTTTACAATCACAGAAACTGGAGAAGTAAAATACATTTTAACGGTTTCATAATTATTTTCAATCTCTTGTTCTCGATACTCATCTAATTTAATTCGTTCTTTTTTCCCTCTCTTGTTTCATCAGCAACAATTTTCGTTTCATTCTTTTTGGGTTTCTTAGGGTAATTAAATCCCCTCTTCTAATTTGAAGTTGTGAAATTTTCTTTGATTTTTTAGGTTTCACAACTTCTAATTGAATCGGGCAAGCTTTCCTATACAATACTGATATTCCAATGTAGATTTTTATTGGAGTATGATTAAAATACTCAAAGTATTTATTAGTTATATTATTAAATCCTCTAATTTTTTTTTAAATCTCTAGTTGATGTTTTTGAACTAAATTTAATTCCACTCTGATTCATGCATGAAGATTCTTGAATTATTCCAGGAAACTTATAAATGAATTCATTTACTTTATTTACTTCTTTTTCTTCTTCAATTTTAGGAAAAAACTTTGTTCCTTTTTCAAGATTTTTAAATGCATTTTTGTAATTAAATGGAAATTGTTATAACTAGCTTTATACCAGTTATTGCAATATTCACAGAACAATTTATTGTTCATCATGCTTAGAAAATTTCGGCTTTAATTTTTTAGAAATAAATTTTTGTTATGTTTTTTTATTTAAATGGTGTCAATACAAACAAAAAATTATGATGAATCGTGTATGATGATTTTTGATTTAGCGGTAAAAATTGCATATTTGAATAAAAAACTCACAATTATTTCAACGCTTCTTTTCCTATCTGTAATGCTATTGCTAGGATTTTCCTTTTACTACTTCTTTTTTTATTATCGGAAAAAATAGTAGCAACCTCATTTTGATCATAATTTTGATCATAGTTTTGAACGTCATTTTAATCATTAACACCTGCAAGGATATCATCTTTAATACATTTATGGTTATTGAATGTTCGAGGTAATTTAAATTGTTTTGAATATTATTTCCCGATCGGTATAGTGATGGGAGATTGAGTTCTTTCCTCGCTCTAGTTATTGATGAGACTGATACACTTATTTTATTACAAATTTCTTTTTGAGTTAATTTTGGATTCTCGGATTTCAATACCACAAAGTCCATGTATTATCAGCTTTGATGTTAATATTTAGATTCTTGAAATCAACTTCTGACACTTTTTCATTCTCTGATAAAAATCCTGTTTTGTTTCGTTTTTATTCATTTTTTTCAATTTTTAATGAATAAATTTAATCAATTTGATCAATTTCGTCAAATTCAATTATTTTGACATATTTTTGATTTTTGATTTATATTCTTCATTTAATTCCTTGATTAATTCCATTTTTATTTGTTTTTCATTTTTTTATTATCAAACATTTTTATTTTATCAATATTATGATTGATTAGATCCCTCTATTTCATTTGTTGTCAATACTCCATCTTCT
The DNA here is from genome assembly GCA_022537955.1 of Schmidtea mediterranea. Taxonomy (NCBI): domain Eukaryota; kingdom Metazoa; phylum Platyhelminthes; order Tricladida; family Dugesiidae; genus Schmidtea; species Schmidtea mediterranea. The sequence continues at coordinate 117,498,131 of CM039680.1, forward strand.
AATGCTTTTTGTTGATATAAATAAAGTTTGTTTATTCCCATCGCTAATTCTTAACATACTTCTCGATAAATTTTTTTCTTTCGTGAAATTAACCCAATAGAAACAGTTTCATATAAAAATAAGTACAGAGCATTAGATCATCCAAAAACTGATGCGAGAATTATTGAATAAACTGGAGTTATTCCAAAACATCCAAGACCTGCTAATATCGCGGTTGAAACTGCTAGAATTTCAGTTATTGAAACACAAGTTATTTTAATTGCTGAATCTGCTTTTGTCCATCGATCCTTGATTTTTAGGTAATGCAATAATCTTTCATCCAACTTTTTCTTTTCAAGTAAAAATTCATTTATTCGATTATTTATTCTTGGTTTAGGTATTTTAGGTTCATCTTTTATTTCTTTGAATTCAATAGGTTTATAAATATCTTCTTTCTCGAGCACTGGATATTTTCTCTCAACAAAAACAGGATAAATTTCTTCTTCGGAAATTTTTTCATTCATTTTATTCATAATATTTGTTATCGTCCATACATGTTTGTTTAATATGTGTTATTATTTTATTAATATAATTAAAACCATATATTTCTAAAAATAATCTTTGCCAAGAATTTTCATCACTTATATTTTTTTCTACAACAATAAAATCATAAATAATTCCTGAATTTACACCCGCGTAAACTTCTATATTAATATCTCGAAGAAATGGATATTTTAAAAAATCTTATTTACTACAATTCATAATCCATGATTTTCTTGTTGAAATAGCTACACGGGTTTTATTAGGAATATTTATAAAAACTTGATTTTTTTTCTGCCGGGACGCAAAATGTAGATCACAAATTTCTAAACCACTATTCTAAGCAATCACAACTAAATATTTTTCTCCAGAAGGAATTGAATATTTATCAGTAAAATAATCTCATTTTCAATTAAAAAAGAATGCTTGCCTAATATTTGTTTGAGTTCCTTATATTTTAATAAGTTATTTATCTCGATTACCTTGCATTATGTATTGTTTAGTATCTAAATTTATTTCATTAATCTTTCCTAGAAAAAAATTATATTTATCACTAACATTTTTTATTTGTTTATTAACATCATTCAAATAATTATTTACTACATAATTCATATTCTTCTGAATTAATGTGTAGCATTTATTTGTTTTTTCCATTTCATCTTTTAATTTCTTGATTTCAGTTTCTAATTTAATGACTTCTTCTGATTTCTGGACATTGATGATCTTATGTTCATTCATGTCAATATTTCCACGCATTCAATCTCCTGATTCATTCAAGAAATTAGATTCAACTTTCTTGAGAGTTTGGGATGGATTTAATGCTAATGCTCCTCTGGTCATATTAACAATAACCATTTATTAGACTAATAATATCTTCAAATTTAATTTTATTTTCTACATTCATAAGGACATAAATGCATAATTGTCCACACATTGAGGTTTTCGGATCTTGTACTTGTTGAGTATTATAAACATATCGATCATCACCAAAGTATTGAGACATTTCACGAATGGGAATAATTCCATATGAATCAAAATACAAGTGATATTTCTTTGAGCATAAGATCCAATGACTTCCTGATTCATTTGTAGTTTGTAAATTGAAAATAATATTATATTTATCTAAATAATTCTTGATTTCATCACGCATAATTACTTTAAATTTCAAGTTATAATTTCTAAGAATATCTCGTAAATAAAAATTCGAAGTTGTTTCATTTCCGCATTTATTCAAAAAATGATCCATTTTTAAACGTGTCGTAAATGTAAACAGAATGAAATAGTTTCATTATTAAAATCAAGCGCATTATTATTCTGATCAACAATTCTGAAATTAATGTTTGAAATGGTTTTAGTTTTTATTACAGGAACATAAATAGGTAATGAAACTTTCAGAATGATTCTATACCCATGAGGAACAGTTCTATAAGGTAAACTATTAACACAATTATATTATTTCCCATCTTGATATGTTCCTTCAATTAAATCACAAAGGAAATTTATAGATGTAATGCTCGTGATATTTATATTCTTTTCACCAGAACAACTTGTGGAATATTCTTGTTTTGTAAATCCTAGAAAATCATTTAATTTAGACTTGAATAAAAAAGAATATCCCAGCTTGATTTTTAAAAAATCTTTTGCTGTAGGTAAATCAACTTTGAATTTAATTGGATTTTCATCCTTGAATTTCTTTTTAATTAATTTAGTTATTAATGAAAATGAAACATCAAGTTCATATGCTCCAGAAGGAATTTTCATTAATTCAGTTATTGATGATGTTTGAACTCCAAATTCATTATTTTGAAATGTTATATTAAAAATAATGTTATAGACGGAAAATTCTAAATTTAATTCAAGAGGAATAGGAAATGATGTTGTGAAGTTAGAGGTGGAGGAATTGAATTTTAAATATGTTGAATATTTTGTTGATAGAATATTCGCAAGTTTTTCTAATTGTTGTTCCATTTATTATTAGGAAACATTGATCATCTTACCACTTTCAATTGGATTTGAAATTGCTTCTCAGCTAAAATAACACAATAACATTTCCCTTTGAAATCATTATTTTTTTCTATATCTATTGTAATATTCACACTATTAACAGCTAATTTCTCATCTTGATCAGAAACATCAAAACAAAATATTAAATAAAAATTCTTAAAATCTACCATTGGTAATTGAGGATCAACTCCAAAAGCATTACAAACATTAATATATGCAGCATATGGATATCTTTGGTAATTATCTTTATTAGATCTTTATCATTGGATCTAAAGGATAAAATTTTGTATTTAATTGAACGCGTAATGATTTAAGATCCTTTCCATCCCCTAAAGCCTGAATGAATTTCGAATTATTAGTCAACATAAGTAGAGGGATATGAGGACTATGCCCCGTGGATATTTGGCTTGAAAATTGCCCTGTGGATATTTGGCTTGAAAAAATCCCGAGACCCCCCCCCTCCCCCTAAAAAAAATTTTAGGGGGGGGGGAGGGGGTGTTAAATTTTATTTTAATTATTTGTTTTAATGAATGAAAAAAAAAAATTTTTTTTTTTAATTATTTGTTTTAATGAATGAAAAAAAAAAATTTTTTTTTTTTTTAATTATTTGTTTTAATGATCAAATTTAAAATTTTTAAAAAATTTTAATTCATGATAAAAAACTTTAAGTATTTTTTATCGATTTAAAAGCCTAAAAAATAAAAATTGGCTTAAATCGCCTATGATTGATTGTACTGATGATTATTTTCGAATAAAATTGGTTCAAACCCGAGAACCTAAAAATATTATATAAAAGCCTAAGTATTTTTTCATTATCCATCAAAAATGGCTCAATTCGCCTGTCAACTAAAAAGCCTAAATATATTTGCTCGAATAAAAATCATTATTATTTTTATTTACTTTAATTATTTGTTTAAGTCAATAATAATATTTATTTATATTTTAATTATATTATTATTTAATTATTTGTTTAAGTCAATAATATTATTAATTTATATTTTAATTATATTATTATTTAATTATTTGTTTAAGTCAATAATATTATTTATTTATATTTTAATTATATTATTATTAAATTTAATTGTTTGTTTTAATCAAGTCAATTATTTATTTTTTAAATAATATATTTTTTAATTAAATTGTTTGTTTTAATGAAGTGAATTAAATAATTATTTTTTATTTTCATTTAATTATATATTTTATATTATTATTATTATTATTATTTTATATCAATATTATTATTTTATTATTATTAACATTTTATTTGTTTTAATGAATGAAAAAAAAAAAAAAAACTTTTAATCCATACAAATATTTTTATTGACAAGATTAAAAAAGATTAATTTTTATTTCAAATCAAAAATATCCGAGTAATATGTTTTACGCATTTCGGCCAACAATATATGGATTTACCTTTTGACATTTTTTAATACTTAATAAAAAATTATACTAACTTAAAAACATAAAAATTATAAACATCAACAAAAATATACAAAAACAAAGAATATTTTCAAATAATTTATTCATTCAAAATTCTTCATAATCGTCATATTCTTCATTAAACTCTGAAAATTCTTCTGGACTGTTACCTAAAACCACATCACCTCCTCTATAATGACCATATGCCACACTTATATTTTTCCCCACCCAAACCCTTTTATCATCCTTATTTGTTAATGCAGTTTTACTGTTTTTAATTGTAAATAATTGATGTTTTTTACTAGTAATACGAGTTTGTGGTACAGAAAAAATTAAGTTTTTGTTATAGCAATCTAGGTATGACTTATGTTTTAAGTCAGTACCCTTCAATGTTATACCCTTAGCTTTGATACTTTCAACTTCAGACAAGAGGCTATAACATTTTGGACGAAGAAACACCCACTCCTTGTATTTAAGTCCTTTATTCTCGTCTTTGAACTTTCCAATGACAGAATCAAGATTCCTACTATACAAGGGATGTTTTGGGTCATAATTAGAAGTATCGAGGAGATTATCACGAACCATAGCAGATAAAAGAATGTCTAACTTACAATTCTTAATTTCTAGAAAAAAGGAATCAGTGTCCCCAGCAACTATATTAATTTCACAAGTGAATTCGTTTCGATATTTTTCTAACTCTATATATTGTAATTGATACATCCTAAGTTTAGATAAATCGAGTACAGTTTGTCCAATGTAACTCGGTCGATCTAAACACACCGATTGCTTATTTAATAACACAGAGACCAAATCATTGTCGATTTTAAATGATTTTCGAAAAGTTGGTTTTGAGCAATAATTAATTAATTTGTTTGCAGAATTACATAATCTTAAATTAATTCGTTTTTTAAGATTTTCAACTGTTTTTCCGTAGAGGCTATTATTTAAAAGTTTATAATAGTTTTTATCTAAGTCATTGGTTGATTGCGCTCTAAGTTGTGTGTTAGTGTCTATATACTTTTTAAATATTGATTTTTGATTATATTTAATAGCTCTATGTACATGTGTAATTTTAATTTGTAAAGAAACAAAAAGCTGCAAAAGTCTCCAATGAAGAACATAATTCTTCTTTGGATAATGCGTTAGCATTAACTTCTCAACCTTAGAACCCGGAGCGCACATCTTTTCAGCAGCTACTGGAAAATCATTAAGTTTATCATGAAGAAATGTTGGTATTTCTAAATCTACTTCAAATGTGACAGCAAATGACAGTGATTCAAGATCCTTATTCAAAAAACTAATTAAATTATTTAATTGATTAGTATCAGTGACCCATTCAAAATTTCCATATGGTAATGGTTGACTTAAAGCCCAACCATAGAGATTATTGATGTCAATGTAAAGCAGTTCGGTGTTGTCATCAGATACTACGTGATGTTTATTAACAAAGGTTAATCCTCCGCGGATTCCCCCTTCGAAAAAATTATACATCTCCATATCAGTGAGAAGTTCAATTGGTTCATCAAGAGTCATAAGAGCCGATGCCCAAGACATACCGGGAATTCCATAAAAGTTAAGTGGTTCCAATCGGTTATGAGTTAAGGACTTTGAACGAAATTGCTGAAAAAAGTCAGCCAAAAGAAAAACATCAAGTTTGAGGTAAACCATCATATAATCTAGTAAAGAGTTACAATTGGTTTCTTCCCAAATAGATTGAGCCTTACTATACTCGGCTTCAGTTACATCTTCCCAAATCGGTGGAAGTTCACATGTAGTTTCTAACACTTCTTGAGAAGTTGCAAAGTTATAAGGGAAAATGCCTTTAGTATCGATAATACTACCTACAAATTCCGAACGAGTTAAAGGAAGAGTTGTCAATGTTTTAACTGCATTACTTAATGAACTATTAATAAATTGACAAGAATCAATGAATTTTACAGTTAATCCACTGATTCTTGCTGACAAAGAAAGAAACTTTTCACTTGTTACAGGAATACAACTTATGAAAAACAACTGGAAATTCAAACCTTATTTGTCGAGAAATATTACATTTTGAACAAGCTGCTCCCAAATATTTTCCAGTAAAGTGATCATGGTCCTTAACCGGTACTGATAAAATCTTATTACACAAATAACAACAAGTTGCCGAAGAAAACGAAAGAATGTCTGAGTCAGTTAATATTATTTTCTTTTTATAATTATTTTGATAAAAGGGTAAAACAGTATTAATTGAAATATTATTTATTTCTTGTAGAAAATTAACTACACAATCATCACCCAGGAAACTCTTGTATGATTTTTCACCTGTAAAATTGTTAATTAAAAGTAAACCGGCTGAAATCGGCATATGTATTTGAAAATGTATATCATCTGAAGGTAAGATAGCCTCAAAATCAGCGTAAAGGACGAAAGGAGGAGTAACAGTTTTAGCCCAATTCTTAAATTCCAAGTTTTTATTTAAAGGTAAAGTATAAAGAGTTGTGCCTAATTGATTTTTATCACACAACCCTTTATGTTTATTTAATGAAATTATATTGCGAAAACCATTTAGACATCGATGGCACCATATACTTTGAACTCTAGTATCAGTAAAAGAATGATTCCTATAATTTAAAAGCCTATCTAATTTAGTAACAGCGATATAATGATAGGAATCAAGGCTTTCTAATAAAATTAAATTAATGGGTTGTCCCCCAACAACTTTAGAACGATGAATTATTTCGACATAAGGGTGTTTGAAAACTTCAGGGTTAGAAAAATCATTAATTAAATTATTTTCATCATACGTAAGAACATTAATTGAAAGATTTTGATTTTTAGCTTCAAATTTTGGAATGTCACAAAGTTTCATAGATAAATCCGAAGGTGAAAAGTCAAGCTCAGATGTGTTGTAGCTAAAGGTTTCATTTATATGATGGTTACCTATATTTTCATGATTTAAAATAGCTAAAATACTGTAAATGAAGCATAAATTATCGGAATTAGCAACATTTACAGTACAATGTTTATTTAATAATGATAATGGTGTTGGAATAAATCCATGACCACTCAACCGATTTATTTGTGAAAACTTGGTAAGAACAAAATGAATTTCTTTTATTTTATTTATAACCCAGTTACTACCTTTATCATTAATTAATGTTATTTTTTCGTCAAGAAGAGTAGCACCTTCATCTAAAAATGAATCATTCATTATTCTGGCAGAGTTTGAAATGATGAAAGATTGAAATTCTCCATCTTTTTCAAACTCTACATCAATACAAAATTGAATCTTAACAGATCCCATTTGATTGATAACATTATTTAATTTATTAATTAACTGTGTGGGTACTGTAATTAACTTTAAATTTAAATTCGAAACATCCATTCTAACAATGGCATGTGATTGATTTAAATCAAAATTAACAATAGGTGCTATCGAGCCACCATATTGATTAACAGAAGGAATATCAACAGGAAAAACATCATCTGAATCAGAAATGATTATTACATCATCATCCGTCTTTGATTCGTCAGAGTCTGAAAGTATGATAGTTTCTATAACTTTAGGAACTTTCGAAGAGCGTGGATTATTAATATTATTATTTGTTTTTCTTTTTTTTTTGTAATATTATTATTATTATTATTATTAATATTATTTTTATTATCATTCAATGGTAATTTAAAAATATATTTTCGCTTACAGTTAAACTGTGTTAAATGTTCCTTATGGTTTAAATAAAAGTCGGTATAATTCATTTTATGGGTGGTTTTACACGTGGGGCAAATAAAATAGGTAATGTAATTATAGGTATGAGAATAATAATTCTCCATAATCGTATCACAATTTCCATCATGTTGTGGAGAATTGCAAAAATTTGGGTAAAGGTTACCTGTTATAATAAAAGAAAAATTTAAATATATAAGTATAAAATCATTAAAATAAATCATTAAAAATCGTTAAAATAAATCACTAAACATTAAATTAATTTTACACACAATGAATAAATGAATTTGATTGGTTAATTTTATTTTGAAAATCTTATATAAGTAGTTTAAAATAGTTTAAAATCATAAAATGAATAAAAGTAAATGGTTTTTATATTATGTAATTATTCATTAATTGTTTTTTATAGAAACCTCGGTTAGAAAAGAAGCTATCAAGTTAATTCTTGAGGAAAATTCCATAAATGCTATCAGTTTAAGCAGAAATTTACCAGTAATGTATTTACAATATTCAATGGAATATTTAAAATTTCCAATCATCTATTCATTTAGAGTAAGTATTTTTATTAAAAGTAATATTATTAATAAATTTTAATAGGAACCAACAACATTGAAACAAAGCCTATATAATATGAAAGTTGGTGAAATTGGTGAAATTGATCGAAAAAATATAACAGAGTTATTACGAGCCATCAACAAAGATATTAGTTTTAATGAACAATTCACTTTTATGAATTGTGAAAAAGAATGTAATTATGAAAATAAAAAAGAAAATGAACATTTTATGATTAAAATAAGAATTCAAGGATATAAAGAAGGAAACCAGACTATTCGACCAATTTGGAAAATTATTGAAGCCAAATGTATTTAAATAAAATTTATTTAACTTTATTCGTCATAGTTTTTTATCATATTATTTTTAATTTTTGTGTTTAAATTAATAAAATGTTAATATTAAATTTAATTCAAAAATTATCATTTTATAATAGTAAAAATTTAATAGTACTTACATTTAACTCTTTTACTTTTGCGACTCTGAGTTTTAACATTTTTGTTGGTAATTTTTATTAACGATTTTAATTCTTGAATTATATTATTGATAGATTCCATTTTCTAAAAATAAAAATAAAAATAATTAAATATATGATAAAAAACTTACTAAAGTTTGGTATTTGATAAAAGTGAATTTTTTAAAAAATGCATTCAGTTATATATTAACAAACATGTAAGTGATTACATGATGGACCAATTAAAATTTAGTTTATAAAACACACTTAATTACATAACATCAAAAACATTTAAATACATATAATCCTCTGAACTTAATCCTTTAAAAGGAATATTACATAATGCATCTTTCATTACATTTTTAATTAAAAAACCATTTTGAAAAGAAACTTTATTCAATAAATTCATTTATTTTTTCATTGTTTTTAACCAAGCTAAACAATGCTGTCCACATGTTTTTGTCATCGGATTTTGATAACGAATTCGATTGTATTCAATTGGCATTAACATTGATTCTAGTTTATTAATTAATATAGGGGGATAATAGAAACCCATTGGATCAAATACATTTATTTTATTTGGTTTTACATAAATTGCAAGCCAATGTTCGCCACTGAGATTAGATGATTGAGTATTTACAATCAAAGCTTTGTTAACATCGATATATGGAATTTTATCTAGAGGGAAAACTCCAAGAAAATCTTTTCCCAATAATTTTCTACCAATAGAATCAATCTGAATAGAACTAATAATAATTTAAAAATATATAATTAATAAAAATTCTTACTTCATACTTGACAATTAAAAAATCTCAATCTGGTTTATAGTTCAAACTAATACTGTTCGATTGGAAGTAATTTGAATCTCCTTTTCAAAAACCCCATATACAATTACCGTAACAGATTCAGTTAGGGGTGATCCAAACTTTATATCTAATCTTAAATTTCCACTTTGTGGTAACTGACTTTGGTTAAGATCGAAATCTGGAGCCAATACGAATGTAAAGAATCGATACTTATTTTCTAAAATCTGACATACTGATACCACAATTCAAATTTTTATTAAGATATCCATATTCCTAACAATACTTTGCATATAACTTGTACTATAATTATCATTTTCAAAATCTTGACTATATTTTTCACGATAATCACTTCCTTTACTTAAAGTTATTGACTTAACGTTAAAGTGATCAAACATAGTAAATGTATCTAAAAACGAACCACTAAATCTTTTATTTCCCTGGAAAGTTACAAGGATAAAATTAGGTAATCGCCTATCACCAAATATTTGTTCCTTATAAAAAGAAGAGATCCAATAGGTAAAGAAAATTCAACAACTTCTTTGCTTCGCATTGGATAAATTGCATTTCTTGTAGCAAGACCTATTTGATGACCCGCTAAAACAGAAGGTTCAACACGAACTCTTCTAACCATTAATTTTGCATCTAGCAATACTATTTTAGGTACAAATTTAGTACATGTCAGACTTTTTTCTGGATTTGTTCTTGTTAATTTAATTTGGACACTAACACCTGGTAACAAATATTTGGGTTGATCAAAGAAATCAAATTGGAGTGGTGAACATAATGAAAATGCTTTTGATTTTGCAATCCATGTTTTTCGCATAAGATCATGTTCAGTGTAGCCCATTCCCCTAAAGATGTATGTTTAGTATCTTGATTATAATTTATAATAGTTTCAATTAGAGATTTGTGTGCAAAACTATCATTTGCTCCTTCAATTTTAGTAGAATTAAAAACTAATTCAGCGTCTTTAAAAAGAGTTTGAAAAAAGAAATTGTTTGCTGTTACGTCAGCTTCTTGTGTAATATTTTCACCTAAGCTATTTACAACTTTCAACTGAATATATAACAAAGTATCGTTCAAATCTAAATATTCTGTTTGTGATCCGTTAATGTAAAATTGAATCGAAGAGGTACCAGCATCAGTTATTGAATTCATTGGGAAAATATCTTCAAATGAACCATGTTCAATCACGGCTTGAGGGGATGGTCTATCAAAAAGACATAATTCAGATTTTGCACTAATCATTTTTCAAATATAGTTCCGAATCCTCTCATTCTTTTGTTTATATGTTTCTTCATAATCTTTCTACGCTTAAGTGTCCCTCCTTTTTGCTCATTTTCATGATTAAATACATCACTTACTTTATTAATAACACTAGGTAAAGTTTGCATAACACTAGGTAAAGATTCTTTAAATTCAGATATTGCATTTGATTTTAAAGCAGGTAAAAAATCAGAATTATTATTTATTACGTCATTTGCCGTTTTCATACCGAAATTGCCTATACGTCTAAGAATAGGTAATGCAAATCTACCTATTGTTTTCAACCAACCGGTTCCATATTGTTTACCTATAAAATATGGTAATTCTCCACCAGATTGAGTACTACTATAAAAATTTACAATGTCAGGATTACTCATTTATTTTACGAAAATGTAATGTAAGAAAAGTTTTATCTTCTTTACCAAATATATATTTTCCACTATCGTCACGAATATTGATTTCTATATTGTTTATATATGTTGATGATACAGACAAATACATTGGGTTTTTCTCTATAATTTGAACTAGATCATCCTTTTTATGTTTTTAACCCATACACATTTCAATAGAGGTATCAAAACATCACCAACAAGAATAGGTTCAATGATATTTGTATAGATCATCATTTGTTGATTACTTTGCAAAATTTCTGGTAAACGTAATCCAACAATAACTTTTTCTGAATATGATTCTTCACTTAATCCCAAACTTTGAGCCAAAAATTTACTAAATTTAACTTTACTGACATCATCTTCCAATTCAATTTTGACTAATCTTCCTTGTTCAATTTCGCAAGATTTAAATGGATGCGGATAAAAAGTCATTAATTGATCATTTATTTGTGATAAATTAGTAATTATTAAATTTTCTTCAAATTTATCTGTATACTCGACATCGTAAAAATAATTTATAGTTAATCGAATTGTGTCAAACTTTATTTTACGATTATTTGAAGGAATTTTAATTTGATTCAAGTTTTCAATAAAATTTATTTCTTTTTTATTAAATCCTAATTTTTGAGCTTCTGCAATACTATCAAATGAAATTTTAAATGGAAAATATTTACAATTAATATTTAAAGTATTTCCATCAATGTATACTAGATAAAATATAGAGTCGTGACTAATTGTATATTCATTATTTGCATCGTTATAGTAAAAATATTCATAACTTGTATGTAATGCACTCTTACTATATTTAATATTTGAGTTGTTATAAAATGGAAAATTATTGTATACAAAAGTGAAATCGGTCAGAGCAACTTGCCATTCACCTTCCAAGTAAATAGGATTTTGAAATTCAACATTAAATTTATCAGCTTTATTATTTGGATGAGTAAGAAGACAACTATTACTCGGTAGATTTATGTAAAATTCTTTATTCATTTATTTTTCTAAAATGTATTGATAAATGTGTTTTGGTATCTTTACTAAATTTAATTAATTTTCCACTATCATCGCGAATATTAATTTCAATGTTGTTTATAGTTGAAGTTGAAATTGGTAAATACATTGGATTCTTCATTTCTAATTGTACAATTTCCCCTTGTTCATAGTTTTTAACCCAAATAGATTTTAATAGAGGAACTCTAACATCTCCAACAGTTATTGGTTCAATAATATTCGAATAAATGAACATTTGTTGATGATGATGTAATAATCTTGGAACTTTATTACCAACGATGTCTTTTTCACTAAAAGTTTGTTTATTTAATCCTAAGGTTTTGATTAAATTGTTGTTAAAATATATTTTTGAAATGTTATCTGCAAGTTTTATTTTAACCAATTCATTGTTTTCAATTTTTAGTTCTTTAAACGGAGACGGAATAAATGACATTAAATGTCCTTGTAATTCAGATAATGTGTTTATGAGTAAATTATCTTCAAAATATTTTTCAAATATTGTTTTTTCTTCATAACTTATAATTATCCCGAATTGTTCCATAACACCATCATCTGTAAATTTTGGTAATTTTAATCGACAATGATCATCTTCATTAATGACGGATATAGATTTTAATCCAAAACTAAACGCATGTTGAATGTCAGGGAATGTTACTTTAAATGGAACATGTGGACAGACAATAACCAAGTTCTCATATTTTTCAATAAAAACATCGACATCAGGGGTATGTTTAGAATTTATTAATTCATAAGTTTCATTTTGATTATTTATTTTCAAATATTTAATTTCAGTACCACTCTTCATCGTTTCATAACTTAGGTAAGAATTACTATAAAACGGAAATGTTTTATACACAAAAGTAAAATCAATCAAAGCAACTTCCCACTCACCATCCAAGTAAATAGGATTTTGAAATTCGACATTAAAATTACTAGCTTCATTATTAGGAAAAATAAGAGGACAACTATTACTAGGTAAAATCATATAAAACTGGTTTTCTTTCATAATATTTATTTAATTAATTGATTTTCAGATATCCAAGTTGGAGTTTCATATCCATGCCATTTAACATAGTATTGATTATATTTACCAACATTCTTGGTTTTTAATATCTTTTGAATTCTGAATACAGTAGGGGTTTCTATAACTTGGAGTTCCTGTTCGTAGAATTTTCCACTAACTTGATTGTTTTCATCATCTTTGATAAAGTACATTACTGGATTCTGATTCATATCAATTTCTGAGATTTGAAATACTTCATCACTCCAATTGTTGTCGAAATTCTTGATGAATGGAGAAGCACTGATTTTACTTATTCTAACGTGATTACCCACTTTATATTTAGGCTTTTTAATGATAGAATCAGATTGTTGTGATATCCAATTATCCATATTATTCGTTGAATAAACATCAATTGGTCGCATTCCATTTAAACCCCTATGTGGCGAATAATTGTAGCTATAAATTGCTTTCTGTAAAACATTTATCCAGGTTTTATTTCCTTTATATACGAAATATTTTTTCAAGCGATCTCTTAGAGTTCGATTAAATCTTTCCACGTGGGCAGCTTTAAATTGAGAAAATACAGAGTAATGATTTATTCCTTTGATAATTTCTCTAACTTTACTATTATAAAACTCTTTACCTAAAGAATAAATTTAATTTAATTTATTTATTTAATTACATACCCAAATCAGTTTGTAAATTACGAGGTTTGCCATCAATAAATAATTCCTTGATTGCTTCAGCCATTTCATTGGCCGATTTGGTTTTTGTTGGAATAGCACGAGCGAATCGACTAAATATATCAACACATGTCAAAATATATTTGTATCCCTTATTAATTTTAGAGAATGGTATCATTTCCATCAAATCCATTTGCCATAAATCATCAACTCCCATTGTTTTATAACTACGGGTTTTGAATTTCTTCAACATTGGTTTATTTAAACTGTACGCCATTTGCCCAGATAACCAATTCTGAGTTTCTTTCTTTGAATTAACTACTTCCTTTGCCAGTTTCCTTACACCACCAAAACCAGCGGGATGTTTTGGGTCTGTCCATACTTTTTCGAGCTTTTTCACCGTGTTTCGATTTTTGGTTAATGTTTCCTTCATTATTACAACAAGTTGTCAAAATATTTAAGTCTAAATTATGTTTATCCGGTAATGAATTCTTGGCACCCATTTAGAAGTTAATGATGAAATTGCGCTTATTGCAGATAATACTATTGGAATTAATGCCCCCAAAAATCCACCATTTTGTTTATATATTATTTTTCGCATCAGACGTCGATTCTTAGTGTTTACTAAAGATAAAAGCGATCTTTTATGCTTTTGTAATACAAGTTTTTTAACTTTAGTAATGTTTACATTACCACGAACTACATTAACAATAACTTCAACTAGATAATCTATAACAAATGAAGGAAAATTCTGTAAAATATTCATTCTTTTGTTATTAGGAGCCTTCATCAAGGCATTAAAGTATGGTAGACTACGTTCAACTTTCATATTAAATACATTTTTCATCTAGTTGTTTTGTTTATATTTTAATCCACTTTTTATCTTTAACAATCTTCTTACTCGTTTTTATTATTTTACGTTTAGTAACCCTTTTCTTTGTAACTTTTTTCTTTGTGGATTTTTCACGTTGAACAATAACTTTTTTAAACGTCATTTCAATTAATTATTTTCAGATTTCAATTTTGTTTATAAATCGTAACACCTTTCTCATTGAAAATGTCAGTTCTAATACGTAATTCATCAGGACATTGTTGTGTAAAGTCAAAGAACAAATATCCGTGGGGAACCTTTGTTGCATCTTGAAACGAATCAATTAAAAATTTTCTATCATTGGGATAAGCTTGTCTAGCAAGAAAATCTATAATGGTTGCATCTCTAGGGTTTTTGAAAATAACCAAGTATTGGACATTTAAATTACGAGTTCTATGACTGCCCCCTTGATGAAACAAGTTTTGAGTAATGAAAATAACAGTAACTCCAATATGTCGAGCAATTTTTGTAAATAAATTATTAAAATCCTTTTCTTTATTAGCTTCCTGGTATAGATCATCGATAATAATAACATCGCCTTGATGTAATCTAGATGACCAATTTTTATCAAACCCTTTAATTATTGTCATTTTCAATTTACAGAATTGATTTTGAGTAAGTCCATGTTCTTCGTCAGCTCCTCTATGCCAATATATTTTGTTGAATTTTGATTTAAACAAGTTCGATTGTAATAAATTGCATACAAATAAAGTCTTTCCACAACCACTTGGTCCAACTACTTGATATACAGCATCATTTCTTAATTCCATTTTATTAATAATTATTTATTTAATTGTTTATATTTGTTTTAATTTTTAGAATTACTTGAATTGAAATTATTTGAAAATGTTGAGTAATATAAATTATAAAGGAAGATATTCTATACCTGATATGAAATTCCCATTTGGAAAACCACAACAAGTTGTAGATCGATCAGGTAAGTATCCGATAATATTTTTCAGATCGGGGAAATGTCGGGTAATGGGATGTAAGCAACCTCTAAAAACTGGGGATTTGAAATATAATATACATGATTTACAAATTCAATCAATCACTGTAACAATCGATATTGGGAAATTTATAAATCTATATGAATTACAAAGAAAGGTGAATTGTGTATTTGAACCAGAAATATTTCCAGCATTACGTCTTCAAAAATATAATCCATCATGTGTCAATATATTTTCAAGTGGGAAAGTAGTAATACTAGGAATAAAATCCTTGGATTATAATGATTATGTGGAAAATATTAAATCAGAAATAAATATGTTAATAAATTAATAAATATTTTGTTTCAATTTGTTTAATTTATTAAGTATTAAAAAATGTCAAAAGGTAAATCATGTATATTTAAATATGTATTTTATTTTATTATTTAGTTTATCTCTTTGAAGTAATTTTAAAGAAACTCCAGGAACTTTATCCAAGAATAAAAAATACGTTGGATTATTGCGCACCAGAGTTTCTCGCAACAAAAATTTACCATTTCACAGGGATTAACATTGAAGAACTTCTCGAGATTCACTATGACAACGTTCAGGGATCTGGTAACCGATGTGTTGCAAATTGCATTGTTTGTAAAGATAGTATGAGAGTATCATGTTCAGATGGATGTCCATGTTGCCACGATTTCAAACGCGACCAAACAATCCATATATTGTTGGCCGAAATGCGTAAAACATATTACTCGGATATTTTTGATTTGAAATAAAAATTAATCTTTTTTAATCTTGTCAATAAAAATATTTGTATGGATTAAAAGTTTTTTTTTTTTTTTTTTTTTTTCATTCATTAAAACAAATAAAATGTTAATAATAATAAAATAATAATATTGATATAAAATAATAATAATAATAATAATAATAATAATATAAAATATATAATTAAATGAAAATAAAAATAATTATTTAATTCACTTCATTAAAAAAACAATTTAATTTAAAAATATATTATTTAAAAAATAAATAATTGACTTGATTAAAACAAACAATTAAATTTAATAATAATATAATTAAAATATAAATAAATAATATTATTGACTTAAACAAATAATTAAATAATAATATAATTAAAATATAAATTAATAATATTATTGACTTAAACAAATAATTAAATAATAATATAATTAAAATATAAATAAATATTATTATTGACTTAAACAAATAATTAAATTTAATATAATTAAATATAAATAAATAATATTATTGACTTAAACAAATAATTAAATTTAATATAATTAAAATATAAATAAATATTATTATTGACTTAAACAAATAATTAAAGTAAATAAAAATAATAATGATTTTTATTCGAGCAAATATATTTAGGCTTTTTAGTTGACAGGCGAATTGAGCCATTTTTGATGGATAATGAAAAAATACTTAGGCTTTTATATAATATTTTTAGGTTCTCGGGTTTGAACCAATTTTATTCGAAAATAATCATCAGTACAATCAATCATAGGCGATTTAAGCCAATTTTTATTTTTTAGGCTTTTAAATCGATAAAAAATACTTAAAGTTTTTTATCATGAATTAAAATTTTTTAAAAATTTTAAATTTGATCATTAAAACAAATAATTAAAAAAAAAAAAATTTTTTTTTTCATTCATTAAAACAAATAATTAAAAAAAAAAATTTTTTTTTTTTTTTTTTCATTCATTAAAACAAATAATTAAAATAAAATTTAACACCCCCTCCCCCCCCCCTAAAATTTTTTTTTAGGGGGAGGGGGGGGGGTCTCGGGATTTTTTCAAGCCAAATATCCACAGGGCAATTTTCAAGCCAAATATCCACGGGGCATAGTCCTCATATCCCTCTACTAACATATCAATTTTTTCTTCTTTGAATCCAATAATAATATATCGAGGTCGAAAATTCAAAACTGTTGGTTTCCAACTGAATTTCGTTCCAAGTGGAATTTCAATACTTGTTGAGATTCTCTGGAGGTAATTCACATTTATTGGTTTATCTTCATTCATTCTATCCATTATAATTGCTTCCAATCTTGGATATTCTCTTTTAAATGCATCCGATTCGAAAGCATTAACTTTAATACATATTTTAAGATCTTGAGTTATTTAATATTTCCTGGAAGTTATTGGATTGAAAATATAAAACTTGTCGCCTTTATATGTAATAGTAAATATAACATCACCAACAAGTAATTTCCTTCCTTGCGTCTCTCCTTCAGGAATAAAAATTTCATCTAGGAATGGTTGGCTTTTCTAATACTATATACAGCTCTGTTTATATTCAATGTAAACATGTGTATTTTATCAGTTTCAATATTTATTTCTTCTAATAATTGTTCTTTATTCATAGATATAATATTTTCATTCTATAATTCATTTGCTTTTTGTAATTTTTTCAAATATTTAGTTGATGTTCATGATTCATAAGAATCTGAAACAATAACTTTGGAATATTGATTCATTTTATTAGATAATTTTTAAGTGTATTTCTTTAGTATCTGAATTCAACCCAATGCAATTATACCGAATGCTCTAATGTTTCTTATGATGATTAAAGTCTGATTTATCTATAATGTTTGAGAATTGATCATTGTAAATATTATCTTGATCTTTTTTATTCAATTCGAAGAAAATAAAGAAATTAGAGTTTCCACGAATTGATCTTCTATCAAGCTCGTAATAATTTTGCGACAAGTAGATACAACAACAATTCGTATGTCTTCCTCTTGTAAAATAAGACTCTCTGATTTCCTGGTTTTTATCATTAGCGCAATCATCAAATTCTTTTGGGATTTATTAAGATCTTCACATGGAATTATATCCGAGAATTTATTACTAATTATCACATTTATTTCATTTTTAGTATCATGAGGAAAACATTCACATAAATAAGAGATCTTCATTTCATCAGGAATTTTTTCTTGATTCTTGAAAATATTTAAAATGGTTTCTTTACTTAAATGATTTTTGAATCCATGATATAATAATAAAAATTCTGGTTGATGAATGGTTTTACTAAATATTATGAGATTATTATAATCCAAATAATTTGGGTATAATAACATTTTTAATAATAAAACACTTTTCCCACATCCAGATGCTCCAACAATCAACATTCGAAATGATCTTGGAAGAATAGGATTATGATTGAATTTCTTCAGATTATTATTCCAAATAGGAAGAATATCATCCATTTTTATCATGAGGATTTAAGATTATTTTATTCCCAGATTTTTGGATATTAATATAATCTTTCCTTATTAATTTCAAATGATCATTCAATTGAGGAGAAACAGCTCGTAAATATTTCGTAAGAGCTTTTGATTGAATTTTATCCAAAACAATTCCTGAACCTGTTTTGGATTTAATGAATTCAGTTTCTACTTTTGCTTTTTCTTTTACCTTATCTGCTTTTTGAGATTCTTTTACATTTTTAATTGCAGCTGTGACTCCTGCAGCAGTTCCTGCAGCTGCAGTTAAACCTCCGAAAATCAATGGTAATAAAGCATCTAATGGAAGAATTCCTCCTTGTTTAGATTCTAATTCTTTTATTTGCTTTATTTTTACTTTTGTAATAAATACTTTCTTATCTTTATATTTAACAGCTTTTGGTTTATTTGAATCAATAATAAATTTTAATTTCATTTGAAAAATTCTCTTCTTCATTTACCATTTTTTAATCTTAGAAAATGGTCATTGAATTTCAATTTGAAAATAAAAAGAAAAAGAAAGGTGGTTGAATTTTTCTTTATCCAAAAGGTGAGAAAGTATATTATAATAGCGACTATTATGATAGTAATGAATATGAAGAAGGAGTAGTTGATAGTTTATTAAAACCAGAGGATGATAGGAGTTTATTTCTAAGAGCTAAAAATACAAAACCTATTACCTATAAACTAGTTTTCTGTAATTCTCTTTGATATGTTCTTCCTAGGATTTCTTCTCCTTTTAAATCATATATATTATAGTAGTATTATAGTTTAGTATTATAGATTTTTTTATTACGAATATTTCTTTACTCCATGAATGCGTTATTCCTTTTACAAACTTGTTTTTGTATTTGAATATTCTTACTCGCTCTCCAATATTGAATTTTTGTTTTTCAAATAAATTATCATTTACATTATTATTTTTATTTGTAATTTCTCTAATTGAATCTGGATTATTACTTGCTTCCGTTGGAGTTGTTTTTATCGTTCGGTGGATTTTATTGTTGTAAAAATAAATTAGACTATCAAGAACATCAATCCAAATTCTATTTCCTCTTTCTGTAAATTTTTTGTACATTAGGTTTTTAAGTGTTTTGTTGAATCGTTTGATAATAGAATTATGTAATGGACCTTGTGTTCTTTCATCCGGTTGATTGAATGTCGAATAGATTTTAATATCAATTTCATCTAAAAACTCCTGGAATAATTTATTGTAGAATTCTTTACCATTATCAACATATAATTTACTAGGGATTCTATTCGGATTTGATTCAAATAAATTTTCAAAAGCCTCTATAATTGTTTCACTTTTTTTATTTAGTAATGGAATAGCCAAAACATATCTAGTATATAAATCTATAAAAGTCAAAATATATCTAAAGTTTTTATTATTTTTAGAATTAACAATTTCAATTAAATCTGCAGACCAAATATCATCTTTATCAAAGACTTTGACTTTTAATATATTTTTTATTATTTCGATATTCTTCATGTAGTTCATTTGCTAGAGTAGTATTTTGAGGTATTTCTCCACCTAACAGAATCTTCGCTTTCATTGCATCTTTTGCAATAGCTCTTGAAAGTTTTTCTCCGAATATTGGGTTTTCAATTTCATTAAGATCTTTAATTAAATAAATGTCTGCTTTTTGTCTTTCTCTTATTCCTTCTTGACGATATGCAATTTCATGATTTAAAGCAGCTGCATCAACTCGATTTATTGGTTCTTCTCCTGGTCTAGGATTATCATTTTTCCAGATTTCCTTTTTTAAAATCTACTTCTTGGTACACGTTATATGATACTGCTGTGGCTGTCTTCTTCAATTTTCCGGGGTTTGCGGCTTTGCACTCTTCTGTTTCCTTTAGTGAGTATTTATCGTTTATTTTGATATTGTCGCAGTCGTATACCTCAAATGGCTCTACTGCATATCATCCATATAAGTATTGTAGTGATGATTGCATTTATTCCTTTCCTGCGAACATCAGAGGGTAAGTAACCGCATTGCCCTCCTGGCTGGCGAATCTGAGTGCGGAAAAAATGTGAGATTTGTTTCCGCATTGTTTCATCGCAGTTTAGCCAATTCTTGACCGATCGATTGAATGGCTTCCAGTCTAAAATATGTGATCTTAAATATATTTCGCACGATTCGTGAGGAACTCTCTCATGTTCATAAATCATGACTATAAACTCCGGTTTAAACTCCCATATTAATAATATTTTAATAAAAATTGTCGTCTCTAAAATTCAAAACGTAATGCAAAAAAATGACTTTGTGGTTGGTAGATTTCAAGCTGTTAATCCTTATATTATTTGATCTAACTATCTACTCTATGTTGACCTCAATCTTTACTTGTCGCTATATAACTTCTTTGTTATTCAATATGTTGTTATTTACTTCGATTTATTCCACGCATTCTCGTTATAAGTTTGATTTTCGTGACGTTACTCATTTCCTACATTACACCCAAATCAGTATACTGTTTTCACTTTCGTCATTTATCATTTTTGTACGCACGATTTTATCTAATTGATTTTTCAAAGTTCTCAATAACTTTTACTTCCTTTCCCGCGATAGTCACTTCAAATCAAACTCGCTACTCCCACAACTCGGTCAATCAAAAATAATACATCCTTTTATAAACATTCGTCACGTCAACCACGTGCGAAGTACTTTTTAAAACTCAATTGTTTCATTTATTTATCTTTTACTCCATTCGTTTAGTACGACTGCACATCAGTTTTTACGTATTTTTTCGTTAATCGGGTTCTCACATTTTTCATCACCTTTGAATTTTTTATCATTACTGTGAGGCGTTTTATAATTTGTATTTAAATAATGGTATGATGTTGGGCATGTTTGATTGTATGTTGAAATCCTTACTTATTCATTAATTATTATTTTTTAGAAACTCCTCAAACAAATTAACGATATAATTTGTTTTAATAATATTTGTGTTTTAATAATATATTTGTGTTTTGATAATAAACGTGTTTTAGTTATGGATTCTATTAATACCCGTAGCTCTGTGGCTAATATGGCGACCACGATTGCAAATTTTATCAAGCCACCAGAAACATATGACATGGATTCAGACGTGGAAGATTTCATCTTAGAAACGGAACGATTCTTCGAGATGACAAATATTGTCGATGAATACAGAAGCAAATTCGTCAAAGCTTTTCTATCAATCAATTCAACAAAGAAATATGAGTTGACTAATGAAACTCTGCATTATACAGAAAGATTAAGAAACGCTTTTTCTAAGAACAGAAGTCTTATCGATGATCTCAACGAAGCGCTAAATTATCGTCAAGGAAATGAGGCTGCCGAAGAATTCTGCTCAAAAATTGAGAAACTTGCAAAAAATATTTGAAGCATAAACTTGATGAAGAAGAACTAAAGAAATTTTTGCTATTCAATTCGCTTGAAGATAAAGAAGTTAAAAAAGATCTCAAAATGCAAGATTTAAAATCATTTGATGAAATGAAAGAAAGATTAAAGAGACACGATCAAGTTTCAAAAGAAATTAATGTATTTCATGCTGATGTAGCTTCAATGAATAAAACACAACGCTATGCTGATGCTGTTAAGAAGAGCTTACCAAGATATAATTATGATAACAGATCAATTCGAGAACGAGAAGCTAACCCCAGATTCAAAGATGAATATACAAGAGAACCTCAACATAATCCAAGATTCAAAGGCGATCTTACCAGAGAACATCGATATGCTATTTCAAATGGATGGAGACCTATGAATAGGAGTAAGCCTTATAATACCAGGGAATTTCATTCGCGAGATCATATCCGAACAAATCAAATTTTGCGATGTTGGGCGTGCCACGAAGAAGGTCATAGAAGATCTGAATGCTCCAATATTCAATGTGCCCATTGTAAAAGATCTGGACATTTCAAACATCAGTGCCATGAGTTATTTCCAGGCAGACGTCGAAAATTCCATAAATCAGTGGCTGCATTCGGTGACGAGGATCCAGAGGCTGATTTTGAGTACCCAAATGGGAATGCTCCACCACACGAGGAGGTGATCGGAGCAATAAATTAAAGGTAATTAATGATATGAGTAAGGGTTGTATGATTTTGAATGATTGTGATAGTTTGAATGATTGCGATAGTTTGAATGATAACTGTTGTGATGGTATTTTTGATTATAGAAATTATATTAATATATACATTAATAAATTTTGTATGGATGAAGTTTTTAAAGACCCACCCCTAACGTCTAATGAACTAAATGTTCTTAATCGTGATAAACGGAATGATATAATAGTATACGATAAAATGCAGGGAAGACCCAGTGTTACCGTAATGATTAATAATGTAAAATTAGTATGCCTATTAGATACTGGAGCTAAAATAAGCGTGATTGATTATAATATTTTTAAAAAACTTGGAAATTTGAATATGACTACAAGTAATTTAACATTAAGATGTGCGAATGATAGCCCGATTGAAATTTGCGGTAAAACTTTATTAAATGTAAAAGTTGATAAAATTTCTGATATTAAAAAAGTAGAATTCGTTGTAGCCAAAGATATAAACCCAAAGTTAATAGGAGGTATAGATTTTCTCGAAAGATTTGGAATGCAATTGCAAATAGAAAACCGTACAGACGAAATAAATACAATTATGGAAAATTCATTTAAGAACCACATAAGTGAAGATAAGATTATAAATAATTTAATTTCCACGTTTGACGGTATTTTTATGAAACATAAATGGGATGTTGGGAAAACCGAACTATTAAAGCATGAAATACTTACTAAAGGTAGTCCGATTGTAATAAACCCAAGACGACAACCTATACATTTAATAGAAAAAATTGAAGAAAATATTCAAGAAATGTTGAAATATGGCATTATATCAGAATGTACATCCCCTTGGAATTCTCCGTTAGTATGTGTTAAAAAGAAAAACAGTAGTGATATAAGAATATGCTTGGACTACAGTGCATTAAATAATATAACCGAAAGACCGATTTTTCCCATTCCAAATACTGATGAATTATTAGATATTCTTGACGGAGCAAAGTTTTTCTCGACAATTGATTTAGGCAATGCTTATTATCAAGTAGAACTCGATGATGCATCAAAATTGAAAACAGCATTTTCGACAAAAAGCAAGCAATATTACTTTAACAGAATGCCATTTGGAATACCAGCCGCACCAGCTACATTTCAAAGACTTATGAATTTGGTTCTTGGAGAATTAAATTGGAATGGAACAATTGTATATCTGGATGATATCCTTATATTTTCAAAGACATTGAATGAACATTATAGTACCATTGAAAAGGTTTTTCAAAAGATTAAATTAGCAAATCTTAAAATAAGTCCAGCAAAATGTCAATTCAAAAGGAAAGAAGTAAAATTTTTGGGTCATATCATTGGTGAAGATGGAATACGTACGGATGAAAGCAAGATTGAAACTATTAAAAATTTTGAAAGACCTAAATGCGTAAAAAGTTTGAGAGGATTTTTAGGCTTGGCAAATTACTATCGCAAATTTATAGAAAATTACACCAAAGATTCCAAAGTATTAGAAGCGTTATGTGGAAGTAAACAAAAGAAGCTTATGTGGACTGATGAGTGTGAAACTTCATTTAAAAATTTAAAACTGAAATTGACGTCTACACCTGTATTGAAGTTCCCAGATTTTTCTAAGCCATTCATTTTGGATACAGATGCAAGTTTTGACCGCATTGGTGCTGTTCTGTCTCAAAAAGATGGAGGTAAAGAAAGAGTAATCGCATATGGATCCCGAGCTATGAATAAACACGAGTTGGGTTATTGTATAACAAGAAAGGAATTACTATCTATATTTTATTTTACTGGTCATTTTAAGCATTATCTATATGGTAAAAAGTTTATTTTGAGGACGGATCACAAAGCCATTACATTTATGATGAAGACAAAGAAAGCTATTACCCCACAATTTCAAACTTGGATTAACCATCTTAGTGGTCTGGACATGGAGATTCAATACAGAAAAGGTGATAACCACAATAATGCCGACGCTTTATCTAGAAAAGAATGTGAAACATGTGTTCAATGTCAAATGATTCATGAAAATCCTAAAATGGGTAAATTAAAAACAAGATTGTTGACACTGATGACTGATAATATTAAAAATATATGGCAAAAGAACTCGAAAGAAATTGAAAATATAAAAGAAAATATTAGTTTGATGCCAGATAAAACATTTTATAAATATGTCAACGGAGTGATTATGACAAATAATAATAAAATTTGGATTCCAGAAGAAAACAAGTCTGAATTCATCATAGAATATCATAAAAAGCTCTGTCACGCGGGTGCTAATAAAGTAAAAATGTATGTATCAAACAATTTCGATATGAAAGATTTGGAGCAATCTATTCGTAATGTTGTACAATCCTGTGAAAACTGTCAGAAAAGAAAGGTTGATACAACTAAAACAAAAGAAGAAATAATTTGCAAAAGTGATTCGAAATTATTTGAAACAATATATGTAGATTTCTGTGGTCCATTACAACTTGCAATGAAAGGAGAAAGATATATTCTTGGGATTATAGATCATCATAGTAAGTTTATTTCTTTACATGCAGTGAAATCACAAGATGAAAAAACAGTGGTAAGATTACTGAAAGAAGAGTGGATAATGAAGTATGGAGCACCAAGGATAATAAACTGTGACAGAGGTAAATCATTCGAATCAAAGCTAATGAAAGATTTTGCAGAATTCCACAATGTTGAAATTAATTATTCAAGTCCATATCATCACTCAGCAAATGGACAGATTGAGAGACAATTCCGTACAATCAGAGATGCAATACAGATAACACTCAAAGATAAAAGACATAAATCATGGGTAGATATTCTTCCCGAAGTTCAGTTTATGTTGAATTCAACTTTTCAAAAAACTATTAGGAAGACTCCAGCTGAAATGGTGTTTGGGAAAAAGATTTATAGTGAATGGTTCTCAGAGATTGTGGAAGAAGAAAAAATCAATCAGCCGACAAATCGCGAATTTCAAATTGGAGATTGCGTATTGATCAAAGTAAATGTTCGAAATAAAGGTGATAACAGATACATGGGTCCAGGTGTGATTACTAAAAAGATTCATGATCGAAGTTATGAAATAAAATTGGAAAATGGAAGTTCCGTCACGAGAAATATTGAGTGGTTAAAGGTTTTCAAAAAGGGGGGGATGTGAGGCGTTTTATAATTTGTATTTAAATAATGGTATGATGTTGGGCATGTTTGATTGTATGTTGAAATCCTTACTTATTCATTAATTATTATTTTTTAGAAACTCCTCAAACAAATTAACGATATAATTTGTTTTAATAATATTTGTGTTTTAATAATATATTTGTGTTTTGATAATAAACGTGTTTTAGTTATGGATTCTATTAATACCCGTAGCTCTGTGGCTAATAATTACTAAACAAGTTTTTTGTTACTTTACGGGATTCATTCAGACGAATTTTATAATTTTTATACTAATATTTACAATTCAATAATTAAAACAAAATATTAATTTACAATCGCTTTATGTACAATATTGGTGATTTATGACTGATCACGGTTCCTGTATAAAAATACTTTGGCTTGTAATACATCAGTAATATATATGAATTAATAATCAAAAACAACAACAACATTCTAATTAATATTATTTTAAATACACCATGATATGCCATATGGTAGACACTAAAAAATGAATATCTCACACGTACAGTGTTGAATGATATATTAATACAAATTATAAATTTATTATATACAGTTTCGATAATTGTAAAAATTTTCAATTTTAATTTCCCTGTGATTTTATATGATATTTTACATAATAATTATATACAAATTTATATTAAATTTTTCGTTTCCTTTTACTATTTTTGATTTTTATTACAGCCATCCTCATCGTCTCAACCCATCCAGACCGCAAATATCCCTTTTTAAAATATTATAATTGTGCATTTAACTTGTCTGCATTGTGGTTACATTTTAGCGAATCTACATTTGATATTTTACTACCTTATTCTTTTTAGTTACATCAAGCCTGTCTTGTTATCTCGTTCCTTCTTGATCAAAACTATTGATTTAATAAGTTCCTTCCATGATTTCGGTTTTTTCTCTTTCCTTTTGTATGAGACAACCTTGATCGTCGCGATAATTTCTATCACTTTTTGATTTTAATCATTTACATTTATTCCAATTAATGTTAATGAGGATACTAAAAGTACTAATACTAATCATAATAAACATTGCAGTAATAACGATAATAATACTTATCATAATAACGATACATTATTTGTAATATTAATAAATATGCTAATAATAATAATAATAATA
The DNA here is from genome assembly GCA_022537955.1 of Schmidtea mediterranea. Classification (NCBI taxonomy): domain Eukaryota; kingdom Metazoa; phylum Platyhelminthes; order Tricladida; family Dugesiidae; genus Schmidtea; species Schmidtea mediterranea. The sequence continues at coordinate 117,525,351 of CM039680.1, forward strand.
ATAATAATAATAATAATAATAATAATAATAATAATAATAATAATAATAATAATAATAATAATAATAATAATAATAATAATAATAATAATAATAATAATAATAATAATAATAATAATAATAATAATAATAATAATAATAATAATAATAATAATAATAATAATAATAATAATAATAATAATAATAATAGTAATTATAATAATAATTATAATACTAATAATAATAATAATTATTATACTAATAATAATTATGCTAATAATAATTATGTAATAATAATTATGCTATAATATTTTTACCTCAAGATTATAATTTGATTAAATAATTTTAAATTGGAATAAACGTTTCAATAAAATTAAAACACTTAAATATGAGTTTGTGTTTCCCGGTTATTCGAACTTTTCCCCATAAAACAATTTCACTATCCCGGTTGAGGGTGCACTGCCAAACTCGTTGTTGTTTAATGTTTTTGCTCGAATTTTCCAACAAAACCAATTTCAATCCCAACTGAGCCCCCAAAATTATGCTGGGCACTGATGGGTAATAAAAATGTTGATGAAGCCTAAGGGTTAATTACTTCCTACTCAGCGCCTGTGTGCTATTGGGTTGAATATTAGAAAAGGGTGAGCCTCTTTTCAAAGACTGCCAATGCCCTAATATTCGATTGGGTTCATGAGCTGTCATAGAAGACGTCATGCTCTGGCTTTAACGGTCCCGCTCTCAATTATCTAACTGATTTAATTCTTTAACCATAAAACCAAAACTAAACACAAGTAACATTATTATTAATGATTTAAATTTAAAAAATCAACAAAAACAAATATCACAAGTGTTAAGTTATTTTTGTGGGTACTCAAATCCCGTTGGACTTGAGGATGTGTCCCACCATGCGAGCAGTTTTAACCTTGTTCTGACTCTCTCGCTCCTTTTTGCCAGGTCTATTTCTCTGTCTATTTCTTTTCGGCTTTTCTTTTGGCGAGCGCGAGGTTCCTTGAGTGATAATCTTCACCCCGATATCTTTCCCAATAACGTTCCTGATAACTATCGCCTCCTGCTTGGCCGATAGCTGGCTACCGCATCGTACGTGTCCAGTCAGGATCTCGTCTTTCAATTTTAGTTCTACTATCTCACTGTCTTGTATTCAGATCTTCTGTTCGGCTTGCATCAGAGCTTCCTCCTTTTGAGCCAGTTTCGAATTTAGAGTTTTGGCTACTTCTCTGGTCTTATTTTGGCCACTTCCTCTGGTCTTAGCCAGGTTTGTTCAATGCGCCGGCATCGGCGTACTAGAGCTTCGGCCCTTTGATTTTAAACCATCGCTTACTGATGGTATTTGGCTACGTCTTTTCGGAATCGCTCAATGATTTTATTGTTTTGTTCCATTGGAATAGATAAATGAACAGATAACGCGTGCATTTATTAATACTTGGTTAAAGTTAATTAAAGAAAATTGTATTTCATAAGTTTATTCTTGAATTTCTATCAAAGCGTTCTTTTTCCGGATTTTATCATACCGCCTGGATGAGGAGAGGGATGAGGAAGTCTGTATTTTATTCCGCGTTATACTTTTAGGAAAGGTCTCTACAACAATGCTCGTATCCCCGACACTTGGTCAATGTAATAGGAACATTGTTGGGGACACCTTGGATCACGTCCTATTTTTAATGAAGCCAATCATTCTGATGATGAAATAATAATAATAATAATAATAATAATAATAATAATAATAATAATAATAATAATAATAATAATAATAATAATAATAATAATAATAATAATAATAATAATAATAATAATAATAATAATAATAATAATAATAATAATAATAATAATAATAATAATAATAATAATAATAATAATAATAATAATAATAATAATAATAATAATAATAACTTGGGTCATAGTTTGGTTCAGATCATTGGAATTTTGATGGTAACTAAATTAAATTATACGAATAATAAATATGAAACGCATTTAATAGTGATTAGCATAGTTATACCAATAATATTTCACTCCAAAAAAATAAAATTAATATTTACAAGAGTAACTTTATAATTTTGAACATAATAATAATAATAACATCAAAATAGGTGTAAATGTATGGATAATGAATAATGAAACTAAATTTAATAAAATTATCATAGTAGGATTTCAATTAATAATAATATAGTAATGCGAATTAAATAGGTAATGAGTGTATACGTCTGAAGCTTACTCGAAAATAATTTTGTGTTATTTTCAAGATAATAAAATCTAACCAAGATTTTGAAATCATACTTTTATCAAATTTTTGACAATTGGACATTTGCTTTCCTTCGGATTTGGGTTCATTAATGTTTATTAGAAATACATTCAATTAAGTATTTTCTGCTAAGTGTTGTCGTTTCAATTGGTTTTAAAGTAATAGTCCGTGATTTTCAAATTCAAAATGATTTTTATGTCTCATTGACCATCATTTGTGTAAGTAGGGGTTTCATTCGTCCTAATATCTATCTGAACTTTATTTTCAGTTTACTTTTGCTTGCGTCATTCGTAGTAACTAACTCCTCTACATGTTATTCAAATTGTTATTTTTTATCCTTTATAGCTAAGCCTTTGCCAGAACCCCACCGCGCTCTTTCGAGGGTTGAGTTATAGGATTTAGGAAGGTAGAATACAGGATGGTTCAAGCGACGCCTTCACCGCGAGTTCCCCGCTAACCACTGATTAATTCCGGGGTAAAAAGAATTAATTTTATTTCCATACGTGCTTGTGGGTTATAGTATATATAAGATGTTTGAACCTAAAATTTTTTAGGTTCAAACATCTTCTATATACTATAACCCACCATTCGCTACGGGTACCTACCACACCGAAGTACTAGCTTTTAACTAGTTGGTGAAGATTAATTTTGCTCACTTGTATGCATGCGATTGTAGGATAATAATAATCAATAAAATAAGTAATAATGGTGAATAAAATAACGTTCAGATTTGCATCATTTGGATTCTTTAAAAAGTTTTTAGATAAATGGTAATTTTTGGAATTATTGATAATGTTTAAGCCTAATAATAATAATATCAAATGCAATAAAAAATCATTATTAATATTTCATTAGTACTTTTCTCGAGTGATGGAAAATATTGGTCACGAGGTATCTCGTATAGGTCATGTACCATGGAAGCGAAGCTTACCTGGGACTTGATTGATACGAGGAAAAATCATTCTATTTTGTTTTCATTAATATTGGTTTATTGTTAAATAAATTGATGAAAATTCAAAAATTAAAAATAAATCAAATTATATTATTCGAATAAAAAGAAAATTTTGAAATAAACAATACATTTTTAAACCTAAATACTACAGGTGATAACCTATAAAAATCCAATATGTAGTACCTATCCTATATCTTTTATAAACATAAAAATAATGATAAAATAATAATAGTATGAAAATAAAAAAACTTTTTCTTACTTCGGAATGAAAGATTTTTATAAAAATTTCTTGAAAAAATGCATTAAATTGTGTCGATCTTATAGTTTTCGACTTATAGTTTTACACGCATGTTTTTGATGCGATAACACAAAACGCCTACACTTTTTTACCATATTTCATCACTTTTCCCCTAGTTGTCAGATTTTCATGATTCTTTTTGTTAAAGTTTCTAATTACATTTTAAGCTTAATTCTCATATTTATTTTCTAGAATATAAGCGTTTTCTATGAATTTGGAGCCAATTTGATGAAATAGGTTAATTTTACTAAAATTTAATGTTTTTTGATTCTTTTTAAATGTTTTTATTTATTTTTTATATATTTTTTGTATTTTTCTACTCTTTTTTCTACTTTTTGTATTATTTAATGTTAAGTGGGCTATTTTTGATGATTTTTTGTCCATTTGCATTTTGCGCGCCCTGATTTTATCGGATGTCGTGCCAGGTAAACAACATTTCAAAAATATTTGTTTTTGCCCAACAATATATTTAATCTCACGAATAACATTTTCAAAGAAAGAGTACGACTACTGAATTAACTAATAAAATTTTTGGATTTTTGATTTCTGCTCGACCAACACTGCCTTATATATCACGATTTTCCGTGTGTGTGTTTTGATGCGGTAAAACAAGGAATTTTCGAAATTATTTTTAAAATATAATTTTTTAATTCTTTTTGATTTATCGCTAAATTTTTACATTTTTTGTATAAACATTTAATTTTTAATTATTTTCTTTTTCTTTTAGATTTACATTTTTTTCCTTTTAAATTTAGTTTTCCCGCTCAAAAACACAGGCAGAATCGTGCTGGCTCAAATTAGTTTTTGCCCAGCAAGTATATCGACTTTTCAGAGCTTCTAGTGATAAAATAATTTTAAAAACTTTTAAAAACTGGAAATTTACGGATTAAAGTTTATTTAATTGTTCGTAAGTTTTAAATTAGATGACTCTTTTATTATATAGATAATTCAAAATAATTATAACATCTATAACTCTTTTCAATTAAAATCAGAAATTTTTAAAGATATTAGTTTAAGTAGTTGTTTATTTACATATTTACTTTCATTACCATTTTTTAATAATGTCAAATATTATTGGTATAGTTACTTGTTTAATCTATTGTGTATTATATTTTATAATCAGAAACAAAAGTTAATGGTCATGTTAAATGGTTTAATTCGAAGTCTGGATATGGGTTTATTCGCAGAGAAGATAGAAAAGATTCTGATGTTTTTGTTCATCATTCATCAATTGTTGCTACTAATGCAAATTCTTTAGCTGATGGAGAAGAAGTGCAGTTTGATGTAGTACAAGGTTCTAAAGGTTTAGAAGCAAGAAATGTTACTGGGCCAAATGGAGGGGATGTTGTGGTATTCCTATGTATTTTAAAATATGTTTATTAAACATGCAGGGTGGGAAACCATATTTTCAACAAAATGACAATAGATCTTATGGTAATAGGGGTGGAGATTATAGAAACCAATCTTATTCTGGTAATGGTGGTCAAAGACGAGATTATGGTGACGATAGGCGAGGGAGTAGAGGTGGTTACGGTGGAGGATTTGGAGGTAACAGAAGTGGTGATAGAAGACGTCAGCAAGATGAAAGTTATTAAATGTCATGAACTAAGTTATTTGGAAATTTAAAAATTGTTGAATTCTTTTATTATGAATGGCAGATTGAATCATTAGTTGGCGTTATGATTATTTGGTCATTTTGGCCTATTTAAAATGCTTAATAAATCCGTGGTTAAGTTGAACTTATTAACAACTGTAACCAACGTTATTTTGTTTTGAATTTTAAAAATAAATGATTAGTTCAGTGCTTTGCTCTATTAATCTGTGTCGTTTTGTAAGTATGTTACCACTCTGTAATTATATTTAATTCTAGATTTACTTACATAGTTTCAATTCAACTTTAATAACATTGATCGAATATTTATATTAATAAAAAATATCAAGACTTTGTTAATAATAGTGGACTTTGTTAAATTGCAAGCATACCAAATCTTTAAGGTATTTAAGCCATTGGATAACTATTTATTATTGCACGTACGCGATATATAATAATTTTTCTTAATGTTATAACAATAATTAGTTATAAGTGAATAACAAAATAAGTCTTTGCTCGGAAGTAATAATTATATCCTTGACAAAAGTTTCGATTATAAGATAATCCTGTTCAGTTTCTTGCGGAATAATTAGTTTTCAATTCAGTTCGAGCACACTGTCCTCATTCTTAGGAAATAATTTTACCTCTTATTAATTAGGTCTATTAATCATTTTTAATAATATGAAAAAAACAGTTTTTGCTCTTAATATACACGTGGAAAGTAATCCTATATGGTCTATGAACCCTTGGTTCAGGGCTGTCCAACCCAAATCAATTGATGGGTTAAAAAAATTACTGGTGCTGGGCACCTGATGGGTAAAAGATATAAGATTTTCGCGGCCACTTTCAAGGGATTCCCACCAGATGCGCGCACAAGATGTATAACCATTGGGTACCCGTCAAAAATGACTTTGGAAATGTATTCCAATGGGCGGTTTCTAGTAAAAGGTTAGCCATATTGCCACGAGCTACCAAAGAAGGTATTCATGCTCATTTTCGTTACGAGTTCCTCTATCGCTAATTTAACTGAAATAATATCGATCATTCAACCATTTTATTTTAAAGGTAGTATTTAAATAATTTAAGTTATTGCAAAACGATCATCGATTCAAAACCCAGAACATTTTATTATACATATCACAAGATTATCTGTGGTTATCAAAAGATGTGGGTCCAAATTTCTTTATTTGTCTAGTAAACGAGCGGTCTTCAATCTGCGCCTTCTTTCTCTCCGCTTTGATGGGGTGACCTTTTTTGTGATTCGGTTTTGGTTGTGAACCGTTACGGTTTCGGGCATTGATTGGAGTGGGGTTTGAGATTCGCCATGTGATACTTGGATTGATGCTCAAAAACGTGTTGGGGTGGTGCCCGATTTCTGCCCTTATCGTCTCTTTTAACTTTTGTTTGTAATTTTCCTTCTTTAATTTGTCTATTTCGGCTACCTTCTCGGCGTGTTTGGTTTTAAATAACTCATTCTGTTGATTCAATCTCTTTGCCTGTTCTGGTCGAGTCCAGGTTTCCTCCATCCGACGACATCTTCGTATCATCGATTCAACTCGCTGGCTGTTTCAGGACCTCGTTGTGGTAATGGGCTACGTCTTGCCGGAATCTTTCTGCGTCTATCGTTTTAATTTGATTGGGTTGCACTAAAATGATTTAGAAGCGGTCTTAATTCAAATCGATAATCGTATTTGGAACGTTATGTGAAATGATAAGGAAGATAATTATTTATTTCAATTATGAATTCTCATTAAATTTTATCAGATTAAAAATAATTACGCTTGAATAATATAAATGTGGGTCCCTTTTATTTAGTTTAATCAAACAACCGTTTAAAATTTTGGGAACTCTAGACCCTCTCATTAAGATAAAACTCGCAATGGAAAGTATTATAACTTAAAACACAATTAGAATTAAATTTGGTTTTAATGTTGAGTGAGAAGGGTATTTTTCTTCTCCCTTTTTGATTTTTAAGACACTTCTACTCGAGTGAGAGCAGAGAAGTTTTGCCTTATCAAGTGTTGATTATTGATTTAATATTTCTTTTGTTTTTATGTAGGTCACTATCAGAGATTATTTTGGATTTTCCCGATTCTTAAGATTTATCCTCTAATTCTGTTCAATTCTTATCAATGGCATAATCGACAGGTTTATTATATGTAGATATTAGATACTTTATTAGGCTCCTCGTGGCGACTCTATCACACGTCGTTCTCAATAGAATCAACTTCGCAATTTAACAAAAGCCAGCTTTAGATTTCGTCAATTCGTATTTTCCCTAATCAAAATTCAAAACTTCACCGTCTGGCTAATTCCTGTCGTTGGCGTCTGATTATTTTTGTCAGATTTCGATTTTCTTTTTGAACAAACTCTTTTTTCTTGTAGTAATTTCCGTTTTCTTTTTCTAACTTGTCGATATAGGCCTGATTTTTCGCACTTATTTCTCTTGATCGTTTGATTAATTTTCCCAGTAATTTTCCAATGTTTCACGTGGTAGACGTTGCGCATTTTTCCTTCTTAGACTTTCATTTAATTCTCGTTCCGTAGCTAGATCCATTTTTACTATTCGCAATTCGGCCTTGGTTGTATTTTTTAGTCATCTTTCTTGTCTCATTTGGTTGGTGATTCTCTGGATCTCAGCTTGTTTTTCTCGGATCTCGTTATGAAATTGTTCATTCTCTTTCAATATAATAATTTCTTCGGTACTATTCGTTTCTTTAGTAATATTGTTTTCTTCCATGTGATATATTTCTTTAATTAGATTCATTTCTAAAATAATGACGTTTTCAATATTTCGTTTTTAAAGAGGATTTTTGTTTACATTTTCCTACTTTCACTATTTTTATACGTTCTGTTACATGATTTGCACTTTACATTCTATACAATCACTTTACTTTCAAATCCACGTTTCGCCTTGTTTTATATTACATTCATCGTTTCTCGTTGGAAGAATTGGGTAGAATGGTAATAATACCATTGAAGGTCTGTTCCTTATTTGGTTCGTTTCTTCTTTAGCTTCTGCTGAGGCTTGCATTTCTTCTAATAAATAGGCGAGATAATCTGAATTCTCCGTTAGTTTCTCTACCTCAGCTTCTAGCTGAATTGTTCGCTCGTAAGCCTGTAATTTCTCAATTTCTCTTTTGAGGTTTCTCTCGTTTTCCTCATAACACTTCTTCAACAATTCCATTTCTTGTTGCGTCTGCTGTGCAACTTTCTCATGCTCTTTGCTAGAGTTTTCCATTACTATTCGTTGGTGCTCAATGTTTATATCTTTTTGACTGGACATTCCTCGGAATCCATTCGCATCTTGTAGTGCTTTAGCCAACTGTTGTTGTAATTGTTCCGTTTTGTAAATTTCTCCGTCTATTAGTCGTTCCAATCTTGCGCATTCATGTTCGTATCCTTTCACTTCACGATTTAGGTGTTTTGTCGGGCTTTTGTTCATTTTGAAGTTTTTTGTTGTTCTGTGGTTTCCCATAATTCCCATTCATTTTCATCGAGGATCTTTTTTTTCCATTTATGGGCTTGAAAACAAGTCCAATCGTTTTTCTTTTCTATTTTCTCTTGAGCTTTTTCTAATTCTTCTATTCGCTCTTGTCGCTTATCCACTTTAGCCATAAATAATTGGTTATCCGCCATTCGGATTCGTCTATCACGTTCTTTTTCATCTTTCAATTGTTTCACCACCTCTATTTCTTCATTATATTTTAATTTCCATTTTCTTGCTGTTTCACTTGATTCAGTATTTTTTTTTGATTTCTGTCATTTAATTTCGGAGATTCTCTCTTCTTTATTAGGTTTATTTCAGTTTTGCATTTTTTGCATTTTTGCTCTGGCTTTCTTTTGATTGTTTATACTTTGCCATTCTTGTTGGTAGAATTTACTTTGTGGTTGCAACTATCTATCAATTGTTGGTTTGTCCTTCAGAATTCGTGTTTCCATCTCTGGGCTTGGATTTTGATTTGATTAGCCTCCAACTTTTCTCTTGTATTTTGCATTATGGTTTGGTAATAGTTAGCCTTTAGCATTTCCCTTTCTTCCATTCCTTGAGTAATTGTTGCTGATTCTCTCGGATCCAATAGTTTTGCGTTTTAAGTTCATAGACTCGTTGTTCCTCTTTCTGTAATACTTCGTCTTCCTTATAACGCGTAAGTATAACCATTTAATTCTTCAATCTGTTGTTTTAATGTGATTCCCTCTTCATACAATTCGGTGATTTCTTGTTGCTTTTCCCTTTGGTATTTTTCTATAGAGGTTCTCAATCTTTCGTACCTCGAAAGCCCCGTAGACAAACGAACCATTCCGACGGATAATGATATATAAATAATGTTGCGTTTATTTTCAGAAGACTCGTGGATCGATGTATCCAGGGTCATAGCTCGGTTCCCGCCCACTCGGCTGCCCGATGCAGGCAGGCGATGTGGGATGCGGGCTTCTCTATATCCCCAGTCCGCGAAGCACGAGGTGGCACACAAGGCGACTTTGATGAAGTGGACCTCCCATATGTCGCCATTAAAAGGGAGTCCGGAAGGAATCCGGCGAGAGAAATACGAGGACAGGCGGAGCGCCTGCTGGCTCGCCTCGAGCATCACCAAGCCGAAACCAACCGCCAGGTGGAACAAGCAAGGCAATATCTCCGGAGGGTGAACGAGGATATTGCGCGGGCCGGATACCCAGTACTGACGGGTATGCCCCGCAATATAATGTCTCGTATGAATTAGACGATCCCAGACTCCAGAGACGAATGCCCGAAATGCGAGTAGCAGTTCCTCGACACATCTTGCCGAGAGAGATGAGAGATGAAGACGAGGTTACCGAACTCCATTGCGAACATTCGTACGCGAGAGAGCGGTACCTCAAGAAAATAAGATAGTACGCTGAGAACATTTTATAAGTGCATGAGAGTTTATGAGATAATCCCAATAAATGTGTTCGTTTTCATGATTTAGTTACTTATTAGAATTATTTTTTTTTATTTCATTTTGTTACGACTTTAACTGTTCTGTTCACTAGAATTTGATTTATAAATAATGGCCCAAGGCCCCTTCTCGACAAACTACTACCTGTTTTGTTTTAAATGAATATTCTGACACTCCGTATTATTTCAGAAATGAACTCTCAACAATTCCCCATTTTACAGAGGGAGTTAGACAAAGCCCATGCAGCTAACCGGGATCTACATCAACAGCTAATCCAACTCACCCGAGAAATCCAGCAGATTAAGGGCACCTGCATCGAGCCGAAACGGGCAAAGGTGGTTTACCAAAGGATGGAAGCAGCGCAAAAAGGATGGGCTGGCGAGTGACAGTTAACGCAGAACCTGAAGACCCAAATTAAAGGGTTAGAAACCGCCCTGTCGGCGAGCCAAGAAGGGGCAGCGGTAACTTATCCGTTAGTCTTCGCCCCGGCGCAATAGGCTTACCAGGACACGACAAATCCAACTATATCCAAGGACAAGCCCAGCCGACACCGGCCAGGAAGAGCCGAACGCGCTAAACGTCGGCGACTCAAGCAAACTAATGGATTGTAAATCGATGAACGCGAATTTTTTTGTTGTTGTTCTTTTAATAAATATTATCATTGGTAGTTCGTATTAGTTAAGTGACCTAATTCAACCGACAGATTCGAAGTGCAACAATGGGAAATCGAAACAACAAAGAATTGGAGAATTACTTAGGGACCCAAATAAAATCTAAACCGAGCACAGGCCTTCTATCGGCAGCTCGTTGGACCCATGGATCGTTCGGTCAATTATAGCATTAGTAATAGCGCTCACTTTTGCGGACGATCTACTCACTCGAACACAATTCCAAAGTTACTTAGCAACGGGTGTCGAGTGGTAAGCGAAAAATATTTGTATGGAGTTGTCTGGGTAACAACCATATAGTTTTCAAAATACTAACACCCACCAACCCACCAAAGCCTAAAAATAAATTCTCGATATTTTGGCTTAAAACATTTTGCCGTTGGATTTTTGGATTAAACATTGACGCGTTTTTCAAACCCTATTCATACATAAAAAATTTTAAGGGAAGGGTGATTAATGATTTTTTAAAAATTTAATTATTTGTTTTAATGAAGTGATTTTTAACTTTTAAAATAAAATTTTAAATTTTAATTTGTAATTTCAAGTTTTCATTAAAAAATAAACAAAATTCTTTTAATCAAACCCGATTAATATTTTATGATGAAAAACGTATAAAGATTAAAATCTTCAATGAAAAAAAATTATTTTTCGATAGTAAAAAGGATAGATTTGAATAAATTTATCGTTTCAAAAGTCTTAAAGTAATTTATTTTTTGAAAAAATAAATTCTTTAATAAAATTTATAAATATTTTTCATGATTAAAAATCATTTCAATCAATAAAATGAATAAAACTATATTGAAAGTCATTTTTCATTAAAATACACAACCTTTTGAGAAATCAATACTTTTCATCAAATAAAAATAGTAAATAAAATGATAAATTTTAAATAAATTATTTCAAATCAATAGTTTCCCAGTAATATGGTTTTAGCTTTTTGTCTAAAAATTTATGGATCGTGTGGTCACGTTTAAAATCGTGGTAACATGGATATCCATTGGAACAATTTACTAACATTGAGTCTTTCCAATCAGTACAATTCGGAACATATCGATCAACAGATCCCTGGACGTTGTCATAGAGGACCTCGAGAAGTTCTTCAGTGTTGATGACTGTGAAATGGTAAATTTTTGTTTTGAGAGACTACTCTGGTGCTTAATAATCTAACTTATTTTTTATTCTTAAATTTTTTGTATCTAAATGAAGAAATAAAATTCTTGAAAGTTAAGTTTATACAGGGTTTTTGAGTCAATTTCATATTTTGAAAGTTCAATTTTGTAAATTTATTTTAATCATCCATATAAATAATATTTTTTAATTAATTTTCAAAATAGGTTGAAACGTTTTCAAAATTGGGTGAAAAACCCCGTAAAGTTCCGGAATTTTCTTTAAAATTACTTCAAAGAGAAACTAAATATGTTTGTTATGTTCATTATTTTACATAGGATGACTTTTAATTTCTAAAAATATAAGTAACATTAATTTTAATCTTAAATTTTTAATATACCAAGGGACATTAAATTGGACTAAAATGGAAAAAATCTAAAATTTAACCTATAATAAATGTGTGCGAGTCACAGCCAAAAATGAAATTAAATAAGGCCTGAGACATTAGATAAGATCTTATACTATAGGAAGCAGATATTTTTCAGTTATATCTCAGTTTACAATTTTTACAGTAAAATTACAAAAATTAGACAAAAAATTGCACTCAACATTTTTGAATTTAAAAATAAATTATGAATTTTTTTGAAGTTATTTCTGATGCACTTGCAGATTATCTACAATCGATAAAAATTGAAGTTATTGAACGTGATTTTTGGCCAAAATTTGTGGGATAAAAATAAAAATCTCCTCTCTCAAATGGTATTTAATATTCATCTGAACATTTTCGAATTTTTAAAAGTTTGTTTGAGTTTTTTACTATGAGTTGTGTTTGTGTCTCTAAGATGTTAATTTCTGAAACAACCAAACTAAAATAAACGGATCTGCCCTGGAGGTGACACTAGTTTTTAGGTGATGTTATATAGAGTTGTTGTTCAACGAACATTAAAAACTTTCTTTTTCACACGGTTAATAATAATAATAACAAAATTAAATTTCTCCAAGATATGAGTAAAAATTTTTATTATTATTATTATTATTATTGTTATTATATTAAATAAAATTGCACAAAGTTGGAGAAATGTATATATTTTTATTATTTTATAGAAATACAAGAATTGTCACAAAATTTCAAGTATTGATTGTCAAATTAATGGCCTTTTATTTTCTAATGACTTGAAGCTGAATGAGTTATAAAGTTTTAATTTTGTGGGGTTAAGGGTTTTGACTACCTCGACCCCAGATGTAAAATATGTTTCGTGCCCAATGGTTACCCATTGTTGTGCAACGTTGGTAATGCAACCATGGGTTTTGAGGTCGCCAAAGGTGAGCGCCACGGAGGAACTACTCTGGCCCGACCTCAAGCTGGGTTCAACACACCACCGTTAGAAGGCTTGTGTGTGCTTTATTGGCTCTGGTCCTATCTTTGTTAGTTTGTTCAACTTATAAATCACTTACTGAACCATCGTTAAGTATTACTTAAGGTATTATTTAAGTGATTATCGGAATACAGAAATAATCAAATGACACAACTATATATTGTAAAATGACGACAGCTACATGTTGATTTATACTCGAGCAGCGCGGGTCTTAGACCGCTCCTTTCTCCCCGGTCGATGACCGCTGGGCTTCGGCGTAGACTTTGGACCCATTGTTGCATCCCTATACGTCAGTTGAGCAGGAGCGAAGACGAGAGGATACGTCACTGCCGCTCCTTCCTGGCAGGCGGGTACGGCCACCTCCAGTCCTCTTATTTGGGTTTTCAGGCTCTGGTTGACCTGCTTCTCTTCTGACCATCCCTTTTGTGCCGCCGCTATCTTCTGGTAGAGCGTCTTCACCTTCTTCGGCTCTACCCAAGTGGCTTTGATTTGCTGGATTTCTTTTGATAACTGCACGATTTGATCGTAGAAACTCTTGTTAACCCTGCGTGCGTGCTCCAACTTTTGCTGCAGAACTCTCAATGATTCCATATCTATAAAAGTGGTGATTAAATCTTATCTATTAGTCTTAATTCAGTTAAATAAATCATACAGACATTATTGTCAGATAAAATAATTTTAGAACAAATAAGAAATCGAATTCAAACTAAGCATTTATTCAAATTTTGTTTAACTAAGCGTTATAATTAAATAGTATGGTTCGTTGGCGAATCACTAGTGGTAATGGTGGGTTCGGCGATACTTATCGACATTCCTTTCCGGGGCCGGCCGAGCGTAAGGGTGCTCACGGTGTTCGTCAGTCGGTTGCTCAGTCCTTCTCATGTGTCTGGGGAGAATCTTCTGGGGGACGACCACATTGATGGCCGTTGATCTGACGTTCAACCGTTCGTCGTCCAGATTGTATGACGTATTATACGGCGGGGCATACCCGTCCGTACTGGCAATCCGGCCCCCGGCGATGTCGTCGTCCACATTGGCGAGGTAGCGTCTCGCCCGATCCACTTGTTCATTGGTTTGACGCTGATGTTCCTCAAGCCGCATAAGGAGGAACTCAGCTTGGCCACGGATCTCCCTGGCCGGATTTCTTCCTGGCTCCCGCTTTATCGCGACGAACGGGAGATCGACATCTGTTGCTTGTTGGATGCTACCCGCTCTGGCCTCTCTGACTTGGGATACGGTGAAGCCGGCATCCCACATTGCCTGACGGCAGCGATTTACTGCGTGTGAGGGGAAACGCGCTGTGATTCGGGATTCATCAATCCACGAATCGCCTAAAAGAAACATATAAAAATTTTTGTATTCGATGTATGCTCCAAGGAGCAGCAATTATTTTTATTTCCTATAATTTCGTTGAAAGGTTAGGACATTGTCCAAGAAGATCACTATTGTTTATGGGGCTTTCAAATATATGATTATTTTATTGCTCTAATTTGAAATTTAACTTATTTTTCGGGTTCTCTTACTTACAATCTAATTTAAGGTACATAACTAAATTAACACTGTGATTAGAAATTGATTCGATTAAAACTAAAATAATCTCGAACTAAATATTAATCGTAGGATGATGTCTAGTATACTTTTATTCGGACTAATAAATATAATATACTATTTGCATTTAAAAATCTCTCGAGTTTTGTTTAAATTAGCTAATTAATTAATTTTTGTATCTTAGGTGACGGAATTTACTGTCGCCTGAAAATTCAAGCCCCCATCGATTACTCGATACTTGATCTCTTTGGACATTGCTAAACGTAAGTAAACTAATTGTAACTAAAAATCATATTTGCTTAATTTCGTTATAGGATTACTCTCTAAATATATTTCACATGGGTTGCCATTCTCACCGGTTATTTAATCAGGTCGAAATTGTTGTTCTATAAAGAAAAAAACATTGTTTAATAATTCGTAATTCAATAAGATGGGATTGTTAATATTTAATAATAAAAACATAGTTGGCTACTTTTATGATCTACTATTTATCAGTTTCAAGTCATGATATTTTTCTACGTCGTAATTAACTATTTTACTGTCAGATTTGGGGTTCCCACAACTATCCAAGATTTTCTAACCATTCATTTTCGTTAATGATGTACTGCCATCATACTCTGTTGGGGATGCATTTGTAATTTTTCTAAAGTTTAACTGTTAATCTTGATCAGCCGGTGAATCTTATACTAGTTGGTATGTTCCGGAGTAGGAAAATTTGTCTAACTTTACATAGGGTGAATTTGTTGGCCGTGCGTGTGTGGGTATGTGGGTGTTGCATCATTCACTCTTATTACTGTCGTACCGGTGAAGCTCTGGTTGTTTGTGCATGGAGTGATTTATCGATTATGAACAGAAATGTCAAGATCTACACTATTCTTGGTGTGCATGGTAGGATGGCCGTGACTCCGTATGCACACACTAGCGTTAGTCGGCTTATTGGATTTTTCTTCGATATGTCAATGCCTTGATATAATCTATTTCGTATAGATGTATCTCACATTTATAATGGTTCGATATTCTGGGAGGTAATGGTTTTGTTCCTTTCTAACTAAATTATTTGTTAACTTTTCAGTAAGTAATTGTCGCGTGGACATACCTTTTCGGGGCAACACGATCGGAATTGTATGAGTATGGTCGTGTTCTTCGATTCACTGAGTTAGGCTGATTTTTGGCAAGACAAGATTTAGCAGTATTTCGCGTGAGTGGATGACTATGCAAAGTTAAGTTTGATTTCTTGCAATTAAGGAGAACTCCAAAACAGGATAATTTCGGTCGTTATCTATTGATGGGGTTAACGAGTCAACTGAAACATCAGTCCATGATCCTATTATTCCATAGAGGAACTTGTGCGCTGACACTTGGATGTTTTAAATTTACGTTTAAAGCTAATGAACCCAATTAAAATTACGTGTGGTTAATCACTCGGTGATGTTAGTTGGATGGTCAGAACAGTTGGTTATGGATGATTTCTGATGGATATGAATGGTGTGAGTTCTTTTATTTTACTCATAATTGTTACACCCAGTCGAAATGGAAATGTTTGTCTCTCGTATTTGGTCTATGTGTGGTCAAGGTTACATTCCTCCCTTGGATTTTAAGGTAACCTTCTAGAATTATTAAAATTGATTTTTATCGATTAGGAAATCGAACGTTTATCCTAGATGGAGTATATCTCCATAAAGCGCTAGTCCAACTATTGCATCCTTTCCAAATCTACCCGGATTATGCTTTTACAATATAATTTGAAGTTATCGGGTCTAATTTGATTTCATTATTTTTTGTCTGTGGAATGTTTGTTTATGATGATTATTATTAATTTGATTTTTGGTGTAATATGTTTGTATGGCGACTCTTGTTATTATTTTAATTACACTTTTCTTATGTGATAGTCACTTGTTATATTTATGATAAATTAATTTGGATTTATTGCACTTTAATAATGATTTATTTTATTGGGGGATTTCTTTTTGTTTATGATTTATTACAAGTCGAATTTTTATTTCATCAATTTCCCATTTTTAATTCGGAATTTATACCCTTTTGAGGATTTTGCGCTGACTTTTTCTTTCCTATTAATGGATTACATTTTCGTCTAGGACATAATATTAGAAGTTACAACGACTACCGTATTTGACTTAAGAAACTACATTATTTTACTCTTCGTTTTAGGTGATTATATTGACTTTAGACATTATACTAGCAGTTTGTGACAACTACCTTATTTTATTTTTTGCTCAAGTAATTTTATCGACTCTCAATATGATATTAAAAGGTTATAATAACCGCATTGATTTACGTTTAATTAAGTAATATTATTGACTCTCAACATGATATTAAAAGGGTATAGTAACTACATTAAATTTATTTTTACTCGAGTAATTTTATTGACTCTCAATGTAACATTAGAAATCTATAACAACTACATTAGTTCATTTTTACTCAAGAAAATTTGTTTTGACTCTCAACGTGATATTAGAAGTTTATAGCAATGATTTCATTTTATTAGTTCCCCGTGACCTTCCCTTTGAATTGATCTTAGGCGCCTTGTGTTCATATTATAATTAATGAGTGCCCACTTGACTACTCCTGTGATAATTTTGAGCCGTATGTGAATATAATTTAGGTCGAGTTTATGAGAATTGGGAGACGGGGAAACAGCCAAAAGACTATTTCCCCTTCCCCTTTTCCCTAATACGGAATGATATTGACGTTCCAGTTCCTGCGTTCTCACGCCGGAACCTTCACGGGCACAAATCATTGGCGATAATACACGTACTTACACGATTACGAATTGTGTGTTTGATTTTATTATCTTGTAGTATGTTTCGGTTGTGGGCCGGAAAAATTTCGACAAAACAAAACCAAATTTTGATTCCATTTAAATAATTTATTAAAATATATATTACCCGATAATTACATTCATCATAAATATCATAACATACCGCTCTCCCTACGCCGACATCCAAGCAGAGCTCAATCGAGGTTGCGAGGATGCAACGTGGAGAGAGTTCCGAACAATACTCCCACTTACATCGTAATTCTGTACTGGTTTCAAGTTAAAAAAAAACGATTCGTAAAACGATCACTGGTTAAAACTGGTTAAAAACCGATTAAAATTGTGTAAAAATGAATCGGTATATATGCCTATTGTACGACCCTAACCTTGCGTGTTCATTTTGATTTAGTAAAACAAAATTTGACCTTTGGGTTTTCTGGTATATTCTAATCTTTAATTTTATTATTTTTAAATTTTATTTGACAATTTTTCTTTTGAATTTTTAATTGAATTACTTCTAATTCAAATTATTTGATTTTTATTTCATTTTCATGAAATTTCGTATTTTTTGATAAATTGTCAAATTTTGGCCAAATTGTTGGGTTTTCGTGTTATGTTTATGTTTATTTCGTGCAGATCTTGTTGCACTTTGTTATTATTTTAATTTATTTTTGTGTTTTATAATTGTTGGGCCAGCACACAAATAGCCTTGAGAATTGTTTAAATGCATCAGTAATACAGCACGAAAACCCAGCACCAAGATAACTTAAAATACAATATACAACACCAACTAAACATTTTAAAATCTGACAGAATATAAATAAATATAAAATCAAAAAACATAAAAGTAAAATAAAATAAATACAAAATGCATCAAGAACCGCACGAAATTTACATAAAAAATAACATAATAACAAGAAAATTCGACCGTAAAATGACCATTTATATAAAAGTAAAAATTAATGAATTAAATGAATAAAAATAAAATATTTTTTGGTTGAATAAATTTATTTAAAAAATGTTAAAAATAAATTACTAATTTAAATTAAGAAATAAATACTGATGTGTTTTCCCAAATTTTCAACTACTACTTTGTAGTATTAATTTCAACCAAATTTAAGATGCACATTTTTTATAAATCTTACTTTGTTGTGTGATTTTTTTTCAGATATTTTCAGATCATTAATGTACAGTTATCAATATTTTCAGGTTATTAATCTACAGTTATGTTTTGCAGCAATATTTTTCAGATTGTTAATCTACAGTTATGTTATTTTGGTTTATGTACATCGATGCCCGATTTAAAATTTGTTTATATGAATGCCGAATATACAGTTTATGCGTCGAGACTTTTGCCTAATTCATGTGGTAATTTATTTTTTCTATTATTTTATTTTTTGTGGCCCACAGCCAAAACATATCGCAAGAGAGAAAAATAAAACACACTATCGAACTGTGTAAGTGCGTGTAAAATCGCCAATAGTTCGTGCCCGTGAAGGCTCCGGCGTGCGGGACGCAGGAGTTGGAACGTCAATATTATCCGTACATAGGGGAAATTGGAGGGTAAATGAGTAGTCCATTGGCTGCTCCTTCATCATCCGTTTCCTAAAAAATTGACATGAATTTTAACAGCAATCGGCTCAAAATCTCTAACACCGAGTAGTCCAGTGAGCACTCATTAAATATAATATGAACATACATAGATTTTAAGAACAAAGAGAGGGAACGGGTAGTGGGGAAAATTGCGAAATCGTTGCAACAGTTAAAATGAATAGCCATCGGAAAAAGATTAATCCAAACGACTAAAATCATGAAAAATAATGTTTTTGAATAAGAATTAAATAAATTATGTTAAATTGAAACGGAAAATATGGGCAGAACGCTGCGCAAATCTTTGGAAATAGTTAAAACACTTATCATAAAAAACTGTAAAATAAGGGTGGAACGCTGCTCAAATTTTCCGAAGCAATTAAAATACTTATAGAAAATAGGAAAATAAAAGTGAAATGCGACTCAACTGTTGGTATAAGATTATTATGAAACTGAAAAATAAGGGGAGAATACTGCTCAAATTTTCCGAATTAATTCAAATACTTAACAAAATAGTAAAGTGAAAATGAAACTGTAAAATAAGGGCGGATCGCTGCTCAAATTTTTCGAAGTAATTAAAATACTTATTGAAAATATTAAAAAATGGAACGCGTAAAATAAGGGCGGAACGCTGCAAAAATTTTCTAATTAACATAAATACTTTATCGAAAACCGGAAAGATAGATGGATTACAACTAAATTTTTATACAAAAAAAATATTTTATAAAGCTGAGGAATAATGAAGGATCCCTAGTAAAAACTTGATAATAATAATAATAATAATAATAATAATAATAATAATAATAATAATAATAATAATAATAATAATAATCATGGTATTTGTAGGTATGATGATAATAATTATGATAATAATATTAGTAGTAATAATCATAGTAGTAATAACAATAAATATAATGGTAGTTATAGTAATAAAATAATAATAAAGGTAATAGTAGTAACAATTAAGAAAGGTAATATATATAATAGTAACAATGATGATGCTAGTAATGATAATAGGGAACATTGTAGTAATAATAGGGATAAGGGTAAGAGATGTACTGTGTTTACTTAACATAACCAAGGGTTTACAGACCATAAAAAAAATCATCAACATGGACAATAATAAGAAGGACCAAGCGAATGGACATAAAGATAGATGATATGAGAGTATAGGTTAAGATTTGAAAAAGATAGGAGAATAATGGGACATATGAATCAAAAGCGAGCACAGGTCTTCTATCGACAGCTCGTTGGACCCAGAGATCGTTCGGTCAATTATAGCATTAGCAATAACGCTCACTTTTTGCGGACGATCTACCCACTCGAACACAGTTCCAACGTTGCTTAGCAACGGGTGCCGAGTGGTAAGCAAAGGAAATATTTGTATGGGGTTGTCTGGGTAACAACCATATAGTTTCAAAATATCAAAACCCAGAAACCCACCATAATTTTATATTTAATTGTTTTGTTTCTCGCATTTGATAGGGTTACTTGGTGTTTTAATAGGTTTGAGTTTAAATCTGCTTGTTATATTTGCATGTGTGTTACCGATTCATTTAAACATTTACAAGGCCGTTTGTGTTCTGGCCCAACAATTTTCAGCCTTAGAAATTTTTTAAAAATTTCATATCAAAATTTCTAATATTTTCCATTCAACAAACTTTTTTCTTCCAAACAAACTTCATTGTAAAACTAGTTTCAGATTTGATCTGAAAGTTGACATAGCTCATATTAGTGGGTTTACGTATATATATATATATATATATTCCAAGTATTATAATTATTATTATAATTATTATATTAATAGATCAACCAGCAAACATGCAGATTCGAGGGCGAATCTCAATTAAAGGGGGAAATATATTGGGTTTAGGCGATTTCAAAAATTTTTATAATAAATAAAAAATTTGGGAAAATAAAATAATTAATTAAAAATAATCAAAAAATTAAAATCAATATTTTCCTGGGGAAATGGGTATGTGCCGATGCCAATTGACGAGACGAGTACGAAAATAATAATATATAATTAATTTGGGACCACTAGAAAAAGTTATTTAAAAAATACAAATTAATTAATTAATTAAAATGACGAAAAAAATTAAATTAAGTTAGAGAGAAATTCCCCGAATTTGATAAATTTAATTACGAAGGGAACTGATTATTCTCTAATGTGATTTATTTCGCAGTCTTCTCCTGGACACGGCCGAAGCGGCCAAAAGATGAAAGTAAATTGTTTTACTAGTTCCCCGGGAATCCAATATAAATTGCGTACATCAGATTAGTTGTTTGAGGAGAGTTCCCTATATAAGGGAGTCTCAAATCAACAACGGAGACACAAATAATTTTGAAAAATTGTGAGTAACAGAAAACTTAAAAGATTCGTGAGATTGAAAAAGAACTAGTCAGACTTGTCAAGGATAATTTAGTAGTTAATTGAAAAGACGGCTTCCCGTGGGGATTCCTGCAATTATTGTAAAAGTAACATTTGAATCGTTGTGAAATTGTTAGTATCGCATAAACGTTTTCCTGTGTTGAGTTATTCCAGTATCATGTGGAGTCAGAGCAAACAGTTCTACCGAACCAAATAAAATTATAACTCAACATTTATAGAGATCATTTAGATCAGTGGTTCTTAACCTTTTTAGCTACCGGCACCCCTAAAATTTTCAAACAATATTCTCGCACCCCTTACTAGAAATTATTGAGTTATATAAATTAAAAAACAAACATTATGCAAAACATATTTTTTATTTATTTTATGTGCGTAACAAATTTTTTATAAAAATAATCAATTATAAATTACAATTTCGCACCCCAAAATATTCAAGCTCGCACCCCTAAGGGGTGCGTGCACCACCGGTTAAGAACTACTGATTTAGATCCTAAAGGCTGTAATTTATTATTATATAAAGACCATTACGTCTTATGCAAGAATGTAGCTGTATTTCTAGGGAACAACAATACATAAATAAATTCCGAGGAACACTTAAGAGTGAAGGTATATTCTAAGCCAAGAATATTCGAGGAAGGAGTTGAATAATTATGATATATACATTAAGCGATAGTATCACAACCCTTCCTTATAAAAATTATAGAATACCATATATAGAAAGAAAGGATGAGATAAATAAGGAATATGGTATTAATTATAGTGATATAGATTCTACTAAGATTGACATTATGAAAAATATTAATTTACTTACTTTTTCATCGAGAATCATTTTAATTAATATATTTATTTTAATGAGATAAATTAAGTACTCCGAGCATCTTTAAACAAAAATAATTGCAGAATAAGAATCTTTCGTTTTAAAACTTCATTATTTTACAATCAAAATTATTGAGAACAGTGCTCTTTTAATTTTCAATAAGAACATACATTAAATAAAAAATTAAGAAATAAACGTTGTAGAATTCTCTTTGAGACGTTTGCTTAACGAACTATGATTGTTTTTGTATTTTTTTATTTAAAAAAATTTTTAAATATAAAAAAAAAATTATCGAGGTTTTTTAAAAATACGATTAATTAAAAACAAAAATTAAAACCAAGTATATTGCACATTTTATTTACATAAAGTTTTAATCAAACTTTTGAAGTTTTGCAGAAGAACCTCCCTCAATCGATCCATGTCTTTTATAACCACCTCGATCATTACCACGACCTCTACCTCCACGACCACCTCTATCATTTCCTCTACCACCACGGAAGCCACCTCTGTCGTTTCCTCTTCCTCCACGGAATCCACCTCGTTCAAAACTCCTACCACGAGTTGATACACTTCTATCCTCTGTAGACAATTCTGGAACTTCTTCTAACAGTGACATTACATCGTATTTACCATCTCTCCAACTTCCTTGAAATGTTTCATCAAGTTCAGAAGGTAAATCAAAGACAAATCCCATTAAATCTTTTGTATGCTGAACACGTTCAATTTTCTCAACAGCTTCTTCGTCAATTAACCTTTTCAAAGATTTGAAGAGATAACCTTTGCTGTTTATTTCCTTGTCGGCCACAAAGTGATAAGCTGTATAACCTTCTCGTCCACTTAATTTCGATCCACTTTCAAATGTTTTTGGTTTAACTCCGACAGGTTTAATATCTTTAGTATGTCTTTTAGAAGATAACAAGCTTATTAACCTCGATAATCCTTCTATGTCAGAAAATTCTTGAATAATTAACTTAGACATGGAATGAAACTTAATAAAATCTTCGGCGGACCTTATTTTGCTAATGGTAATAATTAAATATATATATATATAAAATAAAGTAATATTTACTTAAGTAGATCTTCATCCATCTCTTCCAATTTAGTATCATTTACTTCGGTTTCGCTTTCTTTGTCCTCATCTTTTTCAGAATTGTTAGAAAGGTTTAAAACGTTCTTCTTTACATCGTCGTCACTGCTAACACTTTCATTTTCACTAGTACTTTTTTCATCCTCACTTTCAACTTCAATGTTTTCAAAATTGTCGTTTGTATGTTTTCCAATAAATGATTTAACTTTTTCACCTAGGTCGGATGATGTGACAACATATTGTATCGATTTTTCAGAATCTACTGAAACTTTAGGTAAGCTCAAAACGAATTTTTCAACCAAATCAACATCTAATTTATCAAAATTTAAGACGATGATATTTTTGATGGCTTTCGTTTTCAATGTTTCAGATAAAATTAATTCGTTTAATCTTTTTGGAGTTCCAATAACAATATCAACGGCTCCTTCGAAACTCTTTTTGTTTGATTTGAGTTTCACTAGTTCTTGGCAGAGTATAATTACTAATTCTTTCGTTATCAAACTTTTAATTTCTTCTCCTATTTTGATACACAACTCACTGGAATCACATAGAACAATTAGTCTAGCTAATCGGGTTAGTTTTAATTTTTTAACTGACTCCAAGCTTTTGATAAATGGGGCGATAAAGGCGACAGAAGCAACAGAACCTAAAAGTTAACAATTATTTGTAAAAAAATAAAATAAATATTACTGGGTATAGAAACACTTGTTCGGTTGTTAATAGCATTAAAAACTTTGGTTTCCACTTGATTCAGACTTTCAACTTTCTTATCTTTTAGTTTATTTAGGATTTCTTGAGATAAATCTAAAGTACTAATAACGGTCATTTTGAAAAACGTTTTTAAATATATTTTTAAATAAAAGTACTATTTTAAACAATTTATATTATAATTTTTATCTTTTAATACAATTTTAATTTTAAACATATATAAAACAAAAGTTTTAATATATTTCATGGATTCATTAATTAATTATTAATTCTTGCAAAAAACGTGGACATTTTAAGGCAAATAAACTAATAAAAATCGATTATCTTTGAATTTTTAAATTTACAAAATTTTTAATTTAATGTAACGATTGAAATTTCTAAAAGAATAAAAAATTTCATCAGTTTATTTTATATCTAAATATTTCTTTTCTTTTAAATTTAAATGTAATTTTTTAAGTAAATTATGAATTTAGATAAGATAACATGTGGGGTTAGTGGTTTCCAACCTTGACCCCTTTACATACAATGCTTTTCTTGCCTACCAGTGGTTACCCATCGCTAGGCAACGTTGGTAATGTAACCAATGGTCCTGAGACCGCCAAAGGTGAGCTTTATTTCTAAAACTGCTAAGGCCCGGTCTACAGCTGGGTTCAGCGAGCTACCTTTAGAAGGTGTATGTTCGACTTGCTCTTTAAGGTCCTTTACTTTCTTTGTATCTTTTATTATTCAGTCTATTTCTTACTTCACAATGAATTTCCTCGAAACAAAAGGATAAACGAATTAACTCAATATTACTTAATATTACACACAATTATTTTTGGCTGTCTTTTGCTTGCTGGAACCGACAACGCGACCTCCAGTCCTCGAATCTGAATTTTCTGTGGCTGGTTCAGGGCCTTTTTCTCCTTCCATCCCGCTGGGCCGCGGTAAGGCGCTGATAAATTTGCTTCACCCGTGAGGGTTCAATCCAGGTGGCTTTGACCCGTTGGAGTTCTTAGTCTAATTGAACTCGTTGTTGTTGGAGCCACACATTCTCCTGTCGTAACTTTTTCAAATCTTGTCCGATGGATTGAATTGCTTCCATTGCTGAAATTACAAATATTATTAAACGATCAGGTGAACTATAATTTCACGATATAGATAACATAAAGAAAACTCCTATCGCTTCTTACCCCCGTCGATTTGATATGATTAGCTGGCCTTTTTATTCATTTATTGATTAGTAATTCATAATATCACTTAGTTTTATTTTGTTATTTAATAATTATTAATTCATAATTTTACTTAATTTTATTCATTTACTTGATGATCATTAATTCATAATATTGTTGAGGATACCTAAATAATAGAGTAAAATAATTAATAAACAAGTAAAATGATTTGGGGAAACAATGATAAGTGATTAATATGTGGTTCTGGAGCTTAATAAAAAAGAAATGACAAAGAAATGTCGAATAACGAGAAGGAAATAAGAGAAAATCAATAAAAACAGACAATTAAATAAAAGGTCATTTATAATTAACAATTGCAAATTTAGGAAAACAAAAACAAAAGGAAAATTTGCACGTTATTTTGAAAGCTCTTTCAAGATAAGGGAAGAAATGTGATTTGGGAATCCGGGAAAGGGCATCTCTAAAAATGATTTATCTGGACAGCTGTCAGTGATTATAGAGGCCGAAAGGGAATTAGCGTTGAAAGATATCAGAAATTCTATTTGACATCAGTAAGTATTATTGGATGACGGAGTATAAAAAGGAAGTGCAATTGGAATCAAAAAAACAAAAATTGCAAAAGACAAAGAAAGACAGAAAAAAATTAAAGAGAAATTTGAAACAGAAGTTAAGCAAGGTCAAAGCTAAGCAAAGCAACCAAATCAGAGTTAGCGATCTCCGAAACCCACCGCAGTAGTCAAGTGATTGTGAAATCCAATTGATGCGAAAAGTGCTATTCTTCCCGAAGGGTCGTAATAAGCACCAAATTGTGATTGATAGATAATTTGTTGTGTCATTTTAAAGTGGAGATAAAGTGTAGTAATGAATAAAGTTTATATCGTTTGGAGTTCATTACTGTTGTTTAAAAGCACGCTTGTAGTCAGATTGACAATAATTCCTATTTGAATTCACCGACAACCACAACAATATTACTTAATTTCATACCGTTATTTAGTGATTATACTTAGTGATTATATTTTTGATTGGAATACAAAATAAAAAACAGCAACACTGAAAACATTTATTCTAAAACTACATTTGTTTATTAAACTTGAATCCACTTCATAAATTATTCCCATATCTCTTGTGGGCAGACTTCCGCATCAGAGGGGGTTGAGAATAGGCGTGCTCTACTGTTGATCGGTTTGACAAGATTTCCAATATGTCTGGTGGCACGATTTGGATTTGTACTGCTAGGTGTACTGGAGCCTCGGTTTTCTGTAGAGCCGGGTCATCAGGATTGAACAACACTCCATATTCCGGGACGTAGGCGTCGGAGCTGGGAATCCGGCAGCTTGCGATGTCTGAATTAATCCTTGCCAGACGCCTGCGTTGGATACTGGCTTTCCACCGAAACTTCCGTTCTAGGTGCTTAAATTGTTGTAGAGTGACTTAAATAAATTTTATTTCAAATAAAACTGGCTCAGGAAAGCCAGTGTGTCCTTTTAAGGGACTAGTCTGACCTTTTATATTGGCCAGACTAAATCAGGTTTCCTTCTGGTTTTTTATGTTCTTCCGTGTCATCTGTCCGATTGGATGAATCAGGCAAGTGCGGCTCCAGCTCCAGCTCCAGCTCCATCTCCAGCTCCATCTTCATCTCCATCTCCATCTGCGTCTCTTTTTAGACGTGTCCCTCACTCAGTAAAAAGAAAAAACAAACCAAACACCTCCCTCATCTTGAGAATTTCAAAAAGCCAAGACAAAATACGTAGGCAAAAATACATACAAAACTACTTTAAAAATATACTAACAATAATACATCAGTACCAAAACACATAAAGAGTAAGAATTCAATACATAAGACTAAATCACAATAAAACAAACAATGTGAAAGAAGGCACTCTGCTTCCAGACAATAAGCATAAAAAAAACAAAACATACAGTTCTAGTCAAAATGTTACTTAAAACAAAAAATAGTACTTATAATAGTATTTATAATAGTACTTTGTAAATAAAAAATATTGTATAAGATTTTAGTTAATTATTTGTTATTAGTTACATGATTCATATAGATTATGTAACTTGCTTCTATAGCCGCTTTAATGCACATTCCCGCTAGCGCATTTATATCCTCATCTCCAAGTCCTAATTATTGTAGGTCTTTAATATTTTCGCTGTCCCAAGATCCTAAAGATCCGTCAATAATTGTGTAGAATGTAGCTGTGCAGTTGTTATTTTTACCTGTCTCAATTGCTATGTCCATATATTTGTCTAGGTATTTGTTTTGATGTTTTATTCAATTTGAATTATTAATAATAATCTTATCTGTTTTTAATTTTGATTTTCTGATTAAAAAATTTGAAACAGTTCAACAATTGAGATGGGGACCATTGAAATCAGAGCATGATGTCTTCCATGACAGCTCGTGAGCCCAACTGAATATTAGAGCATTGACAGTCTTTGAAAAGAGGTTCACCCTTTACTAATATTCAACCCACTAGCACACAGTACAAACGTCAATTTTTGGCGGGTGGCTAGCGGTTAAACTTCTTATGCAGGCGCTGGGTGGGAAGTAATTAACCCTTAGGCTTCATCAATATTTTTATTACCCATCAGTGCCCAGCATAATTTTGGGGGCTCAGTTGGGATTGTAATTGGTTTTGTTGGAAAATTCGAGCGAAAACATTAATCAGTAACGAGTTTGGCAGTGCACCCTCAACCGGGATAGTGAAATTGTTTTATGGGGAAAAGTTCGAATAACCGGGAAACATAAACTCATATTTAACTGTTTTAATTTAATTGAAACGTTTATTCCAATTTAAAATTATTTAATCAAATTATAATCTTGAGGTAAAAATATTATAGGATAATTATTATTAGCATAATTATTATTAGTATAATTATTATTATTATTATTAGTATTATAATTATTATTATAATTACTATTATTATTATTATTATTATTATTATTATTTTTATTATTATTATGATTATTACTATTATTGGGCCAGCACACAAATAGCATTGAGAATTGTTTAAATGCATCAGTAATACAGCACGAAAACCCAGCACCAAGATAACTTAAAATACAATATACAACATCAACTTAACACTTTAAAATCGGAGAGAATATAAATAAATATAAAATCAAAAACATAAAAGTAAAATAAAATAAATACAAAATGCATCAAGAACCGCACGAAATCTACATAAAAAATAACATAATAACAAGGAAATTTGACCGTAAAATGATCATTTATATAAAAAAAAATTAATGAATTAAATGAATAAAAATAAAATATTTTTGGCTGAATAAATTTAATTAAAAATGTTAAAAATAAATTACCAATTAAAATTAAGAAATAAATAAAAATTTAATTTAGATAACACAAATAATTTCAAGGTCGAATTTTGTTTAATCGCAATAAAATTAACACGCAAGGTTAAGGCCAAATTGTAGGTATATATACTGATGTGTTTTGACAAATTTTCAGTATTATTTTTTAGAGAGAAATTTTCTTGTATACTTCGAGTTAGTGTGCATAACTAGCTGAGAGCCGTGCATTCAGCCAATCAACACTGATAAGTGTTTTGACTGAACACGTTAACTCTCAGATAGTGCACGGGTATCGATTTATATGATGTTATGAATTAATGACAAGATGATTTTATACCAATTTATTTGATGGATACTGCGAAGTATTATGAATTAATGGAAAGATGATTTTATGCCAATTTATTTGATTGATACTGCGAAGTGTTATGAATTATTGACAAAATGATTTTATGCCAATTGATGATTGCTACTATGCGAACCTACGAAGGGATGAATTTATGTATGCCAAATAAATATTTTAAAGCCAACAATTTTGTGCTCGAAACTTTTACTCAATTGATATGGTAAAATTTATTCTATTTCTTTTTCGGCCCACAGCCACCACATCACCGCAAGAAAGCAAAATCGACATACAATTCAGGATGTGTAGGTGCAGTTTATCTGCCAATAGCCTGTGCCAGTGAAGGTTCCGGCGTGAATAACGCAGGGCCTAAACGTCAATAATATCCGTCATAGGGGAAATTGGGAGGAGGGGAAGTAGTCTTTTGGCTACTCCTCCACCACTCATTTCCTGTAAATTCGACATAAATAATTTAACAGCATTCGGCTAAAAATCACTAACACTGAGTAGTCCAGTGGGCACTCATTAACTATGAAATGAACATACATAGATCTTAAGAACAAAGAGAGGGAATGGGTAGTGGGGAAAATTGCGAAATCGTTGCAACAGTTAAAATGAATAGCCATCGGAAAAAGATTAATCCGAACGACTAAAATCACGAAAAATAATGTTTTAAAGAAGTGAATAAAATATGTTGAATTAAAACGGTAAACATGGGCAGAACGCTGCGCAAATTTTCGGAAATAGTTAAAACATTTACCATAAAAACTGTAAAATAAGGGCGGAACGCTGCTCAAATTTTCCGAATCAATTAAAATACTTATCGAAAATAGGAAAATAAAAGTGAAATGCGGCTCAACTGTTGGTATAAGATTATTATGAAACTGTAAAATAAGGGCAGAATGCTACTCGAATTTTCCGAATTAATTCAAATACTTAACAAAGATAGTAAAGTAAAAATGGAACGCGTAAAATAAGGGCGGAACGCTGCTCAAATTTTCCAAATCGATGAAAATTCTTTATCGAAAACTGCAGAATAAGGATAAAACCGTAAAATAAGGGTTGAACGCTGCTAAAATTTTTCGAATTAACAAAAATACTTTATCGAAACCGGAAAAATACAGATGGATTACGGCTAAATTTTTATATAAGAAAAATCTTTCTTAAAGCTGACGACTAAGGACGAATCCCTACACAAAAATTTGTTAATAATATTGATAATAATAATAATTATAATAATAATAATAATAATAATAATAATAATAATAATAATAATAATAATAATAATAATAATAATAATAATAATAATAATAATAATCATGGTACTTGTAATAATTATGAAAAATATTATGATAATAATAATAGTAATAATAATCATAGTAGTAATAACAATAAATATAATAGTAATTATAGTAATAAAAATAATAATAAAGGTAATAGTAGTAACAATTAATAAAGGTAATAAATATAATAGTAACAATGATAATGCTAGTAATAATAATAGGGAACATTGTAGTAATAATAGGGATAAGGGTAAGAAAGATACTGTGTGGATATTTAATATAACAGAGGGTTTACAGGCCATAGAAAAATCATCAACACGGACAACGATATGAAGAACCATGGGAATAGACATAAAGATAAAGGATACGAGAGTATAGGTTAACATTTGAAAGAGATAGGAGAATAATGGGACCTAAAAATCGAAATCGAGCACACGCCTTCTAACGGCAGCTCGTTGGACCCATGGATCGTTCGGTCAATTATAGCATTAGCAATAGCGCTCACTTTTTGCGGACGATCTACCCACTCGAACACAGTTCCAACGTTGCTTAGCAACGGGTGCCGAGTGGTAAGCGAAAGAATATTTGTATGGGGTTGTCTGGGTTACAACCATATAGTTTCGAAATATCAAGTCCCAGAAACCCACCATTATTATTATTATTATTAGTATAATTATTAATATTACAAATAAGGTATCGTTATTATGATAAGTATTATTATCGTTATTACTACAATGTTTATTATGATTAGTATTAGTACTTTTAGTATCCTCATTAACAATTATTGGAATAAATGTAAATGATTAAAATCAAAAAGTGATAGAAATTATCGCGACGATCAAGGTTGTCTCATACAAAAAGAAAAAGAAAAAACCGAAATCATGGAAGGAACTTATTAAATCAATAGTTTTGATCAAGAAGGAACGAGATAACGAGACAGGCTTGATGTAACTAAAAAGAATAAGGTAGTAAAATATCAAATGTAGATTCGCTAAAATGTAACCACAATGCAGACAAGTTAAATGCACAATTATAATATTTTAAAAAGGGATATTTGCGGTCTGGATGGGTTGAGACGATGAGGATGGCTGTAATAAAAATCAAAAATAGTAAAAGGAAACGAAAAATTTAATATAAATTTGTATATAATTATTATGTAAAATATCATATAAAATCACAGGGAAATTAAAATTGAAAATTTTTACAATTATCGAAACTGTATATGTGAGATATTCATTTTTTAGTGTCTACCATATGGCATATCATGGTGTATTTAAAATAATATTAATTAGAATGTTGTTGTTGTTTTTGATTATTAATTCATATATATTACTGATGTATTACAAGCCAAAGTATTTTTATACAGGAACCGTGATCAGTCATAAATCACCAATATTGTAAATAAAGCGATTGTAAATTAATATTTTGTTTTAATTATTGAATTGTAAATATTAGTGTAAAAATTATAAAATTCGTCTGAATAAATCCCGTAAAGTAACAAAAAACTCGTTTAGTAATGATAAAAAATTCAAAGGTGATGAAAAATGTGAGAACCCGATTAACGAAAAAATACGTAAAAAATGATGTGCAGTCGTACTAAAAAAATGGAGTAAAAGATAAATAAATGAAACAATTGAGTTTTAAAAAGTACTTCGCACGTGGTTGACGTGACGAATGTTTATAAAAGGATGTATTATTTTTGATTGACCGAGTTGTGGGAGTAGCGAGTTTGATTTGAAGTGATTATCGCGGGAAAGGAAGTCAAAGTTATTGAGAACTTTGAAAAATCAATTAGATAAAATCGTGCGTACAAAAATGATAAATGACGAAAGTGAAAACAGTATACTGATTTGGAGGTAATGTAGCAAATGAGTAACGTCACGAAAATCAAACTTATAACGAGAATGCGTGGAATAAATCGAAGTAAATAACAACATATTGAATAACAAAGCAACCGAAAGGTAAAAACGAACAATTTCACAATTTCACAAAATATAAATCTTCGAATAAAATGATAGGAAGTGAATACTAGAAACATAGCATAAACAGCTAATACTGAAAAATCAAACAATAAGCGTGATGGAGTGTTCGATCATAAATGGATTTCTTTGATTGATAGTAATGTTTAAAACTTATGGTAATTTGCCTTTTATTTCCAGTTTTGTTTTACTTCTTCCTGTTCTTCTTAGTGTACGATAATTCTGAGAGAGTACTGAGAGATAATTGAGCTATCCTTGCGATAGTACGCGATACCTGGAGCGGGAAAACCTTGATCACCCTGAGTAAGAAAGATAGGATGGGCCCGTCGCAAATGTTAGCGAGTTCTGGTATGTAACTGATCACCACATGTAAGGGACAAGCTAACGCGATCATTCTACCTTTTGAATAAAGGGGGAAAAGGGAAAGCCCGTACGATCTATTATGTTGGCCAAGCGAAAGTTAAAATTTTTAAAGTTTTGAAATTGATTAAAGTGAAAAAGAATATGAAAATTTATGATGTATTATGTGAATTAAATTGAATTAAAATGAGAAATAAAATGAATTAAAATGAATATGAGAATTTGAATGATAAATTGAATTAAAATAAGAAATAGAAATTTGTTTTTTTGATTTGAATAAAATGATGAGATAAATTGAAAATGAAATGATGAATATGGTACTAATGATGATGACATGAATTGAGATTTTTTGCTAGCAGTGGTTCGGTACACTACCCGGATACCCAACCCGAGTATCGAATTCACAGTGAATCGGCAGTGAGACTCAAGTTAACCTGAAAACTAATTTGAGTCAAAAGACATGCTAAGAACCTTACTCGGCGTGAACACCTTTAGTAGACTACTTAGTTGATAAACCACTTAGCATGGTCGATGGACAATGGCATTATCGGTTATGATGAAACCTAACTGAGATAATTTCAAAAGGCGTTGGAGGACCTAGAGTTTCCATTCTTGAAGCCAAGTGTATGGAGAAGCTAGGGTGAAATAGATTATTTATTATTTTTTATTACCGATTGTGGACCGAGGGTTATAATAAAAATGATGTTGAAAATTAAATAAATTAAATAAAATTAAATAAAAAATAAAATGAAAGATTATTATAACGTACGAAAATTGAAAAATCGGGTGATTTTATCAATTCAAGTCCTGTGCGAATGGGAGTTTTATTGAGAGAATTGTGTCGATAATAAAAAATTAAAAACTCTGACAAAAGATGATGATTAAAGTTAATGATAATTGAGAGTTAATTGTTTTAATTGAACCTATGTATAAAAATAATGACCGAGTAAAACGAGATGTGTTTTTTGATAAAAGATCGATGAACTAAAAACGATGAAAAGGAAAATGAATATGTCAGCGTTGAGGTCAGTAGAACCAATAGACGACTGAAGTAATATAAAATATGATGACCAAGGATCAAATGATTGAAGTCCTATATCGAATATAGAGCGCAAAAAGGAGAGCTGGGTAAATAGAAATAAGGGTATTAGCATGTAGCGGATATAGGAATGCGACAAGATCAATTTTTTGGGGAATATTAGAGTTTAAAACATGTATGAGTATTAATTATAATTATATTTGATTATATTATGTTAATGTTTTGATATATTAATAAAGAAATAGATAATTAATACGACCAAATAGATAAATTATACGACTATATAGATAATTATTACGAGGAAATAGATAATTTAAAATCAACTGAAATAATGAGGGATAAAAACCACGAAATGAATACCCAAGAAGACAAGTCAAAGCGATTTATGTAAATACAAAAGTATGGGATATTATGGTAAAACCGTAAAGAAAATTTGTATATAGTATAATATACGTACAAGAAGTGTTATTATTTGTAGATATTCAATCAAGTCAACAGTTAACAATCAACAAATCAACAATTAAAAGTATATAACAAAGCAATTATAAGTCCCAGTTGAAATAAAAATAAAGAAATAAATCCAAAACTTAATCCAAAATTGATAGCATATTCAGACATACCAGAAGTTAAACAGGAGCAAACATCAATAAAAATTCCAGTTTGTTGGAAAAAGTAGAACACCAAGCCGAAAAAAAGATCGAGAAGTTATTCAAGGAGGCAGACAAGGAAACCAGAATCAGTCGAAAAAATAATAAACATCGAATCAGAGAACGAAGAAACAGGACTTAAATTACTTGAGGATATTCTAGACAGTCTATTAAACAACGAGAACAGCGACAGAGAATCGACAGACCAAGAGGAAAACGGTATTTTAGGAGAACCAAGAGTCAATAGCCGAATCAACTTGATAGAGAACGAGACGGCAACACCCATTGTCAACAGCAATGAAACGACATCACAACCCGACAAAGTGGATATCAGGGAGTTTAGAGTAAAATTCCGAGGAGAAGCATTTGACGGAAGTATTGATAAATTACAAACGTTCATCAAAGAATTCGAGGTGTATGCGACAATATGACATTGGCCAGATGTAGCAATTATAGAGTGACTGCGACTGCATCTAACAGGGAGTGCTCAAGACGTATATTTAGAAGCCAAACGAGACTCAAACAAACTTAAAACATGGGACGAGATCAAAGAGTTCTTAATTAACACATTCGGAAATGCAAAAGAGCTCAATCGAACGATGTTGGAATTCCTACACCGAAGGCAGAAAAAAACGAATCAAATGTGCTATTTACGTGTGAACTAAAACGACTAGCAAGAGAAGCTTTTGGTAAAGAGACAGTACCGGAGGAAAAAATAGTCTCAGTATTCATAAACGGACTGAAACACGAAACCGAAAACAAGCACCGAAAACAATGGATAAAGCCCTTGAAATAGCCAATACATGCGAAACATTCCGACTACCACATCTACAAGTCGCAGCAATGATATCATGAGCTGTTACAACAACGTCAAGCAGTGAAGCTACCAACAGTCAGACAACTTATGTCAATCCAACGATGAATCAATTCATTCCAAGGGCACAACAGATGTTCAAGGCTCCACCCACAAGAAACCCAACTAATAATAGTAACGGTAATTTGAATTATACTAATAATTTCAGATTAAATAACAACGGAAAAAACGGACTAGTATGCGAAATTTTCCAGAGAATCGGTCATCAAATAATATCAAGTAATATCAGTCGAAATAAAACTCCACAAACTAGCGATGAAGATCGTCTGGATGAAGCAAAATCAATGAAAACAAAATCCGGTGAATGGAAACTACTAACCAAAGTGTATGAAATTGTATACGAAGTCAAAAGCAATAAACAGTTTATTGAGAAAATAACATTCGAGAAATTTACAAAGTTAGTAGCCCAGGCTTACCAATTCGAAAGGGGTGTATTAACAGCGATATGGAAAAATTTCAACACAGAATATAAAAAGGAGCTCAAGAAAGTGAAAGCTGAAAAATATCAAATTAAAATTCAACATCCAGAGATTCCAACGCAAATAATCCAGTTAACAGGAACAAATACTGATGAATTGTATCAATGGGTACAAGAAAAGATGGGAAACGGCCGGAAAAATGAACAATTATATATCAATGGTTGGAAAATCAGAGCAGGTATGCGCTTGGTAGACGAAATGAAATGGCCGGAAGACATCAATATTTTATCACTCGAAAAGAATCGAGAAGAGAAACAATTGGAAGAGATCCTAAAAGACATTAAACTAATCTTCGAAAACGAAATTAAACCACAGTTAATAAACGCGAAAGAACTTCTGATGAGGGAAAATCAGATGATATTGGTTAAACAAGCAGTGGACCAAACAAGAAAATTTATCGATCGAATAAATACTAGAAGACCGTACTCAATGAAGCAATTTGTAGAAAATGTGAGAGATACCGAGATTATGACGCTCACAGAAGAACGAGCAGATGAATTAATCGAAGCTTATGGCGAATAACAGAGAGCCATGAAAGGAATAGAACTCATAAGAATGAGGGTAAAATTACCTAATTGCGATAAACAATTGATCGAAGTGGACTCAGATTGTAAAGTAAATGATGTAATAAAATACATCGATCAATCAATTTTGATCACAGTGTGAGAAAATAGCGATGACGGAATGATGGAGGATGTGATACTAATGTATAATGAGAATTGTTAAGAGGAAAACGACCAACATGGGAAGAGGAATTAGCTCGTTGGGATTTAAAACAACAAAATGTAGAACCAAATGGACCGAATATATTCCAAGCGAAATATCAGAGGATTTGTTGAAAGAGATCCCAGATGATCTGTGCAAGGAAAAAATTCCTTTTTATATAGACTTTGAATTGAAAAATTATAACATCTTTCTGATAAATTAATTAATGGATCAAACCAAAAGGTTCAAAAACTGATTGGAGCCATGGAAAAAATAACTACTGCCATACTTAAAACAAATATTGATTTTAGAAATATAGCTCAAGATGTCGCTAAATTAAAGCTTGATTTTTATAACCCTAGAAACCTAAAAAAATAAAATTAAATGATTTAAAATGAATGCCGATCAATTAAATTTAGAATGGAAAAAATTAGATTCTTCAATTAATGAACTTCAAGAAATCCAAAATCAACAAATCCATAAAGTGCCAATCCAAGAAGAAGAAATTTATCCAGTTTTTAAATGTTTTTGAATGTTTTATTACATTCATAACATTTTAGTTCTTCAACAATTACAATATTTTCACTTGAAGAAGATTCACTTGAAGAAGAATAAACCATTTTTTTCAGGGTACTCTTAATTTTTTATAAAAAAATTTATGTAATCACATTTTCCAATTTTTATCATCCAAAAACCCGGCAACTCAAGATTTCCACAATAAGCACTTTCGACCCAATCAACCACCCGACAACCCCAGAATTCTTTAAAAAAAAAATCTAACTAAATAAAATATATTTTTTCACTATGAAATCATCAATATACGAATCTTTTTAAAATAAAATTTTAATCAAATAAAATAAATAAAAATTTTAATCAAATAAAATAAATAAAAATTTAATCAAATAAATTTCAAGTAGTGTGGTTTTAGGGGAACCACCCCTAAACCTGAGAATAGTTATTTGTTAATTTAACAGTTGACAATTTCTCAATAAGACTTTGTCAATTAAGAATTTCTCAATTAAACACTTACATAGTATGGACGTTTTTATATATAGTATGAACGTTTTTAAATTACCAAATTTTTTATACAAAGTATGGACGTTTTTGAATACTACTACTTTTTTGAGACAAGCCGCATACGTAAAAGACGATAATATCTATATAAAAATAAATGTAATAAAAGAGAGTATAAATCGACTTGATTAGTGAAGAGACAGGTATATGAATGTATAAAGAGCGTGAGAGTGTAAATAAACCAAACCAGAAAATCAATAAAAATGTGTTGTAAAAAAATACAAACTACAAAAAAAACCAAAAATAAATAAATATCGAAAAGTCAAAAACATTATGAAGTCCAAAGAAATATCAATGAGAATTTATTAGTAGGAATGGAAAATATAATTAAAAATAACAAAAAAAAGAATCGACAAATAAAATTCGAGGAATTATTAAAAAGAATAACAAATTCAGACGTCCCAAATACGAAATCAAATCTAATGAAGGAACAAGAAAGGACCCCAGGCAAATGGGAAAGACAAATATCATTTGCAATACAAAAAATAAATACGACGAATATAGAAAATTGCAATGATATCACTAAAAACATAAATGTTGTTTACCAAGATGCCCATTTATAATGAAACTCAAAACCAGCGACCAAGTCGATGTACAATTTAAAGAATTATTCGAAAGAGAACCGCCCAAAGACATGGATATGATTAAACCAAGTTGGAAGGAACTGTATCAAATCGTTATTAATAATCAAGTAACAACCTTCAGAAACGAGAGACTTGCCCTACCATTTACAATGCAGGGATTTCAATCAAATGACAAACGTAACCTAGAATGCGTAAAATGTAGGATCGAATACCCATTGACAAAAGAAAAACCACAAACATTGTAGCCTCTAGAAGATTGTTTTTTCAATTTAGCCATAACAGAAAAAGTACAAAAACCACTGAGCAAAGACGAAATGAGAATTATCATTAAACAGCCTGAAATCAAAGAAACAATTAAAACAACCGGGTATCACAACAGATTCACCAAAATGATATTGAGAAAGAAGTTAAGTAGAAACATATCAGCCTATAAATCAATATTCGAATTAATCAAAGCAACACAACAATATGCAGATAGACATCAAGATGAGCTGGGAGAATCGAGTGTTAAAAAGTAATATTGAGAGAACACAGTTGCACTATATGCTGGATAAAAGACGTAGAGGTGATCCATCTTCATTATGGACACTTGCTAGCATCCAAAGAGTGCAGTCAAAGGTTAATACAATGTTCAATGTGTAGAAAACCGATTGGTAAACGGATGAACAAATTCCGTTTAGCCGATCAATAAATAAATCTAAAAATGAAATTGTAAATAATGAATGTATAAAGGTAGAATAATACTGTAGTGTAAAGACTACATATTATAAAAGATTAAATAAAGTAATTTAGAAAAATGAATCACAAAGAAATTCAAGCTGACGTTTAAGATCAAACAAAACAGCTGAAAGCGGAAAAGTTGATGATAAAATAGACAAAATCTTAATCCAAGCAAAAGAAGAAGAGAAAAACAAACGAGAAATGGATATTGAATCACAACTATTATAAATAGTAAGTAAGGAAGGAGAGATGAGGAAGTGGTGTCAAGACACCGAGTTTTATCAAGAAAATAGAACACAATTCAAAATAAAAGAAGGCGAAATGAAAGAGAAAATTGAAATATTGGAAAAACAAATTGGAGAGTTGGAACATTTGGTCATGTGGTAAAGAGCAACCCAAAGCGGAAATGATGGCCAAAATAAAAGCGAAAAGGACGAACGACAAATAAATCAACTAAAACGTCAAGCTCGAAATTGGAAACAAAAGTATATCGTAACTAATAAAATGGAATACCACAAAGGGTACGAAAGATTGAGAACCACTATAGAAAAATATCAAAGGGAAAAGAAACAAAAAATCGCCCAGTTCTATGAAGAGGGAATCAAATTAAAACAACAGCTTGAAGAATTAAATAAATTATACTTACGCGTTAGAAGGAAGACGGCGTAACATGGCAGAATTATTGCAGAAAGAGGAAAAACGAGTCGATGAACTCGAAACGCAAAACTATTGGATCCAAAAGAACTAGCAACAATTACTCGAAGAATGGAAGAAGGAAAGGGAAATGCTAAAGGCTAACTATTACCAAGCCGTAACGCAAAATACAAAAGAAGATTTGAGGGCTAATCAACTCAAAACCCAAGCCCAAAAATGGAAACATGAACTGGAAAGAACAAACCAACAACGGATAAATAGTTGCAACCACAAAGTGAAATTTTACCAACAAAAGTGGCAAGAAATAAACAATCAAAAGAAAGCCATAGAGAAAAAAATGGGGGAAATGCAAAATAGAGATAAATCTCATAAAAAAAATGACAAAAATCAGAAAAAAATATTGAATCAAGTGAAGGAGCAAGCAAGAAAATGGAAATGAAAATACAACGAAAAAATGGGAGTAGCAAAACCAAGAATATTGAATCTAGTAAAAGAGCAAGCAAGTAAATGGATATTAAAATATAATGAGGAAGTAGAGGTAGTGAAACAATTGAAAGATGAAAAAGAACGCGAAGACGAATCCGAATAACTGATTACAAATTATTTATGCTTAAAGTGAATAAGCAACAAGAGCGAATAGAAGAATTAGAAAAAGTTCAAAGTAAAATAGAAAAGGAAAACGGTTGGGCCTGTTTCCAAGCCCGTGAATGGAAAGGAAAGTGGTGAAACATAAAAAAGGAAATGAACCAATTACACAAAACGATCATCAATGAAAATGAATGAGATTTATGGTAAACCACAGAACAACAAAAACCTTAATTGAAGATTTGACTAGACTAGTTGCATTAAAAAACAAATGGAACAATATGAACAAAAGCTCAGTAAAACTCCTAAATCGCGAAGTGAAAGGATACGAATATGAAAGAGCAAGATTAGAACGACAAGTAAGCGGAGAAACGATTAAAACAACAGTTGGCTGAAGCACTACAAAATGCGAATGGATTCCAAGGAATGTCCAATCAAAAAGATATAAACATGGAACACCAACGACTAGTATTGGAAAACTCTATTAAAGAGCACGAGCAAGTCGTACAGAAGACGCAACAAGAAATGAAACTGTTGAAGAATTGTTATGAGGAAAACGAGAGAAACCTCAAATGAGGAATTACAGACTTACGAGCGAACAATTCAGCTAGAAGCTGAGGTAGAGAAACTAACGGAGAATTCAGATTATCTCGCCTATTTATTAGAAGAAGAAATGCAAGCCTCTGCAGAAGCGAGAGAAGAAACGAACCGACTACGAAACAGACCTCCAATGGTATTATTAACTTTTTACCCGATTCTTCCAAAGAGAAACGATGAAGGTAATATAAAAGAAGGCAAAACGTGGATTTGAAAGTAAAGCAATGGTATAGAACGTAAAGTGTAAATCATGTAACAAAACGTGTAAAATGTGTAAAAGTAGGAAAATGTAAAAAAATATCCTCTTTAAAAACGAAATATTGAAAACGTCATTATTTTATAAATGAATCTTATTAAAGAAATATATCACATGGAAGAAAACAATATTACTAAAGAAACGAATAGTACCGAAGAAATTATTATATTGAAAGAGAATGAACAACTTCAAAAAGAGATCCGACAAAAACAAGCTGAGATCCAGAGAATCACCAACCAAATGAGATAAGAAAGAACACTAAAAAATACAACCAAGGCCGAATTTCTAATAGTAACAATGTATCTAGCTACGGAACGAGAATTAAATGAAAGTCTAAGAAAAAAAAGCGCAACTTCACACAC
This sequence comes from Schmidtea mediterranea, assembly GCA_022537955.1. Classification (NCBI taxonomy): domain Eukaryota; kingdom Metazoa; phylum Platyhelminthes; order Tricladida; family Dugesiidae; genus Schmidtea; species Schmidtea mediterranea. Next base: position 117,566,439 of record CM039680.1, read on the forward strand.
GTGAAACATTGGATAATTACTGGAAAAACGAACCAAAACGATCAAGAGAAATAATTGCAAAAAATCAGGCCTGTATTGACAAGTTAGTAAAAGAAAATGGAATGCACTACGAGAAGAAAGAGTTTGTACAAAAGGAAAATCGAAATCTGACCAAAATAATCAGACGTTAACAACACGATATGCACCATATTAATTAAACTAAATTAAATGATTTTTTAATTTACTTAGATTAATAGTGTTTTAATAAGATGTGTAAATTAGTGTTCTTTAAATATAGAATTTATTTGTTGAATAATTGAGTTTGTTAAATTTAAAATTTCGTTCAAGCGCCTTTGGATTTCATTAAAAACTTAATAAAAGTTATTCAATTACCAGATACTGAAATATGAATAGCGATATTGGATCTGATTATGAACTATTTTCCGATAATAATTCAAATAATAGTTTATGGGAAAATGCTGAGTTTTCTAAGGCAAACAAATTCCACTTTATTAAGAAATTAGATAAAGACGATTCTTATGAACAAATTCTCATTCCTGGTTCGAGTTTTCCTAAAATGAAAGTAAACAATTGTGAAACCAATTTGAATACATCCAATAAAATTGAAAGTTGCGTTATTAAAGATTTCAATACTTTATTCTCTTTGGACAATCAAATAATTTCTGATAAAGTTTCATCTTCATTGATTGAAGAAAAGCTCCAATTTAATTCACCGATATGCAACAGCGAGTACTGGCTCAAATTGAATGTTGGGCAAACATCTTTTATAGGAAAATTCCAAAATTCTCCTCTTTGCAAGCCGTCCTATGATTCTCGAACTAACACTTTGTTCGGTTCAAAAATCGTAGTAAAACATCAGTGTTAGAAATTCGAAAAGGCAACTTGTTGAAATATATTATTACAGTCAGGTATAAAGCTATGAAAATGAACAATGTAAAAATGTCGACAGTAAATTACAAATGAAACTGATGTTTCTGCATTTCTTTTATTTAAATGAAAGAAGCATAATTTTGAGAGTCATGGATAAGCATGAGTATAGGAAGCCGGATTTGGAAGGAGATTTAAATGATCGCTATATTTCGGCTTATAATTCTTTCCATGTTTCTTCAACATTTTGTGACATGGTGAAACTACACAACCTTGTTGGTGGCAAATATTTTCGTGCTAAGATCAGCTCGTATAATAATGATGAGATACAAACTATAAGCAAATCAAGTAGACTTCTGCAAAATGAAATCATGATGCTTTCAAGTCTAAGTCTTGAAAATATTATTAAATACTTTTCATAATGGATCGAATATCAAACTACTTCCCGATCAAACGAGAAAAATCACTATCAAAAAATGTAAAAATAAGAAAATTCGAGAATTACAACGACAATTAACAAAGCAAAAATCAAAAATCAAAGATGTTAGAACAAACTAATCAATTCAAAGATTTACAAAATAATTAATTATAACCTTGGCTCGAAAATACGAAGCTACGTATTATTAACAACAATTATGGAACAAGAAATTAAAGCAGAGCCGCTAGAGGCAATAGATGATACGCAAATGAAAGGCGAACATCTCGAAAGTAAAGAAAGTACCAAATCAGCATTAAAACAAAAAGGTCTAATCTTTGACGACGAAAACAACCCTAGTAAAGATAGGACATGTTTATCTACTTCCCAATAAATCATGAAAGATAAGAAAATTGTATATAAAAGTCGAGAAGCATAATCCCGATCTATTACAATACCAAAAATAAATTACCACAAGATTTTCTAAAAAACCAAAGTCAAATCAAATCAACAATCCAGTCCAATACAAAACCTAAATACAGATCTAATCAACTAAACAGTCATTATCTCTACAACAATAACCTAATCCAAATCTAATCCACAAGAAAACCGAATATCAAGCAATTCAACAACCGATAAAATCAAGAGAACTAATCCCAACAAAAAGAAATCCTGCCGATGAATGGCAAACGATCATGATTATGCAGAACAATATTTTGATATTAAATATTATGATTTAAAAACTATCCTATCTGTGCTATAAAAATTTATTTATTCCTTTTATTAATTTTGGCATGAGTATGTGTTTATATTTATAAGTCACGACTGTAATCGTGCATAAAGGTTTTTTTTTACCTTATTAAGTTTTATTCTTATCTTGAGTGACCATTGGAATTGCGGGTCGCGATTTAAACTGAACTCGGAGTGTTTATGTTGCGAAAAAACTAAGATTTTAAATTATTGTTTATCTGGCACGACATCTGATAAAATTAGTACGCGCAAAATGCAAATGGACAAAAAATCATCAAATATAGCCTATTTAGCATTAAATAATACAAAAAATAGAAAAAAGAGTAGAAAAATAATTAAAAACATTTAAAAAAAATCGATAAACATTAAAGTTTAGCAAAATTAACCTATTTCATCAAATTGGCTCCAAATTCATCGAAAACACTTATATTCTAGAAAATAACTATGAGAATTGAGCTTAAAATGTAATTAGAAACTTTAAAAAAAAATCATGAAAATCTGACAACTAAAGGAAAAGGGATGAAATATGGTAAAAAAGTGTAGGCGTTTTCTTTTACCCCATCAAAAAACATGCGTGTAAAACCCACCTATATAAGTCGATGCCAGATCGACATAATTAATGCTATTTTTCTGAAAAGAATTTAAAAAGTCAAAAAACTTTCTAATAATTGGAGAACCCTAAAAGTGAGGAGTTTTGTTTATTTTTATTTTTATTATTATTATAATTCATGTTTAAAACATTTATGAAACAACTTTTATAGGATATTTAGGATACAATTTTTGAATGAATTTATGAACTTTTTTTGCCATGCGTATGCAGACTTTTGATAGTCGAATGTTAAAAATTTTTAATAATATGTTTTAATCGAATTGTTTTGGTCAAAAGTTTTTTATATAAACTTAGATTAAAAATATTCCCTCGTATCGACCAAGTCCATAAAAACTTCGTTTCCATGGTACTTGATCAATGTGGGATGCCTCATGATTAAATTTTCTGTATTCTCATGCAACCATAATAATTATTAATTTTGAATTAGTTGATAAAAATAACCGAATTTATTTGATTATTTATTTCTTATATTATTGATATTATTACTATTAACTGTTATCCCTAATGCTCAATTATGATGCAAAAGTGACTATGGCATGCAGGCAAGAAAGCAAAATTAATGTTTCACCAACTAGTCTAAAACTAGTACTTCGGTGTGGAAGGTACCCGTAGCGAATGGTAGTTCGCTGGGTCAGATCTCCTCTCCAAGAACCTCAACATCAAACCATCAGTAAAGAGCGAATGACCATGAGGAAGGAGCAAATATTATATATGTAAAGAAAGAAGAATAAATGAATGACGAAAGAAAGAAGAAAGAAGAATATCATGAGAGTGTGTGAGTAATCTTCAGGAGTACACCTGAAAAATGAATAAATAAATAAATTAATAAAAAGAAAGATATGGGTGTTAGTAATTTTCGCAGAATGTAAAGAACAAAAGAAAGAAGAACCTAGACAAAAGAAGGTCCTTTTTCAGGTATAAACACCACATGACTATCATTAGTGACAAGACCAGGAGTCAAAGAAACTATCAAATTAAAATTTCATTGTCACTCATATTTCAATAATATTATAGATTTCCCCAGGTAATTTTATAAAATAAATTCATAGATAAACAAATATTAATAATGATTCGTTGAATTTATTTATTTAAAAAAAAAAAATAAAAATATTTTTTTTATAAAATTTTATTTTTTAAAATCATCATCAGCATCAGCAGCAACTGTATCGGTATCTGTGAAAATGACTAAGAAAATGACTCTAATACCGAATTAAGCGAATTAGATCGCACTATCGCCGTTTAAGTGCCATTGTCATTTACGAGATCTAAGAGAAAATTAAATCTTGGATTATTTTGCAAATAATTTTTTGTTTATTCAGTAATAAAAATTATATAACTTATATATTTAGGAAACCACAGGGATCATATTATTCATTTTAGAATTCTCTTGCTGGTTCTATTACTATGAATCGTTTAATAACTAATAATAATAAAATTCGATTTGTCGTTGAAAATTATAATATTTTTATGTGATCCTAAACTTATTTTATTCATTTATTCTATTTATTTTCTTTCTTATAATTTATTAATTCCACAAATTTGAAGCTATTGACAAGGAGATAGACCTTCAAAGTTTCGGAGAAAACCAAGACACAAAAGAAAACAGTTTCTAACAATGAAAATCGGCAGAAATCTGCTATAACGAAAAATGAGAGAAAATGAATATCATACACATCTGATTTTTATTTGTTTTATTAAAATTGACAATTTATGCTTAATTGTGTTGTAAAAATACCATCTATCAACCTCACAAAAATTGAGTGAAATCTTTAAGCTTCAAACGAAATCACTAAATACTTTTGAAATTCTGTTGTTATTTAGGCAATTATGAAAAGTAAAAATTTACTAAATTCTAAAGTTATCATTATACATAGAAAAAATTACCATTGAATCAAAATAAAGATAGTAAGACTAATTAATCAATTTATAAAATAAAAAGAAAGAATTTCCAACCTTTTCTATTGAATTTTATCCAGATTGAGTGCATTCGTACAAAAACAGAAACTAAAATTTCCAAGTACGATCGATAATTATGAATTTTGTTCTCACCGAGTTGTGGAGTTGAACAATAAAATCTAAAACTTTGGATTTGAGATATTGAAGGAGAGGGGTTGCGAACTTCATGTTTTTGATAAATTTTTTGTTTAAAATGACATCATTAGGACCCTTTAAATTTGATAAAATTCAAAACGTTTATCATAATTTCACCAACCATTATACTTTACCATAATATTTACATTGACTTTAAGTAGTTTTAAACCAAATTCATTGTTATAAAATAACATTCCAAATACGATTATCGATTTGAATTAAGACCACTTCTAATTTATTTTAGTGCAACAAAATAATAGTAAAGTCATAGACGTCGACAGATTCAGACGAGACGTAGCTCACTAACACAACGAAGCCCTAAAAAGAGTCAACGAGCCGAATCGATGATCCGAAGATGTCGTCGGATGGAGGAGACCTAGACTCGGCCGGAACAGGCAACAAAATTGAACCAACAAAATGAGTCATTAAGAAACCAATACACCAAGGTGATGGTTGAACTAAACAAATTAAAGAAGGAAAATCACCAGCTAAAGTTGAAAGAGACGATAAGGACAGAAATTGAGCACCACCCCAGCACAGTTTTGAACATTTATCCAAATATCACCTGGCCCATCTCAAACTTCACTATAATTCACACTCAAAGCAATCCTGCTCCGCAACCAAAACCGAATTCAAATAGAAAAACAAGTTTGAAAAAAGAATTTTTGTGATAAAAATAATCTATGATACTAAACCTATTACCTACAAGATATATGATTTAAAAGGAGAAGAAATCCTAGGACGAATGTATCAAAGAGAATTACAGAAAACTAGTTTTTAATTACTAATTTCTGTATTCCAAGCTTTAATTAATTTACTCTTATTATCATCATCTAGTTTTAATAAAGTATCAACAAATCATCCTCCTCCTTCATACTCATCACTATCATAATAATCACTATTATAATATACTTTCCCACCTTTCGGATAAAGAAAAATTCCACCTCCCATAAATTATTTTTCCTTTTTTTCGAATTTAAATTCAATGACTATTTTTTAATATTTAAAAATAGTAAAGATTTTCAAATGAAATTCAAATCTATTATTGATTCAAATAAACCAAAATCTGTTAAATATAAAGATAAAAAAGTATTTGTTACAAAAGAAAAAATAAAACAAATAAAAGATTTAGGATCTAAACAAGGAGAAATTCTTCCATTAGATGCTTTATTACCATTGATTTTCGGAGGTTTAACTGCAGCTGCAGGAGTCACAGCTGCAATTAAAAATGTAAAAGAATCTCAAAAAAGTAAAAGAAAAAACAAAAGTAGAAACTGAATTCATTAAATCCAAAACAGGTTCAGGAATTGTTTTGGATAAAATTCAATCCAAAGCTCTTACGAAATATTTACGAAATTTTAAGAAATTCTGAATTAAATAATCATTTGAAAATGATGGGAAAAAATTATATTAATATTGAAAAATCTAGAAATGGAATATTCTTAAATCCATACGAGAAAAAATAGATGATATTCTTCCAATTTGGAATAATAATTTAACAAGATTTAATCACAATCCTATTCTTCCAAGATCATTTCAAATGTTGATTATTGGATCATCTGGATGTTGGAAAAGTGTTTTCTTAATGAAAATGCTATTATACCCGAATTACTTGGATTATAATAATCTTATAATATTCAGTAAAACAATTCATCAACCAGAATTTCAATTATTATATCATGGATTTAAAAATCATTTATCTTAAAAATCATTTATTCTTAACATTTTCTAAAATCAAGAAAAAATCCCTGAAGAAATGAAAATTTCTGATTTATGTGAATCTTTTCCTCGTGATACTAAAAATGAAATCAATGTAACAATGAGTAATAAATTCTCAGATATAATTCATTGCTAAAATCTTAATAATTCTCAAAAGAATTTAATTGTATTTGATGATCGTGTTAATGATAAAAACCAAGAAATTATGGAGTCTTACTTTACAAGAGGAAGACATACCAATTGTTGTTGTATTTATTTATCACAAAATTATTATGAGCTTGATAGACGATCAATTCGTGGAAATTCTAATTTTTTGTTTTTTCGAATTGAATGAAAAAGATCAAGATAATATTTACAATGATCAATTCTTAAATATTATAGATAAATCAGATTTTAATAATTACAAGAAACATTCAGTACTAGATATAATTATATTGCTTTGAATTCAGATACAAAAGAAATACACTCTAAAATAATTTAAGTAATAAATGGATCAATATTCCCAAGTTATTGTTTCAGATCCAACATATAATAATATTAATACTGCAGCAAGTGATTCAATTAAATATTTGAAAAAATTAGAAAAAGCAAATGAATTATGGAATAAAAATGTTGCTAATAAAAATAAAGTATTTAGTTTCTTAGTGAATCATAGACAATAATTAGATTCCATAGAACCAAAAATAAATAAATTACAAAACTTTAAATTTAATCTAAATAGAAACGCTTTCAATTTACTTAGAAGTCAACCAATATTAGTTGAAACAATTATTAGTGAAGGAGAAAAAGAAGGAAGGAAATTAATAATTGAAGTTCGTTTTTTATTTAGTGAACAGTTTTTATATTGTTTAAAAAATTCTCATAAATTCTTACTCTCTTGGCCGAGAATCGTGGCATCTACATGTTGATTGTTGGAAATACGGAGAGCATCTGCCTTAATTGTTGGCCCTGTGTTACTTGATTGTTCCTTTGTCTTTATGGTTGAAACGGTCCTCTTAGTGTTCGGTGTTTTCATAGTTAATAAATATCGACCAGTGTCTTCACGTTATTTATAGTGGCCGAACGACTCAACCTATCTTGATGATTTATTTATTGTTGTTTGGGTGAATCTAGTCCGATGTGAGTTGACTGGATACTTTTTAGTGGAGCGTTATTTGTATAAACGATATTGGTCTGCCTACCTTTCTAATATCATTGTAATTGTACTACTCATTACTTTCATTTGTATTGTTGAATATACTTATGGTTAATGTTCTCGTCGTTCTAATTTCCGATTTTATGGTTATCTTTCTCATCCCGATGGTTGTTATTGTCATCCATATTGTTATTATTGTTGGGTTTATGGTTTCGTTAACCTTGACCCAAAATACAATATTTTCTTGCCCCCAATAGTTACCCGTTGCTAAACAACGTTGGTAATGTAACCATCGGAGTTGAGATCGCCAAAGATGAGCGCCATGTCGGAACTGCTCTGGCCCGACCTCAAACTGTGTTCAACGCACTGCCGTTAGAAAGCCTATGTGCGATTTCCTTCCTTTGGTCCCATGTTGGAATATTTTCACCCTTTGAAGTTATCTCTTATTGTTAGGTTGGAAACTCATACTCGATTTAGACATAATAACACTACGAAAACCTTTCTCGAAACATTTATTAAGCATTACAAGGTGATTGTCTATATTTGAGATTGCATACCTCGAACCTGAGCCGCCCGCCGTTTTGCGCGCTCAGCTCTCCCTGGTCGGTATTTATTGGGTCTGTCCTTGGGAGTAGATAGAGATGCCGAACCAGCTGTGCCGGGGCGAACACTAATGGATAAGTCACCACGGCCCCCTCGTGGCACGCCGACAGTGCTGTTTCCAGGCCCTTAATTTGCGTTCTTAGATTTTGAGTAAGTTGCCGTTCACCAGCCCATCCCTTTTGTGCCGCCTCCATCTTCTGGTAGATGGTTTTCATCCGCCTCGGTTCGATCCAAGTTCCTTTGACCTGCTGGATCTCCCGAGTGACTTGTAGGAGCTGTTGCTGTAGATTCCGGTTGGTAGCATGGGCCCTGTCCAGCTCCCGTTGCAAGATGGGGAATTGACGCCCTTCCATCTCTGAAAATAATAAATTTTAGTCAGAACAATTTCTACAGTTGTAGGAAATGTATCATTTCATTGCTTATCACTAGGTCGTCGTCGGGTATTTATGACTTAGCCTCTGATTTACTGATAAAACTAATGGGAGGCTAATAACAACATTAACGTGATGCGGAAATTATAGGAATTATTCCAATAATTTAATAGTGGAGAATCAAAACACGAAGGTAACAAGATTTATTTAGCTCATGGGTTAATAAAAATTCATAATGTCTCTACTTCCTCTTCGTACCATATCGGTTCTTGGCGTATGGATGCTCTCGATGAGTTTCTCCCCTCATCTCGCATCTCCCTCGGCAGGATGCGTCGCGGGATTACTACGTCCATATCCGCCATACGTTCCTGGAGCTTGGGATCATCCAGCTCGTATGAAACATTATATCGAGGGGCATACCCGTCAGTGCTGTGTATCCTGCCGCCGCGATGTCCGCATTGACTCTCTGTAGGTACCGCTTGGCTTGTTCTATTTGACGGTTCGTCTCTGCTTGATGTGTCTCGAGGCGCGCCAGTAGGTATTCAGCCTGACCTCTTATCTCCCTAGCCGGGTTGCGTCCTGGCTATCTCTTGATCGCCACATACGGGAGATCGATCTCGTCAGAATCTATTTGTGTGCAGGATCGGGTTTCACGCACCGGAGAGATAGAAAATCACGCGTCCCACATCGCCTGCTTACATCTGGCAGCCGAGTGAGCGAGGAATCGGGCTATTACTCGGGATGCGTCAATCCACGAGTCGCCTCGAAAATGATAAATATATTAGTCACCAATTGATATCTGGCGTTTTATTCATTTTGATTGTCTAGTTTCGGACTTGGGTAGGTCAACATAACTCGTTTGGTTGCGGTACTTCTACGTTATGGGTCGAAAAACTCTTGCCTATGGGTTCTATTCAAGTAATGGTTTTCCAAAATTTTTTGCAGTTTGTTGGTAGTGGCCCGGAGTGCGCATACGGTGTTGTTCCATGGGGCCCTCACTAAGGTTAACTCTCCTATCGATCTTGTTTCATCTTGGGTTAACGAATTATTATTGATCAACCTTTTATTTAATGAAATGAGTAAATTGTGCTCTACCAAAATTCACTCGAGGTAATAATGTTTAATTTCTCATTTTTTATCTTTATAAATATTTCTAATTATACTCATTTAATTTAATAATTTTGTTTTAATAATCAAGGCCTCTCCTCTACGACTTCCAAAAATCTGTGCTAGGTAATTATTATTTAAATATTTCGTACTAATACTCATTAAAGATCCAAACCGACTAATTTTACCTTTACAATTACTATTAGCTTATAGTTATAAGATCTTACCACTTGTTCCTTCTAGTATGAATACAATCTGTCCCTCTTATGTCTATTAGCGTACGTATTCATAAATCATCGGCTGTTTGAAAAACGCTCACCGGCATGGAATTCATTTAACATAATGTAATTTATAAATATCGCTTTGACCAGTAATATTGGAACTCCTTAATGAAGATTTAGTTCAGTTATTACGGCTCTCACTGATAGACTGTAATTTGATTGAATAATAGCTTGGTTTTGCTGGTAATTTACTCCAATTTCATTCTGAGTTCGATAAATCTCTAATTTATTTATGATAATAATCTGCTTCATTCCCATCTAATAGATGTCTTGTTAAATTCCAATAGTAGTTTAATGAATCCCTAAGCTAAGCCTAATAAAATAAACATTTAATTTAATCACAATAGCGATTTAATGAAGGCTTAATTCAATCATAATAATAATTCTAATAACGATCTACCTTTATCGCAATGATGATTCTAATAAAAGTTTCATTTGGTTCTAATATTACTTTAACAAAGGTCTGATTTAATCATAATAATAATAATCTAATAAATCTTTAAGTTAATCATGATAACAATTTAATAAGTTTAGTTCAAGCACGATAGTAATTTACTTTATTTTTCATTACAGTTGCGAATCGAAAAGTAAATCTCAATCCAAAAAAACGTCTTCGATATCACCGTGGGTCTGCCTCAATCGACTCCTGACCTCCACCAACGACTTGCAATAGTATTTCGGGGTTTCTACGTTCTCAGGGATTAATTAAAGTTATTGTATGTCATTCGGCACTTGCTCGGTAAATCAATCTGTATCACATTCCCTTTTTTACTATTAAATTCCTGGTAGGATACTCCAAGATTTTTTAAATAACACGAATCGATCAACTCAATAATTATATTTATACTGTTAATGAGAGACTATCATAATTCCTTGCTTATTCTCGTTAGTGGGTCTTCACTGGTGATGGCTCGTTGGTTGGATCACGTCTGTGCTACGGCTCGGTAATGAATTAATATTATGAAGAAAGATTTTAAAATTACCCGAACATGGTGGTTTGCCGGCGCTTGCCGTGTTAGGCTCTTCATATTCTATGTTATTCTATGTTATTTTGTCGAATGAATTGTGGTCAAGTAATTTGTATCTTGTTTTTAATATATTAATAAATATTTATCTTTTTAAAATCGAACTTGTTTTTTATAATTAATTTATTTGTCGAAATTTTTCCGGCCCACAGCCAAGACACATCACAAGTCAGTAAAATCAACATACAATTCAGATTCGTGTAAGTGCGTGGAATATCGCCAATGATCTGTGCCCGTGGAGACCCGGCGTGCGGAACGCAGGGATTGGAACGTCAATATTATTCCATATAGAAGAAAGGAGAAATAAGGAAGGGGTCTTTTGGCTACTTCCTCGTTTCTCGTTTTCTTTAAATTCGACCTAAATTATTTTACACACGGCTCAAAATCATCACATAGAGTAGTCCAGTGGGCACTCATTAAATATAATATGAACACAATATGCGCCTAAGGCTTAGTAAAGGGGAATGGCACGGGGAAAATTAATATGAAATTATTGCTATGAATTAACTTAATAAAATCAAATTACACTAAATTGAGAATTTCTAAATTATTATTTATTAAATCACATACCCTAACAAAATAGAGAATTTATTCCGACATAAATCCATACGACTATCAGAGACATCTCCTTTTGTATTTTTTTTTGATTAAAAACGTCGGCCATAAATTAATGTAGATCCCGTTTAAACCGAATCAGCCTAAATTAATAACTAAATTGAAATTATAGAATAAACTGCATTATAACGCAGATTCCCAACCTACTTGAATAATTAAATTAACTAACCCATCTGTTTCGTCCACCGTTATTTCGTGGTAGCGTTACCGAATAAAGTTACGAAACCCGTTTCTTGATATTCATTCCCTTAAAAATAAGGCAGTTAATTTTGATTTGAATACCCAACAAGTCCCTGATTTGTGATCACCAACTCGGACCCATGTACGATATTCCATAAATCAATGAATCCATTATTCCATTGATAATCAAATTTTAGACTCCAAGATTGAGGGACGAGAATAATCTCACGACTTTTCCAACGCGATGATTTCATATATTAAATAATAAAACGAAAGAGTTGGAATATTCCTGAAAAGGTAAAGGTGTTAATAAAAATATAAATATATTAAATAAATTAGAGTTCAATAAATTAGAAGTAGATTGGAGTTAACGTGGGAACACCCACCGTGACATCGTGAAGTTGACGATGGGACGAGTGAGTTTTCCGCCGTTATTGTCCAAAGAAATAAAATAAAAACTTACAAAATTACCAACGTCGAATGTCCAAACATCGGAATAGGTAATAAATCTAATTGAACAAAATCGAACGGATATCGAAAATTTAATTATTTATCCATCGTCCGAATTCCGTTCAATTGATTCAACCAACCGGATGTCGACGACCACGCAGAAAATTTCAATCAATATTAACCTCAAACCAGTTAATCCATTCAGAAATAAAAATTTATTTTATGCCGATCATGACCGACAATTTGGAATTTCCAACCAAAACGCCCGACGAGGAAGCAGCAGCAGCATCGGGAATGACCATGGAAAGTAAGATTATGCGATTAGATTTACAAAATTAATAAATATAATAGTAAAAATCATAATCAATGTTGATAGTCATAATAAATATAATAATGAAAATCATAATCATTTTGATAGTCATATTAATAAATATGCTAGGAAAAAAAAATCATTTTTGATAATCATAAACGTAATAACATAGCAAAAACCAAAATCATTTTTGTGATAAAATAATGTAGAAAATGGATAATCTCTTTAATAAATGGAATGGAATCATCTCGTAAATATAGGAATTAATTTTTTGATAAAATGAAATAGTAATAATATGGTACAAATCATAATGATAATCACATGGAATAAATAGTAGAAATTATAACTATCCTATAAATGTAAGGATTATAATCATCTTTATAAATGTAATGATACAGTAGAATTATAAGCGTATTAATAAACGAAATAATAGAGAAATTTATAAGGATAGTATAATTAAAATCATTATATAACACTAAATGTAATTATCTAGAAAAATCATAGTCGAACTCCTTTATTCTTGTTTGTAAAGCAAGTAAACTCTTATGCTAACACCCCCGATTAACCGTTCCCTAGATGCAAAAATTATTCTAATATCCCAACGACCCTCATTCGATTCCCTTGTATTAACCCTAACTAAAGTAGTAGTGATTGTTGCAATGCCGACCATCTACTTGAGGTTTAGTATCTACCCTTAATGATTTTTATTTTTTTTGTAGTTAGTCCAATGAATCGCCTACCAATTTCCCTCGCAGATCGATGGAGATGAGCCTGGGCTCAATACAGACAGGAGAAATGCCCTGAGTTTCCCCCGTCGAAGTTCCTCGACAGGAACAATCTGGGGCTGGGAACGTCCACCCAATGGAACCCGACCGAAGAGATCTATCGGCAGGCCCGGCAGCGATTGGAAAATCTGGAAGCACACCAGCGCGACGTGGATCTACAGGTGATCCGAGCTCGCCAGCACCTGGCGAATGTAGAAGAGGATTTGCTGGCGGGTCGGATCGCCGACATTTATTGGCATCCCCAACAAATCATCCCAGTCCAGACCCCACAAACCACTGCGGCCCGAGCCCGCAACACAAAGAGACCGACTATGTCGATCTCAGGCTATACACCCAAGGAGTGGGTAGCGAACAGATTTCCATGAAGGGACAGAAACCTAATCTCGATCAATGACGATTCAAAACAATTGTGTTCTCTTAGTATTTTGATTTGATTGTTGATAATTAAAACTAAATTTGTGAATTTTCTTTGTTTTGTTTGACTAGAATTTTCGTTATCTTTAAATAATTTTATTAATTTGTTTGAAATAAGTCTAACATGGCGCGATTCCACCCTAATTGTAAATCACCTTTTTATTTAATTTTATTTTTATCAGTCATGGAACCCGCCCAACTATTACAAACGGAATTATCCCGAGCCCAGCAAGCCAATAAATCTTTATACGAGCGAATAATCCAGCTCACCAAGGAAGTTCAGCAGGTGAAATCTACCTGGGTGGATCCGGCAAAGCTCAAATCCATCCACCAACGCCTCACAGCCGCTCAAAAGGGTTGGGCTGAGGAACGCCAACTCAATCAAAATCTCCGGACGCAAATCAGAGGATTGGAAGTCGCCCTGGCAGCCAGTCGTGAAGGGGAGGCGAAACTTACCCGCTAATCTTCGCCCCATTTCAGTTGGCGTACCGGAATTCGGTCAGCAATCCCCCACTAGCAGTGACTCCATCGGCAGTGCCGCCAAGCAATCACCGACCGGGACGCAAAGAACGTGCCCGACGCCGAGCTGCACGCCTAACAAACCAATTGAGCTAAATGGTTCAATATCGTTTTGGCCCTGAACTAACTGGCAGATATTTTCTATTGTATTTAGTTTTCATGTTTTATTGAATAAAATTGTAACGGTTGGTAAACTAAAATCAAAGCAGTATGTTGTGAGATGTAAATAATATGGAATTGTCGCCGAAAAATCGTGAGTATTCGCACCGCGCCACCGGGACATCGTTCCATCCCTACCGATCAACATGAGTCTGATCTTGAACTTTCTCACACAAGGGACATTGTAAAGCGAGCATAGGTCTTCCAACGACAGCTCGTTGAACCCGAGGGTTATCCGGGCAATTACAGTATTAGTAATAATGCTCACTCTTTGCGGACGATCCACCCACTCGAACACATTTCCAACGTTGCCTAGCAACGGGTGCCGAGTGGTAGTCAAAGTAATATTTATATGGGGTTACCGGGGTAACAATAGGATGGTTTAAACAAATAGCGAACCCCAGTAACCCACCAATTGGCATAACATCATGATTGCCATAACATTCGAACCTTCCCCACACCGACACCTCCAGCAGAGCTCTCATGAGGTTGTCCGGGTGCGACGTGGAAGAGGTTTCTAAACACTTCTTCACTCACATTGAAGATGTTAACACTGATCTTCTTTGGTTAAAACTGATTAAAACGATTCTTTCGGTTCAAAATTCGATTAAAAATTATGTGAAAATGAATCGGTATATATACCTATTGTACGACCCTAACCTTGCGTGTTAAATTTGATTTAGTAAAACAAAACTTGACCTTGTGATTTTCTAGTATATTCTAATCTTAATCTTATTATTTTTATAATTTAATTTGACAATTTTCTTTTTAACTTTTAAATTGAATTGTTTCCAATTCAGATTATTTAATTTTTTGTTCTATTTTTATGGATTTTCCATTTTTTGTAAATTGTCAAATTTCGGTCAAATTTTCGTGTTCTCATGTTATTTTTATGTTTATTTCGTGCGGATCTTGTTGCACTTTGTTATTATTTTAATTTATTTTTGTGTTTTATAATTTTATATTTAATTGTTTTCTTTCTCATATTTTAGCAGGGTTAGTTGATGTTTTATTGGTCCGATTTTAAATCTGCATGTTGTATTTGCGTGTGTATTACCGATTCATTTAAACAGTTCTCAAGGCCGTTTGTGTTCTGGCCCAACATTATTATTATTATTAAGATTTTATCAATATTACTATATCTATCTACTATCATTGCTACTATTGGCATTGTTATTATTATCATCATCACTCATTATTGTCATTCATTATTTTTATGAACCTCAAAATTAACACTATTATTTTATTACATATTTATTATCAAAGGTATTATTATCAAGTATTATTATTATTATTTTGATTATTGTTCTTATTATTATTCTATATTTATCATATTGATTGCTGCTTTGGTCTAGATCTCAACCATATCTAATTTTATTTAACAGTGGGTCGGTGCTGACTCGTTTCCGGTACCTAGAGCTATTTGTGGGTTTATCACTCCGTCGGATTGTTCAATTGCAATTTTATTTTCTATTATCATTATCAAATTTGTTGGATGTATTATTATGGTTGTTCTAATGGAGTACAAATTTTTAACTTCCGAGAAAAATCTCTTGGACTACTTGATGTCTTTTGCCTCACGACATTATACATTGAGCATCTCGAGTTGGGTTAACTATGTGCATGATTGAGTAAACCTTATTTTTGTCTTCTATGCGTTTAGCTATTCGATTTATTGTTTCAGGACCTATTTCTTAATGATATAAATTAGTCTTTCAAGCGCTTGAATTCCTGGTTATGTTGAAGATTTATCAGAGTTCTAGTGTTCAGCGTTTCAAGAAATATTTGAGAGTACTGATAAAGTCCTATTGAGAGAAAAATCCTATTTGCTACTGTTGAGATTATTAATAACGATGCTATTTTTCTCTAAAGAATATAGATGGCGTTTAATGTGGTTTTCTGATCTCTTATTTTTACTGGGGTGTTTATATTTGTGCTTATTAATTTTGTAGGTACATTACAGGTCATTCGGGTTTTAGGTATAATTGGAATCTTCATATTACTACGGAACTCTAGTAAACTTGAATTTATTCCCACTGGCTTAAGCTCAAAATGATATAGTCTATTTTGTATTCGCTGCTTCGCAGAGTTAAGTTAAAAATTATTAACATTTCTAAAATTAACTTCGACCCTACCTATTACTTAACCTAAGTATAAAATAAAAATTACAAAATAAATTAGAACAACAAAATTCAGAACTAAATTTTATTTACCTCAAAATAAAATAAATTAAAAAGTTACCAAGAGAAGAAGAAAATTCCATCGAAATGTTCCGGAGCATGAACTATACATCCTAACTAGAGAAGTTTGAGGAAGATGCGACGAGAGAATCTGGAAATAAAATCAATGAAGTTAATTCTAAAAGTCGAAATGGGAAAAGAGAATTTCCTTACCCATATTAAGTTGCTATGGTAATAAGCAACTTGCTAAAAGAATAAAAACTAGGTTATTTGATTTTGACGGAATGTCTACGATAATAGACCGGACGGAATCATTCCTGATCCGTTTACAACTCTATTTAACTTATTTTCATGATATTTGTTTTCATTGTCATTAGGAAAGTTATTGGTATCATGCGAATTGTCCAAATATAGAAAGTTGGGTAAAACTACTATATAGGAAATAGTAAAGAGAGTATTACTAGTTATCGCTATTACCCAGGTATATATGTTTTTAATTATGACCTTTAAATATAACATAAGTATTGAAGTTTATTAAATGTACCTTTTACTAGTTATTCATCCATGATTTATATTATTGGTGTTGGAATTGTTATTATTAATGTGAGGAGTTAAAATTAAAATACTAAATTAAATTAGTTCACGATTAAAATTTGTAAAGTTTTAATTGAAACTTAAATTATTTTAAGATATTAAAATTGAAATGATAATTGAAATTTTAAAATAAAATAATTTTTAATAAAATTGAAATTCAAGTATGAATGCAATGGTATGTTGATATTTGGTTGAAATTAAAATTTAGAAAATGTCCCAAGAATATTTGTTTATATAATCAGATTTTATGAAATATAATTTGGATTTAATAGTCTTAGTAATTTATTTTGATGACTGAAGAATTGAATGTTATAGCTTCTAACATGGCGACCATTCCAACGGATCTGCTTATTGGAAGATTACTTCCAGAGAAATTCCACAGAGGAGATGACCTCGAATTATTTATCAAAGAATGTCAGAGGTTCTTTGAAATAACGAAGACACCAGTGAAGACACAAATGGTACTAGTTATTACACTTCTGGACAGGACTTTGATTGAAGAATATGAAGCCGCAGAAGGTAAAACCGTTGAACAGAAATTAAGAGCAGCTTTTCATCGACCAACGTCATTGATTGATGACTTAAGAGAAGCCTTGAACTACGAGCAAGGTAACGATTCAGCGGAAATATTTATAGAGAAAATATCAAAAATGACTAAAAAATTGGCCTCACACACTTGGAATGAGGAAGAAATTCAGAAATGTTTATTGACACATTGTGTAAGAGATAAAGAAGTCAGGAAAGAAATCGAAATGAAAGATCTCAAAACGGCGGAACAAATTAAAGAAACTATAAAGAAGATAGAAAAAGTTAACAAAGTTATTGAACAAGTAAACACGGTGAGATCAATACGACCTACAACTGGGGGAAGAACTTATAGAGATGTAGTACAAGTTGGAGCCACGAAGAGAGAAATCAACGAATGGAAACCAGAGACAAGAGTTAAAGTGATAGAATGCTGGACGTGTCAAAAACCGGGACACAGTAGCAGAGAATGTAATATAAAAAGAAGATTTCAATGTTATGCATGTGGTGTTGAAGGTCACATACGAAGAGAATGCCCAACAATCAAATGTCATAGATGCAATGCACGAGGACACAAAGAAAGAGAGTGCTACACAAATATGGAAAGACGAAATCAAGGAAGAGATCGAGACCAAAGGAAGATGTCAGGAGGAAGAATTCAAAGAAATACCTATCAACAAAGGGAAGATATGTATCAACCAAGGAACGTACATCAAAGACAATGGGGAAACCAACAATATAAAAGAAAAGATATTGCAGCTATCGAGTCTGATGATGAGATGATGAATACAAAACAGTCAAGCCAGCCAGACGAGTATAACAGGGAGAATGACCCAAACGAGCACGCTCCGTCAAACGGGACATTGATCGGAGCAATTTACTAAGTAAGATTGATTTCAACCAAAGAATGAATGCTAACGGTATGTGTAATTTAAGTATGGATGATGATTGTATGATTGATAAAGATTGTAGTGTTTTTGAACGTGATATTAATAATAATAGTAGTGTAGAAATTAAAAAGTCGAATGATAAGGAAAGTCAGAAAAAATTTAAAGAGGAGTGTAAAGTAAATGAAGTAGTAAAACACGAGGAAAGAACGATAGAGAAAATTTACAAATTCCTAAAGAAAAATGGAGACGTGTGTATTAATGAAATTGTAGAAGATACTAGAGAGCAGAATATTTTGTCAGTAGAAGAACAAAAAAGTCCAGTAATAACATATAATATAATGCAAGGTAGACCGAGTACAACACTGGATATCCAAGGGCGGAAAGTAGATTGTTTATTGGATACAGGAGCGCGAATTAATGTGATGGCTAAATCTGTAATTGATCGATTAGAAAATATCGAAATATTAGAAACAAGGGAATCGCTAAGATGTGCAAACAACAGTAGATTAGAAACTATGGGTAAACTAAACATCAATGTTAAAATGGGCAGAATGGAAAGAAATGTAACATTCATTATAGTAAAGAATTTAATACCAGAAATTATTGGAGGAGTAGAACTACAAAGGTTATTTGGTATAGAATTGAAATGTATACTAGAAGAACATGAAAAACGTAGTGATTTCATTTGCGAAATAGAAGCTAGATTTGGGCGGATTATAACGGATGAAGAAAGATTACGTCATGCCATCGACGTTTTAAAAGTTACCGGAAATAAGAGACTGCTAGAAATATTTCAGGCAAACAAGAATGTTTTTATGGCAGATAAATGGGACATTGGGTGTACCAATCTGATAAAACATAAGATCATCACGAAAGGAGAGCCAATAATGAAAAAACCGAGACGTCAGCCAATAAATTTGGAAGACAAGATTGAGGAAGCAATAAAAAATCTAGAAAACAACGGAATAATTAGGAAGTGCAATTCACCGTGGAACACACCTTTAGTTTGTGTATGGAAGAAAGAGAAAAAAGACATCAGGCTTTGTCTAGACTTCAGACAATTAAACAAGATAACAGAAAGACAAGCATTTCCAATGCCAAATGTAGATGAAATTTTAGACATCCTACACGGATCCAGATATTTTAGCTCAATCGACTTGGGAAATGCTTATTACCAAGTGAAGTTAGATAAAGAATCTCAAGAGAAAACAGCATTCTCAACAAAAGAAGGACAGTTCTGTTTTAACAGGATGCCGTTCGGTATTGCAGCGGCACCAGGAACATTTCAAGAATTAATGACGAAAGTATTGAAAGACTTGTGGAAAGATGGAGTGATGGTATATTTAGACGACATCCTAATATTCACAAAGACAGAAGAAGACCATTATAACATATTTGGAAAAGTCCTAGGGAAGATCGCAACAGCAGGACTAAGATTGAACCCCGAAAAATGTCAAATATTTAGAAAAGAAGTGAAGTTTCTGGGACACATAATAAATAAAGACGGCATACAAACAGATAATACTAAAATAGAAGCAATACAATCATTTCAAAAACCAAAATGTGTGAAGAATCTGAGGAGCTTTCTGGGTATCTGTAACTATTATCGACGGTTCATAAAAGACTATGCAAAGAAGGCAAGAGCACTAGAAAGTATATGCGGAAAAAACAATGAGAAAATAAGATGGACAGAGATGTGTGAAAAGGCTTTCGGGGAAATGAAAGAAGCATTGATAACCGCCCCAGTATTGGTATTTCCAGATTTCAGAAAAGAATTTATATTAGACACAGACGCGAGCTTCGATACTATTGGAGCAGTTCTCTCGCAAAAGGATGAAAAAGGACATGAACATGTCATTGCATATGGTTCACATGCGATGAGCAGCCACGAAAAAGGATACTGCATTACCAGAAAAGAATTATTGGCAATATACTATTTTTGTAAACATTTCAACCACTACTTATATGGTAAGAGATTCGTACTGAGAACGGACCATAAAGCTATTACGTTTATGGTAACAACGAAGAAACCAATAACGGCTCAATTCCAGACATGGATCAACTATTTAAGCAGTCTGGATATTAAAATGGAATACAGGAAAGGAACAAGCCATACAAACGCGGATATGCTATCCAGGAAAACATGCGGAACATGTGTACAGTGTATGATGGAACACGAAGACGCAAAAACCGGCAAAATTAAAACCAGAATATTAACAGTAACAGCAGAAGGCGGATATAACAAGTGGCAAAATGACAATATGGAGGTCCAAGAAATAAAGAATAAGTTAGAAAATAAAGATTGTAAGTTCATAATGGAAAACAACACGGTACTAACTAAACAAGGTAAAATATGGATACCGTCAGATAATAGACAGAGGATGATAAAAGAAGTACACGTATTGCTGTGCCATGCAGGTGCACAGAAAGTAACAAAATATATCCAGAACAACTGCGACATGGAAAATCTAGCAACGGAAGTAAAAAAGGTAATTGAGAACTGCGAAAGATGTCAGAAAATGAAAACGATAACAACCAAGACAAAGGAGGAAACTCAAACAATAAAGAGTACAGAACCATTCGAGAAGATATATATGGATATATGTGGGCCATTGAAAGAAACGTTCAACAAAAAGAAATATATTTGCGGAATCATTGACCACTATAGTAAATACATCTCATTAACGGCCATAAACAAGCAAGACGAAAAAACAATTAGTGAGACGTTATTAAATAAATGGATATTAAAGTTTGGAGCGCCAAAAGAACTTCATGTAGATTGTGGGAAGAACTTTGAAGCAAGAAGCATAAAAGAACTAGCAAAGACAGCTGGCATTGAATTAATTTTCTCAAGCCCATATCACCATAACACGAATGGTATTATTGAAAGACAATTCAGAACAATCAGAGAGTACATTAACGCGTCATTGAATGAAGGAGGAAGGAAAAACTGGGCTGATATAGTGCCAGAAATAGAATATACGTTAAATGCAACAGTTCAAAAAACAACGGGAGTAAGCCCAGCAGAGATTATATTTGGGAGGAAGATCGACAGAATGAAATGGTACTCGAATAAAGAAATAAATAGAGAAGATATGGAAAAGAGAATAGAGGATAAAACACTAAAACCAAAAATAAGCAAAACAGTGAGAAATTTTGAAATGGAAGATGTGGTCTTGATCAAACAAGAAATTCGAAATAAAGACGATGCAAGGTGGGAAGGACCGTACAAAGTGATAAAGAAAATACATGAACGGAGCTACTTACTTAAGGATCAAAATGGGAAGATGGTAGTCAGAAATGTTGAGAAGATCAAACATTTTAAAAAAGGGGGATGTGAGGAGTTAAAATTAAAATACTAAATTAAATTAGTTCACGATTAAAATTTGTAAAGTTTTAATTGAAACTTAAATTATTTTAAGATATTAAAATTGAAATGATAATTGAAATTTTAAAATAAAATAATTTTTAATAAAATTGAAATTCAAGTATGAATGCAATGGTATGTTGATATTTGGTTGAAATTAAAATTTAGAAAATGTCCCAAGAATATTTGTTTATATAATCAGATTTTATGAAATATAATTTGGATTTAATAGTCTTAGTAATTTATTTTGATGACTGAAGAATTGAATGTTATAGCTTCTAACAATTAATATTGCAATAATTATCAAAACCTTCATTACTATTATTATTATCATTAGTATTTTTATTATTATAATTATTATTATGATTAGTCACATATTTATTGTTACCATTATTATTATTATTATTAATATCATGAAAATTGCCGTCATTATTATGAACCTTGTTATTGTCGTCCCACTAGAATTAGACTAGATCGCTAATAGTATCATTATTTTTATTATTATCATTATTATTATCATTATTATTATTATTATTATTATTATTATTATTATTATTATTATTATTGTTGTTGTTGAGGTTTTGTCGGTGAATTCGAATAGGAATTATTGTCAATCTGACTCCAAGCGTGCTTTTAAACAACAGTAATGAACTCCAAACGATATAAACTTTATTCATTACTACACTTTATCTCCACTTTAAAATGACACAACAAATTATCTATCAATCACAATTTGGTGCTTATTACGACTCTTTGTGAAGAATAGCACTTTTCGCATCAATTGAATTTCACAATTACTTGACTACTTCGGTGGGTTTCGGAGATCGCTAACTCTGATTTGGTTGCTTTGCTTAGCTTTGACCTTGCTTAACTTCTGTTTCAAATTTCTCTTTAATTTTTTTCTGTCTTTCTTTGTCTTTTGCAATTTTTGTTTTTTTGATTCCAATTGCACTTCCTTTTTATACTCCGTCATCCAATAATACTTACTGATGTCAAATAGAATTTCTGATATCTTTCAACGCTAATTCCCTTTCGGCCTCTATAATCACTGACAGCTGTCCAGATAAATCATTTTTAGAGATGCCCTTTCCCGAATTCCCAAACAACATTTCTTTCCTTATCTTGAAAGAGCTTTCGAAATAACGTGCAAATTTTCCTTTTGTTTTTGTTTTCCTAAATTTGCAATTGTTAATTATAAATGACCTTCTTTTATTTAATTGTCTGTTTTTATTGATTTTCTCTTATTTCCTTCTCGTTATTCGACATTTCTTTGTCATTTCTTTTTTATTAAGCTCCAGAACCACATATTAATCACTTATCATTGTTTCCCCAAATCATTTTACTTGTTTATTAATTATTTTACTCTATTATTTAGGTATCCTCAACATTATTATTATTATTATTATTATTATTATTATTATTATTATTATTATTATTATTATTATTATTATTATTATTATTATTATTATTATTATTATTATTATTATTATTATTATTATTATTATTATTATTATTATTATTATTATTATTATTATTATTATTATTATTATTATTATAATTTTCGTCTTGCTGTTATTATATTTATTATTATTATTACTATTATGATAATCATTTTCACTGTTACTACCTTTGACGTTAGTGTCATTTTATTATCTTCATTATCAAGACTTCTAGTAGTAGGGTAGACTGGGGGAAAGTGGACACACTTTCTGCGAATCAGCCGGTGTTAGCGTATGTTATTACTTAGGCTTACTGATTTTTTTGGCAACAATATCTATCTATTAGTAACTTATTTTCTGAAGTATTTTATAGTTTACTCCAAACCTGTCTCATAGAATTTATTTGTCAAAGCCAAAAAATGGAATGGGGTAAAGTGGACACATCATGGGGTAAAGTGGACAGTCCCAGAAAAAAGATAATTAGTAAGCACTAATGAGAAACCGTTTGTCAGTCACTGCAATTATAGCATAAATCTGATGCAAAGCACATTTCACATGTCCAATTGTACAGCCAGGACAACAAAACCAGTCAACTGATGAATTGGAATATTCTTCATCACAAACTACGCAATTGTTACTTGTCCTTGATTCTTTCACTGAGACTTGCTTTGTTTTTTTAGAATGATGTTGACTTGGAATACATCGTTTTGAACGCTTTTTGGGTGGTTGGGGAAGGTAGCCATGTGAGCCATGGTTCACTCCTGAAGACGTTGATGGCACATTTTGAGGTAATGTGCGAAGATGACCTTGGGCAGATCCGTGCATTGGAGATTCAGCATTCGCTTCATTAAATGAGGACTGTGGAGCTTGTCCACTTCCACCAGAAGAATGTGAGTTATTGCGTTGGGATAACTTCATCATCATAGTTGGGGATGTGATGTGAGCGATGTGTTGCTTTAAATGAACTGGATTGGGAGTTTTACGAGGAGAAGGAGCGATGATACGAATTGCAGTCTGAGCTGGAAGGTCATGAGATTCGTGAAGCGTTGACGATTGCTTTGTATCCGTGACGAAGTTTAAAGCCATCTGAAAGTCATTATTCGTTGTTGGATCACGACATGGAAATAGCCCACAATACTGAAAAGCATCAACAAGGGGTGACCTTCGTTCAGTAAAAGCGGCCCATGTCGGATTGAATACTTTATAAAATTCTTGTCGACAAAGTTGCACTTTGCTATTATTTCTGAGGAATTCAGCTAAATTAGCAGACCACTTGGACTTCAAACCTTTATTGAAATGAGTGTCAAGTGGCTGAAGGCGGTGGGTACTGTGAGGAGGAAGGCACACTAATTCGATTCCGACTTGACTGCAATACTCAACGGCTTGTGCAGATACATGCGACTTGTGGCCATCTAAGAAGAGGATAGCTTTCTTTCCGATTTCGTGATTGCGATGACATTCAAAATGCTGCAGGAATGAGAGGAAAATATCCATATCGATATATCCAGATCTTGAAGCCATTAAGCGAGTATTGGGTGGATAGTCTGAGGACTGGGGAATGTGTTGTCCTTTGAAGATTAAAAATGGTGGTATATATTCACCATTGGCATTACAACAAGGAAGGAATGTAGTTAACGTCCCACGTTCACCCGTCTGAATTTGTTGGATGATGCGCTTACCTTTTTCTGCCAAGACCTTTCGTGATTTATTTGGGACAGATGAGAGCCCAGTTTCATCACAGTTATATATGCGATGAGGTGAGGAAGAGACTCCTGCATTGTTGAGAACTTGACTTGCTTCTTCGTAAAAAGATGTCACTCGATGTTTGTTAAATGCTTCCGCACGAGAGGATGACAGATTTTCGGCTACACGCAAGGCAAGCTGTGGAAAACGTTGCTTGTATGAATACCACCATTCATAGGATGCAGTTTTATCTCGAGTCCATGTTTCTGGCAATGTTTCAAGCATTTTTCTCCGATGGAGGACCTTTGCAAAATGATAGGCAGCTTGTCGAAATTTATCTATTGTTAAAGGGAAACCACGAGAGCATAAATGCATCACTCTTTCCAATAACACTTGTTCTTGGCTTAGTGTCAGGATAGACTTCTTACCCCATTTTTCCATGTTTCCTTCGCATTTTCTTCGCAGCGTCGAGCGTGGAATTCCAAACTCTTTTGCTGCTGTTAATAATGGCATTCCATTTTGGATTTCATTGACTGCTTGAAGGAGTGATTCTTCGGAATAATTGTTTGTCATATCCGTTTTTCTTGTGTATTTTCGAGGCATTTCTAAACAAAAAACAAATAATTTTAGATTTAATTTCACCAAAAATATCCAAAATAGTGTCAAAGTGTCCACTTTACCCCAATTCAAAAACAACAACTTTAAAAACTTTTTTATCATATGAAACAGTAAAAGTTTGTAAATCTGAACATTTTCATTACAACTTTATATAGCAAATTATCAAATAATACCTTTTCTTGCTGATCCAATGATGAATTACACAATATTGTCTGCTAAAAATGTCAGCGTTTAAAAACACTTGAAATTTCACGATACTTTTTTTGGGACTTTAATGTGGAAAAACACGACTTAAAAGTTATTTGTTAATTCAATATTGATTAGTTTTAAGTAAAAGGGTATCTATAAGTATATTTTTAGCGCATAAATAGTTGTAGGCTAAAAAATTTCATCGGTAGCATAGATTTCTTTATCAAAACAAAATTCGCAGAAAGAGTGTCCACTTTCCCTCAGTGTCCACTTTACCCCACTCTACCCTATTATTAATATCGGACTAGTTACCACTATCATGTTATTGCAATAGCCATTATCATAGTTCTATATATCGGAATCAATATTATTAGTAAAGTTAAAGTTATTATTATTTGACACTATGGTTTACGATTCAGTGGGGGACAATATCTCCATCGCTTATTTTTCATTGGTCCTAGTTATTATCAATAACTCAAACCTTAACATGCTCTCAAACCGTGTAACGATATACCTAGAAAGATATCACCGAGGTTTTCTTAACAATAAAATAGCGGGACTTGTAAACCTAATAGTTTTCTTTACATTGACTCAAATTATCTGGGATTAAGATGTGGACCTAGGTGTCCCCAACAATGCTTCTACTGCATTGGCAAGTGTCTTGTGTACGAGTATTGTTGTAGAGACCCTCCCAAAAATATAGCACAGGGTAAATTCAGTCTCCCTCATCCCTTCCATCATTCAGATGATGCGATAGATTTTCCAAAAAGAAGTGTTATGATGTGAACTCAAATACAAATTTAAAATTAATTTTCGAATTATTATTAATCAAACATTGATAAAGATATGTTTTAACTATTCACTGATTCATTCTTGTGGAACAAAATAATCAACTAGCAGAAAGATTTCGCAAAGATATGGCTAAATACTATCAGGAAGCAATGATACAAAATCAAAGAGCCGAAGCTTTAGTACGCCGATGCCGGCTCATTGAACAAACCCGGTTAAGGCCAGAAGAGGTTATTAAGTTGAGGGCCGAAATAGATAACCTGCAGTTAAAGCTGGCTCAAAAAGAAGAAGCCTTGAAACAAGCGGAGCAAAGAATCCGAGCGCAGGACAGTGAAATAGCTGAATTGAAGTTGAAAGACGAGATCCGAGCCGGACTTGTACGGTGATGGCAGTCGGAAGCCATCATCATTCGAAATGTGATGGGAAAAGATATCGGGGTGAAGATTACCACACACGAAAGTTTACATCATTATTGAACATTTGCTGAAATACCATTTCGCGGAAACGTAACAAGTAATACTTTTGAATTTTTATATGTAAAAGTTTTCGATAACCAATGTTTTTGTCATTCATTATGTTAATTTTTTTTTACTGAATTATAATTTGTTAATTACTATTTTAGTTTTTTTATGCAAATTTTTTTGATTTATTTGAATTTTTTTTTGCTAACAAAAATAATATTATTCATCATCGAACCCAATCTCGATGGAGTGGTATCATTTTAAAATCTTATTTATAAACATGCAAGTCAATAAAATCAAAATTAATCTTGACCGACTACGAGAGGTGCTAAACCACGGACTGTAGTGCCTAGGAGGAAGAGCAGCTGTGAGGACGGTTGTCAGAACAGCCCAGAGTTTTCCCCCGGTAACCTTATCGCCTGACCGTCATGATGACTGAGAGTGGCCATGAGGAAGGATTAAAATCAATTCACATAAGATAAACACGACTAGTTAAGGAAAAGGAAAAATTTAGAAACCAGAAGAATGAGAGTAGACAACTAAAACACCGACTCGAAATCACTAGGAAAATTCGAAAATCCGAAAAGCTAAATTGAATCAATAGTTCTAAGTGTAGACTACAATAATTGAATATACAGAGCTTAAATAAAAATCTTAATCCGTTTCGGTTTCGCAGGAACTCTTCATGGAAAAATCGTTTAGAGATCCACATAATTTACATTTACTTCTTCTAGCGTTATAATTGTTAAAATAACAACACATCTTCACCTTAATACCTGTTGGCGAATAGGGTGGATTTTTATTTATTTTTTCTAGGGTTTTTGTGCATCTACCCCCTAAACGCCATCAAGATTATTATCCTATCCCTCCTATGTACCCATGGTGATTGCCATGTTGTTACTGTACATAGAGGTTGAAAATTCATGAGCAGGTGAGCTCCATTTCTAGAACTACTCCTCATGATATTTTCACTTTCGGGTTCTGGACTGCCGATGGAAGGTCTTACGTCTTTCTCTTTCTATATCCTGGTCCTTACTCGTCTATTCCTACAATTTCCATACTTATTTGTCATCTTTACCCGTTATTTATAAATGAATCCTTCAAAAATTTTGGCAGCGTTCCTCCCTTATTTTTTGGTAAATTTCCTGTTTCATTTATTTCATAACGGTATCGACTACATTTGTCCTAGTTTACCTTTATCTTTCCCTATATTAAAACTTTGATTAACAATTCCTTAACTCCCGGTACATTTCCCATGATTTTAAGTAGTTACAACCCTCTGCGATCACTTCAATAAAAATTTCTCTCTTCTGTCACATTATATCATTTCAACTATTGGAAAAATACTTTCAACTTTACATTCCTACACTATCCTATCCTTTCCTACTTGATTTTCTGATTAGTTTTCTGACAAAGTTTAAAATTTTCAGTACAAAACTCCACTCCCCCTTAACTAAAGTCGCACTTCCCGTGATTTTAATTTCTACTTGCCCCGGCCACTTTTCAGTAGCCGCTACGAGTTGTACAACGATGCCCTGCGTGGAGGTCCTGTGCAATTGCCAGACCCTACTGCGGATTACCGAGGTATCAACGAGGCGCAACCCACGAGCACAACTAGGGAACTCAATTCACCAGCCGGCACGACATCTGTCCCATTGATGGCTATTGAGATACTTATTATAAATAAGATTTTAGTGGGATTTGTCAGTGGCACCAAAAGATTCCACGACCATCCAGAATATAATCAAAACTTTAACACCGAAATATATATTTATACAAGAAAACAATACTTACAATCCACAGTCATGCAACCAAATTGGAAAAATTGGCATAAATTGGCATAAACACTTTGTCTAAAAATGACTCACGGTTCGTCTAAAAATTTTCTGCCTGACTAAAATTGTCTAAGAAAGTCTAAAAATTTCTAAAAATTTTCTGCCTGACTAAAATTTTCTAAGTCTAAAAATTGTGAAAATGACTGCTGTATATATAGTATTTTTGTGCCTGTGTGCGACCAATGGGCGATTTTTCGCCATTTTTAGGGCTTTTTAATTATTTTATTTATTTCGAAATATTTTTGTAATTTTTTATATATTTTTCTTTATTTTTTGATATATTAATATTTTATTGATAGATTTTATTTTTATTATTATTTTCTTACAATATTATTTTTTAACCCCAATATTTTGTTTTCTGGTCGCCTCTTGTGCCTGTGTTTTTTCTAAACCTTTTTTTGCAAGGTTTTGGCAGTTTATTTTATTTTTCGTATGTTTCTTTTTGCATCTGTAGGTTTTTTCCGGATTTTAATTAATTATTTGTTTTATTTAATTTTGTTATATTTTTATTTTGTTTTAATTAATATGTTTTATTTTATGTTACAGCAGCCATATTGACAATTTCCAAACGACATTAATTATTTTGTTTTAACTTATACAATTTTCACCTTTTTGTTTAAATTGGTTTTGTAGTTTTGTTTTAATTTTGGCTCTGAGCCCAACATACCAATAAAGTTATATATTAGATCGTAAAGAAATGATTCCGACTCAACCCCTCTTAACTCGAAATTGATCTTCTATAATCCCACATTGTCAATATAAACCATTATAACTTATTACCAACGCTATTATTAATATTATTACAATCATATTATTATTATGATTATTATCAAGATTATTATTATTATTATTAATATTATTATTATGGTTATTATTATTATTATGCTTATTATTATTATTATTATTATTATTATTATTATTATTATTATTATTATTATTATTATTATTATTATTATTATTATTAACATTATCATTAACCTAACATCTTTATTATTGTTATTGTTACTATTATTGACTTAATACTGTTATTTGATATCATTGCTATTATTAGTATTACTATTATTATTATCAACTATATTAACATAATGATTATTATTATAAATATGAATATTATCTTTATTATTGTTATTGACGACATTAGTAATACCGCATCATTAATATTACTACTACCAATATTACTATTACTAACAGTATCATTGTTATTATTATTATTATTATTTATTATTATATTATTATCACTAGTACTATTATTGATATGAATATTATTATTGGTATTGCTGGGTCATTACTATTATCGTGGATTGTATTTGTTAATACTGTTAACGTGGTTCCCGATTTCATTATTATCAACAGCGTTGTTATTACTATTGTTATTATTGTTGATATTGTCATTGTTATTATATGATTATGTTTATTAATTACAAAATTTTACCAAATCTAAAGAATAAAAGAAATAACGATCAAATACCTCTATTACAATTTATTAACATAGGGAAAGTTGTCTAAAATTTCATAAATCATATATGTAAATAATTAAATTACAACGGGAAGTTTTTGCATTGGGATAGGATCGGCGAAATCGGAGAGTTCTGAAATTAAAGATTAATGAAATTAATTTAAAATAAAACTACATACCTCAAGGAAAGTATCCATGTTGTTATAGATTTTCCGAGTGAGCCTGACAGCGGTGGAGAACCTGAAAAATGTAAAAATATTAGTTAAAAGTAAAAAGAAAATCGATACCTACTTTTACTATAGAAATTGAGAATTGTTTATTAAGTTGCCATGGCAATAAGTGGCAAGCAAAATGAAATAAATTCAGGTAATAAGACATATACTTGAATAACTTCCAAACCATTAGTTTTAATGGTTAAAATTGTTGGGCCAGCACACAAATAGCCTTGAGAATTGTTTAAATGCATCAGTAATACAGCACAAAAACCCAGCACCAAGATAACTTAAAATACAATATACAACACCAACTAAACATTTTAAAATCTGAGAGAATATAAATAAATATAAAATTAAAAACATAAAAGTAAAATAAAATAAATACAAAATGCATCAAGAACCGCACAAAATTTACATAAAAAATAACATAATAACAAGAAAATTCGACCGTAAAATGACCATTTATATAAAATTAAAAATTAATGAATTAAATGAATAAAAATAAAATATTTTTGGATGAATAAATTTAATTAAAAATGTTAAAAATAAATTACCAATTTAAATTAAGAAATAAATAAAAATTTAATTTAGATAACACAAATAATTTCAAGGTCGAATTTTGTTTAATCGCAATAAAAAGTAACACGCAAGGTTAAGGCCAAATTATAGGTATATATACTGATATGATTTGACAAATCTTTTTCTTAATTTTCAGTATTGATTTTCCGTCGTACTTTGACACTTGATTTCAACAGTTTTACTTTGGATTAATATATTTACCGGTGAATAATGGATTCATTGATCGATGTTTTATGGATTATTACGAAGATATATTTATGAATTTTAATTTGATGGACTTTTACTTTGGATTAATATATTTATCTGTGAATAATGGATTCATTGGTCGATGTTTTATGGATTATTACGAAGATATATTTATGAATTTTAATTTGATGGATGTATCTGGTAATTTAATTTTGGTTTTAATAAATTATTATAATGCATAAATTAATTTTTCAAATTGTCGAAATTTTTCCGGCCCACAGCCAAAGACACATCACAAGTTATTAAAATCAAACATATTGTTCGAACCATGTAAGTGCGTGGAATATCGCCAATGATTCGTGCCCGTGAAGGCTCCGGCGTGCGGAACGCAGGAGTTGGAACGTCAATATTATCTGTAGATAGGGAAACTTGGAGGGTAAATGAGTAGTCCTTTGGCTGCTCCTTCATCATCCGTTTCCTGTAAAATTAACATAAATTTTTAACAACAATCGGCTCAAAATATCTAACACCGAGTAGTCCAGTGGGCACTCATTAATTATGAAATGAACATACATAGATCTTAAGGACAGAGAGAGGGAATAGGTAGTGGGGAATATTGCGAAATCGTTGCAACAGTTAAAATGAATAGCCATCGGAAAAAGATTAATCCGAACGACCAAAATCATGAAAAATAATGTTTTTAAATAAGAATTAAATAAATTATGTCAATTGAAACGGAAAATATGGGCGGATCGCTGCTCAAATTTTCCGAAGTAATTAAAATACTTGTTGAAAATAGTAAAGTAAAAGTGGAACGCGTAAAATAAGGGCGGAACGCTGCTCAAATTTTCCGAATCGATGAAAATACTTTATCGAAAACTGCAGAATAAGGATAAAACCGTTAAAATAAGAGCGGAACGCTGCTAAATTTTCGAATTTACAAAAATACTTTATCAAAAACCGAAAAATACAGATGGACTACGGATAATGTTGTATATCAATAAAAAAATTTTAACGCTGAGGAATAAGGACGGATCCCTACAAAATCTTAATAACAATAACGATAATGATAAGGGTAATGGTGATAATAATAATAATAATAATAATAATAATAATAATAATAATAATAATAATAATAATAATGATAATAATAATAATAATCATGGTATTTGTAGTAATGATGATAATAATTATGATAATAATAATAGTAGTAATAATCATAGTAGTAATAACAATAAATATAATGGTAGTTATAGTAATAAAAATAATAATAAAGGTAATAGTAGTAACAATTAAGAAAGGTAATATATATAATAGTAACAATGATAATGCTAGTAATAATAATAGGGAACATTGTAGTTATAATAGGGATAAGAGTAAGAGAGCTAGTGTGTGAATATTTAACATAACAAAGGGTGTACAGGCCAAAGAATAATCATCAACACGGACGACGATAAGAAGGACTACGGGAATGGACATAACAATGAATGATATGAGAGTATAGGTTAACCTTTGAAAGAGATAGGAGAATAATGGGACCTAAAAGTCGAAATCGAGCACAGGCCTTCTATCGGCAGCTCATTGAACCAATGGATCGTTCGGTCAATTATAGCATTAGCAATAGCGCTCACTTTTTGCGGACGATCTACCCACTCGAACACAGTTCCAACGTTGCTTAGCAACGGGTGCCGAGTGGTAAGCGAAAGAATATTTGTATGGGGTTGTCTGGGTAACAACCATATAGTTTCAAAATATCAACACCCAGAAACCAACCAAAATGAATACGGGTGATATACACAGGGAAGCTTTTACTCGCGATGAGGTTAATCACAGTAAATAAGTTGGAATTTTGTGAATTTCTGTGTGGTAAGTTAAATGAATTAGTTTTAATTTTTAACGTTAACAAAATAAATTTTTAAAGTTTTGAAAATAAATCTTGTTAAGAACATTTGGAATACATTTTATCATCTTAGGAAATAAAATTATTAATATTATTATTACTATTATTGTAGTTAATCTGCTGATGATTATTATAAAAATATTTATTATTGTTAACATAATATCATTTGTTGTTATCATAATAATAATTATTATTACTTGTATTGTCCTTATTATTATTTATTGGGAAAATTATTATCATTATTATTATTACTATTGTTGTGGTTATTGTTATTAAGGGTTGTCAATGTTATGATATTGTTTTTTTGATTATTAGATGACTACTCCAGTTTTCATCGTAACTTTTCTTCATTCTACGGTCAAACGAAATTCGCCGTCACATACTGTCCCACGAACTTGCTGTACCCCTAAAATCAAAAATAGGACAACATACAATATATAGGGTCACTCCCGGGTGATTTGATAGGTGACACCGTAACGCGTTAACCCTGGAAAAATTTGCCGTATTAACCTATAATCCTTGATTATAATAATATCATTTCCACTTGTCTACCAGATTAGTAGTTAAACCTTATCTTTCGTTTTAGTGAATAATCACCAGGCCGATTTTGAGAAATTTAGAAAGGACGTCGCCAGGTATCACGAATAGGCGATGAGCCAGTCCCAGCGGGCGGAGTCCCTCGTGCGGCGTATACGACGCATGGAGGCGACGTGGATCCGGCCGGATGAAGCTAAGAAGCTTCACCAACAACTTGCCTAAGTCAAGAAGTTGTATGAAGAGGAATTGACCCTATCCCGATCCCTCAAAGTAAAAATACCGACCTCACTACTAAACCAACGTATGCCGAAACGGAATTGTTTCCGGCAATCGATATGGAGCTAACGGAGGAAAGGGCCTCTACCTCGGCACCTCCTCCAAAGCCGTTCCCGGGAATAGACGTGCCGACTCGGAAGTGACCGCCGCCTTCTAAACCTCGACCGGGCAAGAATGAGAGAGCCCGAAACAGAAAACTTAAAGAAGCCCGTCTGATGGGGCAATTTGCTAACATCTTTGACTTTATTTGATATTCCTTGTACATTATGCACCTTTGTGATCGTCTATTTATGGTTAAATCTTAATTCTGAATAAATGTATTAATTTAATTTCTTTTCATGCATTCACATTGTTTCAAGGCCATCGAAAATAGAGTTAGAATGGCCCTTAACGAGTAGGACAATAAACCTTCTACCGTAGTCCGTGAACCCCGGAGAGTTAGGGCATTAGCAGTTATTGTAGAGGAGCTCACCTTTTGCGAACCTTCCACCCATTAGGGCACAGTACCAACGTCACTTGTGACGGGTGCCTAGTAGTAATAATTGTTATGCGCGTACTGTATGGGGTTTGTAGCCGCTCCCTTGACATTCATATAAAATTCTTCCCCAGAAGTACCCAGCACATATAACTGACCCATTCAAACAAATTCTCAATATCCTTTGTTTTGGCCCAGCACTAGTTACTGTATAGTTTTAATTTTATAATTAGGAAAATTTTACAAATATTTTAAAATGATATATTTAATAGATTAAATAATAAAAATTGCAATTAGAACATAATTTATTTATATTAAAGCTAAAATCATCCAGAAATTGTTTATTAGAATCAAATAACAATTTTATTTAACTCTGTTCGTTTAAATATTCCATTTTAATACGATGGCATTTGGGTTATATAGTATTTTAGAAGTTTGTCTTTTATTTTTGAATGCTATTTGTGTTTTAAATGAAGAACGATTTCTTCAGAAAAGTAAAATTTGTCCATTACTTAATATTTTTATTTTATACTGTTAGTCGGTTTTGGATCAAAGAGATATAATTTTAATGATTCCCCAGGTATGAAAATTCAAATTTATAATCTTATTCGCTCAATTAGAACTGTTACGAGGGGTACTTTTCATTTTATTTTTAAAATATATTCACCTTTTAACAGGTCCATTGATTGCAGTCAATATTACAGTTATAATTTTCAAATTGCTTTTAGGATGAGGAAGTTAAAATTGATTGAAAATTGTTTGTAAATGAATTAATTATTTATTAATCATGTGGAAATTACTATTCTATATAGAATAAAATTTATGTTAAAGTTTATTATGGTCTATGAGCAATTTTTTATGATATTTTTACATTAAAAATAAAATTTCATTAAATGAATTTGTCTTATTATTAATAATGATTTCATAGGTCTCCTCTTGATAAAGTACTGAATTCCTTGTTTTCAACGGTGTTACCTTGCTTTTCCTCGTGTGCTGTGACTTGTAACAATGGAAAATCTGCTATTTTTTTTGTTGGTAAGCCTTGTGGACGATTTTGACATTTTTTATCACATTTGTCTCTATATGGGTTAGGTACTGCATTAACATTTCCTTTGCCTAATGATGAGCTGAAACCGTTTCGTGATAAACTTCTTTTTTTCATACTCGATGCTCTTCTAGAAAATAAGTATTGAATAAGGATTTTTGTATTAGATATTTTTATAAAAGTTTAAATATAATGTATTAAATATGTATATTGAGTACAAAAAGATAAAATGTATTAATTATATGCTTAAACACGCGCTTGTCTAGCCCAGGCTTCTGCAAACTTTTTAAGTTGCGCCCCATTTTCAACATATTTATTTTTGGCGCCCCCGACTTAATAAAAAATTCTGCTGACGCCCATGTTTGTAACACTATTTATAATGCATTGAAAATTATGATTCTCTTCTTCGAGCTTTCCTTACCCAATTTCTCATATTTTGATAAAATCCTAAGAATTGATTAGAATAATTATTATTAGATAATATTTCATCTAAATCAAATTCAATCTGTACAATTTTTCAAGAGTTTTCTTTCTTGAGGAACTAAGCTTAATCTTTATCTTTGTTATCCCAATTGATTTTAGTTTCCTTGAGATATTTCTTTTTGATGCTGATTTAAAACCACATCCTGAAATTCTTTTTGTATTAATGAATTTTTGCATGAGATGTATTAAAGATTGTTTGATTGACACCTGAAAGAACATTATTTCTTTGCAAGTTTCTTTTCATTTTTCAGGTGAAGATTTGAATCGTTCAGATTTTTCATGCGAAGATAGAATTTTCCTTACAGTTTTTCTATCCAGAGAGATTTTGAAATATTAGATATTGTTTGATTTCCATTTTGACTCATAACGATGTCATACATTTCTTTAGTGATATTTTTTCGTTGTTTTCACTATATTTTTTTAAGTAAATATATTTAATGAATAAAAATCAATTTATTTATGGATATATAAAATTGCATACATGGGTATATTAAATAGCATATATAGGGATATAAAATGCATAACCTTGTAATATATAAAGTAATAAATAAATTTAATATAAATAAAGTCGATTTTTTTTGGGGCGAGTTGTCGCTATTTGACTTACAGGAAATTTCAAAACCCTAATATTAATATGATATATAATTATGACTAAGAATAATAACTAAGACTTGAATTTATTTGTTTTGTTGAACTTTAAGGTTAAATGAAGAACTGAATACTGTAATCATATGATCATGTTGAATTCTATCTTTGACATAAAGCTCCCTTGTTTTCATTCTCCAGAATGAAGGCTGCCATCTGTCGTTTCTGAATCTTTCATTTCCAATGTTGGGCCAAGACACGATTTTGTTTAAATAAATCGGTAATACCCACGCAAATACAAAATGCAGATTTAAAATCAGACCAATAAAACATCAACTAACCATGCTAAAATATGAGAGAAATAATTAAATATAAAATCAAGAAACACAAAAATAAATTAAAATAATAACAAAGTGCAACAAGATCCGCACGAAATAAACATATAAATAACATGAGAACATGAAAATTTGACAATTTACCAAAAAAAGCGAAAGTCCATGAAAATGAAACTAAAATTAAATAATTTGAATTGGAAACAATTCAATTAAAAAATCAAAAATAAAATTGGCAAATTAAATTACGAAAATAATGAAATTTAAGATTAGAATATACTAGAAAATCACAAGGTCAAATTTTGTTTTACTACACCAAATTTAACACGCAAGGTTAGGGTCGTACAATAGGTATACATACCGATTCATTTTTACATAATTGTAATCAGTTTTAACAACTTAAATCAGTTTTAATAACCTGAATCAGTTTAAAAACTTGAACTCTCGTCTAACAATTTTTCCAGCAATTTTCATAATTTGATGTAAGTGGAAGAATGTTCGATACTTTCTCCATGTCGTACACAAACAACCTCGTGTGAGCTCTGTTTGGGTGTCGGCGTGGGGAAAGATTTGTAAGAATGTTGAAATGAAATATGTCAATGCTAATTATATCTTGAAATGAAGCTTAATTTTTTTCGAAATTTTTCCGGCCCACAGCCACTCACGCACCACAAGAAAGTAAAATCCACACAACAATTCAGGCTGTGTAAGTGCGGTTTATCCGCCAATAGCTTGTGCCCGTGAAGGTTCCGGCGTGAATAACGCAGGGCCTAAACGTCAATACTATCCATTATAGGGGAAATTGGGAGGAGGGGAAGTAGTCTTTTGGCTGCTCCTCCACCACCCATTTTCCTGTAATCTCAACCAAACTAAAATCATTGCACATAATGGCTAAAAATCATAAACATTGGGTAGCTCGGTGGGCACTCTTAAGATCATAATATTAACACAACTATCCTAAGGTCAAATTAAAGAGAAAAGAGTGGGGAAAGAATCGGAAATAATTGCTGTGTCTAAACTACTCTAACTGAATCTTAAATTAAAATAACGAAACAAGGCGATACGAAAAACCCGAGAAACTAATTGTACAAAATAGAGTAACCTAAGAAGCGTAGATAAAAAATTTGATAAATAACGAGGAAATCCCGTACTAAAACTATCGTCACGATATGCATAGCTTAATCTGACCCCAATACAATAATCCACAAGGTTAAACGCATAATGATAAACGAAATCATGGTAAGTAGACCTTTGCCGAAAATTACCAAAATTAATCGGAACGAGCACAATATTTAAAAAGGGTAATAAATCAATAACCAAAATTGCCGCCATCGCGAATTGAAATGTACATAAAATTCCTAGAAATGTTTAAACTGTTTTTTATATTTCCAACCCATAATGAGAATTTCCGACCCAAATAATTATTAAACATTTCATGATTTAACAAATGAAATTATAATTCACATCAGCAATAAATGATTATCAACGGCTTCATGGTTTAACAAATGAAATTATAATTCACATCAGAAATGAATGATTATCAACGACTTCATGATTTAACAAATGAAATTATAATATGAAATTATAACATCAGAAATAAATGATCATCATCGACTACATGACTTAACAAATGACCTCAATTAAACGCACAACGCATGAAATGCCGAATCGTGCCAGAATTATGAACTGGTCGAGGTGATTATCCATCGAGAGTCACCATTACGCTGCCACGAGTCGCAAATTTCCGGATCTAAGTCATCCGCGTAAAGGATAATAAAACGAGTATAAATTTTCAAGCGGGTAAGTAAGACCAACAAACTAACCGGCGAGAACGACCCAACGCCTGAGGCAAGATAAATTCCATAAGTCGATTTTTCTGCAGTCAACATCACTCCGTACAAAATCACAACTCACCACTCGCGCTAGATACACCATACGGCCATGAGGTGTAGACAATCCGTGAGAATAAACGTAATGAAACTCTATGAACTCTAGACTCATTTTGTTCCGAGCTGCACGGACTTCCCGTATGCTGACGAAAATTAAAACCCGACGACATTTCACTAAATCACTGCTCTAAGAAGTAGTCATAACAAGCCCTACACCGCGATATCTCTACACCGACCACGATTTTTCGCCAAAAAGCTGTGTGACTACTCCAAACCAAAGCCGTATCGACCGCGTATTAATTAAATTATTTTATTTAGTCCCATACGTATCATATAATAATAAATATAATAATTTCACTCTTCATTTAACAGACTCATGGGTGGACGAATCTCGGATTACAATGAGATTCCCATCTCACTACGCTGCCCGGTGCAGGCAGGCGATGTGGGATGCGGGATTCTCGATTTCTCCTGTAAGAGAATCGAGATCAGGTCGACAAGGAGAAGCTGAGGACATAGAGTTGCCATACGTGGCGATTAAACGTGAACCAGGACGAAATCTTGCCCGAGAGCTCCGAGGACGGGCTGAAGATATTTTAGCACGCTTGGAAGCCCACCAAAGAAAAACCAATAAGCATGTGGAACGAGCCCGCCGTTAGTTAGCCCAGATCAACGAGGACATCGCAGCTGGCCTGATCCGAGCACGGATGGGTATGCCCCTTCCTATGGCATCTTATTCGAGCTCGACGATCCCAGATTGAACTGGCCAACCCAGGCCATGAATGTGTACGTGCCGAGAAAAATACTCCCGCGAGAAATGAGGGGAGAAACCGAAACCTGGCGAACTGAGTAGGTTCATTCCTACGCACGCAGGCCATCGACGAGGAACTCAAGGAACTATTATAAGGATTCTCGACGTTATTGAATGTGACGAAATAAATATTTCTAGTTATATTGTTTATTCTTCAACATGAATTTATTATTTAAAATTAATAAAAAAACCCAACAAGTAGCATTAGCGTAGTCGGAATTCACCTTAAAACATCTTATTGATAATAGTCTTTGTTGTGTTGGGCTTAGAGCCAAAATTAAAACAAAAATAAAAACAAATTAAAACAAAAGTGAAAATAATGAAACAAGTCACTGTACATAAGCATGCACCGCAAGAAGATACCAAAAATTAACGAAAACACATATTAATTAAAACAAATTAAAAATATATAAAAATTAAATAAAAACAAATAATTAATTAAAATCATTGGGAAAGCATATAGCAGCAGATGGAAACATATGGAAAATAAAATAAACTGCCAACACCTTGCAAAATAAGGTTTAGAAAAACACAGACAGAAGAGGCGACCAGAAAAACAGAATATTTGGGCTAAAAAATAATATCATAAGAAATTGATAATAAAAATAAATACAACAATAAAATATTTATATATCAAAAAAATAGATAAAATTGCATAAAAAATAATAAAAATAATTTAAGAGTAATAAAATAATTAAAAATCCCTAAAAATGGCGAAAAATCGCTCATTGGTCGCACACAAGCACAAAAACAGTATATAAACAGCGACAAATTTCATTAAATCAGCATAAAAATCACTTTACAATCTAACTGAAATCCCTTTGCAAATTTTATTCTGAACACTTATTGAAAGTAAGGAGTTTTTGTTATCTTATCTTTTTCTAATTTACGTTAATGTAATCTTTATATGTTATAACAATTTGATGTTTATAATGTCTTTGCTTAAATTTTTCTATGAATTCATATGCTTATTGATTATATATATTCGAGTCCCTCATAAACACCTATTTATATACTGTATTTTCAATAGCTCTAGATTGAGCAGATCTAGGTCCGGCTGGTGGATTAAGTTCCCTAGTTGTGATCGTGGGTCGCGCCTTATCGAAACCTCGGTCGTCCGCAGTAGGGTCTGGCAAAATTGCACAGGACCTCCACGCAGGGCAACGTTGAACGACTCGCAACGGCTGATGAAAATCGGTCGAGGCGAGCAGAAATTAAAATCAAGGGAAGGGCGACCTCAGTTAGGGGAATTAGTAAAGATCGCATGGCGATCTCGTAGGATTGCATTTTTAAATCTCGAATTTAAAGACAAGGAAAGCAGGGTAGAAGTGATAGGAATGGGTAAAAGGGAGAAGTACTAGAATAATATCAAAATAAAGGAAATAATAAAAGTGTCAGGCATTTTTATTTGTTAAACCAGTGTATACCCAACATAAAATAAACACCAATTACCATCAATTTGTCCACATAGCCACTCTGCCTAGAACACTATGTAATATGGATTCTATTAGAACCACAGCACGCATAACTCACATGATTCACCATCAGGAAGAGGCGAATCGTCCGCAGAAAATAGTTCTTAGAATAAAAGTTGACAGAATATGAGAATCTCGATGGTAGATCCCCATAGTTTTTACAATCCGTATCCATACTGTAGTAGAGATCGAGGAAACAATCACGATAGTAGATAACTCCAATATCGTAATAATTCTGTAATTAGAAGAGATGGCCGTACCGATGTCAACTAGTTCTTGAGGTTAGCCAGCTATACGCCTGAGAATCTTGAATTTGACAATTAACCATGTAGTAGGAGTGAATAAATCCATATAATATACGCGAGAGATCAAGTCACCGCATGATGAGGCAATAACGAATATGAGTAATCGATAATTCCACTCGCCAACCATAACATAAGTAAATCGATAATCGGCACGACATTACGACTTACTATAGCAATTTTCACGCATCAGCAGTTCGATTAATATCAATGTAACTGACTGCTCCAAAAACGATCGACGTAGTAAAAATTAGAGTAAAATCAACCAACCATGCCGCTACCGACGCTATATAGCCCTAGTATGAGTTTTTGAAATTTACTGACTACACTATTGGTGGGTTACAGGGTTTCAAATCTTGCTTATCCTTCTAGTTGCCCTCGTAACGCCATACAAAATGATTCTGATCCACTTGGCACCCGTTGCTAAGCAACGTTGGTAATGTGTTCAAGTGGTGGATTGTCCGCAAAAATTGAGTATTATCGCTAGTACTGTAATTGCTCGGACAACCCTCGGGTTCACGAGCTGTCGATAGAAGACCTGTGCTCGCTTTTGATTCTTAGGTCCCATTATTCTCCTATCTCCTTCAAATGTTAACCTATACTCTTATATCATTTATCTTTATGTCCATTCCCATAGTCCTTCTTATCGTTGTCCATGTCGAAGATTATTCTTTGGCCTGTACTCCCTTTGTTATGTTAAATACACCCACATGATATCTTTCATCCTTATCCCTATTATCACTACAATGTTCCCTATTATCATTACTAGCATCATCATTGTTACTATTATATATATTACCTTTATTAATTGTTACTACTATTACCTATATTATTATTTTTATTACTATAACTACCATTAAATTTATTGTTATTACTACTATGATTATTACTGCTATTATTATTATCATAATTATTATCGTCATTACTACAAATACCATGATTATCACTATTATCATTATTATCATTATTATTATCATAATTATTATTATTATTATAATTAAAATTACTCTTATCATTATCGTTATTATTATTAAGATTTTGTAGGGATCCGTCCTTATTCTTCAGCGTTAAAATTTTTTATGGGTATACAACATTAGCCGTAGTCCATCTATATTTTTCGGTTTTTGATAAAGTATTTTTGTAAATTCGAAAATTTTAGCAGCGTTCCGCCCTTATTTTACGGTTCATCCCTATTCTACCGTTTTCGACAAAGTATTTTCATTGACTCGGAAAATTTGAGCAGCGTTCCGCCCTTCTTTTACGCATTCCATTTTTACGTTACTATTTTCGTTAAGTATTTGAATTAGTTCGGAAAATTTGAGCAGCGTCCTGCCCATATTCTCCGCCTCAACTCAAATTAATCTATTTAATTCTTATTTAAAAACATTATTTTTCATGATTTTGGTCGTTCGGATTAATCTTTTTCCGATGGCTATTCATTTTAACTGTTGCAACGATTTCGCAATTTTCCCCGCTACCCATCCTCTCTTTTTGTCCTTAAGATCTATTTATGTTCATATTATATTTAATGAGTGCCCACTGGACTACTCGGTGTTAGAGATTTTGAGCCGATTGTTATTCAAAAGTTTTGTCGATTTTGCAGGAAATGGATGATGAAGGAGCAGCCAATAAACTACTCATTTACCCTCCAATTTCCCCTATGTACGGATAATATTGACGTTCCAACTCCTGCGTTCCGCACGCTGAGTCTTCACGGGTACATA
Organism: Schmidtea mediterranea; assembly: GCA_022537955.1. Classification (NCBI taxonomy): domain Eukaryota; kingdom Metazoa; phylum Platyhelminthes; order Tricladida; family Dugesiidae; genus Schmidtea; species Schmidtea mediterranea. The sequence goes on from CM039680.1 coordinate 117,609,685, forward strand.
TCATTGGCGATTTTCCACGCTCTTACACAAATCTGTACTATGTCGATTTTGCTTTCTTGCGTTATGTGTTGGCTGTGGGCCGGAAAAGGAATAACAAATAATATTTTACCATAGCATTTGGAATAAAAGTTTCGATGCACTAAGGCTGTAGATATAAAATATTTATTCAGCATATTACATCGGCCACATACATTTGAAATTCATTGTATCCATTCCATAAAATTTACTTCGAAAATCCCATAAATTTAATTCGATAAATCATCCATAAATTCAATTGGAAAAACAAGATCATCCATAAATTCAATTGAAAAATTACCCACAAATTTGATTCAAAAAATTCATCCATAAATTCAATTGGAAAAACAAAATTATCCATAAATTCAATTTGAAAAACAAAAATCATCCATCAATTCGATCTGAAAAGTCATACATAAATCCAATTGAAAAATTACCCATCAATTCCATTCGAAAAAATCAATTAATAATATTGCACCAGTTGAGAGTGATCGTGTTCAGGCAAAACACTTACCCGTGTTAATTGCCTGAATGCACGGCTCTCAACCAGTTATACAACCAGTTATACAGTTCTGTAATGAAATTTTCTCTCCGAAAAATAAGACTGAAAATTTGTGAAAACACATCGGTATTTATACCTATAATTTGGCCTTAACCTTGCGTGTTAGTTTTACTGCGATTAAACAAAATTCGACTTTGAAATTATTTATGTTATCTACATTAAATTTTTATTTATTTCTTAATTTAAATTGGTAATTTATTTTTAACATTTTTAATTAAATTTATTCATCCAAAAATATTTTATTTTTATTCATTTAATTCATTTATTTTTTAATTTTATATAAATGGTCATTTTACGGTCGAATTTTCTTGTTATTATGTTATTTTTTATGTAAATTTCGTGCGGTTCTTGATGCATTTTGTATTTATTTTATTTTACTTTTATGTTTTTGATTTTATATTTATTTATATTCTCTCAGATTTTAAAGGGTTTAATTGGTGTTGTATATTGTATTTTAAGTTATCTTGGTGCTGGGTTTTCTTGCTGTATTACTGATGCATTTAAACAATTTTCAAGGCTATTCGTGTGCTGGCCCAACACTATCAATAGTTTCTTAATTAAATTATGTAACTAGCATTGCTTTACTAAAGTTATTAATATATTTCATTTTTGATATCAGTAATATTATTAATATCGTCATCATTAATTATTATCTTCAGCAGTAGTGTTATTACCATTAATAGTATAACCACAAATCCTTCAATTAGTTAACATTGATAATTCTAAGTTAATATTATTATTATTATTAATATCATCCTCATTATTATTATTAATATCCTTATATATTATCGTTAACGTTACCATTAACACCCTTAATCTTATTGTTTCCAATTCTACGAGTAACTAACATAGGTATTACCATTATTATCAATATTAGACGTTATTATCATTGACTAAAAATCAGTATGACCGTCCATCTGTTCCTCACCCCTGATGGTGTTTAGTAAATCAATTACCTGTATTATTAGCAGTCCTATGATGACTCCAACTGACGACGCAAATATTACTCTTAATCGTATTGCTATCATTATTATTAATCTTGTTTCTAGTAATATAGCTCAGGCATGCCACTAATGGCAGTAGGAGTGATTGCGTAAATCCTAAATGTCGCTATCATTAATAATCGTCATTATTAAAGTTATTAGGTTCCCACTTTTTTATCGTTAGCATAATCATCGCCAGGGTTATTACCCCGAGTATTGTTTTTGGTCGTGGTCATCATTGTGCTTCATAGCGCGTTTACTAACACGAACGAAACAGTCATTAGAATCACCAACGGCGTCTAGTGTCTGTTATTATTAAACTCTTTTTCTAACTGAAATTTTCCCTATCTTCGCTTCCGACAACTCCTTAGGTAGATTAACCCTCCTCTTTGTATTCGTCTAGAAGCAAATATTATCTCAATGTCAAACGTAAATGAACTCCCAAGGATTCCCCGTCTCTCCCCATCCATTATTGCAATTCGTCAGAAGTTAGAACAACTAGAAAGCGATAATGAAGCCCTCCGAAACAAGTACAACCGAGTAAAAGGTACATGGACCTCCCCCGAGGCGGCAAAGAAGCTGTACCAGAAAATAACTCGCCTATCTCGAGCTCGGGATGAGCTGATTACCGAATCTCGCAGCCAGCGAGTATTAATAAAGGAGCATAGCACGACGCTCCGACAAATCTTTACTGATGCCGAACTTCGGGCTCGCATACCTGGGAGCATCTGGGCCCGCAGTTTGAATATCATCCCGGAGCAACATCTCCCATTAGAAATATCTCGCTCGATTCACTCGGTACCAGCTCCTCAAGTCGCCGAACCCCCACAAATCTCCGTGGTCGAACCCCATTCAGGAGCGGCCCGACGACGACCCAACCGAAATCGTCGTCGTCGCGAGCGTCGCCGTATGGAAGCAAGCCTCCTCAGATCGACGGAGCCAACCAGTACTCCTTATCAAATCAATGACCTGCCACCCCCTATCAGGAATTCGAATTCCCTGATCTCGATCCCGATGTGCTCTATGCACCCACGGTAACCTTCCATTCACCTTCCCGATCCATCCATATCAACCTGGTGGACGACGAAAACGAAGCACCTGCGATAAATCGTGCCCTGGATCGGTTGGGCCTAGATATAGGCGAAATCGCGACACTCACGGGTAATGTGCCCGAAAGTCTCCCTCAATTCGATGAACCTGGACCCTGGAGTTCCATATCAACGTAAACCCCCCTCTTTACCGACTGGCAAATTGTCGATGCTTGCCAACCGACATCGACGCGGATGAATGAAGTCGACCCATCGTAACCCATCCATCTCCTTGTCAGAGTCAATTGAACTTGGATTTCGAAGTGACAATGTTGATGATATTGTGTTAGTCAAGGGATTACTGTACAAACCCTCTTTGTCTCTGTCTTGTTGTTCTGGTATAATTGTTGTGAAAAATTTCGGTTATGTTAATAAAATATTGTAACTCTTATCTTCTTTTGATGCGAGTATGAGTATTCAGAGCAAAAACGGTAAAACAATGACGACAGTTTAACAATGAATCATAAGGTAAAGTATAGTATAGAATAGTCGAAGCGCACGAGCGTAATCTCACGATTCTCAGCTCAGAAAGGGATAGATACCTAGGGTTCGTGGATAGTACAGCTTCAGGATAAAATGCGTAAGTCCTTCTATCGGCAGCAATGACCGGGAAAGCGAAGGTCCTTCGGGGAGTAGCACTAGTAATAGCGCTCACCTGCTCGAATGGCATTCGGCTGTTGCGTACAGTACCAACATGATTTCGGTCATGGGTACGCAGCGGTTATCCAAATCATACGGTGTATGGAAAAAATTGACCCTAGAATACAAAAGTGAAAGGCACACCATCATGACATGAATTCATTTGTGAATAAGTTTTCCCATACGACCAACAGTTGTGTGCCTGACGAAGTAACCTTTTAATGATTTGTTTTATTGTAGAAATGAACCCTTGCACGATCCTAAACACGGCTCTCAAAAGCGCACGCAAGGAGAATACCGATCTCCATCGGCAATTATTACAACTCACCAGAGAAATCAACCAGGTAAAATCAACCTGGATAGAACCAACCAGAGCAAAAACCCTGTATCAGCGAGTAACGGCCACCCAACGTGGATGGGCCGAAGAAAAACGACTGGGCAGGCCCTGAAGACTCAGATTCGCGGCCTGGAGGTGGCGCTATCGGCCTGTCAGGAGGGCCAAGCCGTCACCTACCCCCTGGTCTTCGCGCCCGGGCAATTGGCCTACCGAACCACTACGAATACCACCAAACCAGCTGCGAAACCAGCTCAACGTCGTCCAGGAAAGATAGAACGAGCAAAACGAAGATCGATGAAACTCTCGGGGCAGGTACAAACATAAATGTCGTAATCAATAAATATTTTATTTAATCGTCTTCGTATTGTTCAATTAATCGATAGTGACCTAAGATAAATCATGCGAAGCAGTAAGAATTTTATAGTAGTTTGAAAGAAAGATAACTGATTGATTGTGATGAACGTTGACGTGAAAGGGACTAGAATGAGAAAATCGCACACACACCTTCTACCGGTAGTGCGTTAAACCCACCATGGGATCGGGCCTTAGTAGTTCCTTTGTGGCCCTCACCTTTGGCTATCCCATGACCAGTGGTTACATTACCAACGTTGCTTGCCAACGGGTAACCATTGGGGGCGAAGATAATTCTATTTGGAGTCAAGGTTCTCCAGACCATGAACCACACACCAATAATAATATTTTTAAGGTGACCAACTATTTTTTGTTCAAAGAGTACACTTTGGAAAAAGTACACTCCTTGGGTAAATGCACAATCTGCAATAGGGAATTTTCAATTGCACTACGTCCATGAATTGCAATTGAAAATTCCCTATTGCAGATTGTGCATTTAACCAAGGAGTTATCATTTCGACTTTTAACAACAATAAACGGAAACTCTTTTTAAATTTTCGTTTAAACGATTTTTTCTTCTTTTGTTATCACTCATATTTGAATTAATAATTTAAAAATTATATTAGTAATATATTTTTTATTTTGATTTTAAATAGATATTATAATCGGATATTAAGCAATATGCGCGCGTGAAATTCAAACCACTGTCAAAATAATTTTAAATATTTAGTTAATAAAATTGAAATAAAATAATCTAAAAAAATGTTTTAGAAATACAAATGAGTATAAAATTATACAAATGAGACTTTCAGAGTACGGGATTTGAAAAGAGTACGGTTTGCTAAAAAAGAGTACAAAACTCAGTAAATGAGTATAGTTGGTCACCTTAATATTTTAAACATCTGGAAGTTCATAACTCTTCAAGTGACGATGAAGAGGCTGCAGTTTGCATTTCTTGTTCAAAATCAAGAGCCATATAAAATTTTTTTTTGATATCTCGAACAATTTCTCTTTCTGCCATAGTTGTAAAACTTTAACCTAGTTCTGTCAGGATTATCATTAAATAATCGGTCAAATCTCTTCCAACCAAGATCATTCTGCAAATTTCATGAGGCAACGAATAGTCTTCATAAATTGGCACGGTATGTGATACTATCTCCAAAATCGAGAACGATACGCGTCATACGCCCTAACACATCGAAAGAGGAAACTGATTGAATATCGAGGAACATTTCTTCACCATAAGCTAACGAAGTTTCGTTTGTTGCAGCAAAAAATTTAAAATGAACGATGATATCTTTATCGCAGCTTTTATTATCAACACAGATAAATTCATATCGTGTATAATAACGAAAGATTGAGCCATGATTGAATTTTCACCAAACAAAATCAAAGAAGATTTATTTTGATAAATTAAAAACTAGAAAATCATAAATTTCGAAAAAACTGAAGCATTGACTAGAAACATTAATTACATAAAAATCCAAAACATCTACAAGAAATCGATCGATTACCAATGTATCCACCAGAAAACTCGAATACAAAACATCTAAAAAACTCGCGTCTGTGTGAGCACACCTTTTATAAACTCAAATCGCGCACACAGACGCGATAAATGAAATTTGCAATGTAATAGTATTCATTAGAGCGGTCAACTCCAGACCGTTGATGATAGAAAATGACTAAATGTGTTGACTCCAAACTTTTTATCAGAGATCGATTACCAAAAGCAGAGGTTTAAAAAAATTGCAAATAGAGAATTATATATAGAAAGAGCAATAGAACTTTGAACCGATCTGCAGGTTTCTTTGGATGAAAGCGGTGTTCTCAACGTGGCGTTCTGAGGTAAAATGGGCACAAGTAAAGAAAAAATTTAAGTGAGATAGAATATAAATATAATAGATAAGCACTTATATATCTGAACTCCGCTGGCTCAGTATATAAGTTTTTGAAAGTACATTCTCAAGGTCATTAATAATTTTTTTTAAAGATCATATTTTTTCATATCTCACAAGTACATTTAAAATGTTCAAGGTCAAATTTTTTCAAGGCCATATTTTTAAGATCATTTAAACTTTTTAAAAGTACATTTTATTTTTCGAAATCGGGACTCCGCTGACTCAATATATAAAAAAATTATAGAAGTAAATTTTCAAGGTCAAAGGTCATACTATTTTTTAAGGTCAAAGTCATTTACAAATTTCTCAAGGTAATATTTATTATTATTATTTCTATATAATAAAAATTAAAGCATAAACAAAAGCTTTTATTAATTAGTTACAATTCGATCAAGTGATATTGAAGAAGAGATTGAATCAAAGACTATTTCACATACCACCTATATCGGGCAGCGCAGCATCTGCAATCATTAATGCATGGGTATTTAGGTTAAATGTCGTTTATCATTTAATTCGACACCTCATAAGAATTCATCAATTACAGAAAATATCCATATGAATGTATGATTAAAGACCAAGTCTGAAATCATTGCTATTGGCTTGTCCCTCAATAGTTCATGTATAGGTGGATAGAAGAACTTGAGTCGTTCTTTGATTATTGATAAATATTCATCTGCAAACCATAAATCATAATAATAATAATAATTAATTACCACAATGTTCAAATTGAATGAAAATCTTAAATCTTAAATATCTAAATACGAGCCTTGGTATTATCAAAAATGAATTAAATAAATCATTATTCACATTGAATGAAAATGGAAAACTTTATGAAAAAATGATTAATGAAGTTCAATTTAGTATAAAAGCTTATTCCAATAAAACAAATGATCAGTTCAATCTTATATTGAAAGAAGTGACAGGCTAACAACCGATGCAAATCCTACCGCAAAACAATGGTTAAAGATCCTCAATATTTATATTATTTATTTTAAACAATTTTCTTAAATAAATGTATTCTCTTTGTTACTTATTTTATTAACAAATACATGCAATATAACTTTCTGATTGGTCAAATATAGTATAAATGGACCTAAATCTCAAAACATTATCATAAAATATCAGAAACTAAATGTTTTATAACTTTGATGAATGAGCTGGTTACCGATTATGATCATTAAAAATATTAAATTCATGGTCAACCGTACCAAAAATATCGTAGAAAGTATAACATTCGATCACGACAAAATACTCAATTTGCCAACATTGGAAAAAAAGAAAAAATCTTTCAATCGATATTCGATTATATTTTCGATGAGAACAATAAATTGACTCGAATAATCACAGGATTAATGTATATGAAACATATGATTTTAAAATCTGGCTCTGACTATGAAAATTATTTCAAATGGTTTGTAAATATATTACTATATATTATTATTATTATTTTTATTAATATTTAGATAATAGAAACAAAAGGTGCTCCATGGGTAGGTGGGTTGCCATTATATTCCATTGATACAGAAATGGCCTGCTTTTGTGGAAAATGCTGTCTCATTCTGTAACTCTTCTGCTAGCTCTACCTAATAATACGCCTTTCCTAAGTCAATTATGCTAAAATATCGTGATTCATTTAATGTATCTAACATTTCTTCAATATTAGGCATTGCAAATCTTTCTGTCATTTTGTTTAACGCCCGAAAATCTATAAATAATCTGATATCTTGTTTTTCTTACTTCCATACACATATCATTGGTGTGTTCCATGGAGAATTACGTTTTCTAATTATGCCATTTTCTTCCAAATATTTTATGGCGTCATCAATTTTTTCTTCTAAATGCGCTGGCTGTCTTCTTGGTTTCTGTTGGCTTCTGTTGTCATAATTTTATGCTTTAAAATATTTGTTTTTCCAATGTCCCATTTATTTGCTATAAACGCTTTGATATTCTTTTCAATTAAATTATATATTTCAGATTTCCTATCAATTTTTAGAACTTCCATTAGTCTCATGCTATCATTTATTTCCAGACCAAAATGTAGATCTATTGTACAAAGAACTTTTTCCTGATTATTTATAACTTCTATATTATATACACTTTCTCATCTTTCCTTCGAATGGATAGATAAATGCCAAATTCATTTAAAAGACTTATTCCTGCTATTATTTTTGAGTATACCTTTTCTGCTATAATAAATTCTATTTTCGCGCTTTTGTTGTTCATGTTACATGAAGGGTAGTTTTTCCTACAATTTGCAGTGGACTGCCATTTGCACAACTCACTCACGCATTTTGGTTTTTAATCTCTACTTCTTTTAATTTCTCAATTATCTCGTTATCAATGACATTTATTCTAGCTCCTGTATCTAAAAGGCAACTTCTCCATCTTTCTCCAATTTTAATCATCATACTAGGTCTACCACTCATCTTATTATATTCTATTTTACTATTATTAAACTTTAAATTTTTTTCATTATCTAGTTTTTCGTTTAGTTTTTCTCATATCCGTTCTCAAAATTATAAATGCACTCATAATTACTACTATTTAATACAATTCTATTATTATCACTTAAATTATTATTACTTTTATTTCTACATATAACATTATTATCATTACAATTATTAATCAAATTACTATACATATTACTATTATTACTTATACTATTTTTAATTTTGTTACTACAATTATAAATACTATTAAATATATTGTTATCATTATTCAGCAATATCTCAGAAAAATTAACTTTTAGAACATAGCTTCAATCACCTCGTCTCGTGGCGGAGCTTCAGCATTTGGGAATTCTGTCAGATTTCTATCTTCTATCTGTTCATGTTCATCATCCATAGCAGCCATATTCGAATATTTATTACTGTGATCTAGATCGTAATCTAAAGAGTGATATTGTTTGTTTGACATCTTTCTATATTTATTCTGCTGGTATGGATTGTTTTCTCTTGAATAGTTTGTTATTGTTGACCTAAAACAATTAATTTTCAAATGTCCTTTTTTACCACAACCAGAGCAACTGATGTTAGGACATTCTATACGTACATGTCCTTTCTCGTTACACCCGAAACATTTAAAGCCATGATTTCTAGTTGATTGATGGCACTCAAAACTAAAATGTTCTTTTTTCCCACATCTGTAACAACCTCTCTTTTCATTTCTTGGGCATTCTCGACTGACATGACCGATCGCTTGACAATTCCAACATCTTGTATTATTTCTTTGAATAAATCTTCAATTATTAAATAATTTTTTGTATTGAAGGTCTTTGCAATTGTTCAAAATTTCGCCTTTTTCTCAATACCCCAGCATAAGCTTCTATTCTAAATGCAGCAACTCCTACTTCTTCATTGATTCTCTCCATCTTAGAAATAACTTCTTTAATCGATGCTTCATTTGCTGCTTCTCTCATTTTGATTTCTCGTTTTATTTCATTGTTATCTAAACAATAAATCAAGAAATATTTCATCAGCTCACTTTTGTCCCATTTATGCCTCATTACCTATCGACCATTTTTTCGATTTTTTCAAAATAAATAACTGCATTTTCTTCTCTTTTTTATAATATATTAAATCCAATAAATCTAGAATTAGACACATTGGTTTGCTTAAAGCTGTTCGTAATCTATCTTCAAAATTTATGACATTTATATCTACTGCTTCGTAAGTATATAGCAATTCTTTTTTGATTAGACATTTTTCATCATATTTCTTGAAATTTCCACATATATCAAAATATCGTTTGGTTTCTTCGATAAACAATTCTAAATTCCCAGAACCGTCATAGGTTGCTAGTACCAGAGTATTCGTAATCGACATTAATATTTATTTCAAAAAATTGGTCGTTCAATTCAATATTTAAGCGTTTTTTAAATTTTCGACGAATTTGGCTGAATTTATATAAATACTATATAATATATATATATATATAAATATTAAAAAAATAAGTAGATAATTTTTAATTTATTTAATAATTGATTTAATATTAATAATCCTTACACTTTCATTTTTAAAATTTATGTAGTGAATTTAATTAAATATTAAGTTTCAAACAAAATGAACCAATTAATATTAAGCGTCATCGAAATGTCAACTAAATAACTAAAACCACCCTCCAGAGCAATCAGAAATGGTGATGATTATTTGTAAACGAAATGCCCATAAAATTAACAGATTTTTTAATTGAAAATTTTAAATTAAATATAGTGGAAAACCAGTTAGTTGAAATTAACGTATGAATGCACAAAATACTTAAATGAGCCAATCAATGGATAAGAATTGGCGTTAGTAAAAATATTATTGGAAAAAAGGTCAAGTGCCAATGACAAGAAATTTCCAAACTACCAAAGTTGGAGAAAATTAAAACATAAATAAATCATATACGAAACATACCCAAGTCAACTAGAGTCATATAAAGTGATCCTTTAAACCTTCCTCCCCAGTAAACAGTTTGCCTGTGAAGTCACTGAATTAAATGTAAAAACACTAGAAATCGAATTGTTTCGATGTTCAAGAAGAGTGAGTGAAGATCGTGGAGTTAAGTTCAATGTTGCGGAATAAGGATAGAGATGTTGTGGATACAGGTGCCTCCCTTAGGGTGGTGTCAGAGGTCATTTAGAAGAATTGTGGTAGTCTAGTGTTAAAAAAATTAAATATTTCTCTCATTATTTATATTATTTTTCAGTTTTAAAAGTATTTAAACCTTAAAATAATTAGCGTAATTGCTTTTTAGTTTTTATTAAATTCAAAATAATCTAATTAGTGCAAAAACAAATCAATTGAGGTTGCTGAAGTTTATTCACCAAAATGTTCACTTCCTCTTCCCTGAGATATGAATTCTATCAAATCTATTAATATCTTAAATTATATAATAAATACACATTCAAAATCTTTAGTAACCTTGATTTATTTAAAATATTATTAAAAAAGCAATTATTTTTTTGAAATTTTGTATTGTTTTAAACTTAAAACTAACCTTGAAGATCTCCGAGTCTTTATAAAGTTTTTATTCCTATCCTTCTTTATAATTGGAATTGCAGGCTTATTAGTTTCTTTTGTAAACTCCTCTGATTCATCAGAATCTGCATCATCAATATGAACTGCTTCATTAGTATCGTGAGATTTTTCGATATTTTCTAATTCTAATTTATCTCTTAATTCTGCAGACATTATAATATGTTTTCGATCAAAAAATAAGTTATGCAAGAAAATCAATAAGATTTTTAAAAATTAATTATTAAAAACAACTTTAATATATATATATATATATATATACTCTATAAGGGGGGGGGGGGTTGACTGTATATAGTTAACTAAACATCGCAACAAGATAAATTAAATCCACATATAAATATATATATATATAACCGACATTGTAGATTTAATCTGTCTCTCTGTGGTGAAGGTGATGTTGATGGAGGTTTTGATCGGGCAAAACAATTTCGTGAGATATGGCCTTTTCTCCCGCAATTATAGCACTGAGCGTTAACATTAGTTCGCTGATCATTCGTGTTTATTTTATTAAAAAATTTTCTCAACATTAGCCTTCACCCAATCTGATCGCATTTGTTTCGAGCTTTGCTGCACTTTATTCTTGAGCCAGCATTTATTACTATTACTCCCATCTTTTGGCAATGATCGCACTGGATTTTAATTGGACTTTTCTGAGATAAATTTTGAGCCAACATTGATTAGCGTAGTGCCCAGCCTCCGGCAATAACTACATTGGATTGGACTTCTTTCCCGTCATTCCGAATATCTATCGACTTGTTTGTCTCAAACTTTGGCCTGAACTTTGGGGATGTGCTTTTTGCTTGTGGGAGCCCGTTATTTCTGATTGGACTTATTGATCTCTCTCTGGTTTTGGTGATGATTGGAAATGATTCTGACTTGGTCTGTGCGCTTTTCAAATTCAGTTCAATTTTCATTGCTTTCTTAATTAGCTCATCAAAGTTATTAAAATCAATATAACATTGCTTTGCAACATCAGCTTGGTCTGGTTTCACTTCAAAAACCTTTTCTGCAAGGGTAGTTAAATCGTAAGCAAATTCACTTACAGATTCATCTGACTTATGCACTCTGTTGTAGAACTTTTGTCGCATTATTCTTTTAATATCACCGCCGAATAACTTTGCTGCAGCGCATCTTTCAATTTTGTTCAGTTATTGGCTATTGTTCTTTTGTCAATTTGTTGCCATGCTTTTCTGACTGCTCCCCTTAAATATAACGGTAACCTTTGTACCATTATCGACTGGCTCCATCCATAGGCTGTAGCGTACATATAATAATCCGCCATAAAGTCGACAAATTCAACAGGATTTCCTTCATATTGAATGACTGGTAGTTTTTGGCAACTCGCATAATCATTACCTTCTTTGCTATTCCCCGTTGTAACTGTAGTCACGGGTGTTTCGTCATTATTATTGGTATTAATGGATTGTTTTGAAGTACTCATTATGCTTTCAATTTGTCTTTGGTTTCTCAAATTGTAGAATGATCTGATTAACACAAATTTCACTCGTCTAAATTTAAACTATTAGAATTTTAAAATTTACTTTTCGTTTTAATCTTGAATTTTTACTTTACTAATGAATTTTCGTAATAATATTTTTATTCACTGAGCATTGAAATTCGTATGGTGGGTTACTGGGTGTTGAGATTTAGAAAAGCTATATAGTTGTTACCCAGACAACCCCATACAAATATTTTTTGCTTACCACTCGGGAGCTGTTGCTAAGTAACGTTGGAACTGTGTTCGAGTTGGTGGATCATTCGCAAAAAGTGAGTGCTATTACTAATGTTATAATTGACCGAACGGTCCATGGGTCCAACGAGCTATCGATAGAAAGATAGTTGGTTTTTGGATTGAGTTAATTTTCAGCTTTTTGCTTTGTTATTTTGATTTTTAATGAGATGCAATTGATTTTTTTCTCTTCTGAAATCTTATCATTTTTGGGTTGTTACTGTTTTTCTTTTTTTGGACATGGTTTGGTTGGAGATGTTAGGTTTGAGAATGAATTTGGATTTGTTTTTGCTTGTTTATTTTACTTCACTTTTTACATCAATTTCTACTTTATACTTAAGGTTTCGTTTGGCACTTCAACACCTTCATGATTTCTTACCTAAGGGATTTGATAGAAAGTGTTAGATAAAGGATGAAAAATTAATATATTGGAAATAAATAAATTATATAAAATAAAACAAATTACGTTTAAATGTTCGCATAGAATGATACACGATCTTCGAATACAATGACAATTCAACAGGAACTATAATTGTACAAGAAAAGTATGAGTAGTAAAAAATAAGGAATCATTCGCACTTTGACTTCAAATAATTTTCGATAAAATTTTAAAGCTGGCTTAAAAATAGGTATGGGTTGAAAAACCTTGCCTAACGAACGTACCACCCCAAAGGGAGATCAAAGGGTCTGGTATAATCATAGTTTTCGTTGTACCATCACAATAGCTACATCATCGAATCATTTAAACTGTGATATTACGTGACTAATTATACCTGGCGCGTCATGGTATAGAAAGATTTTTTAAATAAAACATCTAAAATCCTATCGAAATTCTAGCACTGCTAACTTTCCAAATAACACTATTTAAATCAATCTTATATCCTTGAATAGTTATATTAATAAACCAGCTTTAATTATCTTTGAATTGAATATCTTCAAATACATCGAAGAATCTTGTTTGACGGTTGTTGATAATTATGTTTTCACTGCAGGTTAATTTCTTGTTGATTCTATTTAAAATCTTATTGACTGAAGCTGTATCTTCCTTAGTCATAGTCCCAAATAGATTTGAATATTTTCCTATTCTCAGCTTGACTGGATTGGATAACAAGTGTTCAATTTGAACAGGAAAAACATTTGATAATTGAAATATATCTGAGAATTTTTAATTTCAATATCCTTTTCAAATTTTGCTTTGAGATCGCTCACAATATGCTCACATACGGAACATTTCAAGTCATCAATTCTAATCTGATTTGCCAACATTTTGCATTTGAAACTTGTTATTCCCAATCTTTTAGCCAAATCAAGTTGAAAAACCTACATTTTAACATATTCTGCAATAGCTGACCATAATGCGAAATGATATAAAGCCTCAGTAACATCCTCCAGGGTGGGTTTCTGCTCAGTAGCTTAATTATTTCCATAGAATTTATCAAGACTTAAACAATTTGAAATGTCATACCGTGAAATTGGCAATTTTTTAAAATATTCAAATTCGTTTAAAAGATTTTAAGTTAATTGAGCCGCTCGCTTTGAATTATTAGAATTACGATAAATTTCCTCTTCTTCGTTTATGTCAAAAGATGAAGCTTTTATTGAAAATTTTAAATTTGCAACATTAATGTCATTTGCATTCTTTATGCCATTTGAATTCTTTTTAACGTAAATTTCAACATCTCTTTTCAGTCTTAAATCGTCTAATTTTGTTGAAATCATTTTCTATTAAATAAAAGAATATTGACTTTAAAGCACTAAAAATAATTTTTTTCTTTTTCAATCAAATTTACAATTTGTCATATAACAATCTTTTAAATCCTTAACCAAACTCTGCTCTACATTTGACACAAATAAGCAAACCTTAAATTTTGTTTTATAATTTAATTTTTTAAAAATAATGAAAATAAAAATTAACTTTAATTTGAAATTAACCAAATGTTTTTGTAAATAAGTTAAAGTAATTTTTTAATAAAAGTTTTAAATTAATTAATGTTTTATTTTTGAACTAATTTTAAATAATTGCCGCTTACGGTAAATTAATTATTTAAAAAAAATTAATTTAAAAATGCTTTTAAATTAAATTTATTTTAGAAAAATCAAGTGAATATGATGAAAAGTTCTAGAATCTAATCAAGTGTATTTGCGCTTTGGTGGGTTTCTGGGTGTTGATATTTTGAAAATATATGGTTGTTACCCAGACAACCCCATACAAATATCTTTCGCCTACCACTCGGCACCCGTTGTAAGCAACGTTGGAACTGTGTTCGAGTGGGTAGATCGTCCGCAAAAAGTGAGCGCTATTGCTAATGCTATAATTGACCGAACGATGCATGGGTTCAACGAGCTGCCGATAGAAGGCCTGTGCTCGATTTCGATTTTTAGGTCCAATTGTTCTCATATCTCCTTCAATTGTTACTCTATACTCTTATATCCTTTATCTTTATGTCCCTTCCCATAGTCCTTCTTATCGTCGTCCGTGTTGATGATTATTCTATGGCCTGTAAATCCTCTGTTAAGTTAAATAAACACAGTACATCTCTTACCCTTATCCCTATTATAACTACAATGTTCCCTATTATTACTTCTAGCCTTATCATTGATACTATTATATGTATTACCTTTATTAATTGTTACTACTATTACA
The DNA here is from genome assembly GCA_022537955.1 of Schmidtea mediterranea. Lineage (NCBI taxonomy): Eukaryota > Metazoa > Platyhelminthes > Tricladida > Dugesiidae > Schmidtea > Schmidtea mediterranea. The sequence continues at coordinate 117,624,949 of CM039680.1, forward strand.
TTCGTTATTATTCTTATTACTATATAATTACCATTACATTTATTATATTACTACTGTTCTTATTATTACTATTATCATTATTACTATTATTATTATTATTATTATTATTATTATTATTATTATTATTATTATTATTACCATTATCCTTACTATTGTTGGGTTTTGGATTATTTCAAGTCGGTTCTCTCTGACTCCTGGTGTTCTTTAAATCAAAACAATGAACGACCCAACGTATATTGAAACAACAGGTTCACAATTTATTATCACGCTCCAATAACCAATCAAAGTTTATACGATTCTCTGCTCGGCGTTGATGCTTTGCAAACAAACAATATTCACCTTTTGATCCTTTAGTTCCGTTGACTCTCGTTTTCCTCGGTTTCTGTTTGGTTTGATCCCTTTTCGCCTTTCCGTATTCTTAATTCTATTTCTTCTTTTCCCTACTTCCCTAATTCGTTTATCCCTTTTCTTATCGTCTGATTCTTCGAACCCTAGCTGAGGCAGAATGCCGATTTTCTCTGATTTTCCCTTTGCTTATATACTCCTCGAAATCAGGATGACAAATGGTTATTGCCGAGCCAATCTTTCGTTTGACATTTTCTCCTACGTGTTTGCTTCGGCTGTCATCCATAATGGTCCAACGAATCCAGATAATTAATGGCCCTACCGGTCTTCCTACGCGCGCTATCTTATCCTTACTCTTTTCCCATTAATCATTGTGTCAAGCTAATGGGCCCAAATCTTCCTTTTGTTTGCCTTTCTTCTTGTTTACCCAGCTCGGGTTTCCTTCATCTCTCGGGTTCTCCATTGGCTCGGGTTTCCCATTGGCTCGGGTTTTCCATTAGCCAATTAATTAATTAATTAACGTTTTCTGTTTTCATACATTTGAATGTTTTTCAACCCTTTCTAACCCTTTTCTGATAAATCCCTAACGGTCATCTTGTTGACCATTAGCTAATCTATAACTGTCCCGTTTTTCCCATTCGATTTCGATGATTTTTCCATTTATTGATTTTTCTCGGATTTCCGGATTCTCGCCTTTCGTAATTGCTTTTTGCATTTTCTAATACTGTTTCCATCGCACTTTCATTTACTATTAATTCTGTGCACGATCCCGCTATTATTTGCCTTTTTTCTTCGCTTACTTTCCATTTGAATTATTATCCTAAATTTTATTTAAATTTTTAATTTTAATTTACAGACCTCAACATATCTCCCCCCTTAAAAAAATTTTTTCGTCCTCGAAATCTATGTTTTGCTGTGATTATGTATTATTATTATTATTAATATTACCCTTATTATTATTATTACTATTTATCCGAATTATTACTCTAAAAAATATTTCAAAATTCATTTTCCAAAAGACCTATTAATTTCCCATTTGCATTTGTTGATATTCCCGTAGCCAAAACGTCACTCTGAAATGGATCCACGGTCCAATCCTTATTTGCGCAATTGTTTTTATTTTATTTTTGTTTCAGGGTACGCAATGGTAATTGTCTAAACTAGGGGATTGCTTCAATAATATTGACATTATCTTCAAAAGGAAAGATTAAAATTCCAAACCAGAAATTTCGTAATTTAATTATCTTATGAATGTAAAATAATGCTAATTTAATTATCTTATAAATGTAATGGTTTACTAAACATCATAAATCTTATTACAAATTAATATCTCTAAAAATATTTAGTTATCACAAATCCTATTACAAATTAACATCTCTAAAATATTTAGTTTATAATGCTAATTTAATTATCTTATGAATGTAATGGTTTACGAAACATCATAAATCTTATTACAAATTAATATCTCTAAAAATATTTAGTTTATCTTGAAGCAAAATAATATCGAATCCATTTTATAAAATAAAATCTAATTTTTTATTTCTCAAAAATAATTTTACGAAACATCATAAATCTTATTATAAATTAATATCTTTAAAAACTAATTCTTATTATAAATTAATATCTTTAAAAACTAATTTTTCATTTCTCAAATAGTAAATCGATAAATGACTAATCGAAAACTAGGAATATATTAGATACTCACGAACTGAATCGAGTTTGTGTGTTATTGGCGGAGAAATACTCACGAACTGAATAAAGTAGAAATTTTCGAGTTTGTGTGTTATTGGCGGAGAAATACTCACGAACTGAATAAAGTAGAAATGGGTAGGAAATCAAATCCCTGATTGGATCATAACTGGGTCGGCATGTAATAAAAGACAAAGACTATTTAAGGAAATTTGTTCGATTCGTGGCCATTTTGTACTGTTTTAAAGTTAGAACGAATTTTTTAACAAATTATTAATAATGGTGGTAATTTATATGATTAATTTTTTTTTTAAAATGTTATCTAGAGAGAATGCATTAGCATACGTGTGGGTCAAGCTGGAGTTCAAATGGGTAATGCTTGCTGGGAGTTGTATTGTCTGGAACACGGTATACAACCAGATGGACAGATGCCTAGTGATAAAACTGTTGGAGGAGGTGATGATTCTTTTAACACTTTCTTCAGTGAAACAGGGACTGGGAAGCACGTCCCACGCGCGGTTTTCATTGATCTAGAACCTACAGTAGTTGGTAAAGTTATTCTTAAATGTATTACACTAACTAAAATATTTTATTAGACGAAGTAAGAATTGGTACATATAGAAAACTCTTTCACCCAGAACAATTAATTACCGGTAAAGAAGATGCAGCAAATAATTTCGCAAGAGGTCATTATACTGTTGGGAAAGAAATAGTCGATCTAGTATTGGACAGGATTCGGAAATTAAGTGATCAGTGTTCTGGTTTACAAGGTTTTCTACTTTTTCATTCCTTTGGTGGAGGTACTGGGTCAGGATTCACATCACTGTTAATGGAAAGGTTAAGTGTTGATTATGGAAAAAATCAAAGCTCGAATTCGCTGTATATCTTGCCCCCCCCCAAATCGCTACAGCCGTTGTTGAATTATATTAGAAAATTCTCTCACCAAATATACTCACCAATAATACTGATGTGCACGCTGGAATTATTTTTGTAGTTATTTTTGTTACATTTCTAACGGCCAATCTGAGATAATTTATTGTTAGAAATAGGCAGCGATTTCTAATGGAATCATGTCAAATAATTGATTTTTCTCAAAACTCTCTCCAAGCCAGCCAATGAAAAGTGAGCAAATATTACCAAGTAATCAAATGGTTAAATGCGATCCACGACATGGAAAATACATGGCATGTTGTATGCTTTATCGAGGGGAAGGCGAAGAATATTAACGTTTTCAATTAAATACATTTTGAATTGAAAAAAATTCTATAGGTGATTTTAGGCTTTGATTTTTTCCTAAAGTCATATTTTCGTTTAATCATTAAATTTTTCAGTTGAATTGAAAAAATTTCTATAGGTGATTTTAGGCTTTGATTTTTTACTAAAGTCATATTTTCGTTTAATCATTAAATTTTTCAGTCGCAAGGTAATTTATTTATTCTTTTTATTCATACATTATTATTAATAAATAAATAATTAAATAAATTTGGCAACGATTTAATTAAACGATAACGCCAATAAAAAACCTTTCTTACGATATATTTCGATAGCACAGCTATCATCTTCAGGTACTCAAAACCAACTAAAAATATGATGAATTAACATTTAATTTAAACAAATTATTTTTTATTAATTTAATTTTTTAATAAATAAATATTTTTAAAAATATATTTTAAATTAATTTTAAATTTTAAATTTTTTACTTATATTCTAATTTTTTAAAAAATTAATGCAATTTAAAATTTTCAATTATTTTAATAATATTAAAAAAACAAACATGATTTAACATACGTAAACTATTTAAAAACATTCAAAACATTCGTAGTCATAGCACTCTGCACGTTAATCTTTGGATCCAATGACCTTATCAGCAATGCTTCACATATCACTCGTTCCCAATAACTATTAAAACTTCTCAACAAAATTCTAAAATCAGACATTCCGATATCACTTTTACAGCCTCTATTGTGTTCACTAATATTGGTCGATTGAAGGGTTTGACCAATATTAGTGAACACAATAGAGGCTGTAAAAGTGATATCGGAATGTCTGATTTTAGAATTTTGTTGAGAAGTTTTAATAGTTATTGGGAACGAGTGATATGTGAAGCATTGCTGATAAGGTCATTGGATCCAAAGATTAACGTGCAGAGTGCTATGACTACGAATGTTTTGAATGTTTTTAAATAGTTTACGTATGTTAAATCATGTTTGTTTTTTTAATATTATTAAAATAATTGAAAATTTTAAATTGCATTAATTTTTAAAAAATTAGAATATAAGTAAAAAATTTAAAATTTAAAATTAATTTAAAATATATTTTTAAAAATATTTATTTATTAAAAAATTAAATTAATAAAAAATAATTTGTTTAAATTAAATGTTAATTCATCATATTTTTAGTTGGTTTTGAGTACCTGAAGATGATAGCTGTGCTATCGAAATATATCGTAAGAAAGGTTTTTTATTGGCGTTATCGTTTAATTATTATTAATATTATGATTTTAAAAAGTTAATCTCCCCCGCACCGACCGACTCATGATATCACTTTGTTTACTCAGCCTGATAAGGTGAACATTAATGTTCCGAATGAATTTTTTACTCGTCCTGCGGTTTTTGACGTAGCCGATACTGATAGGCTCTATAATTAATTACCCTGTGGTTTCTTAACGTAGCCCGTGCTGATAAGCTTTCTAATTAATTACCCTGTGGTTCCCGTGCTGATAAGCTTTCTAATTAATTACCCTGTGGTTTGTTAACGTAGCCTGTACTGATAAGCGTTCTATATAAGTGTCTGCTTTACCACTTTTCGTTAGTTTTGTCTTGCCAATCTTGAAGTAAGCATTTTATATTTTATTTTTTTTCATATATTTTTTTTTTGAATTTTAGTAACGCCATCCCTCAATTACTATGGACGTAAGTGATTACTTGTTTTTTGTTTTTGTGACCATGCTGTCCTCAACTACCCTCATAGTAACCGAACACTTGCAATCGCTGTCCAGGGTAGCCAAACCCCGGTGATTGCAAGCGCTCGTGTTGCTTATTAATTTAACTTATTGATGCTTATTAAATTAACTTATTTACTGTTTAATTTTAGTTCGTTAATTTGTTTATGCAACTACCTATACCACACTCATGTGTTGGGTCATATATTTTTGATTTTCTGATTTTGTATTTATACTAAAAGCAAACCTCTAATTACAGCTACTCGTATTTTTCTGACAATTTTAGCCGTATTTATACTTATTAATTTATTACGTAATTCTTAAAATCAATTACTTGCCTGCACTAATTATTTGTCGAGGGCGCCATGGTACGGAGTTTTATACAGTATTTATTTCATTTTTCTTTTCAACCCTTACTATTTTAGGTCCCAGAACCTAAGTTTGAGCATCTCGATGTTATGCAATGGTTATTTGACTGCCATACTACCAGGTTTTTTTAATTTCTTTTTCAGGGTCCCTTTGCCACCGCGCCGAAAGGGATTGAAACGTACCTTTGCCTGTGTGGATACAGGCAGTAGGTTTGAAAGACGCCCGCCTTGCAATGTACGCAGGGAATGGGACTGTGGCATCCAAAGTCCCGTTCTGTTGGACTCTGACGATGAATAAAAACGAATAAAACTTTGAATAAATGTTCAGCATACCTTTGTTTTTAATTTATGCTAGAAAGTGTGGGGTAATTGTGTCCCTCTTCGCGATTAGTCTTTGTTACTACTAATGTGAAATTATTCCTTACTTATTTATAATTTTGTTCTCTCGCCCCAGTAGGTTACCCATTGTTATATAGTTATGCTAATTCATTCATCACTACTCAGCCCTTTAATATTATTTATTTCTAATGTTCATTTAAGATATCATTTCATTATTTGCAACATTTATTTGAGTTATTCTATTTGCTTTTGTTCATTTTTATCTATTATTCATTTATTTAATTTTTTATCTATTATTCATTTATTTAATTTATCACTTTTTTAATTATTTATTTATATCAATTTGTTTATTTATTTGATTATTTGTTAATTTACTTATATTTATTTACTATTATATTTTTTTTTCTCGAGGACGAAAAAACACTAACTGGGTCCGTTTAAATACTTTATTTTTTTAGTCTAATTGATTTATCTCACCATCGTCTTCCGATTCCTCTATTTCTTCTACTCTCATTCGAAACATCGCGAAATCGGCCTCGTGTTGAAACAATAAGATTTCCAAACGGTCCAACCGCCTTTTCAGACGGAAGTTTTCTTCCTCCAAATCTGTTATTCTGCCCTGCATGCTACGAAACTTTTGCTTTAGTTCTTGCGTACTTGCTTTACACTCTTTGCATGACATCTCCGAGGCTTCTTGCATTCTCTGAAATTAAATGATAGTAATTTTTTTTTTGTATCACTCTTTATTCGCAAAGCATCAACACCTCGCTTCGAATCTCAAACAAATTACACTGTTCATCCTATGGTACTTATAAAACATGCACATTGTTAATACAAATATAATATATTTTTATACTCTATTCATGCAGATCACAATTTATAGTCTTGTCTCATAATATGAGTATGATGGTGGTTGAAGGATAGTTAGTTGTCTCTTCTTTACACATATCAAAATGGTGATGATTATGAATGTTATTGATAGGATGAGAAAACCTGTTATTAAAATGTAAATGAGATATTCACAATAGTTGACTGTCAAATCCGAATTCATCATCATTAGTTTATTTGAGTTAGGTTTTGTCGTCTCTTGGGTCGGTAATTGGGAAGGTGATGTGGTTGTATCTGATTTTCGTTTCGATTCATTGATTGTCCTGACTTCCACGAAAACTGTTTGCCATCCGCCTGGTTCGGTTATCCATTGCTGATATTTAACTGTTAATTCCCATGCTGTCTCTAAATCAGAAGTGTAAAGTGTAAAAAAATGATTACCGGCATCTAATATAGTCAGGGTTTTTTGTTTGTAGATAATAACAACTCTTTCATCATTTCCTGATTTTCTATATATCGTTACCGGTCCATTTCCAACACTCAGGGTTATACGATTTGACTCGTCTCTGAGATAGATAGACTGGGTCTCACTCTTAAATCGTGACCATTGGTTTCTCACTACCGTTCCATTTTCGAGGCATATGTTCTCGTAGTAGTTTGCATTAACTGAATAATTTTGATTCATTTTCAATTTCTCGTAGCGGATAACTGATTTTCGCGAGTTAAGGGTGTCGACATTTAACCCTTGAAATGTGATTCGCACTTTCACCAAGTCCACTGGCTTCCAATATATATTGATTCCATTTATCTCTGGTTCTATTTCGATCAAGTTTCGCATCTCTTTTGTGTGCACTTCTATCGGAATTTGCGTGTACCACTTTGACATGTTCTGTCTCAACAGCCATTGGTATTTGAAATTTGGCTTTAACTTTCGTACCGCAAATATATCTTTATCATAATTCAGTTCTACCACTGGTGCCGTATTGTCTAGTAAATCAATAATTTCTATTTGGTCTGCGATCTCGCATTTACAGCTCCATACTATATTTGTTAGAGTGGAATATATATGTATTTTCTCCATTCCTCGGATTTTGCTTACCGCATATGGTAAGTCAATCTTTTTGCCGCTCGCAACTGTTACTAACATCAACATTATTGCTACATATAATATCTTATTGAGGTAGCTGACTGGTGTTGGATTTTTCGTGAATTTCTGTTTCAATTTTGTTTGACCCGTTACTTTATTCTGCTTGGACCTTAAGGGGTATCTAGATTCATCTTCCTCTGGCACTAGTTTACATCGATTTGCATGCACAATCATCGGGTTAGCCTTTTTACTCCTGAATGGTAATAACTTCAAATTGGTTTCGGTGGTGTCGCACACTTTGTAGGGTCCTTTAAATGGTCTTTGCAATTTAGGCGATAAACCTTTGAGAGGTTCCGGCCTGTTCAGATACACTAGATCTCCAATCTTTATGCCATGCGCATGTGCTTTTTTATCGTAGGTTTCTTTATATTTCTCTTGGTTATGCTTTATTGTCAAACCGGCTTTAGTCCATACTGACTGCATTTTTTCTTGCATCAATGCTTTATAATCGGGTATCTCCATATATTGAGAAATTGGTGGTTGGAATTTGAGATCAATCGGCATATTATTTTTCCTTAAATACATCAAGTAAAAAGGGGTCTCTCCTGTACTTTGATTTACTGCATTTCTGTAGGCAAATAGACACGGCTTTATGAAGTCGTCCCAATCTTTCTGTTTTCGATTCACATATGACGAGATCATATTTATCAGTGTCCCATTAAATCGTTCCACTAATCCATCAGTTTGTGGATGATATGGTGACGTATTCAATTTCCAAATTCCAAATAGGTCTGTGATTGATTTGAACATTTCGCTTTGAAAGTTCTTTCCTTGATCAGTTAACAATTTCTTTGGAGTACCATAGCGAAATATTATGTTTTCCACAAATATTCTAGCAATCGTGTCTGCTTTTTGGTTTGGAATAGCGTATGCTTCTGGCCATTTGGTAAAATAGTCACAAAAAACAACAATGTATTTGTTTCCTTTTGTTGTTTCCGGTAATGGTCCCAGAATATCCATTGCCGTCATCTCCATTGGTGCTGCGGGTACTGGCATCGGTTTTAATGGTACTTTAATCTTTTTACCAGTATTTCTGCGGGTGATGCATACTTTGCAACTGTTACACCAATTTTTCACGTCTTGTTCCATTGTTGGCCAAAAGTATTTCAATTTTAATCTCGATAGCGTCTTGCGCGTTGACAAATGACCTCCCAACGCTCCATCATGATACTGCATCAGTAATGCGTCTCTGTGCTTGGCTGGTATAATAATTAATGCTTCCCCATTTTTCCAAAATTTAAGTATTCCATTATGAATTACATATTTGCTGTTTGCATCTGTAAGTCGTTTCCAGTCTTGTTCTTTTCTTATTTTGACCGCTTGTTCCATAAATTGTTTTAATTCACTATCGTTTTCCTCATCATTTTGAAGTTCAGACATATTATTAACAGCTTTGATTGCAACGAATATAGTACCTTCCACTTTTTCAGGTGTCCCCTCACTATTATTTTCTGGGATTCTTGACTGCATCTGCGTTCGCGTTAGCTTTACCTGTCCGATATTTAATCTCAAAGTCGTATTCTTGGAGGGCAATCGACCATCGTATTAATTTACTGGCTGAATCTCTGTGTTTCATTAACCACTGTAATGGATTATGATCTGTATAAACAGTAAATTTTCTGCCCAATAAATATTGTCTAAAAGTAGTAATTCCATACACTAACGCTAACGTTTCCTTTTCAATCGTTGAGTAGTTTTTCTCGTGAGGCCTCAGTGATCGGCTTGCATAGGCTATTACGTGGTCCTTTTCACCTTCAAATTTTTGTCCTAACACCGCACCCAATGCAACGTTGCTTGCATCCGTCATCAAGATAAATTGTTTTGTAAAATCTGGACATCTTAATATAGGAGTTGTTACTAATTTCTCTTTTAATGTATTGAAAGCGTTTTGTTGCATTTGTCCCCAAATAAATTTATTGTTTTTCTTTAGTAACGTATTCAATGGTTGTGCGATGTGAGAGAAATCTTTTATAAATTTTCTGTAATAGCTCGCCAAACCTAAAAATTGTCTAACCTCATCGGCGTCTTTTGGTACTGGGTACTCTTCCACTTTTTTGATGTTATCTGGATTAGTTTGTAACCCTCGCCGTGATATTATATGTCCTACATAAATCACTTCTGCTTTGCCCCATTCACATTTCGATGGTTTGATTTTTAATTTTGCACTTTTGAGCCGTTTAAATACAGTTTCTACATCTTTCAAGTGTTCTTCGAACTCATTTGAAAATATTATTATATCGTCGATATATACCAATGCATGTCGAATACCTCGTAACACATAATTCATTCCTCGTTGGAATGTAGCTGGGGCTCCTGTTAATCCAAATGGTAACACATTGAACTCATACAGTCCTTTGCCATCCGAGAACGCCGTCTTTCCTCTATCTTCCTCTTTTACCCTAAATTGATTGTACCCTTTGTTTAAATCAATAACTGTGAAATATCGTGCCTCTCCCATTTGATCGAACATTTCTTGGGGTACTGGAATTGGATAAGTGTCTTTCCTCGTAACTTGATTTAGCTTCCGATAATCTACGCAAAATCGTAAGTCTCCATCTTTTTTCTTAACTATCACTATTGATGAGGAGAATGGTGACGCACTATCTCGAATTATTCCAAATTCCTTCATTGCTGTAATCTGTCTATCACTTTCATCTTGATGAACGTAGGGGATTCTGTATGGCTTTATTTTTATTGGAGTTTCGTCTAATAACGGTATTTCATGCTCAATTACATTGGTTAGACCTAAATCATATTCGTGTTTGGCAAAGATATCTCGGTATTTTCTCAGCAGTTTTGTGAATTCCTTTTTCTGCATCTCATTTAAATCATTGCTTACCACTTCAGGCTCCTTGTACACCTTGACGTTTCTTGGTATTTTACAATTTGTTTCAACAGACATTTTCGATAATTTTCCCAATTTTGTTTTTGGGTGTAGCTGAACCGGTTTCTTACTGCTCTTCGTTATATGGACTGGTACTATCTGATTTTCCACTTTGACAACTTCGTCACATATCGGTAAATCATATTTTTCGACTAGCGTTTGATTTGGTTCGAATATAAAATCACCATTATCCACACTCATGGTATTTGCACAATATACCATCTCAGATTGTGGTGGTATCGTCAATGTCTGATTCACAAACACTTCACCTGCCCTGTGAATTATTTTTCCTGTTTCTCCTGCTATCAAATTACCTGTCTTTAAATCAAGTGAGACTCCGTCCAGCTGCTCTAATATATCCATACCGATCAGACATCGTACTGGGCTTCCCTTCATTATGAGCGCATCGTGCGCTATTATTCGGTCTCCAATATGGAATATGACGTTAAGTTGTCCAATTATGTTTAATTCATTTTTTGATAATGACCTCACTATTTCGTCGGTAGGCTTTATTTGCATTTTCTCCTTCACGTTTAATACATTTTCCGATATTATTGTGTGACTAGATCCCGAATCAACCAAAGCTTCTACTTTATGTTTGTTCATTTGTATAAATATTCGGGTTGCTTTCCTCTTTTTGTTAATGTCATCATCGAGTAGTTGCATGGTAAGCCTAACATATTCTTTCTCTCGATCTCTGCGCTAGAAGGCTCGATTCTCTCTCCTACCATTCCTTCACATTGTAATGCGATATTTTCTACTGGTTTCATCTCTCGTAATCGATCAACTGGATATACTGGTGCTGGTTGCATAAACGATTTTGGTATACACAATTTTGTAAACGTGTCTACGCTACTCGCATTTAACAGTGGCTCTTTTAAGATTTGATAGGTTCTCAACGCTTCTTTATTCATTCCACTTAGTTCTTGATTGTCAACATATAACGGTGCACTATCACCCTCGTTGTCATTGTCATTATTCTCGTCCCTTGAAGGGGTTGTACTAGCGTAGCTCACCTTTTTCTTCTTTAGTATTCGCGCTTTGAGTATCTCCAACTCCTGATATTGATGATGAGTAATGAAGAATCTAGCCAATAATGGTATGCAACCAATTACTAATTTCCACGACCAACCTGTGATCGCGTATAATCTGTGTGTTGATAGGACCTGCGATATTATTACTTTGATTACAACACATATTACATAAATTCCAATCAATCCGGCACACGCTTGTCCAATGAACATAAACTTTCCCCAGATCTTTTTCATTGTATTATACGTCGCTTTCTTGTAATGATCTGGAGTTAACAAATACTCGTAATTTACCTTCCCACTTCCGCTTGGGAGAATTGTATCTACCATCTCCATTATTACTCTTTCTTTCTTTGATGGAAATAACAAGTTTCTGCGGGCTTCCTCAATGTCTTCATTCGAGTAAATTCCACTTTGCGATAATTTCTCTAATGACGTAAAATTTACCAGATATTGTAATTCTGTCAATTCTAAGTTTTCCGGTGTCTTTACTTCTCGATGATCTGGTAATGCAATCCAAGATTCTGGTGTTAGTCTGTATAGTGGTGCCAGCAATCTATTACACTGTAATACTTTCGGTTTCACGTCCTCTTCCAGTAAGATTCGTGTTACAGGCTCCATAAATCGCAACTTTCCATTTAAATTCACTGGTAACTCGTTGGTGCATTGGTCATACTTTGTCAGTTTAACTGGTACCGCTTTACATTTATAGCTATATAGTGCTTCACCGAAAATTCTGGCAAACACCCCATTTTCTGCAATTAACATTGGTGCTACCAAATTAGGATTGGTTATAGCCATTGCCATCCGATTTCGGAGTATTTCTTTGTTGAGATTGCAATCATTTATAATAACTTCTCGGTACACATTTTCAACAGTATTTTGACCAAAGTGAAATAAATAATCTATTTTGTTATTAAAGTAATTTGTCAACTTGATATCTCCGGCATGTATGTTTGTTTGGGCCTCTATAATCATTTTCTGAGATACATATATACCTTTATAATTTGTCTCATAGACATTTTGTCCACACTTTGTTTTAGTTTCTTTTCTCAGGAATCGCATCCCGTCTTCCTCTGAGGTTGACATTAACACTGTTGGAGTATCTTTCATCCGTAGAGGTGTGATTCTTGTTGTTGTACTCGTTGCTGGATCCATTCTTATTTTCTCGGGCTTTTCCCTGATCTGTTCTCCCGTTATCTCTTTAAAACTCATTGACTTCAATTGCACTAAATTGCACTTTTTGGTATCGACATCGTACACCAAAATTGATTCTCCTGTCTGACAGCTAGATTGTTTCATGTTGCAGAATGGATGTGTTTGTAGTTTACCAGTATCATCATCAAATGATCCATCAAATTCTCTTAATTCTGACATGTACTCTTCTACAACCACGGCTTTGTCAATTATAGCATCGTCTACTTTGTATGGCTCTCCTTGGCAATCACCATTCGACTTTATTATCCCTCGCACGGTTACAGTCTCACGGATTTTGTGGTTAAGCTTTGCTTGTAGTTTGATATCTGCATTAATTTTCAACTGTCCTGTTTGAAAGGCTGCCAAACAATTCTCCGGAATTATTTCTATCGGTCTAGGTATCGATTGCATTTTCACCATCGATGAGTGGCTCCATTTTCCACAATAGAATACAAAAGTAGTTCGTTTCACTGTACACTCTCTCACCTTTGATCTTCGAAACCCCGATTCTTGATATACATGATATTTTACTGGATTTGTCACTTTAAATTTTACTGGATATGCATCCGAACACTCTGCTACGTTTACCAACGAGTATACTCTTCCCATTTCGGTTTGGGAGCAGTCATATGCCACCAATGAATTCGTCGTATTTATTATTCCCAATAACATAATAATAGAAATCATCAACCATGGAAATGCAAGTTTTCCCTTTTTCCTCACTGTCTCTGTTTTTGGGCTCTCAGCCTTTTGTATTAACTCTTCCCATCCGCCATTGTTTGCGATCCACTTCATCAAATATTTATTCGTCATTTCAGTAGCTTTCTTTATCAATGATTTTGAATTGTCACTTTCCAGATAACCATAAGTACCAATCTCCAATATTATATAGGCTAGCACTGTCAATATTACATCTCGATCTAACTCAGTTCGTGTTAAGTCCTCAATTACTGCTTCCTCACAAAATTCCTTTTCTTCATAATTTCTTTTAATTATCAACGGTAATCTCCTCTTTAATTCCGTTGCCAATCTTTTTACAATTCTTTTCTCCCCCTCCGAAATATCATCTTCTGTTTCAGTTTCATCTAACAAATACAATTCCGTTACTAAACTTTTTAATATTCGCTCAGTTTCGCTTGATTCATCTAAACGCTCAGTTTCGCTTGATTCCTCTAAACTCACAGATTCAATTTCCGCATCATTCTGTTTTATCCCACATATCGCAATGTCATTTTTCGTCTCAACAAAGTTCTCTTCACTTTTCATCTCATCTATACTCGGTAGTATCCTATTATCGGTGCTCCTTTCCTCAACATCCCTTGTAACTTCATTTTCTGATCTCATTTCCTCATTTTCCATTGTTTCTAATCTCTGCAATTCATTAATTTCTTGATCAATTTCTCCTGGGTCATCTACAACTTCAGTTTTAATCTCTACATTATCATTGTCCACTTCCTCATACAGAGGCCAAAACGGTACTATTACTGCATCTTCTTCCATTTCACCACTTTGTTTTGTTGCGTACACATTATTAATACAATTTGGGTTACATCCGTAGTTTAACAAATATTCGTCATCATCCAATTCTCGTCCTTTGAACGTCAACACGATAATTCCGTCATTACCTAATATCTCCGCTGCTTTTTGTCGTATTTTCTTTGCTTTTACACTCCAATGTTCCTGATAATATTCAATCCTTTGATCCGCAATATTTAACGCTATTATCAAAGACTTCGCACTATCGTCTGCCGCCTCATAATCATGTCCTAGTTTTCGAATTACCTCTTTTAACTTTGCCTGATAACTCGTCGGTTTATTCGTATACGGTACGATGCATTCAACCAACCCTTCTTTCATGTCTCGATCCATTTCGATGCTCATTATGAAGTCGATACTCGCATTAATTTTATCTCTATTCCCTGCATACAGGGTATCCTGTAAATCTGCTAGAATCTTTTCCCAATTTTGTCTGTCTGAATTCAAAGTATTAACAGCATTAACAACTTTTACTTTATTTTTCCAGCCTGGTATCAGACCGCAATCTACTAAGTACTCCTCGTCTTCCAGACATCGATTCTCAAAATTTAGTTGCACTTGCCATCCACTGTATTGACGCAGTATTCGCTCCTTTAGGTCTTTGATTTGTCCGTAGGCCTTTACACGGAATTGGCACTTCACATTATCAAGTCCCATCGTTTCCACTATGATATCATCTAAATCCCTTGTTGACCGCAAAGCCTTGCCAAACTTTTGCATTTGCTTAAGTATCTCATCATCTCTGTTTCCTTTGAATAACTTTGCACATAAATTTATGGCTCTCTTTAGTTCGCTTTGGGTTAGTGACATCACACTGAGTTCTGCGATCCATCGTTTCAACTGGGAGTTGTCAGTTTCCATTTTCTCAAGCAATTTTTCAACTCGGGCTAACAGTGCAGTCGGATTCTCATCTGATGCGATCTTTCGCACTTTCGGGGCAGGTTTTCCCTCACCTTCTGACACGGTTCTAATTATCATATGAGATTCAGTTTCTTCATCTGATTCGAATTTAGCCACTAGTTTGTTCAGCTTCTGTCGCATTTCTCGAAATTCCTTTTCCATTTTGTCTTGAAATTCCTCTCTCTGAGCATATGTCATGTTACTGGTGTTTGGCATATCTTCTTGGAATCTGATTGATTTCTTTAAAATAGGTCTGCTGAATCTCTCTGAGTTCCTTGGGCATGATCGCGCCATGTGGCCGTATCCCTTGCACGAATGACATTGTATCTGTCCATTTGTATTCACTTTGTCCCTTTGTGGTGAAGGTGACGCTGACGATGATCTTGATCTGGTAAAACAGTTTCTGCTAATATGCCCTTTCTTTCCGCATCGATAGCATTCGACATCACTGCTGATCCTTTTGTTTTCTGTGAATCTCTTGTTAGGGCTGGGATTTTTCCCATATTTGAACCAACATTGATTTGAGTAGTGTCCAGACTTTTTGCAATGTTCGCATTGAGGATTATTTACCTGCCCATTTGATTGTACACTCATCGCTGATCTACCGGCTTGAAATCTAGTATTTGGTCTTAAAATTGGACTACTGATTTGATTTATTTTATTTTCATCCCATGGTGCTCTCACAGGCGTAATTGACCGCTCACGTCTCTCCACATTAACTCCAAAAGCATCTGATCTTTTTGCACTTTTTAAATTCAGCTCTATCTTCATGGCTTTCTTCACGAGCTCATCGAAATTGGAAAAATCCACATAACATAGGGCCTTTTTGATTTCGGAGTGGACTCCGGTTATAAACTGGTCTTCTAACAGCTCTTTAACCTGCTTGGCCATATCTACTTGATCGGGTTTGACTTCGAAGGCTTTATCTGCTAAAGTGGTCAGATGATAAGCAAACTCACTGACCGATTCATCTGGACCTTGAACTCGATTATAAAATTTCTGTCGCATGATTCTTTTGATATCTCCACCAACCAGTTTCAGTGCCATTGCATCCTTCAATTTTGTCCAATCATTGCCAACATTTCGTTTGTCGACTTGCTGCCAGGCTTCTCTTGCCGCACCCTTCAGATAGAGTGGGAATCTCTGAACCATAATGGCTTGTGTCCATCCGTATGCTGAGGCGTACATATAATAATCTCCCATGAAATCTGCAAATTCAACAGGGTCTCCCCCATATTGATTGACGGGTAATTTCTGACAACTTGCGAAATCAATTATCTCTCTATTGAGAGGCATAACAGCATTATCATTTGCCAATTGGACTTGTTTCTGACTTCTGAGGTTGTATCGGTTCACTTTGAGCTAAACTTCAAGCGTTAAACAATAATAAAAAATTACTTCTCAACTTCTTTTAAATCTCCCAATAATAGCCTTTTATAATCTCGTTAACACTATTTTCAAACTTCTAAGCCGACTTTCACTCACGTCAGTACTAATTCTTTTTATAATTCCTTTTTCACTAGCTTCCAATAATTTCCCTCCGACTTTCAATCACGTCGGTACTATTTTTTTCAATAATTATTTCTCCACTAACTTTCAATAATTTTCCGCCGACTTGCGATCACGTCGGTACTATTTTTTTCAATAATTATTTTTTCACTAACTTTCAATAATTTTCCGCCGACTTTCAATCACGTCGGGCTCACCAGAATATATGTTGGGTTTTGGATTATTTCAAGTCGGTTCTCTCTGACTCCTGGTGTTCTTTAAATCAAAACAATGAACGACCCAACGTATATTGAAACAACAGGTTCACAATTTATTATCACGCTCCAATAACCAATCAAAGTTTATACGATTCTCTGCTCGGCGTTGATGCTTTGCAAACAAACAATATTCACCTTTTGATCCTTTAGTTCCGTTGACTCTCGTTTTCCTCGGTTTCTGTTTGGTTTGATCCCTTTTCGCCTTTCCGTATTCTTAATTCTATTTCTTCTTTTCCCTACTTCCCTAATTCGTTTATCCCTTTTCTTATCGTCTGATTCTTCGAACCCTAGCTGAGGCAGAATGCCGATTTTCTCTGATTTTCCCTTTGCTTATATACTCCTCGAAATCAGGATGACAAATGGTTATTGCCGAGCCAATCTTTCGTTTGACATTTTCTCCTACGTGTTTGCTTCGGCTGTCATCCATAATGGTCCAACGAATCCAGATAATTAATGGCCCTACCGGTCTTCCTACGCGCGCTATCTTATCCTTACTCTTTTCCCATTAATCATTGTGTCAAGCTAATGGGCCCAAATCTTCCTTTTGTTTGCCTTTCTTCTTGTTTACCCAGCTCGGGTTTCCTTCATCTCTCGGGTTCTCCATTGGCTCGGGTTTCCCATTGGCTCGGGTTTTCCATTAGCCAATTAATTAATTAATTAACGTTTTCTGTTTTCATACATTTGAATGTTTTTCAACCCTTTTCTGATAAATCCCTAACCGTCATCTTGTTGACCATTAGCTAATCTATAACTGTCCCGTTTTTCCCATTCGATTTCGATGATTTTTCCATTTATTGATTTTTCTCGGATTTCCGGATTCTCGCCTTTCGTAATTGCTTTTTGCATTTTCTAATACTGTTTCCATCGCACTTTCATTTACTATTAATTCTGTGCACGATCCCGCTTTTATTTGCCTTTTTTCTTCGCTTACTTTCCATTTGAATTATTATCCTAAATTTTATTTAAATTTTTAATTTTAATTTACAGACCTCAACACTATTTTCATTATTATTATTAAGTTTTTTGTAGGGATCCGTCCTTATTCATCAGCTTTATAAAAATATTTTACTTATATAAAAATTTTGCCGTAATCCATCCGTATTTTTCAGTTTTCGATAAAGTATTTTTGCTAATTCGGAAAAATTGAGCAGTGTTCCGCCCTTATCCTACAGTTTATAGGAATATTATGCTAACAATTGAACAACATTCCACCTTTACTTTACTATTTGCGATAAGTATTTTAATTGATTCAGAAAATTTGGGCAGCGTTCCGCCCTTATTTTACAGTTTTATGATAAAATTTATTTTATCTGTCATTTATTTTAACTGTTACAACGATTTCGCATTTTTCCCCGCTACCCTTTCCCTCTCTTTGTCCTTAAGATATATTTATGTTCATATTATAGTTAATGAGTGCCCACTGGACTACTCGGTGTTAGTAATTTTGAGCCGATTGTTGTTTAAAATTTTATGTCGATTTTATCGAAATTGAGTGCAAGAAAGTTGAGCCAAAAGACCCACTTTCAAGCTACTCTCTTTCGCTATTTAGGTTCAATGATTTGACGTTCGAGCCCGTCGTTGCGCACGACGGAACCCTCACGGGCACACGCTATAGGCTGAGAGACCGCACTTACACAGCGTGACTAGTTATGTCTTATTTTAGTCTCTCCTCGACCATAATATTTATATACTATTTTTATACATTACTATATAAACATATCTATTATATACATTATATACACACTCCGACTATTTATTACTTCATCGTCTCCAAAGGGTCTACGCGCAAAGTGCGTATCCCTTCGCATCTCTCGTCAGTTACTTGATATATATTGATCTCGCTTTGCCACTTGAGTGGTGCCATTAGTGACGGTGGTTGTTGGATCCATATCGTACTTGGGTATTGGTTCGCATCTTGAATTACTTCGTTCTCCTTGGTATTTGATACTTGTTCAGTTTCGTTGTACTATCGTATTCTGGGTTCTCTGGTTTTGGCCACGTTCTTTTTCCCATAGGTTTTTGTTTGTACTTCCCAGTTGCTCTCACTTGCCGAATTATTATCCACATAACTATCACGTTTGTGACAATTCCTGCTATCGCTACCAATTTAACTGTTTTCGAAGTTGCGTTTTCTACTTTAGTTGTCTTCATGCTTGGGTTTTCGTGGTTTTGAACGCTCTTAAATATTGTTAATAAGTGATTTGTTTCCTTTTCTGATAAGTGACGATCGTATTTGTTTATTACTTTCCTATTATCGTTTTGGTTTCTTGTTGCGCTTTCTTTCGTAGTTTCACCTTTGTTGTTTCTCACTACCTTTTAGGAAGAGTTTCGGGATAATCCCTGCCATATCTGATATATTGATTCTGTATTATTTCTTTTTATCAAGTGTTGTGTCATGTTCTTTTCTTCCTTTATTTCTCTGCCGTTAACTTTTTTTCTTGAATTTCTGTCTATCCTGCATATTTTTGTGATTAGCCTTCCCTGTAGTTTCCGTGTTGTTTTGTATTTCCATGCGTCGGTAACTACACTGATTGACACTTCGTTTCTGACATCATCAGTTCTTTGTGGTTTGTTTGTCGTTGTTGTTTTTCTTAGTGTTGTATTAGATTGCGTTGATTTTGCTGACTTTTTTGTTTTTCTTGTAGTTGCTTTTCTCATTTCATTGTCTTTTAGGTTTCCTTCGTCACTTTTCTGGTCTTTGCTAAATTTTCCTCTTTCTTGTTAGGTTTCTTCATCGTTAGTAGTGGGATGTGTCACATCCAGCACATGTCACATCCAGCACAGTACCCCCCCCCCCCCCTGCTGAGAAAAATTTTTCTAAGTCCAAAAGTCCAAAAAATTTTTAAGACAAAGACTCATTCAAGGTCATTGAAACAAAGACCATGATTCATTCAAGGTAATTTAAACAAAGACCATGACTCATTCAAGGTCAATGGATGATTCATCAATTTTTTCAAGGTCATTCAAAGGTAGGTCAAGGTCATTGAAACAAAGACCATGACTCATAATATATATTTTTAAAATTTATTTATTTTAATTTTATATACTTTAATTATTTGTTTTAATCAAGTCAATAACATTATTTATTTATTTTTTAATTATTTCTATTTTATATACTTTTATTATTTGTTTTAATCAAGTAAATTATTTTATTATTTTTAAATTATATTATTATTAAATTTAATTGTTTGTTATAATGATGTGAATATTGTTTTAATCAAGTCAATAATATTATTTATTTATTTTATTTTACTTTATTTATTTTATATACTTTAATTATTTGTTTTAATAAAGTCAATATTTTATTATTTATTAATTGTACTATTATTATTAAATTAAATTGTTTGTTTTAATGAAGTGAAATAAATAATTGTTTATTAATTTATTTTCACTTTATTATTTATTTAATATTATTATTATTTTTATTATTATTATTATTATTATTATTATTATTAATTATTATTATTATTGTTATTATTTTTATTATTATTATTATTTTTATTATTATTATTATTATTTATTATTATTATTATTTTTATTATTATTATCATTATTATTATCTTTATTTTTAATATGATTATTATTATTATTATTATTAAAAGTTCACGTTTTATTATTATTAATATTATTATTAATATTATTATTATTATTAATGTATAAAAAAACAAAACCACTCCATAAAAATTTTATTATTAGGAAATAATTATTATTATTAATATGATTATTAATATTATTAATTAGCATGATTACTTATTAATATTGTTTAATTAATTTTATTTTTATGATTATAATTGTTATTATTATTATTTCTATTATTAATATGATTATTAATATGATTAATTAGTATGATTACTTATTTTTATAATTATTATTATTTTTATTATTATTATTATTATTATTATTATTATTAATATGATTATTAATATTATTAATTAGCATGATTACTTATTAATATTGTTTAATTATTTTTATTTTTATTATTATAATTGTTATTATTAATATTATTATTTTTATTATTAATATGATTAATTAGTATGATTACTTATTTTTATTATTATTATTTTTTCTTATTATGTTTCTTATTATTTTTCTTATTATTATTGTCAAGGTCATTGGATGACTCATCATATTTTTTCAAGGTCATTCATAAATTTTCAAGGTCATTGCATTCGCGATATCAGACCAAAAAGCCAGAACAATAGCGAGAATCCTAGTAGAAGAAATATGCTGTAGATACGGAACACCCAAACAGATCCTGACTGATCAAGGAACCAACTTTATGAGCGAAATAATAGAGGAAGTAACAAACTACTTCAGAATTGCGAAATTGAGAACATCACCATACCATCCACAAACGAACGGACAAACCGAACGATTTAACGGTATATTAATAGAAATGATGTCAAATTATGTAAGCAGACACCAAAAAGATTGGGATAGATATATAAATCTATGCCTTATGGCCTATAGAATGTCGATACACTCAGCTACCAAAATGAGCCCATTTAAATTAATGTACGGCAGGGAATGCAACATGCCAATAGACTTAGAATATCAACCGCCGATATCACAGTAAATGGAAATTGATGATTACGTAACAGGATTCAAAGAGCGAATGCAAGAGATCTGGAAAACGGCAGGAATGAACATTAGATTTAACCAAGAGAGTTATAAAGAATTGCACGATAAAAAGCGAGACGTACGCGAGCATAACTTTCAGGTCGGAGACTGGGTAATAATTGCAACACCAGAAATTATTCCAGGAGTAGCCAGAAAACTACAAAGAAGTGGTAAAGGGCCATATGTGATAATGTATGTAAACGAGAATAACGCTAGAGTTAAATTGGTCAACAACCCACTCACCAGGCCTATATACGTAAACGTGAGTAGATGTAAAGCAATACCTAGAACAATAACAAGAGAACCAGAGAATCGAGGTATGCAAACCAGATCACAAACCCAACAGCTGAGTATAAACGGACTAACGATGAGTCGAAAAATAGAAGCGACATCAAATAACACTGCGGAAGAACCTAAACCAGATGAATCCAAAATAACTCTAAACGCGACCCAAGATAATGTAGACAAGATGGATATAATAGTAAAAGCTATCAGAGAAATTATGCCAGAATGGGTCGAAGGGAAAGGATGGATGAGAATAGTAAACAAGGCGGGAAAAATCGCAATGGATTACGCTAAAGGAGCTAGAAGTCCACCAGAAATGGACCGCATCAAAGAAAGTATACCCATGATCTTCACCATAGCAGATGTAGAAGGGAATGTACCCCTACATATTGCAGTACAACACAGAAACACTCAAAGGATAATAGATATAATCCAACTCATGCAGAAATGCGGACACGCCTCAAATATATCAAACGAGGAGGGACAAACACCATTATTGTTCGCAGTTGCAGCAGATGTTTCTACAACAGTTCTGAGAGAACTACTGAAAACAGGATCATCGTTCAAAGAAAAAGATAATGGAGAAAATAATGTACTGCATTATGCACTGAAATCAAGACAAGCAAGCGCAATAAAATTTATAACTACCAACGCGACAATTAGAGAAAGAGAAATGATGGGCAAAACAATTCAAACATTATGGGAAGCTATCGATGCCAAACAAGACGAAGCAGCAGCCAATGTGATGAAATGGACCTATGAAGGTTCACCACTTAAAGTATTCAACTTAAATTATATGGTAAGAAACAGAAACGTCCTATTAAAAGAAACAATATATGCTCACTATCCATTCCCAAAGACAATAAAAGCAATGTTGAAATGGGAAGGACTGAAATTCACCAATCATCCAAAAGAAGCAATACGAATCGGAGATAGAAAGGAACAGCTATTGATGATAATACACAGATGGCATCGAAAGCAAATAAGATTTCAAGCGAGCAAACAAGAGATAAAAGAGATGGACGATCTAAAAACAAGAATAATAAAGTATACGAGGAAATAATTGAAGTAATAAATGTCAAGGACGACATTTCAAAGGAAACCCCGGATGGAAATAATAATGGAGAAGGAGGTAGTGACAGCAGCAAAAACCAGGATGATCAAAATACTGGACCAAATGCCAGGGACGAAAATAAACCCGCACAACAAGAGAAAAAGGAATCATCCAACAAGGAACGTCAAGAATCGAACAACAACAACAACGAGAGAAAACAAAACCAAGGGATGCTGTTACAGAATAAAAAGATACTACAACAAAGAAAAAATCAAAACCAACCGACCCTGCTACAAAAAATAATGATATTGATTACGTCCATCAAGTTAACGGAAGCCGACGAAAACACCACAAAGGAAATAAAATCGTTCAGAATACGAACAATAAACGATAAAGGAATTTCAAGTAAAGGAATATGCTTACAACTGACCATGAATACAAGCATAAGTTGCCAATTCGACTCAATAGGAAAACCAGGAAAGATGGAAATACGATCCGAAAACTCATCATCATGTCAGACCACCAAAGACGTATGTAGAGATGCTACAAAAGATAGGAACGTAAGAATCCAAGTAGAGCCAGGGATAGGCAAATTACGAATAATAAACAGAGGAATAGAAACAATTGAACAAGTATGTATACAAAACAAAGTTATCGATTGTTGGAAAATGAACATGAAAGCAGGAAAGAAATGCGAATGGGATAGCCTAGAGGGCAATGCAGAATACATAATATGTGCCAACAACGACATAATAATAACTTGCACACTAGCCAAAACTCTGGGAGAAAAATTCACAACACCAAAAGAAGAGCCATATCAACGTCGAGTACGAGAAAACAAAGAAATAATAATAAAAGTAGAATCAAACCCAAAGAATGGAGAGGAAATAATAGTCGAAAATATGGGCAAAGAACCCATTACAAAAGTTTGTGTATTCGAAACTAAAAAGAACGGAACGATGAACGAAAGAATCAAATGCCAATCAAATGAAGATATCGAAAATCAAAAATACCGCATTCCAACAAAAAGAAAACGTGGAAAGTATATAGTACACGTTCAGAAAGGAAGAGATGATTACTGGAAATCAATAACAAGAAAACTACTAACATCAACCACGACGAAACATCCGGAAAAAGAAACAAAAGAGGAACCGTATCAACGCCAAATTAGAGAAAGCAAAGCAGTAATAATAAATATAGAATCGAATGCGGCAAATGAAGAAGAAATAGTAATTGAGAACACCGGTGAAAAACCTATCACAAAAATCTGCATATATGAACCCAAAGGAAACGAAACAGTAAACAAAAGAATCCAATGCGAAACAAGCAAAACCATAAAGAACCAAAAGTATCGCATCCCAACGAAAAGAAAACTTGGAAAATATGTAATAAATATCCAAAAGGGAACTCATGAACATTGGAGAACGATAACAAGAAAACCACTCAAGTCAAATGCGACAGATCAATCCATAACAAAATCATCTGAGAGAAAAACAAGTAACGAAACATGGAAAAAGGGAATGCTCATAGACGACAGCCACCTTTCAATTCACGAAGCATTACAACTCCAGAAAGCACTCAAAAATGTGCAACCGAAAGAAAGAATAATGGAGACAACCAATGCAAGGGAAAACACAACTATGCAGCCTAATGAAAAGAATTACATGATTAAAATGATTTGGATAACAACAGCGGTAGTAAGCAGCGTAGTAATGCTGATAATAATCCAACTAGTGAGAACTACTAAATGCAGAAAGAAGCCAACAAAGAGAAGATTATGGCCAGCAGTAGAAAAATTCAATTATGATATCGAATTAGGACAATACGATGCACAAAGAACAGAGGAAATATGAAATCATAGGAAATTCTAGTACAAGCGGACTCTGGTTAAAAGAACCGCCCATTATCGAAGCACAACAATGGTCAGATGAATTTGATGTATATCAGATAACGAACGAGAAATACGGGGATATACGGACATTGCGTATTGAGTCCCCGGAAACGATGGTGTAAAACGAAGAAGAGACGTTGTATATAGTGTAGAATATTATGTAGTATAATAGTAGTAATAGTATGTATATATATTTATATATAAATATTGTAAAAAATGCGTCAGGGACAGTAATTAAACAGAAAGGAATGCCGATGAATTAATGATGTAACAGATGAATCCGAATAATGCAAATCAACAAAACCAAGTTAGAATACCACCGTTCACAGAAGCGATACAACAACCAGCAGCTGCCAATGTACCTATAGAGATTGTAGAATTGGATCAAGGAATATACCAAGATCAAGTAATCGAGGCAACATGGAGACGACAATGCGAATTAATGACACTAATAACCAACAATGCACAAACTCAGTGGACAAACACTCATCTAGTATTAACGGAAAGTGTGAATAGAGGTCTACAACAAGCTATGAGACTAGAAGAGCAACAGAGAACAATACTACAATTGCAGAGAATAAATGAACAATTAGCTGATCAAATTAGATGGCAAGCTGACGAAATTAGAAGATTACATAACAACCAGCAGCATGTAGATCCAGCAAGTTGGGTAGAATGGATAGCATCGATGCCAGAATTCACCCCAGAGCCGGATTCAACGGTGGAGTAAAAATAAAGCGTACCTTGTAAATATGTATAAAATAAAACGACAGAAGTAAAGCAACGTCAAGTAATTGAAAATTTTTTGTAGATATGCAGACAATCATCGAGAGAATAAGAGGAAACGAGAATCCATCCGAAGCTACGAGACGAATAATGAAGGAAAAAATTAGAGTGGTGAACGATATAAAAGAAAGACTAAAATGTTGCAAATGTAAAGAGTTGCTGATTGGAGCGAGACAGACGAAGTGTGGATGCAGAATATGTACAGATTGTACGATAAAAGTGATAGGAGCAAAAATGTTAAAATGCCCTGGATGTGACGAAACGGTCGAAAGAGATGAAGACCCTACAACAATGGATAAAGCCACCAACAAAGAAATCAGTAATCTGTTAGTTCAATGCCGAGTAACAGAATGTGAATGGAAAGGACTTATGAAGGAAGCCGAAAGTCACACAAATGAGTGTGAATATAACGAGATACTATGCGGAAAATGTCAAACCATCACAACGAAAAAGACCATGAAAGAACACCACAAAGTGTGCATCAAGAGAGAGGAAAAATGCGAATTCTGTGGAGTCATCGACGAATGGATAAAAATAGAAATGGAACATTGGAATCCAAAAGAGGAGCAAATATGCGATCTATACGAAGGAATATGCGCAAACAACTGCGACAAGAAAGATAAAGTTAAACTAAAGGAACACTGGAACGAATGTATCGGCAAACCAGTCAAATGCCCGTTAGAGTTATTCAATTGCCAAGCACAGCTACCAATTGCGGAAATGCAAAAGCATATGATAGAAAATAGTATCGAGCATACCGAAATCATGATGAAAACGATAGGAATGTTGGTATGGGAAGTAAAAAGCCTACAAACAGAAAATGATGCACAAAAGGTACTAATAAAAGAAATGTTAGAGTCCAGAAAAAATTTCGAGAGAAGCCAAGGAAATACCCTCAAGAAAATGGCCGAAATGGAAAAGAAAATGCAACAGATGACCAACAGCCTAAAGGAATTAGAAACAAACAGCTCTGTAGCCAGAAAACATCCTACAACACCATTTATATGGAAAATAACCGAATTCGCAGAAAAACTCCAGAGAGCAAAAGATGGAACACAGAGAATTCTAGACAGTCCACCAATATATAGTTGGGAGAATGGATACAAATTGGGCATTAGACTGTATCCAAATGGGGATGGAAAGGCAACAGGCACCCACATCAGTGTCTTCGTCAGAGTAGGAAGAGGAGATTTTGATGAATTATTAACATGGCCTTTCAAACAAAATATGATACTAACAATGAAAGGACAAGAGGATTATCGTAACCCAATCAGAACAGGAAATGAACCACAGATGGGAAGACCAACAACCGACTGGAATACAGCAATTGGTACACCACTTTTCTATGCGCAACAACGACTAAGAGGAGAAGGATTCTTGCAAGAAGATAATTTGTAAATAAAATTAGAAGTAGAGAAGCCAGACAAGACGTTGTAAAGAGAAAAGGAAAGTGTAAATAATATGTAAATAAAATAAAAATCAAATAAAAATCAAAAAATTACAAATAATCAGAAAAATGAGAAAAACAAAAATCCAAAAATAATGACGATATTTAGATGGCAAGCGGAATCAGCGAAGATATAACAGTACAGATGAGAGAAGGACCAGATTCGATATGGACGAGACTGTGGAAAAAATCAGAGGAAGAGGAAAAAATCAAAACCTTAACAATCGCAATTCAACATTATACCAGTTTCGACACAAACGGACGACCCTGGAAAATGAGGAGAGTAATTTACTCACAGAGAAGAGTAAAACACGAACAGCTGAGAAGAGAGGACCAAAGATACCTAACATTCAAAGACAACAAAGTATTTACTGACCGACAAAGTAAAGAGATGGCAGCACAAGGATTCTTTTTCTCAGGAACCCCGGAACTACCAGATGAAGTTACCTGTATTTATTGTCAAGGAAGACTCTCGCATTGGGAGAAAGGAGAAACAGCAAAACAAGAACACCTGAGGAAATTTTCAACCTGCCCATTTAGAATTAACATTGACGTCGGAAACCAAGCGATAAACAGATTGGAAGGATTTCGACAGTCGGAATTAGACAAAGATGAAAAGGGAGGAGAGAAGAAGATAACGATAATAAAGAGTTTCGAAGATCCAGCAGAACTAATATGGGAAAGAGAGACTATAAAAAGAACATTCGAGGAGAGAATTAAAACTTTCAAAGGAAATCCAAGAGCAGCAGAATTTGCGAGTCAAGGATATTGTCAAACAGCAAGAGGAATAATGTGCGAAGGATGCAAAAATCAACAACCAATACCAGATCAGAACGTTAAAAAACTAAAGCATAAAGGAAAATGTATGTATAAACAAGAAAAAGAGTCAAAGAACATAGAAGTAGTAATTACAAATCAACAAGTAGAAGATATATTGGATCGACCAAAAACGAGAACCATAATGTTATTATCAGGAGTAGAAACTCAAAAAATGAGAAAAATAATCAAAGAAAGGTTAGCTAATAATTTGGAATGGTACGACTCGACACAAACAGTAATCCGAGCAATCAAGCGATACCAAGAGAAACCAAAAGAGAATCGTGACAAATCAATGATAAAAGAAGCCATTTTGGAGCAGTATCAATGTGTGACATGTTGGGAAAAACATGTCGAAATAATTTATATTCCTTGTGGACATATGGTCACATGTGAAGCATGTGGGTTAAAAGTCGATATATGTCCAGTGTGTAGAAAGCCGATCAACGGACGGATCAAAGGATTTCGTTTCGCTGATCAGTAAATAAAAACGAGAGTAACGTGTAAAAAATGTAAATAAAGATAAATGTAAAAACAAAAAATTATAAAAATCAAAAATCACAAAATACGAGATACGACGTAAATGATGATGTAAATTATGATAAAATTTTGATATGATTGAAAAGAGAGAATAATCGATATTAATATTCAGAAAACAATGATGAACCTGAACGAGACAGAAAAACAACCGATAAAAGAGGCTGAAGGGTCAAAACCAGCAATCAAAGATCAACCAGAATCAATAAAAGTAACAAGTGAAGAAGTAGAATTATGGAGACAAAGAACGCTGCAACTAAAAGAAATGCTACTAATCGCAGAAGAGGAATTAGTACAAGAGACTTTAAAAACAAAAATGATGAGAGAAAAGTGGGAAAAACAAATAGAACAAAGAACAACTTATCCAGAAGGAAAGGAGAAAACGTACCAAGAGCGAGAAGAGGAACTGATGAAGGAATTGATGCAAAACCAAACCAGAATTAAAAACCAAAGGAAAGAGATACGAGCCCTAGAGCAAGAAAAGCAGGATCAGCAAAGTGAAATAGAAAGATTACGAGAAGTAATAAAAGATAAAGAAGCAGAGATACAAGAAGAAGGAGAGGAGACTATAAAAATCATACAGCAAATGCAGGAAGAAATTGGACAAATTAGCACTCAATACCGAATAGAGAAGACCAAGAGGACGAGTATGGAACAAGCCAAAGCATGGGCAAAACGTCAAGCACTTCATTGGAAAACAAAATGGACGGAGGATAGAGAACGATCGAGAAGTAATTGGGAATCACGTATAAGACATTACATTCAGCAAATAGCCGAAGAGGAAGATCGAACAAGAGCCTATAAAACCAAGTGGGAAGATGCGAAAAAGGAAGTCGACAAACTGAGAAATCAAGGGCCAAAACCATCAAGGAAAATAAGAGAGCCTAAAGACGACAGACAAGAAAGAAGGGTGATCCAAGCAACAGGAGAAGCAAGAAAGTGGAAAGACAAGTATAAGTTGTCGAGAATCGAGAATGCGATGCAATGGGAGCATATACAAAAACAATATCACGAAATAGTACGGCAACAAACTAGAGTAAAAGAAATGCAAATTGAGCAGGACGAAGCTCACCGACAAAAACAAAAACAACAATGGAAAACAGAGACCAAGGAAAAAGCAATAAAAAGAGAGGCGAAAAAATGGAAAGAACACTTCCAAGAAGCCAAGAAAGAGATAAGACTGTTACCCAAAAAGATATTAAATACCGAAGATTGGGAACTATGGGAACAAGTCGAAGTGCAGAAAGAAACAATCGAGGAACTAAACGAGCAGGTCCGAACACTAGAATTTCAGGAGAAAATCAGACAAGGCACAATAAGAAGGCTCAGAAGACACGAAAAGGAATACGAACAACAATTCAATGAAATAGACAAGAGAGCAGCAGAAACGAGAAATCAACTTACAGACGAAAAACTAAAAACCAACAATTAAACGAGAGAATAATAGAACTCCAACAGGATGTGAATGGACATCGAGGAGTTGTAGTATTTAAAGAAATTCAGCTGAGATATCAACTTGAAGTCAACGAACAGTTGAAAGGACAAGTCGAAGCGGAAATAAAAACGATAAAACAAGGGTATGAGGAAAATGAGCAGAATATGAGAAAAGAGATTGAAAAATTAAAAGCGTTAGAAAATACGCATCGATTGGAAACGCAAGTGGAAGAGTTAACAGAAAACGTCGAATATCTCGCCTATCTCTTAGACGAAGAGATACAAATATCAAACACCTTGCGTGAAGAGATAAATACTTTGCAGAACCGACAACCAATCCTGCGCATGCCGTTATATCCAACGGAAATACCAACTCAAGTACCCGCCGAATCCGACGAAGGATTCGGGGAGACGGACGAAGCGGTAGTATAAATTTAAAAAGGGAGAAATTGTAAAAAGTGTAAAAAGATAATAAAAATAATAAAAATGATAAAAACAAAAAATTGTAACCGATGTATATTTAGTATGAATTCGAACGAAATAGAAATCCGAATGAATCTAGAAGACGGAGAATGTATACCAAGCCCAATTCAATTAGTACAACCAATCGAACAAGACCCACTGAGGTATTACAGTAAACGGTGGAGAGCCGAAAGAAAAGAATGGCAAGAGATAGTGGAGGAGCAAGAGTCAGAAATCGCCCGGATAAATCAACAACTAATACAATCCAAACAGTTAGTCAATGTAGTAAAACGAAAACTAACATCCAGCATGGGAGAAAACAGAGATCAAAAGAGAGAAAATGAACGATTGAGACGAGAATTGGCTGAGATAAAAACTCGTGTAGTCCTGGAAGATTATTGGAAAACTGAAGCAGAAAGAATGTGAGACAGCAGAAAAAGCGAACAAAGATACGTAATACAACTAGAAGAGAGTTGTAAAGAAGCTAGAAAAATAAAAGAAAATCATCAACAAACTCAGGATGAAATCAAAACGTTAACAGAACAGCTCCAGGAAGCAAAACGAAAATTAGAAAAGCAAACAGCTAAACGAATAAATGGTAAACGCCAACTCAAAAACAAACAAAAGAAAGGAATCTTCAAATGGAAATCCATAATCAACAAAGAATACTTAAAGAAAATAAAGAACGACTAAAAGCACTCCCAAAAATAACCGAGCGATTAATAAAAGCCCAAGTTCTAATAATGAGATTTTCAGAAAACAGAATTAAAGAGGAGTGCGAGATACACTCAACTATGGAAAATGAGAAAGAGTAAAAAGGGCTAAACTCCACTGTAAATAAATGAAATAATTTTGTAAATAAACATAAAATTGATCATTATTTATCGAAAATAGAAATCATGAACCCAAAACTGTGGATAATGATAATGATAATGATGAGAGAGTATAACACTGAGAACCCATTGGAGAAATGCGAGAAAACCCAACCCTTCAGAAGAGAAGACAGCACTTGTGCTGATTTCAAAGAAATTTGCAGAAACCCCGAAAACGAGGAATGTCAGCAGATAAACCTCCAATGCATACAATGCCCTACGAAAGAGAACAAGGACGAATTGAAACAGAATATCGAGAAAACCCAAGCAACGATACAAATCCTATTGAAAAATAATGAAGAAATATCCAGAATAAAGAACGAAAACCGAGAGATAAAGAAAACCCTAGAAATCATTACCAGACAAATCCAAAAGAAAGCCAAAGCGAATCCCAATAATAAACCAATCCAAGAAATCCAAAAAATCGTCCTATCAATCATCAAGCAACCAGGAAGACAAGTCGAACGGAAAAGTGAACCTGGTACAACAACCCTATCAATAGAACTTATACTACCAATTAGTATAACATCCAACATGATACTCTTAATATGCTGTCTCATCCTCGGCCTAACGAAAAACAAACAAAGGCCAAATACCCCAATTCAGAAATTTAGAAGAATGTTCATCCAAATCCGAAAAATCAACAAAACCAACGAAACTTCAAAACTCTCGCATATCTCTATCAATCACCCTTCAAGATCAACCCAAAGAGAAATCCAGCTCGAAAGTGAAACCCAAGCCGTCAATGATTCATTCGAAACCAAATATAACTGAATTACAGTAACTACTATCGATTTGAACTGATCCTATAAACTTACATTGATATTAAAACTGAACAATTTTATTTGATTACGTGCAGTAGCCAGACCTTAAGTCCATCTTTACCTTGATGATTAACTTTACCGTATATATTTTTATGAATGTGAATGTCGAAAAGGAAATGTATATATTATTTTGAAAAATCAATTGAAATTGCGGGTCGCAATTTTATGGACCCCCGAGTGTTTTATGTTGGGCCAGAACACAAACGGCCTTGAGAAATGTTTAAATGGATCGGTAACATACATGCAAATATAACATGCAAAATTTAAATAAACCTATTGAAACATCAATTAAACCCTATCAAATATGAGAAAAAAGAGAATTAAATATAAAATAATAAACATAAAAATAAATTAAAATAATAACAAAACGCACCAAGATCCGCACGATACCAACACAAACATAACAAGAAAACACAACAAATTCGACAAAAATTGATAAAGTAATAAAAGTTCATGAGAATGAAACTTAAATCAAAAGATTTGAATTAGTAATAATTCAATAAAAATTCTAAATAAAAAATTATTAAAATAAATCAAAAAATAATAAAATTAAAGAATAGAATACACTAGAAAATAACAAGGTCGAATTTTGTTTTACTGCATCAAATTTAATATGCGAGGTTAGGGACAGAAAATAGGTATAAATACCGATTCATTTTCACATTAAACTTAACCATTTTGAATCAGAATTTGATTTTCGAATTATTGATTAAAAATCTATTACAACAATTTTAGGTTAGCATTGGTTTTATTTGGAACTCTCTCTCCACGTCACATCCTCGCAACCTCGGTAGAGCTCTGCTTGGATGTTGGCGTGGGGGGAGAGGCATTTTATTTTTGTGATGCTATGTTATGAATTTTTATTTTTGTGGAATGGAATGTAGGGTAATTTATGTTTATTTGTTATATGCTTAATAAATGTTTATATTATCTATAAATTGTTTTACATACTTAAAATTTAATTAAACATTTGTCGAAATTTTTCCGGCCCACAGCCAACACCTATCGCAAGTAAAATCAACATACAATTCAGATTCGTGTAAGTGCGTGGAATATCGCCAATGATCTGTGCCCGTGAAGAAGGGTTGGAACGTCATTACTATCCCGTATAGGAGAAACGAGAAATAAGGAAGAAGTCATTTGGCTGCTTCCTCGTTTCTCATTTCTGTAAAATCGACCTAAAATCATACTACACACGGCTCAAAATCATCACACCGAGTAGTCCAGTGGGCACTCAGTAAATATAATATAAACATAAAATGCGCCTAAGGCCTATTAAAGGGAAAGGGTACGGGGATAAATTAAATTGAAATCGTTGATATAGCTAAATTGGACTAATATTTTGAAATAAATTAGATAAAAATTATTGGTATAATTAAATTGAATTTACATTTCGAAATAAATTAGTAGAAATCATTAAATAAGTAATTCATTAATTCAATTAAATTGAGTTATTGATCAAAAGTAAAGTAGCTATTGATTAAAAATAACGTAAAAATTAAAGTAATTCATTAAATTATTATAATTTAAAAGTAGAGTCATTATTGAGTAAAAATAAGTAATTCATCAAATTAAATTATTATAAATTATTGATTAAAAGTAAAATGATTATTGAGTAAAAATAAGTACATTATTGATTAAATTCCATTAATTAAAATAATTATTAAGCAAAATCAATGTAACTCATTGATTAACAAACAAAATTTTCTTTAATGTAATTTGTGGATTAAAGCTAAATAATATAGCAATAAATCAATCCGTTAATTAAACTAACGAAAGTTGTTGATTAAACCAAGCGATTTATTAATTAAAATTAAAGTAATTTGAATTGAAGTAAAATAATCCTTTGATAAAAATCAAGTAAATTTTCGAGAAAAATGAAATAAAGCTTGATTCATAGATTAAAACTCTTAAAATAATTTATTAAATTAAAGCAATTGACGATTAAACAAATTGTAAAGAAAGTTAGGTAACTCGAGTAATGGAAATTAATCTAATTCATTGATAAAATGATTCCTTGATTCGAATTAGAATAACTTTTTGGGTAAAAGTAGCGGGATTTATTAGTTAAAAACCAAATGTTTCGTTAAATAATATAAATTCGTAGACAAAAATAAAGTGATGGAATAAAATGGTTTATTACTTAAAACAAATTAATACAAATTTCGAAAAATCAAAATTTAAGACGATAGATAATAATGAAAATTTATATTAATATTACATAAATGTTCAATCACAGGAAGGCTTACTACCGATTTTCCTTTTGAATAATAAAACTCCACATAGAAAATTCCAAAGGTAGGAGATTACATCCGCTCGAAACCCACGGTAGATACAGGCGTTTCCCTTAAAATGTTAATGGAAAACATTCAAATTAACTGAAACATATAACTCACCAAATATTCCACGAACGCGCGATCTTAAAAGTACACTCGCCTAAACTAAATTAGAAAATCACAGGTGATAAAATAAACAACATTTACTTGCTGACATTTCCGTCGATATAAACATTTACTGAAATCGAATTGCGATTGACGTTCACTTCCTGCCCAATTGATTCAACCAACCGCACATTCGTCAATATACTTGTCGACGATAGCATAATACATCATTTTTCTACTTGACAAGTTATGCATTCGCCCAATGTCTCAGACGAAGATTTAGCACGTCAATCTATGGATGTTGCAGAAGCCCCTCAGATGCGTAAGTTTTAATTAATCTTAATGACAACCTATGATCGTGTACGAGCCTTAGAAACAACCCAGAATCGGAACCATATCATCTTTTCGCCAAGTGAAAACCCGAGTTAGTAAGAAAAACTCCAGATTAAAGGCATGATCAAATAAACCATACTTGCTAATGCATCGCAGTACTTCCGCACCAGACAGATCCAAAACTCCTGACATCCCACCGATAAGTGCAGCAATCAATTTTTCATTTGTCGCTATGCACCTTCAGTAATCCCAACAGGCCTGCAGTATCATGAGTATTCAAATTAACAATTGTTACGCGAGAATTCTAGTCCTGACTACATAGGAAAACCGTTCGACGATTCAGTTTTGGGGAACGAATTCCTTGAATGTTTACTTCAGAAGTCTAAATTAAAATCAAATCTTGTGGAAATTAAGATACTGGCTTGGCGATCGTTCCAAGTACTTTCTTCTGGATTCTTCAATCGAATCATTAGCTCATTTTATTACTATCAATCTCCATTCGACCCAGGTATTTTAATTGAGCAATGAACCAAACACTAAGTATGAATTTGGTAACCTTTGTAACTGTTTTATTTTCGAATAATTAAACGGTAATTGTTAGAATCACTGTATTTTAAAAGACATATAAATGTTTAATTGTCAAGTTATTGTTTCATAAAAGATAGATCATTCAAAGAATATTTTGTAAAGTTTTCTTGAAAATTATTTATTTATTTTCTTTTTATCTCATATTAATATTTGAATTTACATATATCTGGTCGAATAATTTAAATACATACAAATTTTAAAGGTTAGTAATGAATGAACCATTTGTAACCTAAATAAGTTAAAGCTATAAACGATTTGCACTTTGGTTATTTTTTTAAAATCAGGAAAGATTTTCTCGAATGGCCCCTTACGGCGTGAGAACGCGTAACCCAGTAGCTTTGAAGTATCGTTTTCCCTCGTTCCCAAATCCATTGCCAGACCGATCAGTAATACGCGTCCAACTTCAAGTCCCGTGAATTTTGGCGCATTTGAAATTGAGTTAATCCAGTTTTTTTTAAACGACGAGAAACTTTGTATAATTGCGAACCACCAGATGACCGTCCCAACCTAAAATGCCAAGAGAATTACTGAGTAAAAAACGCAAATCTCACCAATTTTTCCATTCAGGACAAACTGGAGCTATAGTTGAACTCCCTGCTCATATCGTGGAGCAATGGAGACAGGGATGGAGTCGAGTGTATCGAGAGCGATGCCCTGACATGCCCGAAGATGACAAGCAGGAGGATATCTCGCCAGGAGAATTCATGCAACAGTTCAAGAAGCTGTCTAATGAACCAAATTCATCCCAAGACATACTAGTTCAGGCCCAAGAGCTCCTGGAAGGTCTCCTACAACACCAGCGCCAAGTCGAGGCAGCTGTAGCACGAGCCACTGAATACCTGGCCAACGTCAAAGACGACCTGGCGGCAGGACGTCTGGCGAGTAGTTATCCACCTTCACCGAGACCAACCCGAAATACCAAGAGACCAGTGTTTGTGATCCCTGGTTACTCCCCAGAAGAAGGGATCAAGCGATTCCTCGCAGACGAGTGATCATCGAAACAATGATAATTAATGATTTGAACATTTTGTTGTTTGGTATAATATTAGAATTCTAGAATTAAAAATTCTTTTTCTTCTTTTGTTATTATAGATCCGTTTCATAAATATGTTTAAGTTTAAACACACTTATCATTATAGCAATCATCACAAAATTCAACCCTTATTATTCTAGAAATGGACCCTGTGAAATTACTCCAAAATGAATTGACCCATGCGAGACAGGCCAATAAGAAACTCCATGACCAACTCGTCCAAATAGTCCGAGAAACTCAGCAAATTAAAGCGACATCGATAGAGCCAACGAGAGTCAAACAGCTGT
Source organism: Schmidtea mediterranea (assembly GCA_022537955.1). NCBI lineage: Eukaryota > Metazoa > Platyhelminthes > Tricladida > Dugesiidae > Schmidtea > Schmidtea mediterranea. Next base: position 117,661,570 of record CM039680.1, read on the forward strand.
ACCAAAAACTGGCCGCGGCCCAGAAGGGATGGGCAGAAGAAAAACAATTGGTACAAGGCCTAAAGACTCAGATCCGGGGGCTAGAGTAGCGTTATCCGCCTGTCAAGAGGGAGCAGCGGTGACCTACCCTTTAGTCTTCGCCCCTGCTCAATTTGCCTATCGCGAAGCGAATATTACCCCATCTACAACGTCAACTACTACCGCGACCACTACTCCAATCACTCCCTCGACAACCAGTCGTCGACCTGGACGCAAGGAGCGGGCTAAGCGCCGAGCCGCTCGACCTTTCAATCCATATGGAACCTTATGATTCATGTATTTAATAGATAAATAAAGCATCGTTTATATATATTGTAGTTCCTGTATACATCTTATTGTTGTTATATCATCTTAGGGTTTTGAAATAACATTGTAGAAGGGTTAAATAAGCAGTACCACCCATTTTGTTTCCAAACTAATGTCGGTAAAACAGTTAGATAGACGATAGAAATTTAAACGCAAGGGGACCAAATGATTAAAAGCGAGCACAGGTCTTCTATCGACAGCTCGTGAACCCGAGGGTTGTCCGAGCAATTACAGTACTAGCGATAATACTCAATTTTTGCGGTCAATCCACCACTTGAACACATTTCCAACGTTGCCTAGCAACGGGTGCCAAGTGGCAGTTAGAATCATTTTGTATGGCGTTACTGAGGCAACAATAAAGATAAACAAACGGCAAAACCCTGTAACCCACCAAAAGTAAAAATTTCAGGATATCAAGTTGGTGCTTCTGGTCCTCCTGTTATTGAAGCTGATAATTTTGCAGTGGAACATAATTGGTTCTTGAATCTCTTTAATCATATTGCTATAAAATTAGGTACTTCTGAAGTTGAAAGTCCAGGACCAATTTCTTTATTATTAAATTTTGTAATGACAGATTCTGATTTTAAGAATCAATTTGGACAGATGGGTGGTTGGGTTTCTGACACAAAAGTTATGGGTGATGATAGATATCAAATTTGACAAAAACTATATAAAACAAGTTTTGAATGATCATATCCTTTTAAAACAATTTTTAGATTTTTACATAATTATAGAAGAATATTATACATGGTTTCTTTTGAACTTTCACTAAGAAAAAACAATGATTTTAAATTATGTATTTTTAGAACCAAAGTCGCTGATCAAACAAAAATTAAAATAAAACTTGAATCACTTTCACTTTTAATTTCATCAACTATTTGTAATCCAAAATTAGAAACAAGTATAATGGAAAGATTGAATGAAGATAAACCAATAGAAGTTAATTATCTTCAAAGAATATCAACAGGTATTGAAATTCCATTAGGAAAAAAATTTAGTTGGAAACAGTTTTAAATTCACGTCCTAGATATATTTTTATTGGATTTAAAGAGGAAAAAATTGATATGACAACTAATAATTCAAGATTTATTAAATCATTAGGATTGGATAAGGAACTTAAATCATTACGTGTTCAATTAAATACGACATTTTATCCTTTAGATCCAATGACATTTAGTTTAAAAAAAATTATCAAAGATATCCTTATGCTGCATATATTAATTCATGTAAAGCTTTTGGAGTATATCCACAATTACCAATGATTGATTTTAAGAATTATTATTCAATATTTTGTTTTGACTTTTATGATCAAGATGAGAAATTAACAATTAATGGTGTGAATATACAATTGATATGGAAAAGCTTAATGATTTTAAAGGGAAATGTTATTGTGTTATTTTAGTTGAAAAACAAGTACAAATCTTATTGAAAAGTGGTAAGATGATTAATGTTTCTTAATAAAAATGGAACAACAATTTGAAAAATTAGCAAATATTTTATCAACAAAATATTAGACATATTTACGATTTAATTCCACTACTTCTGATTTTACAACATCATTTCCTGTTTCTCTTGAATTAAATTTAGAATATAATTATGAAATGGGATTGGTATGGTTTTCTGTTTATAATATTATTTTTAATATAACATCACTAAATAATGAATTTGGAGTTAAAGGACCTGATAAATTTATTGTTGTAATGAAAATTCACCCTGGAGCAAATGAACTTTATGGTTTATTTACAACAATGACAAAATTAATTAAAAATAAATTAAAAATAGAAGATATAATTGAATTCAAAGTTGATTTAGCTACAGCTAAAGTTATGAAAAGAATATAAATATCTTAAATATTACATCAATAAATCTTCTTTGTGATTTAATTGAAGGAACATATCATTTTGTTTACATTTACGTCAAGTATAAAATGGAGAATTTTTTAAATAATTTTTTAAATAAATGGGGAAATGAAATAACTACAAATTTTTATTTACCATATATTCTTAAATCTCTTAATATAAAATTTAAAGTAATTATGCGTGATAAAATTATGAATAACATCGACAAAGATAATATTATTTTTAATTTACAAACTACAAATGAAACAGGAAGTCATTGGATTTTATGTTGTAAGAAATATTATATATATTTTGATTCATATGGAATTATTCCTATAAAAGAAATGTCTCAATATTTTGCTGATGAAGAATATATATATTATACATAACAAATTCAAAATTCACAATGAAGGATTTGTGCACAATTATGTATTTATTTTTTATAGTTATTAGAAAAGTATTTATACTCTTTTGAAGAACTTGTTTGTTTAATAAATGTTTATAGTTAATGTAGCCGGTGGAACATTAGCATTAGATGCATCTCAAATTTTACAAAAAGTTGAAGCTAATTTTGTTAATGAATAAGGAGATCAAATGAGAGGATATATTGATATGAATGGACATAAGATTCTTAATTTATTATCAAGTTAGAAAAAGCAAATAAAATAATTTAAAAGAATATAAATAATTACTTGAATGTAATAAATTCAAAATTAGATTTTGAAAGTAAACAATATATAATGCAAAGTATTCGAGATAAAACTTTTTCATCTTTATTAAAATATAGGGAAATCAAACAAATATTAGGAAAACATTCTTTTAAAATTGAAAATAATGAGATTGAATTTAATAAAGAAGAATATTTGATTTCTTAAGGAAGAAAATATTTTATTGTTGTTGTTCATAATAGTACTTTAGATGTTGGTGGTTTACATGGGAAAACCACCCAAGTTTTTATAAATATTCCCACCTACTTCCGTGCGAGTATTATAAAAGATTATGATAAATTATGTTCAAAACAATTGATTGAAAAACCAAACGTAAAAGATATTAAAATAAAATGTGTTAAGAAATCAGTAATTATTTTTGATTATGTTATTGTAAGAAAAAATATAAGTTTTGAAAATGCAAGGAGGGTTTTAAGATTATTTTTGGAAATATATAATTTTAGTGATATTAATATAAAAATAACTGAAGTTGAAAAAAATATTTAGCGAAAATAATCTAATAAAAAAAATGGTTATAGTCAATATAGCCAGTGGAACATTTGCAATAGATCCATCTCAAATTTTAGAAAAAGTTGAAGCTAAATTTTTAATGAATCAGGAGATCGAATGAGGGGAGATATTGATATGAATGGACATAAGATTCTTAATTTAATGAAATCAGATGAAATTATCAAGTTAGAAACTTAAATCGAAAAAATAAATAAATGTTTAGAAAATATTGTTAATAATAATAAGAAGAAATTGAAAGATGAAATACAGGATAGTATTATTGATAATAATAAGAAATTAAATAAACGTTCACTATTAAAAAAATCAAGAATGAAATTGAAGTTCATAAGAATAAATATTTAGAATTTAAAAATAAATTTGAAGTTTTTAAAACTAAAATGGCGCGTAATGAAAAAATGGATGCGTTTAGAAGGATGATTCTAGAAAAGCCTAATGGAAAAAATTTAGATACAATACAAGGTAATCGAGATAAAACCTTTTCAACTTTATTAAAATATCAAGAAATCAAAAAAATAATAGGTAAGTATTCTTTTATGATTGAAAATAATGAGATTATTTTTTGTGAAAAATACTTTATTCATGATGGAGGAAAATATTTAGTTGTGATTGTCCATAATAGTACTTTAGAAATTACTAATATATCTCTATCAGCAACTTTTTATAAATATTCCTAATAAACTTTATGTTAGTATTATGAATATATCTTCCAACTTTATTAAAAGAAACCTTAAGGATATTGATATAAACAGCAGTTTCCGTAAAAATAAATCAGGAATTATTTATAATTTTGTTATTGTAAAAGAAAATTTAACTGATGAAAATTTTTGGCTTGTTTTAAATTATTTTTAGAAATATATGATTTTAAAAAAATTGATAAGACAAATAAGTGGTCTTAAACACAGTTCGCTTCACGATTACAGATTTATACCGAAACCTTTATACCGAAAACTTTCTTTCTCTAAAAATAATATTATTTCTTCTTTTTCAATGTTCGAGAAAGAAGTGGTATTTAAATATTTTTTTTATATTAAAGAATGGTGGTATAAAATTATTATGATAAATTGAATTAAATATGATTTTTAAATAACAGTCATATACTATAAATGATTGTTTAATTAAATTAATCCAAATAATTCCATACTCTATCGATGTATATTTTGATAGAGGAAGTTTTATTTCATAGGACTCATTGAGATCTTTAAAGAAACCACGATTATTTATTGTTGTTGTATAAATAATCTTTACATTTTCACAAATTATTTTATTAACATCTTTTGCTTTATGTCCTAAAAATATTATTTGTATATAAAGAATACGATATTTTGTAAATATTTCAGATATGGGTTTTTGATTAATTAAATTTCCCATATTATCAAGTATAATTAAAGTACGTGAATTTTCAGTTCTTTGAAAATCACTCATATTTCCAAGAAGATTTAAATCTTGTTCATCATGAACATTATTATAATTTGACCATTCTTCTATATCTTTACAAAACATATAAACATTATTTGGTTTATAATTATCTTTAATATGATTCTTAATAAAAGTTATTTTACCGCTTTCTGTTGACCCACAAATTATAAATGATTATTTATTTTCTTTATTTCTGATTCGTGTTCTTGATTTTTAAATAATGATATATTATTATTATTATTATTATTATTATTATTATATCCCCAAAATTCTAATGCATCCTTTACATTCTCTTTTATAGTTTGAATATTGGGGAGAATATATATTTCAAAATAAAATATAATTTAAAATATTAATGATATAATTATAAAAACTAACAATATTTTAATAATATGATTACTAATTAAATTTTTTATCTCCTCAATTTCCTTCATTTTTTAAAGAAGAAAAATGATTTTATTATAAGTTTTTTATAGAATAATGTCCATATGGAATACTGTTTATTCCACCAGATAGAATAAATCTTTTATCATCATAATTATTCAAAGAAATCTTTTTTTGTTCTACTAAATAAACATCATGTAATATACTTCTAATCGCATATACAATTTCAAATCGAGATTTATTTTTTATTATACAATCATCATACATTTCATGGGTCATTAATTTAGTCATAGTTTTTTGAATACCTTTATTTTTTATATTATCCCACAAGGAAATTGGGTTGATAAAGAATATTGCTCGAATAAATATAGCCTCATTGATTATATAATTGGGGCGCTCATCTTCATAAGAAAATAACGCCCCCGTATTATTAAAATATTTAAATACGGATTCTCTTATTTAAAAATCAACATTATATGATAGGAATTTAAAAAAGAATGAATCCGTATCCATTTGATATAATGATATATTATCTTGGAAATGAGGCAATAGAACATCATAATATGCCTCGTACATTTGGAGCATTGATAGCTCTAAAACGCTAAAACCAAGATAAATAGGTTCATTGTATTTTCTCATAATTCCCAATTTCTACCGCGGTTAAATTGGGTGAGAAAATCTGTTCACCTTTGAATGTTGGTCTTGAAACTATTTTCAAATAATCATCAACATCAAATTTTGTAAACGTTTAAGTAGTATGATATATAGATTATTTTAATAATAATTTACTGTATAATCTATATAGTTTATTTAATTTATAATATATATATATATATATATATATATATATATATATATATATATATATATATATGATCTATAAAGTTTATGTAGGTCAAATATTTAAAACTATATAGATTATTTAAATAATTATAATAATTTTCTATATAGATTATTTAATACTAATAATTTAATGCATATAGTTTATTTATATAATCTATAATGTTTATTTTATGTAGGTCATATATTTATTTAGGTCATAGAATATTTTAATAATAATATTATTAATAATAAAATAATAATAATAATAATAATAATAATAATAATAATAATAATAATAATAATAATAATAATATTTACAATTATTGATTATAAAAAGTAACATATTTTTTACAAGTAATTTCATTAAACATTAAAATTATCACAGATCAAAATTAATACAATAAAACGTAAACACTTATAATTATTAAAAATACTACAAACAAACTCTAAAGAAAAGATAAAGACATTTGATAAATCAATAACATTTATTTGATAAATTCTGGATACTCTTCATTCTGGATCTAGCTCATGTTCTTCATAATTTATGAAATTGTCTCCTAAATAATGTCCGAAAGCGAAACTTTTATTTATCCCAACCCATTGACGTTAATCGTCATTATTACTCAAAGCCGTTTTATAAATTTTCAAAGTATACAACTGATGATTCTTAGTCCTTATTCTTGTTTGAGGTACATAAAACACTATTCTTTTTATTACAATCAATATAAGATTGATGTTTAATATCATTGCCAGGTAGTGTAACACCTTTGGCTTTATTACTTTCTTTATCGCCTAAAATACTGTAACATTTCGGGCGTAAGAAAACCCATTCCTTATAACCAATACCTTTACTCTAGTCCTTAAATTTACCAATTACAGAGTCAAGATTTCTCGAATACAAGGGATGAGCTGGTTCATAATTAGAAGTATCCAAAAGATTATCGAAAATCATAGCGGGTAAAAGTTTAATCGATTTACAGTTTTTAATTTCAAGAAAAAACGAATCAGTATCGCCAGAAACAATGTTAATTTTACAATTGAAAAGTTCTCTATATTTCTATAATTCAAAATATTGCAGTTCATACATCCGTAGTTTAAAAAAATCTAGAACGGATTGACCGATACAGCTAGGTCGATCTAAACATATCAATTATGTATTAAGATGAGCAGGAATTAGATCGTCATCAATTTTTATACACTTTCTAAAAAACGATTTTGATGAATATATAGTCAATTTTTCAAATGAATTACATAATCTCAAATTCATCCTCTTTTTCAGATTTTAACCGATTTACCGTATAGACTGTTTTTCAGAAGCTTAAAATAATTTTTATCTAGCTCATTAGTTGAATTGGTTCTCAACTCGGTATTTGTGTCAATGCAATCCTTAAAAGGTTTACCTTATAGCTCTATGTATGGTAGCAACTCTAACACAAAGCGAAAGAAACCTCTTAAGTAGTCACCAATGAATAACATAGTTTTTCTTTGAATGATGTGTCAGCATCAACCTTTCAACTTTTGAACCTGATGGGAACATTTTTTCAGGAGCAACCGGAAAATCATCCAAAAACTCATGTATATTTGCAGGAATGTCGATGTCAACTTACGTAGTGTATCCATATGAAAACATGTCAATATCAGTAGTCATACATTCATTTAAGGTAGAGTCAAGATCATTAATTACACAGCTAAATCACCGTACGCAAGACTTTGGCTAAGAGCCCAACCATATAGATTATTAATATCCATATATAACAATTCCGTATCATCCGAACTAGTCACAAAATATTTATTGACAAAGGTTAATCCACCCCGTATTCTCTCTTCATAGAAATTATACATTTACATATCTTGAAGAATTTCTTTGGTTCCTTTAATGAAGCCAATAACATTCCGGAAATTCCATAAAAATTCAATGGGATCTAAACCATTGTATGCAATCAACATAGCACGAAAATGTGAAAAAAGTGTGCAAGGAGAAATACATCAAGCTTTAGGCAGATTAACATATAATCAAGCAAGTTATTACAATTATTGTCATGCCAAACTTGTTGAGCCTTTAAATATTCGGCTTCCGTCACTTCATCCCAAATTGGTGGCAATTCTAAAGTTGTTTCAAGTATATCAAGTATAATTATATTTAATTTCCAAGATGGAAAATTGCTAAGACCATATTTCAAAATATGATGTAAGTCATAGCTTTTGAAGTTATGGAATATTACTGGTAAATTTTTGCGAATTCTCCTAGCAATGTTAGAAGGTCGACATGCAGCACCTAGATAATTCCCTGAAAAGTGATCATGATCTTTTGTACGATTTCTAATTGGTTTCTTGTAGAGATAACAGTTAGAACACGATTTAAAAGCTCGATCCTCAGCAATAGTTAAAATATTCATTGATGTGTTTCCATTAATATCAAAATAAGGAAGAACAATTGTGGCAGCAATTTCCTCAATCTTTTTAAAAAACTGAAGAACACACTCAGAACCAACGAAATCAAAATAAGATTCAGTATTATTTGTATTATTTATTAATAATAACCCTGCTGATATTGGTAGATGTTTTTGATATTTGATTCGAAATCCCCATATGTTACAAAGAACATATGTTACTGTTTTGGAGTAATCACCAAATTCTAAATTTTATATTTTTAGGTAGTGTATACAAAGTAGTCCCAAGTTGATTTTTATCACACAAACCAATGTGTTTTTCAAAATCATCCTTCAGACGGAAACCACTGAGACATCTTGGACACCAATTTCATTGTATCCTTACATCGACTATATTGTCTTTATGACAATTCATTAATCTTTGCAAATTAATGACTGCAGTATAATGATAAGTTTTATTATTTTCGATTAATAATAAATAAATTGGGTCTATATCAGTTATTTTAGTTCTATGAATAATATCTAAATGAGGATAATAAGAGATATAATCATCATCGTCCTTATCAATATCTAAAATAACGATCGGATTATAAGATAAAATATTAATGGCTAAACCCGAATTCTTCTTCTCAAAATTTGATATATTACATAATTTCATTTGACAGTCATCTATAGGATCAAAATTTATTTCGTTTAAGAAATGCGAGTAACTAGATGCAACATTTTTATTATTTTCTAACATTTCATGTTTTAATACAGCCAAAATATTATACACAAAATAAAGTTTCGGAATTTTTAATATTTATTATTGCACGTTTACCTTTCAGTGCTTGTGGAGTTTCAAAATATCCATGACCAGTAAATCTATTAATTTGTGAATATTTTCTTAAAATAAAATGGATTTCCCTAATTTTATTTACATGCCAGCCGCTACCCACTTGTGTAAAATTACCTATTTTTTCGTTTAATTTTCTAACTTCCTCTATTAAAAAATTTTCTGAAAAAATTTCAGTATAATTCGAATTGAATTCATTTTTCATTACTCCATCTTTTTCAAATTATATGTTTAAAGTGAACTGAATTTTTACACTACCCATTTTATTTATTTCATTTTTTAATTTATTCATAATTTTATCGGTTAAGGTAATTTGATAATTATTAAATTTTTCAATATTAAAATTTGATGCTTTACGAGCTCCTTTTAAATCAGATTTCATTAGAGGTTCATCGTCAATATCGACCGATCCTCCGATCTGATTAATTAACCTGTCAGATTGATTAATTGTTCGTTCAGATTGATTAAATTCATCATCGCTTATAATTATAATATTAGTTTTATTTGATGGATCTTTTACTTGAATATCATCTTCATCCCTTATTACTATAATATTACTTTTAATTTTCTTGGGCGCATATTTTACTCGATTATCAGCAGGTCGTTTATTTCTTTTATTGTTATTATTATTTATAGTATTTATTTGAGTATTTATAACAGTTTCATTATTTAAAACATTAGCAGAATTTCTATTTATTATTCTAAAGAGTGGTATTTTAGATATAGAAAATTGACATAAATGATCTTCGTGATCATTATAAAAGTTTTTATATGTTTGGGTGTGGTAAGTTTCGCATTTCGGAAAAATAAAGAAACCAATGCCGTTAAATTTATGATAAAAGCAATTTTCCATAAGTTTATGACATTGAATGTTGTTATGATTCTTAGAAGAATTCCAATAATTCGGATACATTGAAACTGTATATATTGCATAAATTAATATATATATCAAAATTATTGTTAATTTGTAAATTTATTATTTTGAAAACGTCATTATAATACGTAAATATTATAGTAAAATTATCAAAACTATTTAGAATAAATTATAAAATTAATATAAAGCTGTTATTATAAAACATCAAAAATATTTTGAAAAAAAGTTATTATAAAAAATATTACAAAACTATTATATTAAAATTATTATAAAACTACTATAATAAGGTTATTTAATTTTATCAAAAATTTATTTACATTATTAGAAATCTATTATCAAATTAATTATTATAAAAATATTCTATATATCTTTTAGAGAAAAATTAATATAAAATTATTAGTTATATAAATTATTTTAAATCATATAAATTTATTAAAAAAATCAAAATAATACTTACATTTCTTATTAACAATCTGAATATCATTAATACCAATAAAAAATGATGTAGATGGGAAATTTTCGTCGCTATAATTTTTTGATCTATTCCTAGTAACATTGTTGATAGTATATTTATTTATCTTATCAACAGGAACAATTAACGTATTGGTATTTATTGATCTAATTTCTATAATGATTTAAAAATTTGCATAATTAAAAAATAATAATTACCATTAATTCCGAGAACTATGTTTCTATTATTTCTATTTGTAGTACTGTTTGATGTTGTTGCTGATGCTAAATAAGTTAAATAGAATTTTATACATAAAATAAAAATAACATACCGATATTTTTGAAAGTATTAGATTTGTTAATCATTTTGTAATTTCTGATTAAAATTAATGCGATGGTTGTATATAAATCTTATAAAATAATAACCGACCAATCAAAATCGATTTAGGAAATATAAATATATGTGTATTTGTGTATGTATGTTTATGTTGTGTAATTGAGTGTGTAAATTTATGAAGGTTTTTATGATTTACATTTCTGTTGACCTCTGAGTCATATATGCGTTTAAATTTCATTTAAATTGCGCATTATTATTCTAAATTAAATTAGTATTAATGTTAAACTGATATAATAATACTATATAAAATTATCAAAATAATCTTAATCTAATTTCTAAAATGTTTAAAAAATGAATAAAAAATGAATACATTTATTAAGATTTCAAATAATCTAAGACACTGACTAAACAGTTTTTATAAGCACAATTAATATGATCTCGATATGGGCACGATATATTATTGGGGAAAGCTTCAGTCTCTTTCATATTGTATTTGATAAGTCGTAAATTGGGGAAATATTTCTTTAAAACTTCACGTTTATTGATCTGTGACATAAAAAATTGCATCAATATTTACATTTCTTAAAATACATGTTGGACAGAAATAATCTTCTCCTTCATACCATTCCAATTTATCGGGATCCTCATTTCCGGCCCAAAATGGTAGATCATTAAATATCCAATACATTGGTCTCAAAATATTATTAACATTCATAATCCATAATTCTTTAATCATAGACTTACCAACACTATCATTGTAACCAATGAAATCAATAAAATAGCAAGACATGATTATAACATTTATTTAAACTAGAATTGTTTATACATTGAATTTAGCCATGCAAGGCTGTTGACCACATGTTTGAGTCATTGGATTTTGGTACTGTATATTATACATGATTGGTTTACCGATTGTTTGTAGTTTACTAACTAATAGAGATGGATAATAATATCCCATTGAGTCAAAAACATGTATTTTATCTGGCTTCACATATATTGAAATCCAATGTTCTCCGGTGAGAGTTGACCATTGAGTATTGATAATTATTGCTTGGTTATTATTCAGGTATGGGATTAATCTAATGGGAATACTCTAGCAAACTGATTCCTTAACAGCTTTTTTCCAACTTGATTAACCTGAATAGAAATAATTAAATAAAATTTTAAAGTATTTAAAAAACTTACTCCATGATATTTTGATTCCATTATTTATCACATTTATACTCATACCAACAATGTTTGAACTTTGTTCAAACTAGTACTGATTTTACTGGCAGTAATTTGTATTTCTCTTTCGAAAACTCCATACACATATTACATATACTGATTCTGTGAGCGATTTATTAAACTTTACACTCAGTTTTAAATTTCCTTGTTGTGGTAATTGACTTTGATTAAAATCAAAATCTGGTGACAAGACAAAAGTAAAGAATGGGCATTTATCTTTAAAATCTTCAAGTTTGATACCACAGTTCATGTTTTTATCCAAATATCCAAGATTTCTCACAATACTTTGCATATAAGTTGTAGTATAATCATTATTTTCAAATTCTTGTGTATACGTTTCTCTATAGTCACAATTTTTAAACCAGAGTTAATGAGGTAATATCCAAATGTTTAAAGACTGAGCACGAGTCTTTATATGCTCCTTTGTATTGAGATTCGGTTTGAAATGCTACAAGAACAAAGTTTGGTAATCTTTTATCAGTAAACAGTTGTTCTTTATAAAATGACGATGAATCTTTACTGATTGTAAAGTCAACAGGTTCTTTACTTCTAATTGGATATATAACATTTCTGGAATTTAAACCAATTTGATGTCCAGCTAAAACAGATGGTTCTACTCGAACTCGACGAATTATTAAGTTTGCTTCCATTAATTTTACTTTTGGCTCTTTGGTTAGAGATTGTATACTGTAATCTAACGAATTTCCTTTCAGTGTTATGTTAACATTAACTCCAGGAAGTAGATATTTTGGTTGATCCATAAAATCAATTTTTAATGAAGAACATAATAAACCCATTTTTGATTCTGCAATAATGCGGTCCTTGCCTTATCATTTGAAATATATATCATAGGCGATAAACAAGTGTTTTTACAATCTCCATTATAATTTAAAATAGTTTCAATTAAAGTTTTTTGGGTATATCTTCCGTTTCCACCTTTAATCTTTTGACTATTGAGTCCAACAATCATATCACTGAAAAGTGTATGGAACAGATAATTGTTAGGTTTTGCATCTGAAGATGTCAGTAATTCTTTCCAATTATTATTTGTAACTTTCAATTTAATGTACAATGATGTATCATTCAAATCAATGTATTCAGTATAAGAACCAGTTATCTTGAATTAAATGTCACTTTTGTTATCAACTATTAAATTAAAAGGGAAATTATCTTCAAAAGTCGCATATTCTAATACCGCTTGAGGGGCAGGTCGATCAAAGATACATAATTCAGTTTTTACACAAATCATTATTCGAATATAGTTCCACATCCTGTCATTCTTTTGTTAATATACCTTCGTCGTCGTCGCTTCGGTTCAGGTTCATATTCCTCTTCATCATTTGACGCCACTGCAGAAATTACTTTGAATTCAGATATAGCATTAGATTTTAAAGTTGGTAAGAGTTTGGCATTATTCATTATTGCATCTTTAGCAGTTTTCATATCAAATTTCCTATACTTTAAGAATAGGTAATGCAAATCGACCAATAGTTTTTAACGATCCAGAACCATATTGCTTACCAACAAAATAAGGTAATTCACCACCAGTTAGATGATGATGATGATGATGATGATGATGATGATGATGATGATGATGATGATGATGATGATGATGATGATGATGATGATGATGATGATGATGATGATGATGATGATGATGATGATGATGATGATGATGATGATGATGATGATGATGATGATGATGATGATGATGATGATGATGATGATGTGCATGTATACGTCTGAAGTGTTACCAGATTTATACGAAACAGGCCTATTCTACAAAGCGACACTCTCTAGCACATTAGCTGTCAATAGTACTCAAAGAACTCGTGGAAAGACGCCAAAAGAACTAATGACTGTGCTCCTTCTCTGCAACGCTAATGGTACCGAAAAGAAGACATACGTAGTGGGGGGAAATTGCAAATCCACGGTGCTTTCGAGATGCTCAACCGTTTATGCCATATTTCAGCAGCAGCAACGCTTAGATAACCAGTCGAATGTGGGCTGATATTCTTCTTAAAAATAATCAGGAGCTTGGCATTCAAAAAATCACTGTTTCACTGTTACCCTGATAGTCCACTACAGAACGTAAGTGATAAGGCAAATGCCTCAGGCCATTGAAGAAGGATGCTCAATTATTGATTACAAAAAGTCAATTGAAGTGAAAGTTGCCTTGCACATGCTGAATCAGGCGTGGTTGCTGGTGTCACCAGCTACGACCTGAAACTGTTTCATAAAAGCTGGCTTCCTAACTATTGGTCCAGACGACAATGAAGATGATATTCTGCCGATTTCGCAGTGACTCTGAGCTAGGAAAAGCAGTCACCCAAGAAGATTTTGAAGCTTTTGTAGACTGCGATAACGAAGTCGTATGTCATGGCACGTCAACCGATGCTGAAATTTGCGAGCAAGTACAGCGTTAGCACCAAAATAGGTATGATGACAACAACACAGAAGAGCTTGAATAGATGCAGTTATCGGAGGCACTCAGAGTAACGCACAAAGAAGCATTACATGTGCTGGCAACTGATTGTCATTACTTGGAGCAAAATCTTACACAATACAATGAGTACTATGCAGTTGCAGATAAGATCAGGAAAAACGCATAAAAATCTCATCCAGCGGAAAATTACACACTTTTAAATAATAAGGGCATAATTATGTGTGTCTTGATTGTTTTACATTATTAAATTGATAATACAGAAATTCTGTGACTTAGTAAGAAATATTAGTTTCACTCCACATATAGGAATGCTCCACATATAAGAATGCCTATTTGCCGACCCGGACGTCGACTGTATATTGATTTATTCAAGCAGTAAAAACAAACATAATGCAATAAATTTTGGAAGTGTTAATGACAATTGGGGAAACAGGACTTAATTCAGTAAAGTTTGAATTAATACAAAGAGAAATTAAATTTTAGGGATATATAATTAGCAAAGAAGTACGGGCATATCCTAGTAAGATAGATGCCATACAAAACTTTGGAAAGCCAAATCGTGTAGACATTTTAATTATAACAGAGGATTTATCAGTGGGTGTGCAAAGAAAGCTAGGAAGTTAGAACAATCATGTAGCGGCCGAGTAACAAAATGTTGGAATGAACAGAGTGAAAGAATAATGTGTTCAAGGGATTGAAGACAGCGCTTATAACGTCACCTATTCTATGTTTTTTGGATCTAGAAAAATGAGTTTACCTTGAATATATGCGCAAGTTTCGATACCATTGGAAGGGTATTGTCACAAAAATATAAAAAAGAAAAGGAGAATAATTGCGTACAGATCACATTCAATGACGAGCCAGATGAAATGATATTGAATTACAAGGAAGGAATTACTGGCAGTATATTATTTTTGTATGCACTTTAAGTACAATCTCAACGGAAAGAAAATCACAGTCAGGACGCTGTTCCAAACTTGGATAAATTATAAAAACATGTAAGTTGTATGATAGGGCACCGCCAACTCAGACCCCCTGGGAAATATCTTTATGTAGGTCACGAAAATAAATATATATAAAAATTTTAACACACATACTTTTCCCTAGGAAGCCAATCAAATTTAAGTAGGTCAGGAAATATTTTAAACATTTTTGTAAGTATTTGAAAGCCAAAATTTTTACGATATCATTTATATAGAAAACATGTATCTGGTGAAAATTCTATGTTAGTGGTTGCTTTATTCACCGTCAACTGGATGTATATTTTGCTTTGGTTGTCGACTTTTCAAGTCATATTCAAATTCTGTATTTGCTTCTGACGATGGATTTAGCGACTAGAATCATTCAACAGCATGCATTTCTCAACATGAAAATAGTCAATATCATAGAGATGCCATGTTCATTTTGGCTACTAGACAACAATATTATGGTACAATAAACGGTCAAATGGAATTAAAATTTACGAATTAAGAGGATTATTGGCGTAATATTCTAAAATAAATTTTGCAGTCATAAAGTTTCTAGCAGAATGAGGGGTTGCCTTTTGTGAAAATGAAAAGTTGATAAATTCTTATTAAAATGCTAATTATTTAGGAGTTCTTCGGCTATTAAATCAGTTTGATCCATTATTAAGTAACCATATCGATAAATACGGCAACCAGGAAAAAGACAAAGCATCGTACTTGTCATCCACAACATGCGAAGAATTTATCAGCTTATAGGTGATAAATTATTAAAGATTATTGGAAAAGAAATTAAGGAGCAAAAATATTATTCTGTTTTAGTTTATCCTACTCCAGATCTTAGTCACGTCGATCAACTGACTGTTATCATACGCTACGTTGAAAAGTCATCCCATCAAGCTAAGGAGAGATTTTTGAAGTTTCGCCTTTAAAAGGCATACCTTGTTGGATTTTTTGAACGAAATTGGTGTAGATATATCAAATTGTCGTGAACAGTTATACGACAAATCAGCAGCAAATATATCGGGGAGATACAATGATATGCAAGCTAAAATTAGGGAAAACAATCCAGTAGCACACTTCATACCATGTGCTGCTCATTCCTTAAATTTAGTTGGAACTTCAGCAGTTGTATGTTGTGTCGGCACTGTTAATTTTTTTGGCTTTGTTCAGAAATTATCACATTTCTTCAATGCATCTACATCTAGACGGACAGTTATAAAACGTTGTTTAGGATCCAAAAATTTGCTTTTAAAATCTCTTTCCAAACTAGATTGTCAGATAGAGCAGATGCAATTAAAGATTTGGTAGATGGATACAGCAAAATAATAGAAGTTGCAGGTGATGATCAAAAACTAGAAACACGAGAAGAAAATGATCTTTTGTGACATTTGTCATTTTTTGAAACGGTGTTTCTAATTGAAACGTTTTTATTCAGAACACTAATTAAACCAATTTCTATCTTCAAAATCAAAATAGAAACTTGATACGGCAGTGCAGTTATTAAAACCATTGCAAGAATATATTTGTTTGCAAAGAGAAAATTTTGAAACACGAACCAAAATTAAAGCTCCAGAAACTAGATACAAAAACGAAGATAAGCATAAGAAAATACGTAAAAAATGTGGACAGTCGAACAAAACCTTATGATTTACTGTTCTAACAGAATTTTGGAAACTTTCAACAAACAATGTGACTGTTTGAGCTTACTTACTACAACACCCGTATCCAAATGATTTAGAAAGTTCTTTTTTGGAAGAGCTACAGCATTATAGACTTTTCATTCAGAATTTACTTAAAAGTAAAAATTAAGAAAAAAATCAATCAGTTCACAAGTTGTATAGCTTGTTATTTGACTTGGATTTTGTCAGTTCATTTCCACACATCGAAGTTGCATTTAGAATATATCTCAGCTTGATGGTTAGTAATGTTAGTGGAGAAAGGACATTCTCAAAATTGAAGGTCATTAACAATGAAATTAGAACATGCATGCTGCAAGAATGGTTAAACAGCTTGTTTTTATTGTCAATTGAAAGTGAATTCATACAAAAAATTGTTTTTGATGACGTTATCAATGATTTCATTTTTGCAAAGCGTCGAAAAATTAACATTTATTAAATAACACTGTTTAAGTTTTAAATCACGAATATCAGTAAGTATGGTCATTGTGATGCAGCCGTTATAACTAAGAGTAACACCCAAGAAAACCGAAGAAGCGATTGAATTTAATAAATAATTCATTATTTAGTTAATTTATTTTATCAATAATCAATCATTCTAAATAAATACTTTTCTCATTTCTTTGTTCATTATACATTTATTCAGATTACTCTATTGATCTCAAATTTGACTAAATACCTATAGGAAAGACTCTTTAAAAATTTAGTTTTCAGAGGTTTAATTTTTGAGATAAAATTATGCCTGGCAAGTGGCCCCAGATTTTTTTTGGCACAGCCGCACAGGTCCCATTAAATGTTTAATTTGGCTATAAAAATGAGCCATTGTTTACCAAAATACAGGGTTAGGAACTGTCTCAATAATTGTTGTAAAATTCTGATAAGATGCTATTTTATGTCTTATCTATATATATTGTGTGTTTGACCTACATATTATATATATATATATATATATATATATATATATATATAGACTATGCTTATATAGAGGTGTTATTTATTG
The DNA here is from genome assembly GCA_022537955.1 of Schmidtea mediterranea. Classification (NCBI taxonomy): domain Eukaryota; kingdom Metazoa; phylum Platyhelminthes; order Tricladida; family Dugesiidae; genus Schmidtea; species Schmidtea mediterranea. The sequence continues at coordinate 117,679,813 of CM039680.1, forward strand.
TCATAATATTAATAACGTATATATAATTAACTATATATTGAATGTTTGAATTATTTAAAACTATATGACCAACATATATATAAAACTATATGAACTACATATTTATTTAAACTATATGACCTACTAATTATATACTGTCCTGGAGGTGACATATGTTTTTAGGTGAATTTATGTCTGTAACCTACTTTCATGACCTACATAAAAGGAGAATAAACTGTGAAAAACCATTGAAAATCATAAGAAATCAAATTTTTAAAGTTTAACGACATAATTTTTTGTTGGTAATTCTGTGCAGTATGTAAATAAATTTTACGGAACACTGGTCTATCAGAATTTCTGACAACCCTATATGATTAGATGGACATGAACCCTGAAAGTAAAATAAAAAGAATATGAATCCGAGCAAGAATTTTTCGAATTAAAATGCATAATTTATTTAAAAATTGTTTATTTCATTATAAGAATTCTAGTAAATAAATATAAAAATATCATTTATTTGTATCAAAATTGACACAAAAACTCAAAGATTTACATTTAACTAGATTTAAAATTACATTAATAAACTAAGGCCCATTAAAGTCATCAATAAAATACGATAAGAGAAATTGAATTGATAAATTTTCGTGGAATTCTAAATATTAAAAATTAATTACATCAAACAATTGAATTATAAATAAAATTTAGCATATTTATATTTAATGCTGTTTTGAATGTATAATACCTATTGACAATCTAATGTAGCATATTAATTGCTACACAACTCAGTCAATGTTACACGAATATTCAAACAATTTATATATGTGAAAGAACATTAAACGACCCCCTTACGAGAATATATTTATAACACACATCAAGGAAGATAGGATCAACGGCTACACTGCATGACATTTGTATGTACCAGTTGCACAGTTTATTACATTTTAAATATGTATTTATAATATTGCCTATACTCGAGGTGAGCAACCCGCGGCCACATGCTGGCAATTTCATATTTTTTGCGGCCCGCAGACTGTATAAAAGGTGTTTGTAAGCCCACCACCCGCACTACAACCCATACGCACACATGCAAGGAAGTAATAAATCCTAAATAAACAAGCAATGCCAATGAACAATGAAAGTAGTGAGCGGGCTCCCAGACTTACACACGCCTTTTATACACTAATCATATTACCAAATTACTTTTCCGATTGAAAAAGATGGGAAAATTTTCGTTTTAAAAATAAAAAAACTTTATTTATACCTTAAAACAATATTATTAATTTCAACGTCTGTAACATTGGTTCTATAATCTCATCTAGTCTTTCTATATATTTTATTTTATCGTTTCTCAAATGGAAGAGTTGTTATTTTATCACTGAGAATATATTTTTTATCATAATTATTTAATCCTTTTATTCATTTTGTTTAAATAGTAGAACATGCTTATCAGATTTGATTTCCCAATCAACCACGGGGTTTTGTTTGAATATATTAGAAGGCATTCCTTACCTTCTTTATATCCCACTTGTTTTATTGAATGTTTTGTTGAATTTTGATTATATTTGATTTAAAAAGTATGAAAAATTATTGAGTTTATTTTTAATTAATATAAATTTGATAAAATGGTGGAGTTTTGTTTTAAAGTTTTGAAATATATGTTTTATGCAAGGAATTTAATTTTGAATTTTATAAGACGATTTGGTTGAATTTTATTATTTGTTCGAGATTATGACTACTCCAAATGAACTTCTGTAAATAATGAATTAAAATTTATTTGGGTTGAATTAGCCCTTGAAGCTCAACGTTTGGGCAGAGAAAATGAAATGAAATTAGGGATCAAATTTTTTTATACTACTTTAACATTGGGAACAGATGATTTGGATATTATAATGGTGATTTATAGCCAGTTAGGCAATGCATATATTTCAATGAGAGATTAAGGTAAATCATTGCATTACCATAGGCTAGATTTAGACTTATCGAGATGGCTCGAAGATTTATCTGGAAAATGTAGAGCACGTGGCAATCTTGGAAATATATTGAAAATGTTTGGCAAATTCGATGAATCAATAACTTGCTGTGAACACCAGATGAACATTTGCCGGAAGTTGAATGACAAACCTGGCGTTGCGCGAGGATTATATAATTTAAGTAATGTTTTCCATAATAAAGTCAAAGTTTCTGGGGCTATTGGCCGACAAGATCTTGGTCAATTTCCTCCTCATATTCAAGAAGCTCTTGAAAAAGCAGCCATGTATTATCGATTCATCAGAATTCAATGTTCTATGAACGGTCAAGAAATCCGAACGGAAAATAATTTAAATATAAATCAACATCATTTAACTTTTCAAAATAACGCTTAACCGGAGGTTATTGAACTGAATCCTTTGCCAAGATCGAAATTAAAAAAAATCAAACAAGCTTGGTTCCTTTCGGGGAGTCACACACTAGCAACGATGATTACGGCCCAGGTGAGGAAGCTCCTGACCTTGTTCCAGGCTTGCCACTATATTGTAGGTTTTGTAAAATGTATATATTTTTTATTAATTCATTCCTCCCCTCTTGCGCATTTTAAAAATATGAAGGGATTCGGGAGAAGACAGAGTATTGCAATGGGTCCCAGCATTCTTTTAGAAAGTCATCAGTCCAAGAGGAATTTGATAATATGCGTACAGCAGCATGAAAATGTTCAAAAGGCCTAATATTTGTTAAAAATTATTCAGGAAAAACTGTCACGATTAAAATCGAAGTGATGCAATTGATAAAGTAAAAGACAAAATACAATACAAAGGAGTTTCTCCAGATCAGCAAAGTTTAATCTTTGCAAGGAAACAATGGGAGAGTTTTATCTGATTAAAAAATCAAAATATGGGTTTACTAAACAACTAGGGTTCAGTCTGAGAGGTCGTAGTGATGACAAAATGTTAGAAGAAGGATTGTAAGAAAAGAGAATGCAAAAAATTTTTATGTATTTTAATGTTTAGTAAATTTTAAATAAACATAAAAGTAATTTTAAATATAAATTGAATTTTATAATATAATTTTACAAGTATAATTTGAAAGTAAATTTTATAGCATAATTTTAAAGGAATTTTTAAAGTAAATTTATAAAGTAAATTATTAGTAAAATTTTAAAGTTTATTTTTAAATTAAAAGATAACGCCAATAAAAAACTTTTCATACGATATATTTCGACAGCATAAACGTCATCTTCAGGTACACAAAACCAACTAAAAATATTATGAATTAACATTAATAAAAAAATAATTTGTTTAAATCAAATTTAATTTTGTAATAAATAAATATTTAAAAAATATATTCAAATAACTTTTAATTAATTTAAAATTTTAGCCGGAGAAGGATTCATAATATTAAATAAGTTTTTTTAAAAAAAGCAATACATAAACATGATTTAACATACTTAAACTATATAAAAACATTCGTAGTCACAGCACTTTGCACATTAATCTTTGGATCCAATGACCTTATCAACAATGCTTCACATATCACGCGTTCCCAATAATTATTAAAACTTTTCAACTAAATTCTAAAATCAGACATTCCTATTTCACTTTTACATCCTCTATTGTGCTCACTAATATTGCTCAAACCCTTCAATCGACAATGCTCTAGATTCTAGAAAAAGTTCTGCAGGTACTATATACATTAAATAAGCATTAAAACCAAAATAGTTGATTCAAATTTTTATTTTAACAATACATAATATAATAACAAGACATTTACATTTTTTAAATTTATGTTTTAGTCTCAATGGCTTTTATATTGTTCATGCTCCTTAACCAACTTATCTACTCTTTTTTACCGAATAAGTCAAACTAATTCTCATATTCGACGCAACGTTAACAAGCCTATTTCGATACTTTGTTTTTAGGAGGGCAACTAACGTAGAAAAACTTTTATATACTGATTTAAAATTTTAAATAACTCTTCATCCATATCCTTTGCAGCCAGCTGTTCTCTATGAAGGAAGAAATGGGTTATGATCAAATCTTTATGAGCAATTTGCTTTATTCTTGCAACTAAACCCTTATGTTTTCCTGTCATTGCTGCGGCTCCATCAGTCCAAATGCCGATACAATTAATCCAAGAAATATGGTTTGATTGAAAATAAGTATCAATAACTTTGAAAATTTCTTCAGATGTTGTGAATGATTCTAATTCCAAACAACAACCAAATTCTTCTTGTATATCTTTCAATTCATAATCTATGTATCTTATATAAACCAAAAATATAGCTGAATTTGAAACCTCAGTAGATTCATCTAATTGTATGGCATAAAAATGTGATGTTTAAATTTTTTCAATTAAATGTAATTCCATGTCATTAGTATATCATTTATTCTCCATGAGATAGTATCGTTAGACAGAGGAATTTGGTTTATTTTTTTTGCATATTCTGGGCCAAATAATTCATTACATATATCCTTCATACAAGGCTTTAACAACATCTCGCCGATTTTATACGCATTTTTTGATTTAGCTATATGCATAGCAGCCAAATATGAGCATTTTAAATATTTTTATCCCTGCTAACATATTTTGTCAAATTCAATTTATCTGCTTTAAGCTCGGTTCGTTTTCTTAGAAAAAAATCTTTAGGTTTATCTTTATATTCACTGTGGTTTGTTTCTAGATGCCGTAAGAGTTTACTGGGTTTTAATGAAGCATTGGCCAACACATTTCCACAAATTACGCATTGTGGAAAATCTATTCCGTTATCGTCTTTGCAAGTGAAACCATAATTAATATATTTATCCAAATAATTTAAAACTCTGGAACTCGGGATAATTTTTGCCTTTTTTGTTTTTGAAGTATTTGAAATTTCTGCATCACCATCATTTGATTGAAATTGTTGCGTGCTCTTTTATTTAAAAAAAATAGATAAATTGCTTTGTTTAGTCATTTTGATTATAAAGGATCGCGGTACGTTCTGAAATAAATTATATTTTATAGGAAGAATATAACTGTTAATGTAATTAATTAAATAAAAACAAACAATACCCACTTTAAAAAAAAGAAACACAAAAATACTTTTTTAACTAATTCAAACATTTTACTTGTAATATTTAAAGAACTTTAACTAAATATGAAAAAAATGACTTGTTGCTGTATTCAGTACTAATTTACTAAATTTGACATTTTTAAAACTTGAAAATTTTGTTATATTTTTCTTAGAAAAAAGCAAATTGAAATATTTTTAAATTTCTGATCAAACATGACAAATTTTCAATTACATACATAGTTTTGCCTACAAAGATGTTTTACGGTTTTTGATTTCAACTACACAAACCTCTTTATGATATTCTGCTAAGAAAAAAAATTTCAAATATTTTTAAAATTTCTACGAAAAATATCAACTTTATAAACATTGGAATGTAATTTTTCATTATCGCGCGACCATTTTTATACTCTCCGCGACTACACTTGTTGTCGCGACCTCCTGTTTGAGAATCACTGCTCTAGAACTCGAGTACAGAGATGATGGGAAGTCTCTCGAATGTATGTGGCATTACACCAATTACATGTAAATTGATAAACGAGATCAGAACACAATCCAACCGGAGTTTTTGATTTATTAATAAACATTAGGCCGGTTCACCAGTGAATGACAAGAAAAAAAATTTTCATTTCATTATCAGCTACCGTCTGGTCTGATGAGGTTTAGGGCCAGTAACACTTATGCCAAATTATAGACCTATATCTAAGTTTAAGTGACTCCTCAAAGCAAGCAAAGTTTAGAAAATGACGAAAAATACAAAATTTTCAAATTAACATTGACATCTTATGTTTTAATTATACAATAGACACAACATTTGAGTTCAGCTAGTCTCAGTACATGTATTCAGTATGAGGTAAAAGCTTGAAGTGGAAGGGCAACGTGAAAGTGTCTAGTCAGCTTTATAGTTTTTCTTGATGCACTGCTATGAGTTTTCGGTGATGCTCAAAAATCTGGAATACCAGCTGTCGCTGTGATTCGTCATGCGTCAGTATGTTATTAAAGTCTGTCGCCAGCTTCACTGCTCTCTCTGCACAATCATTGATGAAACTCAGACTTGTGATCTTCTGCTTTCTACTGATGTAACCTGGTCACTCAGACCACGTTGACGGTTGTCGAGTCCGGAAGGCGGGATCAATGTGCATTGCTGTGAACAAGTTCAGCGATCGTTCGGTCACAAAATCTGACCGAGTCTTCGCCTGAAATGCTGTAATTGTCTTGGGATCAACTCGTCGAAGATCGGTTTGCATCTTCGGCTTTTTAAAGTCATCAACCATGGCTGTCTTTTCACTGTCTCAGACATCATCTTAAAAAAGGGCAAATCCGATCAAATCTTCGCCCAGGTACCACAGGTGGCTTCTCATTTTCTTTATTGCAATGTCTGCCACTTAACTCTCAACAGCAGCAAATAATCCCAAACTTTTCAGCATGCAAAGGTCATTACAGGGTGCGTCACAACTGCTAGGAGCAGTGAACCAAGCCTTGACGTAGATTCAACCACCCAGACATTTGTTTCAACTCTGATTTTCACATTAGCTGTCTCTGGCTCTATAGATACAGTTGCGATGACTTACTAACTTTGAATCTGCAAAGAAATGAATGAACTATCACATTTTGTTATGTATTTTGATTTTTCACTCACTCACAATATTACATGTTATTAAAGGTTTAAGTTTAATTGCTGATTGCAGAGTCAAATTACTGACTTGTCAAATTCAAATATTAAAAATTAGTGCAAAAGAAAACTATTTACCTGTTTGGCTTGCAATGTAGTTCGTAAAGATTCACAAAATTTTACATTTTAATGGAAATTTGCATTAAATCTGACTGAAAACTAGCAAACTACAAACACAGATATAGAACTAGTTGAATATTCTTGACATTCAGTGTACTTATAAAATAGCAGAATGTAAAAATACATGGAGTTATGGACCTAACTCTGCAAATAAGTGATTTTCTCAAGTGTGTAAATCGCAGAAAGTAGTGGGATGTGTCACCGTTAGCACAACCCCTCCTCCTCACCTGCCGATAGAAAATTTTTCTAAGTCCAAAAGTACAATTTTTTTCTGATACAAAGACAAGGGCTCATTCAAGGTAATCGAAACAAAGGCAATGAGTCATCAAAACTTTTCAAGGTCATTTAAACAAAGACATGAATCATTCAAGGTTATATGATGAGTCATAATAATTTCTCAAAGTCATTTAAACAAAGACAATGACTTATTCAAGGTCATTGGATACCTCATCATGTTTCTCAAGGTCATTTAAACAAAGACTTATTCAAGGGCATTGGATGAGTCATAATATTTTTAAGGTCATAAAAAAGTAGGTCAAGGTCATTGGATGAGCCATCATCATTTTCAAAGTCGTTTAAATAAAGACAGTGACTCGTTCGAGGTCATTGGATGAGTCATCATATATTTCAAGGTCATTAGAAAGTAGGTCAATGTCATTCAAAGTAGGTCAAGGTCATTGGATGAGTCATCATATTTTTTCAAGGTCATTAAAAATTTCTAAGGTCATATTATTATTAAAAATTTTAAATTACTACTTATTTTTATAAGTAGTGATTTTTTATTATTATACTATAATTAAGATATAATAAAAATAGTCATATACAACAAAAAACTTTTTATTAATATTTATCAATTTTTATTAATATTATTATTATACTATAATTAATATATAATAAAAACAAAGTCATACAACAAAAAACTTTTATTAAAAAGAAATAATTCGACTATAGTAATATTATCGAAGATCTTTATTCAAAGCCCATTCCACATACTTCCGATATCGGGCAGCACAGCAATGACATCCATCACCACATGGATATCCAGGTTCCATATATTTTGACATTTTGTTTTGCTTGACTCATCGATTACGGAAAATATTCATATAGATGTATGATTAAAGACCAAGTCTGGAATTATTGATGTTGGCTTATCCTTCAATATTTCATGTATATCTGGGTAATAGAATTCCAGACGTTCTTTGATAACTTTAAATCAATTATCTACAAAATAGTTAATAATAATATTAGTAATTATTAATTACCATGTTTAATTTCATTCATAGCTTGAAATGCGCTCGGTACATCCATTATAATGATAAAAATTGAAATAATAATTACTTTTATACTAATTTAAACCAATGAGAAGTTAAACACACACACACAACATTTTAGCTATAAACAATAAATATTAATTTATATAGATAAGAAATTTTAATAATAATAATATTAGTTTTAAGTGTTTTTAATATGGCTAACTCATTATTGTAACCGTTCAAGGTAAAAATTCAACAAGATGTGTATGTCCTGATACAGCAGTATTGATGGATATTTTGTATGTGATAGATAGGCCTAGATATTTGAAAACTCCAGTCAAAAGATTATCTGAAAGAATGAGTAATTTAGAAGTCCGATTTGAACTCACATATGAGACTATAAAAAGAGCAAAAAACGAATTATATGATGATATTCTATATCTAAATCAGACCATAGGTATTATCAAAAATGATGAACCAAGTTCAATATAGTATAAAATTTTATTCTAATAAAACAACTGATCAGTTCAATCGTATAATTAAAGATGTTCAACAACCGGTTAATAAATTGAAAGAAGTTAATGTTAACAGTGGCAACAAATCATCATTGTCATTTCCATTATATATTTTTACATATTTTCTTAACATTGCAACTTCTTCATGTTCATACGTGATTCTGATTGGTCCAATTTAGTATAAATAAGCTTTCACTTTCAAATACTTTTATAAAATGTCAGAAACCAAATTTTTTATAATATTGTTGAATAATCTGGTTTCTAATAATAGAGAAGATGATATCATTAAAAACATAAAAACCGAGAAAATCTTAGAAGACATCCTATTTGATTATGAAAAAATTTTCAATTTGCCAACATTGGAGAGAAAGAAGGCATTCCAATCGATATTTAGTTATATGTTTGATGAAAATAATAAATGGATGCGAATAAATAATAGGATAATTGTATATGAAACATATGATATTAAAATCTGGATCAGACTATGAAAATTATTTCCAATGGTCTATAGAGGTATATTACTATTTATTATTCTTTTATTTTTTATCATTATTTAGGTAATAGAAACAAAAATTGATCCATGGGTAGAAACAAACGGTGGATGGATAGCAATTAATCAAGTAGCCACAGAAGCCAAACGTTCAGATATTTATATTCCAAATTGCAAATTTTTATTAAAACTATTAACTGGAGCATCGGTTTTATATTTATGCAATAAAGTTTATCATAAATTTTAATAAATATTTCTTTGTTATTATTAAAAGAAAACTACATTTTTAAAGATTTATTGATTATTACATGTAAATGCTTCATCACCGCAATATTCTATCATTATATTTTCTATGACATGGTCAACACAAGTCTTAAATTCGTTAGGCTCAACTAAAATTGGGGTTTCTTCATCGTTAATAATTTCAGTATCATTAATAATTTCTTCATCATTAACAATTTCTTCATCCTCGCTCAGACATTCAGAATCACAACATGAATCTTCTTTACTCAATGCTTCAACTAGAGTCAACATATCGAATTTTTACACCGGTTATTTCTTCGAGTTTATCAAACAAAAAGTTTATTAAATATTCTAAACGAAAATTAATTATTTATTTTATATTATATATTTTACCTTTTTCAGACATCATTTTTAAACAATTTTAAAACTAATTATAATTTTGTTTATAGAATAACAAAGAAAACAAAACATTAATACATTTATTAAACACTAAAATATACATTGAAATAATTGTGAAAGTCTAGCAGTAACAATTTTCCAGATTGGAGAAAGCACATCAGCTTGATCAGCTTTATATCCTTGGATTGTTATTGTTAAATACCAGTTATCCTGTTCTTTGAAACCTATTTCTGTAAATGCATCATAATATATGGTATATTGACTGGTGAAGAATGCATTTTCATTGAATTCTAAATTTGAATTTATCTTTTTGAAAACCGTATCAATATCCTTGATATCTATCATTGGGAGTCCCAGCGAGAGATTGAAATTGAGTTTTATTGAGTTTGGCTGGATTTACAAATTGCATATTGATAGGTTCCTTTAAAAAATACATTTTATAATTGTGGAACATCTGAACTGGTTGGAGACTGATAGCATTGATTTTCTTGGTCATGTTTGATTTATGATCTTTATAAGTTGGTGACGAGCTTTTATACCCTTGATAGATACTGATTAACCAATCAGAATCATGCATGCACGTATTTCTATTATTATTATTAATTAATTTATTATAACAAAGACAGTGCATGATAAGTGCATGATTAGTAACAAGGAACACACTCACGACTGTATGTGATTTACAAAGAAAACATGCCTACACGGTGTAGATTGCATGTGTTTTACAAAGAACACATACATCAAAATCTCTCACCTATATTTGTGTGAATTTATATACTTATTAAGTGTTATATTATTATTATTAATTTTAATATTATTATTATTATTTCATTTATTATATAAAACAATGATTAAATAAAATTAATATTAATAAAACTCGTTAATACTAAAAACAATTCAAAAACAAAAACAAAACAAAGTCAAATTAAAAACAAAAAGATGTAACATAAAACATTTATTGCCTTAAAAGCTGAAGCCTACAAAAATTCCTTACGGATTGTACCAGGCACCATTCTATTTTCTATCGGCAGAGGGAGGGGGAGGGGGTGTGCCCACGGTGACATATCCCACTACTGCAGAAAAGTCAGAAAAACATTTGAATTTTGAAGTCTTTTGAGGGATCACTCAACACTAAACTATTCTGCTGAAAATTTTCTCACATGTTTGTTTCATGCAACCTCATCACTTGAAAACCTAGCCACTTGAATTTTCAACAATTTTTTTAGAAACGGACTAATAAACATATTGCGTACCTTACACGAATAAGAGACGATCTTATACTCTAAATTTCCCATCTGTTTACTTAACTTTCTTTTATAATTTGTAAAACCTTCAGAGTACGGCAAAACTAACACATATTTAGGCTCAATTTTTTTATATCCATTTTTACTATTATTTAGATCAACACTCAATTCACACCCATTTGTCAACAGTCTCTTTTATCATCAACAATAAAAATGATTTAGAATACTTATTCTTTATCAACAACTCAACCAATTTATCAACACTTTTTACCGAATTAGCAAAAGTAGAAGATAAACACCATGAACGATAAATCAATCTTTCACCATATTTCTCTTATACTTAAATTCACAAAAGCTTTCTGGAGAAGTAGAAAGACCAGTATCAGTTGGTTTTCTATAAATCTCTGTCTCATAATGTTTATCTTTGCGTTGAATTAACAAATCTAAAAACGCAATTGATGACTTCCTCTCCGTTTCACACGTGAATACAATGTTCTAATGTAAACTGTTCATAAAATGCAAAAACGGTTCTACATGTTTCAAATGTTTATGTATTGTTTAAAAAAAATTTTTTTTTAATATAATTAAAATAATTGAATTTTTAAATTACATTATTTTTAAAAATTATAATATAAATAAAAATTATATTTATATAAATAAAATTTTAAATTAATTAAAAGTTATTTGAATATATTTTTTAAATATTTATTTATTACAAAATTAAATTAATAAAAACTTAATTTTTTTAAATTAAATGTTAATTCATAATATTTTTAGTTGGTTTTGTGTACCTGAAGATGACAGTTATGCTGTCGAAATATATCGTATGAAAAGTTTTTTATTGGCGTTATCTTTTAATTAAATCGTTGCCAAATTTATTTAATTATTTATTTTTAAAGTAAATTTTTTACAAGCAATTTAGAGTTAACAAAATAAATTGAACTTTTCAAAATAATAATAATAATAATAAACATTAAAATAAACATATAAAATAAATACGTAACAAGATCAAATTAAAAATTTATTTAATTTACATCGTCATAAATCATCTTATAATAAGCTCTTCTTAGTTCTGCCAACAAATAAACTTTGATTTATACATTGAGATGTTATTATACATAAACTTTCCATGGGAAAAAAACCACAAATCAAAGATATCCAAAATTTAAAATCCCTAAAAATATCCACAAAGTTAACATACATAAAAATAATTTTCTAACACAGAATATTTAAAAATTTAAAGAAATTTTTTCTCATGTAAATTTTTATAAAAATTAATGACAACTATTGAACATGAATTGAATCGATAATGAATATAACGATTCACATTAGTTTACTACTCTAAAAATTTATAGTTTTAATATTTCAATTTTGTAATCATCAAAAGTAAAATTTAGAGTTGAAATTAATTCCTGAACTTATTATATCAAAAACAAGAGTTATTTTAAATTAATTTATTACACTAAATAATCGAATCAAAAATACGATTGTAAATGTTATCAAGTCGATGATGTTCTTCTGTTGAATGAATTTCATCTTGTGACATCATATTTCCACCATAATCATCTTCGACATCGAAACCAAAGTAATGATCAAATGCACGATTGCTATTTTTCCCACCCATTATCGCTTGTTGTCATTGTTTGACAATGCGATTTTACTATTTTTGAACGTATAAAGTTGATGGTTGCGCGTTCCTATCCTAGTCGGTGGCACAGAAAAGATCCAATTATTATTATAACAGTCTAAATATACTGGTGCCCGATCTCTGTACCCAATAGGTTAACAACTTTAGCCTTCATATTGTCTTTCGTACCTATAAACTATAACACTTGGTTCTTAAGAAAACCTATTCCGTATACCCGGGACATTTACTTTCATCTTTAAATTTTCCAATTACCGAGTCAAGGTTTCTCGAGTATAACGGATGTGCCGGGTCATAATTCGATGTACTTAAAAGCTGATATTTAATTATTGCTGGCAATAATTAAGCAATAATTCAAGCATAAAATGAATCGGTATCGCCAGCAAAGATTTTAATCTCACAATTGAATTCCTCTCTGTCATCCGCAATTTAGACAGATCTAGTACAGATTGGACAACGTAGCTAGATCGGTCTAAGCAGACTGAATCTTTATTCAGATGTGAAGCAATCAGATCATCATAAATTTTGATTGATTTTCTGAAAGTCGGCTTAGAGGCATATACAATCATCTTTTCAGCTGAATTACATAGGTTCAAATACATTCGTTTTTTTAAAATTCTCTACAGATTTACCATATAAACTATTATTAAATAATTTGTACAAATCCCTATGCAGCTCAAATGTAAATTTTGAGCGCAGATTTGTATTTTTATCTATATGTTTTTAAAATGGGTGCATGTTTAAATTTAATTAACATGGTTCTTCTTGGGCAAATGAGTGAGCATTAGATTCTCAACTTTAGAATTGGGTGGACACATTTTTTTCGGAGCAATTGGAAATTTATTCAAAAGACATTCAAGCTATCGAGAATATCAATGTCGACTTCCATATTGTAACCATATGAAAGGAGTTCGATATTCGCACTAATACATTCACTCAGCACATCATTTAGATTCTCATGAACCCAAACAAAGTTACCACAAGGTAGATTTTGGCTAAGAATCCAACCATGTAGATTATTATTATCAATATATAGAAGTTCTGTATCTTCAGAACTTCCGACATAATGTTTGTTAACAAATGTTATAGCACCCGGTATTCCTCCTTCATAGAAATTATACATTTCTATATTCTATAGAACTTCTATGAGTTCCTTAATTGTCATTCCTTAACGCCCATGACATACCAGGAATGCCAAAAAATTCAGAGGTTCTAGACTAGTGGTTTCCAACCTTTGGGTCGTGCGACAATTTGCCAGGGGTTACCTGATACCTTAAAATAATTTATTTACGCTAGTCAGTGGTTTCTTACTGTCATTTTAAATTTAAGCGATACTCCTACTATGACTTTATAGTATAAAGTAAAATATATAAATAAAATCAGATGTTTAGAAATCAAAAACACAATAGATATCTGCAAAAATGCAGTGACTAATGAGCAATATTATTAATCGTATTGTTGGGGTCGCCACAACTTGGCAATTGCTATCAGTGGGTTACAGCACCAGAAAGGTTTGGAACCGTTGTTTTAGACAATTATAAGGAATTGCTTTTGTGCGAAATTGCTGAAAATAATCCGCAAGTAGGAATACGTCCAATTTTAGGTAGACTAACATGTAATCTAACATTGTTCGACAATTTTGTAGAGTCCAAATTTCTTGGGCTGTAGCATATTCATCATCAGATACAGAACTCCAAATAAGAGGTAATTCGTAAGTTAATTCAAGGACCTCAAGAGATGTAGCAAAATCATAAGGAAAGATACACTTTGCCCTAACAATTATACCATCGAAAACAGAACAAGTTAAAGGTAAATCAGTTAGAGTCCTAACCGCTTTCGCTAACGAAGAATTAAAAAACTGAATGCTGTCAATACAACGAACAGCCAATTTGTCAATATATACAATGAAGGAAATGAATTTTTCTTTAGTTGGAATAATATTTGATTTCCAAGATGGAAAATCATTCGAGCCATACTTCAGAATATGATGCAGATCATACACCCTTTTAAATTGTGAAAGACAATGGATAAATGCTTTTGAATTCGTCTAAAAACATGAAAATATCTACAAACAGTCCCGAGATACTTACATGAGAAGCGACAATGATCCTTAACTCAAACTATTATAAACGTTTTATAAAGATAACAGTTCACACAATTTTTGAACTCCTGTTCCTCAAAGAAAGACATAGGACCTATTGTTTTTTACCATGTACATTATAATATAGTAGGACAATTGTGACAGCAATTCCTTCCACGTTCTTTAAAAAACCCAAAACACAATCTTCACCAATAAAATTAAAATATGATTTTGTATTGTCATAATTATTGACTAATAATAGACATGCTGTTATCGGCAGGTGTATTTGGTAATGTCTTATGTTACGAGGAAAAGTTGCCTCAAAGTCTGCATATATCATGAATGGTGGTGTATTCGTCTTTGAATGATTTTTAAAATCAAAATTTTTATTTGTAGGGAGTGTGAATAAGGTAGTTCCTGTTTGATTTTTAGCACACAAAGTAACATGTTCTTGCAAACCATTTTCTTGCAGTTTGTTCAGGCATTGGACTTTCTTTATACACTTCACAAATCTTTCGGACAGCTCCTCAGCATTGGCGCCTCAATTAAACACAAATAGGTGTCAAAAATGCTTATTCTTGTCGATTTGACACTCCATTTTAATGATATGAAAAATAACAAAAATGAGCTCAGACAAAACAAACAAATACGCCTGCTTTTAGAGGAAAAATTTTCTTTCGAATAACACAAAACATTATGCTAATACATTTTATTTTTACTGCGTAATTTTAAACACAGCATAAACTGCAATTACTTATGTCTTAACCAAATAAAAACAGTAATAAAACAATATATTTATTATGCTATCATATAATTATGAAATTATTAAATAAATAACTATTTAAATTAATGTAATTTTCATTAACACTTACATTTATCTTTCATGTGATTAGTCTTCTTGATTGACATATCATTTTTGGCTTTTATTTAATTTTTGAGTTGTATTTAACATTTTCTTCAGCATATTCTTTAAGTTATTAACATTCACATCGAATAAGTTGACATTATCGTGAATAATATTCTTTTCTTAATCAGCGAATTCAAATTTTGATTACTTTCTAAAAATAATAATAACTTTAATTAAATAATAATAAATTTTTCTTTATCAATATTCAAAAACAAAACGTTGGTTGGAATCATAGCAGAAGTTGAGGCAAAGACATCTAATAAGAAAAATAATAAGGTTTTATAACTTAAATCAATTTTACTTTGTTGATTTTTCCCAATCGAACTTTAGTCGTTTCACCGATAAAAATTGACATACGTTTCATAACATAATATTAATAAAATTATTAAAAAATAATAATTAAATTAACTTTTTTGTGAAATCACATATTTTTTCGAAAGTATTTGATTCAAGTTCATTATTGATTTTGGTTTTGTTAAAATGAAAATAAAAGTAATATTTAAACTTAACATTAGAAAGTTTTTATTCACTAACCAATCAGATTCGAGTATTTGGTGAAATATTATAATCAACTAATGAGAATCTAGATTGGATAGAAAATAATTATAACATCCAATAATTACAAAGTCATGACTATGTAATTGTTACAAGGACTTGAAGAATAATTGTAACATGACTAAATTGTCACTTGAATAACACAAAGACACGTGCAATAAAAATGAAAACAAATATATAAACAATAATACATAATATAAATTAAATAACAAAATGTTAGCTTTAAATGAAAAAGGTATTTTAATATAATAATTTAAACGTTATTTCTTTTTTTTATTTTTAAAGATGTTCTGAAAAAAACACTTGGCCGAAAAAATACAAATAACAGGAATAAATATATATGAATATATATATTGGAGAATGAAGAATATGACGTGGTAGATAATCAAACTATGAGAAATAAAAAAAACTGATGATGAAACCTAGGATTCAATTACAGAAAGTGAATGTGGTGATGATCAATGTGAATGTTATGTTGAAATAAATAATAAAGATTAAAAGTTTAAATTTTACAATAAAAATGAAAGTCTAAAATAATATAAAAAATGTAGACTCAAAAAATTATTATTTTATATCTTATATCTTACAGACAAGCAAATGCAGTAAGTGCAAACATAATTAAAATTAATTTTGTTTTTTTTCGAAATTTATGTTTTTCAACAATTTTATTAATGACATTCCAAGATCCATTATCAGTTACCAATGGCGAAATTTCATTTTAAATTATCTAATTATTATTAAAAACATAATATTTATAACTATTTAAAAAATACCTGTATAGACCAATGAAAGTATCTTTCATAATTCTGATTCGATCTTTGTAGAATAATTTTCATGTACATGAAAGCCACAATGACCCATGACCACTTCATATTTTCAAATAACGAATAAAATACTCCCTTGAATGTGTTTCCTTTTTCATGAATAATCAAATTGGTTCCTTCTGTAAACCTTCATTGCATCATCCACAAACATTTGTAATCACTTCATCCCATTTTTTATTTGCAACCACTCCATTTTAAATATCAATTATTGTCGGTTAATTTTTAATAAAATATGAAATATTCATATTATTTATACTCTTTATATGCACGATTTTTATTTGCAAGTTTCAAATCCTATAAGGCTGTGCACATATATATTTATTACAATTATTTTTAGTTAATAATAATTAATCACCTTAAATTTTGTATTTTTAGTTAAATTATTTACGTTGACTTTGTTTTCATAACGGAAATACACATGTTATTCTTATATGTTATTCATATTTTAATAAATTTTTGATTATTTTTAGATGCTTTTGAAATTTTTCTTAAATTATGACTATTACATACATATACGCACATTGACATTTTTGGCAAGAGGATAGAAAATATATGTGTGATTAACAAAGATAGTTGCGATTTAAGTACAACTTTAATAAAAACAAAGACATTTAAAATTTTTGTAAAATCTTGAAAAATCTAAACTAATAAAAAATACTTAGAAAAATTTCCGAAAAAAGTATTAGTCATAAAAAATATTTGTAAAAAGGTTATAAAAGAAAGTTTATGGGGGGATTTATAAAACTATTTTGAAATATTAGTCAAAGATTTTTGGTTGGAGTTTCTTTGTTCTGACTCGGAAAAATTTTCGAAAAACATTATGACTCATGCTTTTTAAATGACATGAGCTCTTTGATATCGTGTGTGAGTCATACCATGAGTCACACAAAGTTATATGATGCATCAAAATGAACGCTGACTCGTCTTCAATCCGGTGAGTCTTCACTCGAGCGAGCCATGCGTCCACTAAATATTTAAACTTTAAGTTTAGGAATTAAGACATGAATTTAAAAAAAAACTAATTAAACAAATAATTAAAACATAATTATTAAATGTGAACTCACTATCATTGAGATATTACTCAAAAGAAAATCTATATCTTTAATCACTGTAGTTGATGTATAGCTCTATACATTATTTTTAAAAATTTTCTATATTCTGATAGTGAAAGTAAAACAGCTGTAGTATCATTTGGAAACGATTTAATCTGATCAATATTTGGCTGAAAGAGAATCGTATCAATATGCGGAATAGGACTAGTCGTATTCTTAATCAATACCTTAAATAAGTAAAAATAGTAAATTTAAACTATGAAAATTTACTAGTTATTCTTTAACAATTTAATAAATATATATAAAGGTATCCCTCGAGTTGAACGGGGAAAATTGCAGCAATTTATTTAAAAAGAAAATACGGTAAATCTATAAAACTATAAATGAATGTTTTTACATAAAAAAAGATAATAGGTATTTCACAATATTTAGAAATACATACTGCTACTGACAGAGAAACTGTAAGTAAAAACATTAAGGTTGTATATATTTCACAACATTTTGAAAAAAATTCTTTGACTGCCATGAAAAAGTGTAATCTGACTCTTGCATCATGAGTTATAGCTGAAGTGACAGTCAAAGTGATAGACGACTTCACTTGCTGTTGGTTTTCTTGGGCACCTAATTCAGGTACTTATTGAATACGCTACAGCATTTATTAATCATGAGTGAATATGTAAATTTAGGCGTTAGGAAAAATTAGAAACCATATTTTTACTAAAGTTTAATTCAAAACAAAGCCATTTCTTCGAATTTTGTTTGATTAGAAGCATTTTTTTTATCAACATAATTAATTTTTTTTTATTTTCAATGATTATAATAAATCAATGTCAATATTTTCAATACTGGGGACAATGTCTTGACTGTATTTAGGATAGTCCAATAGGTCAAATCCACTTTCCTACAGAACTCACATGGACGCGATAAAAAAGCGTTATTATTAAAACAATATTTAAGTTATTTCAACGAAATAGGGGAGGGGGGTTTGAAAAAGTTTGACAAAAGTTGATATGGGGGAGTGGGGAATTAAAAATAAATCGACGGCAACAACGTTACTTATAATAAATTTAATAAAATAAAAAAGGAAATAAATAGAAAAACCAGTTGAACTCTTGAAATTAAGGAAAGCCATCTTTAAAAAATAAAAAATAGAAATTGAATAAATTTGTTGTTTTTAACTTTTATTAATATTTATAATATTAAAAATTTTAACAATATTTAAAATTTTATATTAAATTCATTAAATGGATATTTTGAATAACTTATTTTCATTTCTTGTTAGATCAAGAATGGACAAACCAAACTGTCAGCAGTTATTGTTTGAATCCTTTGTAACAAGCCTAAGCAGGAATGTCAAAGGGAAGTCACCAAAATTTGGAATAAATTGAAGGGTATAATTTTTCAGGAAAAGTTGAATCCTTATAAAGTTGACTTAAAAGCTGGTCAATCGAATTCTTATTTCGTGTAGCGAAATGTGCCACGTACAAAACAAAATCCTAAGACGAGTTACAGACTCAGATAAACATCATAAAGTGCCACTTGATTGATTTGTATAAGCGAAAAGGGTAGTGGTATTTTATGTTTAGATCAGGTAAAGGAGCTTAAACAAAAGAAACTAAAGGTTGAAGAGTTAGATAAAATAACGAAAAGAAAGAAATATGACAAAGAAAAACAGAAGAGAAAAGAGGAAAGAGACTTTATCTCAAATTTGTGCAGAGAATCCTGATATCAGCAGTAAATTAAAGATCCGACAGAAAGCTGGCCGACCAACAATTGAAGAAGATCAGCCAATACATTTAAAAACAATTATTGACATGTGGACCACATAGTTTCCAGGGAAATTTAGGAAGTAAATTGAATTATAATCCAATCCACTAGTTGATTTCGAGCCTATTCACGGCTGTGTAAAGGACAATTATGTTGATATTAAGAATGAACTGAGCGATGATCAGTAATTTTTGTTGCGCGCTGGTCTTGCAATACAACAAGGCGAGAATGAAACAAATCAGAATAGCCTCAAATTTCTTGCTACAGCTTCTACCGGTCATCTTAATCATGCAAGGTAGTTGGCATGCGCTAACAGAGTTCTACGCTTGTGCATGAGCACCTAAAAACCTTCAATTCAGCTTCAAAATTAACTACCTTCATTGTTCAAGTTTATGCTTCAAGTTGGTTTCAAATAAAATCTCACCAGTCGTGCTTTGACGGTTCAAGAAACTTCTTTTATATCATAAAAAAAAGTCGATATTTGACTGACAGTCTTATGCGTTACGCTGTTGAAAAAACATTATCAAGAAACAGTTACTTTGCTCATCCTGAGAACATTCTCCCTGCTGCCTTGACGGATAACAATCTGCGCATTAGAAAAGACGCTGCAAATAAGATTATGTTAGAGACAGATAATTCTCGAAAACTCAGATCTTTATCACATTTGACGCTACCACTTACTATGACATGATTGATTGGGAAAAATCATCTGTGACTCCTCACCAATCCTAGAATCTTTGCCAAGTGAAAAACTTTTACAACAAGTGGAACTTGGTCCGATTTCATTTCCATCCATTCCGTGTCATACCCAAGCAGTCGAAAGAGCTGTCAAAGAAGTCAGCAGAGCTTCATCGAAACTTTATGGTCATGAAGCGCATCATGATATGTTTGTCGCCGCAGAAGAATACAGAAGAATGTTAAAAAACTAGAAGCGAATAAAGATTTTAATCAAAAACAAATGAATATTCATATGCTCATCAGCAATTTATTTCTTGGGATGGAACTTCCATGGATACGTTTTTACGATTTCTTCTTGGTTGCATATGTAGCACTCACTTGTTATTAGAATATTTGTTAATATATACAGTTATTTGGTAAATAAAATAAGATTTAATTTACATCCAATTTTACTCAATTTTCGGTGAAAATGTGGGAGTAGTGACATATGAGGACTATGCCGTGGACATTTGGCTTGAAAAAAAAACCGAGACCCCCCATAAAAATTTTTTCAGGGGGAGGGGGTGAGTTTAAAAATTTTTTAAAATTATTTGTTTTAATGAATGAAAATTAATTTTTTTAATTATTTGTTTTAATGAACGAAATTTCTTTTTTTATTATTTGTTTAAATGTTCAAATTTAAATTAAAAAAAATTTTTTTTTAATTCATGATAAAAAAGACTATAATAATTTTTTCTCGATTAAAAAGCCTAAAAAATAAAAATTGGCTACAATCGCCTATTTTTTAATTCATGATAAAAAAGTCCAAGTATTTTTTCTCGATTAAAAAGCCTAAAAAATAAAAACTGGCTTAAATCGCCTATGATTGGTCGTACTGAGGAGTATTTTCGAATAAAAATATCGAATAAAAAGCCTAAATATTTTTTCATACTTAAAAATCCATAAAAATAAAATTGGATTAAATCGCCTGTCAAATAAAAATCATGAATTTTTTAAATTTTTTATTTTTATTTACTTTAATTGTTAAATCAATAATATTATTTATTTATATTTTAATTATATTATTATTTATTTTAATCAAGTCAATTATTTTATTTATTTTTAAATTTTATTATTATTAAATTGTTTATTTTAATGAAGTGAATTAAATTATTATTTTATATTTTCTGTTAATTAATTATTTAATATTATTATTTTTATTAATTTAATTATTTATTTTATATTAATATTATTTTATTATTATTAACTTTTTTTTAATTTTTATTATTAAATTATATTATTATATTATTATTATTAAATTGTTTGTTTTAATGAAGTAGATTAAATAATTATTTTTTATTTTCATTTAATTATTTATTTTATATTATTATTATTTATTTATTAACATTTTTTTTATTTTTATTTTTAAAATTTAATTCCAAGTCTAAGAATAATTTTTCAATGTAAAAAAGATAAATCATCAATAAATTTTGAATTGTAAAAATAACAAACTTTCAATCCATACAAATATTTTTATTGACAAGATTAAATAAAAAAGATTAAGTTTTATTTCAAATCAAAAATATCTGAGTAATATGCTTTACGCATTTCGGCCAACAATATATGGATTGTTTGGTCACGTTTGAAATCGTGGCAACATGGACATCCATTTGAACGTGTTATTATCTTTACAAACAATGCAATTTGCTACACATCGGTCACCAGATCCCTGAACGTTGTCATAGTGAATCTCGAGAAGTTCTTCAATGTTAATCCTTGTGAAATGATAAATTTTTATTACGAAAAACTATGGTGCGCAATAATCCAACGTATTTTTAATTCTTGGATAAAGTTCCTGAATTTTCTTTTATACATGTTAATAACGGTAAAAATTTTTCAAAGTAAGATGTGAAAAAATAAATTAATATGAAATTTTCAAAATAATAATAATAATAATAATAATATTAATAATAATAATAATAATAATAATAATAATAATAATAATAATAATAATAATAATAATAATAATAATAAATTCATCAACAACCAAAGAAAAAGTTAACTTACTTGGTATCAACTTCTGAATACTGATAACCCATACACACTGAACAATAAATTGATTAATAACTGAACAACAATCACTAGGTATTGTATACAAATGACTGAGTACTGTACAACTCACTATGTACATACTAGGCATTGAATAATTGAGTGTCTTATTCATTAAAATTCCCTATTTAACTAATATTTACCCTTTGAACATCGATATTCAACCAAATTAACCCAATTAAAAATAAAATTTTCTATCAATCATTTCCCCATAAAATACTCGATTATTCACTACACACACACTCACAATATGTTATCAATAACTATTTACTGAACAAATCAATATCAAAAGTTGTTTACTGACCAAGAAATCTCTAAATAAAAGCACATAAAAATTTGAACAATCTAAAGAAGTACAATTTCAATTACAAATTTTATTAACTTCTTCACTCTTTTATCGATCCTTGATGTATCCAATAAAATAATGTAATTTAATAATAAAAATAAAAAAAAGTTAATAATAATATTAAATAAATAATTAACAGAAAATATAAAATAATAATTTAATTCACTTCATTAAAATAAACAATTTAATAATAATATAATTTAAAAATAAATAAAATAATTGACTTGATTAAAATAAATAATAATATAATTAAAATATAAATAAATAATATTATTGACTTAACAATTAAAGTAAATAAAAATAAAAAAATTTTTTAAAAATTCATGATTTTTATTCGACAGGCGATTTAATCCAATTTTATTTTTATGGATTTTTAAGTATGAAAAAAATATTTAGGCTTTTTATTCGATATTTTTATTCGAAAATACTCTTCAGTACGACCAATCATAGGCGATTTAAGCCAGTTTTTATTTTTTAGGCTTTTTAATCGAGAAAAAATTATTAGTCTTTTTTTATCATGAATTAAAAAAAAAATTTTAAATTTAAATTTGAACATTTAAACAAATAATAAAAAAAGAAATTTCGTTCATTAAAACAAATAATTAAAAAAATTAAATTTTCATTCATTAAAACAAATAATTAAAAAAAATTTTAAACCCACCCCCTCCCCCCTGAAAAAAATTTTATGGGGGGTCTCGGTTTTTTTTTCAAGCCAAATATCCACGGGTCATAGTCCTCATATGTCACTACTTGTGGGACTCGTAAATAAAAGTTTACACGTTTAAAATTTTGAATATAAACTTATCTCCCCTATTAGCAACTTTTCCAGACTGAAATGATTAGCGATTCAAACTTCCGTAACTTTTGATCCCCCTTATCGTGCATGTGAAAAAGACATATTTCTTGAAATAAAGGGACCTTGTATCAAATCTGGCGTTAATCTGATGTACTTACGGCATCCAAGCTATGGTAGGTAAAAAGCACGTTTTCGTATTCACATTTACTGACTATGCAAAAAGAGCATAATAACCAGAATCTCATCAATCTGCACTGCATTATTTACTAGGAAGCACTGTGCTCTTAAGCAACTGTTTTGGACACTATTTAACAGGACGTGAACCGGGTAATTCTCATCATTCGCTCTAAAGCTCTTAATCACCGTCAGTTCCAGGAACTTCTGCAGAACAGCGAGGCACATGCTTCGTTGGTTGTCACAGGGAGAATATTCTCGACGTGTCTTGTTGCTACGTAAGGAAATTGTGGATTTTTATTCTACGACTAATAAAAATTTTGCTCTGAATCAGTCACTGTAAGGGTAAAGTACAATTGTTTGCTTCATGCATCGAAAGGTGCAAGAGTACTGCCACAAATGCCACTTTCTAAAAAATCATCTTCTGCATGGCAGCTATTACCCACAATTGACATCTCTGATGGAAAACGATGAAACACAACGGAAGGACATTCCAACAACATCCTTTATCGCTGTCATTGATGGTTTACTGCAGGAATTGATCGAACGATTTCATTACTTCAACAAGATTATACCAGCACCTCGCCTTGTTGCTTTGCCTAACCTTGGTGGAGTTGAAAAACAATGAACAGCTTATCAGGAAATCCGAGGATAAAACCGATTTGTTAGAATTGTGGAAATTAGCAGTGGAGTTTGCAAGAAGAATCCTTGTTGTCTTCAGAAGCACCAATGTATGTGAAGCAGCATTCTCACGAATGAGGTACTTGGAAAATAAGTATAGAACTCGATTGACGGACTACAACCTGGTCTTCTGGAATACGGCTAAAGTTCTCAAGTGAGTCTCCAGATTTCTCACACCTCTCGGCAATTATCCAAGAGCAAGATAGCCATCAATTTGAAATATTGCTATGGCAAAATCACATTAACTATATATTTGAGTGTGACTGAACCAGCATTCTTATGATTGCCTTTAATTACTTAGTCAGGAAAACATAGTATTATAGCTTATGGAAAAGGAAATGGGGAAAGCAGTAAGCTTGTTCGAAAGAGTAAAGACAGTACAGTAAATCCTTGTATAACACGGTACTCCGATAACAAGGAGTCCCTACAACACGGCACCGAAATTGCGACATTCCTCATACAACAGCATAGGTTCTCCGTTTAACACGATTTACTAGAACTGTAACTAAGTTTTTTCTTCGCGAAGCAGTCTAAAACGTTACAAAATGTCTAAAGATTTGTTTCAAATTGAATAAATAAATTATTAAATTAATTGTCATCCCTAATTTAGTAAACACTAACCCTAACCCTAACCCTAACCATAACCCTAACCCTAACACTAACCCTAACCCGAATCCAGTGACGAAAATTAAAAAAATAATACCTGACTGAATTTTCTAAAAATAATTCTTATAAAATGTTAACTGATATTATTTTAATGAATTTTTGTTTTTGTTATTAAAGCTAATTTCCAGAAGTATATCGAAAACGAATTATTTCTACTGGATACTTAAGAATATTATTTATGCTAATTTAAAACCTTTTGCTTTGTATACTGCCTTGCATCGATGACGAAAATTTTTTCGATGATAATTTTGTGGTGGTGATTATATTTCTCTCTGTGCTGTAAGGGTCAAAAAACATCCAAACATCAATTCCTGTATAATTTTTGTGAATTCTATATAGCACGATTTTGTATTCCATATAACACGGTACGCGTGTTTAAAATTTGTATGCCCTTTAGGTTTCGTTTAACACGGTTTCTATATAACACGGAATATCGTATAACACGGTTTCCATATAACACGGTACGCACTATTCGAATTTGTACGCCATCTATATTTCCATATAACACATATTCCCTATAACACGTACCAATTAATCGTGTTACACGAGGTTTTACTGTACTTTGTTCTTGTTTTTCAAAATTAAATAAACGCATTTAAGCCTGTGATTCTAAAAACAGTTTTTTCAATTACCTAATAACAAAAATATCTTAGGGGTCGTGAAGAGAATAGAAAGATTTAATGAGGCCGGCATATTGAAAAAGGTTGCACTACTGATTAAGACCATGGTTCATTGTTTCTTCGTAGGAGGAGAAAGAGAGTCGTCAGTTCATTCAGAATACTCAACATAATCTAAGCTGTTTATTTTCGAGCTGACGATGAAGTATACTCGTGTTTCCATATTTTGTTTTTTCTTGGTTACATTTATGATTGTTGAAATGAGGCAAGAATATTTCTTATCAATATGCACATTATGTATCAAGGTGAATTTAACTGGTAAACTAATGAAATTAAGTTATACAAAAACAAATTACATTTTTAATTAGATTTATTAAAATCACTGAATCAATATATTAATTAATTAAAATAACAAATTATAAGCATTTTGTTAATATTAATTTTTTAATTTTCTATTTTTCGTTTCTTACGAGAAGTTTTATTTCTTACGAGAAACAAGAACGAAACAAAATGAAATCTCAATCATGGTTAATTAGTGCACTTTCATTATTTTAATGCATTCAATTTTAAATTTATATTTATCACAAATCTACATTGAAAGTTTTAAAGACGTAAAATTACAATAAAATACTATTACTTACATATGAAGAATTTGATAACTTGTAACACAAGGACTCTATTTCAAGAACTTTTGAAATATAATTCTTCATTAAATTTATCATTTTTGAATCATTCTAAAAAAATTAATTTTTTAAAGATATTAGGATCAGTTTAAAAGATAAAAATTAATACTATAAACAGAATTATTTGTTAAGAATGTTCATGTTATATTAGATAAACTTTAAAAGGATTTTTTATCGATAGCGGAATCATTTATAAAAATATAATTTAAATAAATAACTATGTAGACCAATTTCTGCTGTGTTTATTCATAAAATGAAAGATTTCAACATAAAATAGGCCCTTCACTCCAAAACAAAATTTAAGAGGCTTTCTGCTTCTTTTCTAATTTATCTTTTATTTCCAACAATATCTTCAGATTCATTGTTTATTATTTAATAATGATACACGGACTTAATGATTGTGAATTCTAAAGACTCATTCAATTAAATTTAATCTGGATCAATTAATATTTCTCTATAATTTAATTGAACAATAGTGATTGTTTAATATTTAGGCGAAACTTTCTGCAAAAATTATGATAAAGTTGGTTTTGTGACATTTCATCACGCAAAATATTATCAGGTCAACATTTATTGAAATAACTAATTAAATAAGAAGTAATAAAATGTCGCGTGATAAAAAGTTGACGTGATAAAATGTCTGTACATGGATTAAGTTACAGATAAAGAAAAAAATGTCAAAAATCTAACTTAGAAAAGTATTTACAGAACTTCCTAAATTATCGAACAAGAGAAAATTATGTAGAAACACATCAACAAAATAGAGCAAAAAAGTGAAGTACAATCTAACTACGCCAAAGATTTTTAGCATTTTAAAGGATTTTCTTAATAGGAAATGGCTAAAACATGACTTAAGATAATTAATTGCGGCTCAAACCAGAACTATAAAACCTTTAAAAAAATTATTTTTAAAGTTCCTAAAATCCTTTTTACATTTTTATTAGTAATTTAAAATTTGAAACAGACATGGCGAACGTTGTCAAAATTTTTAACAATCCTGTTTTCATCCAGCAGTACAATAATGGTTACAATAATGGATATAATTTACAGGCCGTGTAATAAGCATTAGCCGAAAAAAATTTCGCTAGCAAACTAAACCTGTAATTTATACGTAGAATAACAATATTGTCACCTTTGGTCCAAAACACAAAGCCTGTTGTAACATACAAATATATCTCCTTGTTAGTAAAAAACTTAACACTTCAACTTCCGTTATAGAAGGTTGGGTAAACAAAAAAGATTTGCTTTTTTAAATGTTAAGTGATCCAAAAGTATCTGTTGTAAAATCTCGTCATTTAGAAAGTGGTTGAAAACCATTTTATCCTAAACTAGATAAAGAATTATGAAATTGGGCGAAAGAAAGAAATGATAATATTCATATTTAATGGCAAAGAAATTTGCAACTGAGCTCAACATAATTGAATTTTGTTTATATTCATAATTTTAAGAAAAGAAAAAATTTGGGGTATCTTCCAGAATTTTATTAGATGATTCAAATGATTTAGCGTTCGAGTTTATATTAATGATTAGAAATATCATAAAATCTTTTAACATTTTGAAATCAAATATTTTTGAATCTAACATATCACACTAAATGTTCACTTTTAATAATTATTGTCTTTATTTCTATCTTTTGAGATATTTTTAAACTCACAAATGACGAAAATAAAGGCAAATTAAAATAAACAACTAAATTTGAAACTTACGTTATACAATTCTCTGATGATTGTTAGAATTTCTGACAATTTCTTTTTATTTTCAGAATCAAAATGAGACTTGATTAAAACCTTACTTAGTTCATTGGTCTAAAATCAGAATTAAATTTTATATTAATAAGATACAAAAATAAAAAATATATAAATTAACCAAATGCCGTGATTTAAATTTTGAGCAAATTTTATTTTCATCGTTTATTCTATATTCATTTCATATTTAGAAAAACTTTATAATAAGTTGTCGGTCGCTGAATTATATAAAACATGATTGTTTAATAAATAAAAAAAACTTATTTAATATCTCATTTATTTTTATTATGACAATAGATCAAAATTAGTTTTTTATGGAACACAAATTATCTGCAAGTGTTATTTAATTTATTAACCAATCGATTGCTTAATAGAGATTCTTTAATTTATAATTTAACTTCCTTCTAATGGAAAATAATATATTTATATTTTAAAGCAAAAGTAGGGTAAAAAGAAAAGAATTCTGAATCTATGTGAGATGAATATCAATTGAGAGACTTTGCTTTTTTAATATTATATAAAGTTTTTATATAAAATTTTAAAATATTTTAAATCAGTTGTTCCTTTGCACAATAATATATTTCACGCTTCTCAATCGGCTATGTTCCAGTGGCGGATTTAGATTTTGGTGCGTGGGGGGGCGGGGAAAATTTTCAGGGGGCGCCACAAATTATGAAGATGGTACTACTCATTTTCCCGAGTATTGAGTGAATACCAATATTATTATAAAGCATTAGATTCAGTAAATTTATTCTAGTAAATTTATTGATGTAACAAACATACCACTTTATTTATTATTTAAATTGCTTCCTGCGTGATTTCATTGAAGCAAAACGATTTATAGTCGATTCAAAGTCAATGTTCTCAGCCAGTTCGCGTTCTATTGCAATTAATGCTAATCTAGACAGACGTTTGTTTGTCATTGTTGATCGCAAATAATTTTTGATGATTTTCAGTCTACTGAAACTTCTTTCTGCAGTAGCAGATGTAACAGGAAGAGTCAAGTATATTTTATAGAGAATTGCCAAATTGGGAAGTCCTGGCGCCATCTGTTTTTCAACCAAGAAAGGCAGCATCTCTTTAAGTTGTAGTTCACAAGATAGTAATGGGCGTATTGATGCATACACGTATTTGAAAATATCATATTCTAGGATTGCTACTTCAATATTAATATCGTTTTTGTAAATGTCGCATAAATTTTGAAAAGATTCTTTATTTTCTTCTGATATTTGTGATGGATCAAGACAGGAGAATAAAGCAACAGTGTTATGAAAATCATTAAAACGTTCATCTAGTTGTATTACAAGTGTATCCAAGACAGTGAAATACGTTTCACATTTGAAGCGTGTAGTTGGATCATCAAATCTTTCATCTCTGTTAAGTTCACCTGCCATGCGTTTCTTTTTTGCAATTCGCTTTTCTTTAAATTCTGTTTCAACATATAGTAAGGAACAATTTTTTATAATAAATGATTTTACAGCAACATTTAGACTTTCAAAAGCTTTATCACTTCTCATATCAGCAAACTTATTTCTGGCAACATAAATCAATTGTTTTGCAAACGCAATATCAATGTCCTTTCGTTGCAAATAGTTTGTTCTTTTGATTCCCCAAAATTTATATCTTCTAGAGTATATATAATAGCAGAGAATGATCCAACAACTGAATCAACTGCATGCTTTCGGCTTGCCCATCTTGTATGAGAAAGTCGTTTTAGAGTATCTATTGTCGATTCATATTGAGACTTCTGATGTTCTTCGAGAATATGTAGTCGTGGTAGACTTGATGTAAGGAAAGTATACAACTTTCTGTTGTACCAAAAAACAACTGAACATCACTGTTAAGAGACATTGCTGAGAACAACAGTGAACAAAGATGGCATTTGGTGAAAGTGTCTTTATCTTAGTTTGAAGACCATTTTTAATCCCAGATATTACAGAGGCACCATCATATGCCTGTCCTCTACAAAGTGTAATGTCAATGTTTCGCTTTTGTAACTCCGTTAATATTATATTAGAAAATGCTGCAGCATTACTGTTTTCCAACGTGTAGAAGCCTATAAATCGTTCAACAACTTGTCCTGATTTTAACACCAATCTTAAAGAAACTGACATTTGATCAACTCTGGATATATCAATTGTTGAATCAACAATTAGAGAAAAGAATTGTGCAGACATTACTTCCTTATCAATATTTGCGGATATTTCAGAGGCAAGTGATTGAATTAGGTCATTTTGTACATCATGACATAAATAAAGTTCATTTTTCTTTTCAAACTTTAGATGATTGT
Source organism: Schmidtea mediterranea (assembly GCA_022537955.1). Classification (NCBI taxonomy): domain Eukaryota; kingdom Metazoa; phylum Platyhelminthes; order Tricladida; family Dugesiidae; genus Schmidtea; species Schmidtea mediterranea. The sequence continues at coordinate 117,710,342 of CM039680.1, forward strand.
CCAAAGTGGAATCATATTTAGCCAATAAAAATAGCAATTAGGAAAATTTCCAGTATTACTACACCTGTCAGAGCCAGAATGTTCTCAGTGTCCTCTAAATGGCAAACCTTGTTTTGCTAAAAAAACGTTGCATCTACCATTCGTTTCAAAACTTCTCTATTTTTTTCCACTTGATAACGCTCCTGATATCACAGATATCACATTTTTATCATTTGAAATGCGAAATTTAGCCAGCAAATATTGGCATATTGCACTTTGATGTTGATTGGAAGTTTCATGTTTAACGATTTTTTCCATGCCTTTTTTCCAGTTATAAACTCCAAAATTTGTGTCGAATCATTCCTTGCTATAATTTTCAGTTTTACAATCAGCGAATAACCAGCAAGCTTGCCAATGCATTTTTTGACTTGATGGTGAATAGACAAGCCAATTTCTTTCCTCCTTCATACTACCTTTTCCAAAACATTTTGTGTACCATGAAATTTGAAACTTGCGCCCCAATTCATCTGTCAGAAATTGAAATGGTTCATTGAGTCCAGGTTGACATGGTCTGATTTCAAACAATTTTCGTATCAGTTTCGAGCTTATGCTCGTATAAATGTAGAGTCCTGGATCTGTAGGGAAGTCGGATTGAGGAAGAAGTGGTTCTTGTAAAATATCTGAAGCAAGTTGTTTTTCCACTGTATCAAATTATGAATCACCCTGATTATGTTTCAAGCCCTGGGCAGGTAATGTTACCGTCTCAGTATTCTCTGCACATGAATGTATAGCTGAGTGTTGTTCATCAAATACATGCTCATTTTTAGCAGAAACTTCAGCTGATTGAACTACTGGCAGTTTAGACTGTTTAGTTATAAATTATGTTAACTTAATACATTTGCTAGCATCTGCCTTGAGACTGGCTTCCTTTGCCAATTTACGCCTAGATGATCCACTTAATTTGGTAACTGATTTTCTTTTATTAGTGTCACCAGCTGACTCAGCCATGGCTCTAATTTAAATTTTATTTGAATTCAATATTGAATATTATTTTAATATTTCAATAGTAACGCAATAATTTGTTTGTCAAAAAACTCCAAATTGACAAAATTTATTATGTACAAACACTATACAAACTTAAAAACTTCAAACTGTCGCTCTTCACTGGAGCTATGTAATATTATTAATATGATGCAGCATAACAGCTGGAGTTGCTTAAATCCGGTTGGACTTTGTACACAGACAAAACTGTAATAAGAGAAAGGTCAGGCCGTCTGGCTAGTGGCAGTCTCAGCACTGCTAAGTAAGCAGTAATCTGCACTACTGAAGAATTTGCCTGCTGCTGTGCTGCATCAACTATGTTTAACAACATAGTAGAGTAATATGTACTATCAATAATAATAATAATAATCTATAAACGGTGACTCTGAGCAGCTGTATGCTGCAGTGATAGTAGAATACATTTCAATCCATTTAGATCTTCCAAATCAAAGATATATTAAATTGTCAGTGTCAGTGATCGGATTAATCTTAATGCTTGTACACATTCATAAAAATTATCTTTGGGGGCGCCAATTAGGATTCAACAGGAACGTGGAGGGGTGACCAGCCCCCCACGCCTATAGCTAAATCCGCCACTTGACTGTTAATTATGCACATTAAAAACTTTACTTCGCTTTTTAATAACTGACATTTTTTCAAGTTTTGCTTCCATTATTTTATCTAGAACTTTTTCGAACACCTTATAATGTTCCTCAATTGTTTTCGTAAAAATTAAAATGTCCTCTAAATATACTATAACTCCTTTCCATAAATCTTTCTATATTTTTTCATTAGTTTTTGAAATGTATTCGGTGTCACTGCAAAGCCAAAAGATATTCTTTAGTAGAAAAAGTTGTCTTTTCTTGAGATTCTGCCTAATTCCACTTGATAATAAGAATTCCAAATGCCTATAGAACTCAAGTATTTAGATCCGTTTAGATTGATCGGCTTAGGAAAAGTTTGTCTTTCGGTAATTTTATTAAGCTGTCTAAAATTAAAATAAAGTATGATCTCTTTTTATCTTTTTTACACACGCATACTAACGGTGCATTCCAAGGGGAATTACATTTTCTTATAATATTATTATTTATTGCACCATTTATTTTCTCCAAATTGATAGGTTGTCCTCTGAGTTTTATAATAACTGGTCCTTCATTTGTGATGATTTTATATTCAATCAAATCAGTACATCCAATATTCCAGTTATTATTTATGAAAACACTTTTATTCCTTTTCACAATCTCTAACAGTCTTTTATTGGTTTAATCTGAAAATTGTTATTGTTTTTTGAAGTCTGTAGTTATCTGCAGTATTTCCCCAAACTTTGCTTCTATTTTGCATATGCATTCATTATATCATTCTTCATTCTGTTTAACATCGTTAAACTCAATTCTAAACTCTTCTCGACTCTAAGAAATATCATTTTTATAATTTATTAAAGATTGATAAGCATTCAAATAACTATAACATTTAGAATTGTTTACATGAAAATTATTAACATTACTACTTTTAAAGAACATAAGATACATTAAGTGATACCCAGTACATTTCCCAATAGTATACTAGTTTCGAGCTAATGGCTCTCATCAGTGCTATGCCGGGAGGCGCTCAGAGAAATCCGAGCGCCAGGTAAGTGTAAAAACAGTGTTAAATTAACACTGTTATACACTTATCCTTATTACTACTTTTATTACATAGAGGTTCTACACTATCATATATATATAAGAATTATTTATATTATTAACATTACGATAGCCAATATATACACGAATATCGAATCAATATATGCACCAATATTCCATGCCGAAGCGTGTACTATTTGGTGCTGAATATCCTGAATACTCATCTGAATACTTCAGCGATATCGTATTATCATTAACTTCAAAAGCAGAAACAGTTGTTCTCGAAAAGTAGTCCATCTTTTGATAGCTTGCGGTTCGGTTTGCTTAATAATTACGATTTCTCAGTTGTGAATTAGTTTGAAACTTCCTTTTTTCCAAATTTGTATAACAATCACATATTTGATATTGAATCGATGAGCAGTTTCGCTCTATGTGGCCTTCCACTCGGCAGGCAGCACGTCATTTTCTTTTTTATTTGGCATCATTTTTGTTGCATGTCATGAATTTAAATTAACGATTATTGACGTTTCGTTGCTTGAAATTACTATTTCCGTTTACCAATCCTCTTTGAGAAACATCTCTGTAGGTTCTGTAGTTTTGAACAACCGATGAAACCTTCAAAGCATGGATATGGTCTATAATCTAGTCTAACTTTTCTAAATTCTTTAGCTTCTTTTATTTCTAACGATATTTACAAATCTTTCATCTTTTAATTTCTTGATCTCTTATACAATTCGTGAGAAGGCATTTTTCTATTTCTTTATTCCATTTGTGCGCTATTAATTTCTTTGTCAACTTTATTATTTTCTCTAAAAACATTTCAGCTGAGTCTGATTGTTCTTTATAATTCAAAGCTTCTTTTAAATTCTAAATTACTGATGTTGTTTTAGAAAACGAATATCAAAATTTCTCTTTCATAGTTTCCCATTTGGTGGCTTCATAATTTTCTATTAGCGATTTATCTAGTAATGTTGTTTTTAAAATTACTTGCATCTTAATTGTGATTTTTTTGCACAGAAAAACCTTTGACAATTTTCTAGATCATCTCTCTTGTGGAATTTTTCGAATAATCGGCTTATCAATAAATCGTGGTCCCCATGTTAGACACAATTAAATTCAAGTCTTATTCTAACATTTTTGTTAATACAAACTGATCACACTTATTACATTTAAACTATGTTATTTTTAATTAGGAGTTTTATAACTCCTTAGAATTATTATTATTAAAACCACTTCATCTAAGTAAAATGACATTGGCCTATTACACAATATGACCTTAAATTATTATGAATATGATTTTTTACCTATTCCATAACATGTATTGATCTTGGTGTGAGTAGTGGGATTAACTTGGAATGGATCCCTACTAAGTTAATATAAAAACAATGCCAAAATATTTAGTCAAACGATTTTCTGATAATTTATGAGAACAGAAAAAATTTAATAGAGAAAGTAGTATGATTGGTCACCCTAACTCATCCCACCTCTAACTCAGATCCCCTGGAAAATATCTAGGTCGAATCCATAATTTATATAGGTCACGAAAATATGTAAAATTTTAAACACACATACTTTTCTATAGTGAGCCAATCAAAATTAAGTAGGTCACGAAAACTTTTTAAAGTATTTGTAAACATAGCCAAATTTTCTAAAATTTTTTTTGAGGTCAACTCCAATTTTTTCCAAGTATTTGAAAAACAAATTTTTGAAAATTTATGTAGAGCAGTTCAAATTTTTTATACGGAAATACATACTGGAAATTATTAAATTTATAGAATATTTTTTTAATTATTTTTGAGGATTTTTAAGAAAGTTTAAGCAAATAACTTTACATTCACAATGGGATATTATTATTTCTCAACATTACCAAAGCAAAATTATCCCAACTCATATATCACGAAAATTTAAAATCCCTAAAACAGTTTTTCCAATTCAAAATATCTTAAAATTTATTTCCCAAAATTCTTTCACAAATTAGAATTTCTAAATTTTAAAAAATTTTTCAGAGTATTTAAAAACTTAGGAAAAATTCAATTATTTTTATAAAGGTTTATCAAAAAATCTAATAAATATTAAAGTAATGTTGTTGTGAATTTGTAATAAATAAAAGTTTTATTAATCATCACAAGTACAATTTTCATTCATTATATTTGTAACAATATAATCAACACAAGTCGGGAAATATTTACATTCATGTTCATCTAATGTTTTAATATTATTTATTGGATCATAAATTATATACTCCTCTATATTTTCTTTTGTTTCATCTTGTTTAGTTATAGATTCATCTGTTATAGGATCTTCAATATATGACAAGTTTTCTTCATTAATTTCAGAATAATCAGAATAATCTGATAAGTCCAGCAGTACAGTCATTTGAATTTATGGATAGTGGTTAGAAATTTATTATTATTAAGGTCAATTAAATAAAACCATAGATAATTTCAGTATACTAATTTGTGAAACAAACCTTATTTTACTAAATCTTACTAATGAATAGGTTATTTTGCTCAATTTAGAGTATTAAATATATTTTTAAAACACTTAGACAATTTTCTATATGTCTTTTAAATCATGTTTGTTGTAAATCTGTTATGGTTATCAATAAATAAATAAAAACTAACTATGATTTTATATATATATTTATAAAACTTTAAGAGTTCAAAATATTGTTTTATAAAGTCAATATTTATTGAAAATCAAAGTATATTCCATGGTTAAAACATATATTTAATTAAGCAAAAATTTATTAATCAGTTAAAATCATAACTTTTATCAAATTAAATTGATGAAAACAGTCAAAGAAAGTTTATTTTATACAATTAGATAAACACGGAATTATGTTCTTCAATATTTACATCACAAATTTGACAGTTTCGAGTAGTGCTTAGGAAACAAGAAGAACAAATAATTATATGCCCACAAGGTAAATATAAAATGGATACTTTGTTAATTTGATAAATTGAACGTAAGAAACTTTTTACTAGCATCTTCTAATTGATTTATGATTTTTATTTCTATTTTATTCAAATTAATCATCAAAGATTGAATAATCTCTCGATATTCTCCAAGTCTGAAATCCATGCATAACCAAAAAACTCTGATGATATTACATTCCGTAGGAGTAATGTCATTTAAACATATTATACACCTCGATAAATTCATCAAAGTTTTGTTGAATCCAAACAAGTATACAAAACCATCAACTAATTGGTGTTTAAAGGATTTATCCAATTTGAGTAGAGACATATCATCATAATTTCATGCCAAAAGCATATCAAATAATGAAACGGTTAGAGTCCAATTAATACATAACTTTGTAATTTTAATTTAAATTGATAATTTAATCAATAAATATAAAACCAAGCATCAATATCCTTTAGTGACATTTCTGAAAATAAAGTCAAATTTAAAAAATTAAGTAATATAAACATTAGAAAATGTTTAATAAAATAATTATAAACTAGTATTATTCAGTAATATTCGCAATTATTGGATAAGTATCAATATTGAAAAATAGATGATATTCGATTAGTAAAATCATGATAATTCAACATTGAGCAAAGCAGTTATATTCTTTATATATGCCCACAATGTTTTTTTTATTCTTTATATACGTAGTTAATAAATAATTACGTGATCAAAGTGAAATTCTTACTTATTTTATTAATATTAGTTAGATATTTGATTATTTGCTACACGATTCATCATTAAATTCTCAATTCCTTTTACATCAAAAATACATGTATTATCTACGAAAATTGTTAAATTACATTAAATATTATTATATTTCTATCTAAATTGTTAATTAGACTCCAATATCTATATACACTACTAAATCATCTATGAATTTGATAAGTTTAAATCAAAATAACTATTTATTATCTAAGAAATTTTAAATGATATACAAATGTTCATGTTGTCTAGGCTTGATTTCCGTAACATATTGTTTAGGTTTTAATTTGATAAAACTTTCGAAATGTAAATTTAAAACAGAAATACTTTAAATGCATATAAATTATTTAAATATTTAATTAAATTAGTTGATAACTAATGTAACTGTGTATTCTAATTTTATTCGAACCGAAGTAGTTCCAAAAGAGGATTAATTAATAATCGAAACTTTTTTCAAAAATATAATTATTACTTCGCAGCAAGGGCGAATTTTGTTACTCACTTATCTGTTACCTTGGAACTAATAGTTTATCAAGTATTGTGCTACAGAAGTTGTGACATTAAACATTTAAGAATAATTCTATGATTACACGTTGTACCGAAAATGTTATAAATTACGATTTTATCAGAAATATATACATCAATATCTCGCTTTGCAATATCTCGTTTTTTCGAAGTTGCGTCGCTGCAGAATTAGTACTAACTTTCACTGTGGTTGTAGATTTTCGAAGTTGCGTTGTTTTGGGTTAGTCTTTAATTTTTTTTTCGAAATTTTCTTTTCTTCTAATTGCGCCATGCCATCAAAACTCGGGGATTCCCTTACTAACTGATAATCAACGCAATTTTAATACACTTTTATTTTCACTTTGTTTTGCTAATTTTAGAGTTCAGTTTCAATTATGTATACATGCATACTCTATTTGTTCTAAGAGTCAACGTAAGTATATAATGGTCATCGCGTGACAATCACGTGCTCTTAAAAGTATGCTTTGCGATTGGTTGTTTACTTGCGGGGATGCACCGACGCGATCTATTTAACAGGGCAGTATTGGTTTGCTATTCGCGAGGTTCGGTTGGCGTGTGCGTACGGTTTTTATATAAATTAATGATGATAATGTGAAAAATAGAGTTATTAAATATAATAAAGAAACAAACAAAAATATGACAAATATATAATTGATGAAATGGCAATATTACAAAATAAAGTAGTTTTAAGACTTCTTCCATATCGCTGCGAACTTAATCCTATAGAATTAATTTGGGCGCAAATTAAAAATTATGTAACAACTAAAAATGTATAAATTATTTCATGAGGCTTTGGGAACGAAATTGATATGTAGGAATTAAATAATATGGTAGAATTAAATATGGAACCATTTTTAATTGATTTAAACAATTAAAACGACAGTGATTCCTCAAATTTATTATATTTGTTAGTTTTATAATTTTTGTAATAAGTTGTTATATTTAGTATTTAAAATATTTTTTATTTATAGCTATTGCCGATATTATTTACGTTTACGTGTTTTCTAAAGGTATATGTTACTAAAATTAATAAAGATAAATTTTATTTAAAAAAAAATTGTTTGTTGTTCTGATTCAGCCCTGTCCTCGGCGATCACGTGCGTTCGTTTATGTCAGATGACTCTTGGTAAAAATAGAGTTGTATAGTGTGTTGTGCTTTTTTTAAAAAGAATAATAAATTTTTATTAATTTTTACGGGTTATTTCTGGTTACAAAAGGTAAATATTTTTCCAATTTATTTATTGGCAGAGTTATATTATTTTTTTACATACATACACTTGTAATTTTTTTTAGCCAAATGAATGGAAAGGTTGTTTCTGGTAGAATTAACAAAAATAAAAAAACTATCAGCTTGGAGACAAAATTAGATATTCTGCGATGATTTGATGAGAGAGAAGACAAAGACTGTTGGTCTGACTGCAACAACTTGTAGAACTATTAGAGATAGAGATGGGGATAAAATAAGAGAGGCTGCAGAATCTGCAACATCATTAGATGCTAAAATGATGACCCGTACAAGGAGTGCTTTGATGATCAAAATGGAGTCCTTGCTTTCTATTTGGATTGAAAATCAAGTTGCGCAGAGAATACCATTAAGTAATATGGTAATTCAGACGAAAGCAACAAGCTTATTTTATGACATAAAAAGTAAAACAGTATGCTATTGGTAGTAATGCAGACAAGAATGATACATTTGAAGCTAGTCAGGACTGGTTTGAGAGATTCTAGGTTCGAGCACATCTGCACAGCATTGCTCTTAAAGGCGAAGCAGCTAGTGCAGCTATAACTGCTGCAAAACGCTATCTGACAGAGTTTAAAGTGTTAATTCATGAATGTGGCTATGATTCGAAACAAGTCTCTAATGTTGACGAGACTGGGTTACTTTGGAAACGTCTACCTAACTGAACTTTCATATCTAAAACAGAAAAATCTGCGCCAGGATTTAAAGCTAGCAATGACAGACTGACTCTTTTTCTTGGTGGTAATGCAAATGGTGATTTCAAATTTAAACCATTTCTCATTTATCAATCAGAAAATCCAAGAGCTATGAAAGGTTGTTCAAAGAATCTGCTTCCTGTCCACTGGCGAGCAAACAAAAAAGCATGGATGACGGAATCATTATCTCAAAACTGGGTTTCAACTCGTGCTATTCCAGAAATTAAAGCTTATTGCAACAAGGAAAACTTAAACTTCAAGGCTTTGGTTATAGTAGACAATGCATCTGGCACCCAGTTTATGTTGATGAGTTGTCAGAAAACGTGAAATTTTTATTTTTGCCGCCTAATACGTCATCAGTTATTCAGCCGCTGAATAAGGGAGTAATATCGACTTTTAAAAGTTATTACCTTCGACGAACATTTATACTTCTTTTAAGTGAGACTGGACAAGATAAGCATACCATGCTAGAGTTTTGGAAAAATTTCAACATTATGGAAGCCATAGAAATTATTTCCCATTCGTGTGAGGAGGTTAAACAATCTTGCATGAATGGTGTTTGGCGGAAAATATGATCTGAAAGTGTTCACAGAATAAGCGCTGCAGAAGTTGATGGTACACCAGCTGTTCGTCATGAAATTTCTAATTTAGCTAGAGTCTAATTTTGAAGGTATGGAGGAGACTGACGTAAATGAATTGCTAACCTCGCAGAAACCAAGAATTGTCTAATGAAGAACAATTGCAACTGGAATTGCAATTTGCTAATGAAGAAGATGACAGTGACCGTTCAATAGAAATTTTCGAAGAACAAAATTTAGCTTCCAAATAAATTCCGAAAGCGATGTGCTTGATTGACGAAGCTATGGGGATTTTTTAAAAAATGATCCTGACAGTGGAAGGAGTTTTAAAGTGTCCCATGCGGTAGCTACGAATATCAATTGCTACAAGGAAATTTATTTTACGTTGAAAAAAAAGCTGTTCAGCAAACATTCGACCAATTTTTTGTGAAAGAAAGCTGACTTACGACAACAGCCACTATGGACTCATCAGACAGTGATTAATTTATATTTTGTTTTTTCTATGTAAATATTATTTTTGTTTTTTAAATGTTTACTTTGTTCAATTTTATTTTTAAAAAGTAGTATTTTCATACGCCTGGAACCAATCTTCGTTCTTTACATGGTTTTTGAAAAAATTATTTAGGTCAACTAAAAATATTTCCAAGTATTTTAAAACATAGCCAAATTTTTGTAAGACAACATAAATTTTTCAAAGTATGTAGAGCAATTTAAATATTTGATTTGATAGGATATTTTTGATTTTTAGTTATTTTGAGGATGTTTTAAGAAACTTTAAGCAGACAACATTAAATTGACAATAGGATATTATTATATTTCAACATAAACATGGAAAAATATCCCAAAATTAAAAGTCCGTAAAAACTTTGTACCAACTCAAATTTCCCAAATTTATTTTCCCTAAAAAACTTTTCCCAAATTTTCAAATTTTTTCAGAGTATTTAAAAACTTAGAAAAAATTCTTTCAAATCATTCCGTTTTTATAAGTATTTACAAACATAACCAAAATTTGAAAAAAACGTATGTAGAGCAATTCAAATTTTTTATACGAAAATATATTGAGGAAATCATTAAATTTATAAGACAATTTTGAGTTTTAGTTATTTTGATGAATTTGTAGGAAAATTTAAGCAAAAACTATACAATGACAATGGGATATTATTATATTTCAACAATACCATGGGGAAAATATCCCGTAATTTAAAATACCTAAAAATCTTTTCCCAAATCAAAATATCCCAAAAATTATTTTCCATAAAAATATTTCCCAATTCAAATTTCCCAAAATTGTTAAATTTTTAAAAATATTAAAAATTTTAAAAATTCTTTCAAATCATTGCGAATATATACAAGGCTATAAATTATACATTCGATGAATACAAGTGTTGAGGATACCTAAATAATAGAATAAAATAATTAATAAACATGTAAAATGATTGAGGAAAACAATGAGAAGTGTGTAAGATGTGGTTCTGGACCTTAATAAAAAGGGCATGAAAAAGAAATGTTGAACGAGAAAGGAATAAGAGAAAATCAATAAAAACAGACAATTAAATCATAGAAAAAATTTTAGAAAACAAAAACAAAAGCAAAATTTGCACGTTATCTCGAAAGCCCTTTCAAGATAAGGGAAGAAATATTGTTTGAAAATCCGAGAAAGGGCATTTCTAAAAAATTAGTTATCTGGACAGCTGTCTGTGATTATGGAGGCCCAAAAGGAATTGGCGTTAAAAAATATCAGAAATACTATTTGACATCAGTAAGTATTATTGGATGATGGAGTATAATAAGGAAGCGCAATTGAAATCAACAACACAAAAATCGCAAAGGACAAAGAAATACAAGAAACTAAAAAGAAATTTGAAACAGAAATTAAGCAAGGCCAAAGCAACTAAATCAGAGTTACCGATCTCAGAAACCCACCACATTAGTCAAGTGATTAAAGAATCCAATTGATCCGAAAAGCGCTATTCTTCACAAAGAGTCGTAATAAGCACCAAATTGTGATTGATCGATAATTCGTTGTGTCATTTTAAAGTGAAGATAAAGTGTATTAATCAATAAAGTTTATATCGTTTGGAGTTCGTTACTGTTGTTCAAAAGCACGCATGGAGTCAGATTGACAATAATTCCTATTCAAATTCACCGACAACCCCAACTCAAGATTACATTGATTATATGATTATTTGATGATTTTACGTCGTCAACAAATAAACTTTGATTTATACATTGGGTATTATCATTCAACAACTATCACATGGGAAAAATATCCCAACTCAAAATTATCCCAAAATTTTATAACCCTAAAAATATTTCCCACCTCAAATATCCAAAAATTTTAAATTCCCAAAAAATAAATTCATAACTTAATATACCCAAAATTTCAAATTCTTCCCAGTGTAAAACTTGAAAATTCTTATATATTTATCTAGGGTAGCAATTTTTCTTAGATAAACAATGTAAATTATATATATTTACACAACCACTAGATATTTTGAATTTATATTATTATACTTTAGAATTAGAATTTTTCATCAAACAAACTTTAGATATATGCATTGAGATATTATCATGTTTCAACTTTCCATATTGGAAAAATACCCCAAAAATTTAGAATCTTTAAAATATTTCCCAAATCATAATATCCCAAATTTAAAAATTTCTAAAAAATTTCCCCAACTCAATATATCATAAGTTTTTAATTTTTCTGTTTTTTTTAAAGTTAAAATTTTATAAATTTATATAGATTAGCAACGATACTTAGATAAATCTCTATGTATAATGTAACATTATACACACACAAACAACTATAAGATAAATTGAATTTATTTTATAATTACTTCAAGGTTAGAATTTTTCAACAAATTTTTATAAATTTTTGAAGGGTAGCAATGATACATAGATAATTTTTATATAAAATGTAAATTACACACACACACAATATCTAGATATTTTGAATTTTTATTATTAATACTTAAAGATTAGAATTTTTCAACAAATAAACTTTAGATATTTATACATTGGGATCTTTTTATTTAACTTTCACTATAGTTAAATACCCCAAAAATTTAAAATCCCTAGAATATTTCCCAACTCAAATACCCCAAATTTTCTGTGTTTTAAAACTTAGCCAAATATGTATATAAATTTATGTAGGGCACCAAAGATATTTAGATAAATCTTTATGTAAATGTAACATTATACACACACAACCATAAAATAATTTGAATTTTTCAATATATTTTATAAATTTTTGAAGGGTAACTATGATACCAAGATAATATTTTATATACAATGTAAATTATACACAAACAACCACTAGATATTTGAATTTATATTATTAATACTTTAGGATTAGATTTTTTTTTCAACAAATAAACTTAGACATATACATTGAGATATTATTTTTAAAATTTCCCTGTGGGAAAATATCTCAAAACTTTAAAATCCCTAAAAATATTTCACAACCGAAATACCACAAATTTCCTATGTTTTAAAACTTAGCCAAATATGTATATAAATTTATGTAGGGCACCAAAGATATTTAGATAAATCTTTATGTAAAATTAACATTATATACATACAACCATAAGATAATTTGAATTTATATGATTATTACTTTAGGATAAGAATTTTTAAATACAATAAGAACTTTTAAATACACACACACAACCACTAGATATTTTGAATTTATATTATTTTTTTAAAGAAAAACCACCTTTATTTTTATGATCCATCGCAGTTGTATTTAGTATTGTTTTGAACCAACTATTTATACTATTCCATTTGTAAATAAATATCAGATAATCAGTCACGACTATACATCAAATTTTCCAATTACCACGCTAAATATTAAAGTCCAATGTGACTTATTGTAAACACAGATATACTTATTTTACGTACTATTAAAGTATAAATAGTTGGTTCAAAACAACACTAAATGCAACTACGATGAATCATAAAAATAAAGGTGGTTTTCCTTAAAAATATTACATTTTACATCTAATACTTTAATTAGGTGTCTTAAAAAGGAAGAATATTGATGATGATAATGAAAAGAATGAAAAACGGAAATTTAAAGATGGTAATTTATCTTTGGAAAATTTATTTTTTGTTCGAGTGGATACAAAAAGGCCTGTTGAATTTTTACAATACAACTTAAATTATTTGTATTGCCCAATAACTTATATATTTAAGGTAATTTGATTAAATTTATCTATTTTAATTATTTATTAATTTATTGCTAGGAACAAGTAACTTTGGAAAGATGTTTTTACAATGTTAGATTCGCGAAAATTAAGTTTGATGATAAAATGATATTAGGTCAATTTTTCACCAGGATGTGATTTGGATATTATGTCTGATGATGAGAGGATTGGCATAATCAGCTGTATGATTACTGTGCTCATTCAAGGATATAATATATGTAGAGACCGAATCAAACCTATTTGGAAGATTATAAAAACAGAAGAAACGTTTGATAATGATTGTTGGATAAATTATTAAATTTGATATATTATGTGATTTACTTTTGCATATGAAGATAAAAGATTCCGAAAATATATTCCTCAAGTAATAATACTACTACCAGAAACTTTAAAAGATAATATATATGTATTTATTTATGTAAAGCTATTTGATTAAGTAAATAATTATAGATATTATTTATTTGGGTATTTGAGTTGTGATATTACTAACATGGACAATTTCAAATATGATATTATCTTTATAAATAAATATATATATATATATATATAATATATATATATATATATATATATATATTAGGTTGGCCCTTAGCATAAGGCAAAAAAATGAAATTCATAATTTGAATTCTGGCACCCATCCAATCTGTGCCAAATATTGAAATAATGAATTGTGTAAAACATCATTACAATTGAAGAATATTTAGAGGTGGCCCTCAGGCATTGAAGTTTTGTATGTACCACAATTTCAAGCTCGATAGTCGATATTGCAAATTGTTAAAGGTTTCTTACATTTTTAAATCACATTTATTCTACACACAACAGCCTGAACAGGTTAGTTTACTGTACAACAAATAAACAATAATGTCACTGATTCAGAAATAGCTCCAACTGAAAATGTTAAGAATTATGTCTCTCTGCCAACTGTTCTTCGCTGTATTATTATTTCACAACATTCACAATTTCACAGTGTCAGATTGTTGACCACTAGCACAAGTCGCCAGGTTTCGTTCGGTACAGTCAGGGAACTGGCGCCTATGTTCATTCACAATTTGGAGAAGGAACTGGAGTTGATCTTCATTCTTGGTCAATTTCTTATTGAAATCCTGAATGAGAGCAACTCCACGCTCAGCCCTGTCATTGACGACTGCCAAGCTCTTGACAATGCCCAGCGCTCGCGTGTATGACTCATCTTGTTCCCAATCAGATGGATCCTTGTTGACCAATGTTCAGGTAGATCAAGCAACTGGAACAGTTTCTTGGAGTTCACTGTGAAGAACTGTTCCAAACCTTCTTTTCCCAGGAATGCATCGGACTTTATGCTGGGTCGCTTCGATAAATGATCTGGAGCTTCTTCGTCCATTGCAGCAATCATTAGCCTCTTGGAGTCATGTGATATTCTGGAGTCAAACAGAGCCAGACCAATAAGCTCTTCGGACAAGTACCACATATGTAGCCCGAGCTTCTTGCTGGTAGCAGCAGAAATAGCCGCATGCAGATAGCTCCTAAATTGTCCCATAAGCGTGAAGTCATTCAGAGGTGCTTCAACAGCCAGTGGTGCAGTCATCCAGGCTTTGAGGTGGATGACAACGGAAAAAGTGGCGACATCACAAATACCACGCTCTTCTGAAGTAGTCATCTTAAACTGACTGCGAAAGAGAAACATTTTGATTGAGTAGATAACTTTCGCCATCCATCGTGCCCGATGCATTGCACCAGGCACCTGAAATCGAATTCCGCGACCAGGAACATCTCCAAGAAATATGACTACAAGCTCCAGAAATTCTCTGTAGTCCTCTTGGATGTTCAGCTTGCAAATATGTTCTGGCAAAACTCAGGATGTCAGAACGATATGGTGCAACTAACAACTCAACCGACGGGTCTTAAGAAGCAACCTGAAAACCGTCACGATCTATGAATTGCCAGTAATCTCTGAACCTCTTGAATATCTGAATTTCCGGCCCAGATGAAGTGCCAACTGATGTTGTCTCAAATGCAGCCCCAACTATTAACTCCATAATGTGGTGACGACAGGCCAGGTATAGAAGATCTTTGTTTAGTTTGTGCTCGATCAGAGAACATGCTCCTGAACGATGACCAGTATTAGATGCTGTCGTGTCAAAACAAACTGCAGCGACCTGCTCTGCAACACCCCACTCTTCCAAACATTGAACGACTGCAGATGCTTGTGGTTCACCTGTCCCAGCTGACAGCTTTGGGACGCCAAGTAACTGTTCGACTCCAACACCTGAGATAAGGACTGGGAGACGGTCTACATGTTCATGTGTCGATAAGTCTTCCATCAGCTTGCCGTCCCAGTGAACCGTTAAAGGTACAGTTGTTGAAAACTCTGATCGCAGACAGCTCGATCTGGCAGCCCGATGACTTGCTCTAGCGCGATGTATTGAGCTTCATTGATGTTTAAAGTGTTCACATCATGGCCAAAACTGGAAGCTACTTCACTGAGAACGAAGGTAGCATTCCGTGATGAAATCTTAGTTCTGTCCAAAGTTGAAGTTAAACCAGGAGACAAAACATTGATTTTTGCTCTTTTGGGTCCAACACAGACTTCATTCGATCGACTGCAAGTTTTACTTTTATCGAAGTACTCATCATCATCATACTCATCAACTGCATCATCATCTGAAGATAAAGCAGTTTTAAGAGCAGCCTGGCTCGAATATGCTTCAATTTCCTCTTGTGATCGCTTCTTGCGCTTCAGTTCTGCCTCCTTCCGATCCTGACGACGGCGTGTCTTCAGTTCTTCCACCTTGTCAACAGCTCCAATTGAACCTGGCCGGCCTTCCTGCCTTTGAGAGAGGAGGAACGCTCTATCTTCAGGAATAGTAATCAAAGTCAGTGCATCCGAATGTGCGATGTCAAAGAGATTGTCTAGGCGTGAAGTGAATTCATCCTCCTTCATCTTGTGTCCATCGGTAATCCGATTCTTGTGCTTTTGGAGACCTTTCCATTCAGCAAAAAATGCGTCCAACTTGTCGATGCAATGTTTGGCTGCTCGAACTGAAATACCAGCCTTATGCCAAAATCCAAACACCTTTACGATGGTTTGTCGACTAGAGTCACGAACGGTCAGATTCTCAACTTTGTGAAGATGCATGAAATAACCAAAAGTTTGGCGATGCGATGGCAACTTTGCTCCCAGAATGTCAGACTCCGCTGAACCGAGCAAGTAGACATTTGATTTTCCTCTGGTCTCCATTTTTAATCTATAAAAATAAACATTATATCAAAAACTGACAAGTGACAACACATAATTATGGACTAGGCGTTTACTAATCACTTCAAATAATGACTATTGAGTATTGAGAAATGAGTAACGAATGATAGAATAATGAATTAACAGAAGTAATTAAACCCATTCAAATAATAGACAAATTGGATTAATAGAAAAAATTACATTTACCTTGAATGCAAGCAATCCACTTGAATCCACTACAATCCAGTGAGACCAATCTAGCGCACTATTGCTGCAATTAAAGACTTGGCAGACACAGATAAGTATTGACTAAGCAATTTAATGATAGCAGTCAAATTATTTATTATTTAAGGGTTGTAAGCTTTTTTGCAAATTTGCAAACAGTGTCTACTGTACCAAAGAATATTTATTTTGTCATTGGGATGATGCAATGATGATGTAGTATGTAAGTTAATATATTGTACAGTTACAATACATCATATTTATACTAAACACGAAACAGGTTTAAAACTTAACGATTTATTTAAATTTCACGGATTTAGTCAAACTTCAAAGCTTGAGGGCCACCTCTAAATATTGCCCGATCTGCATGATTTTTTGCACATAATTTTATTTCTGTAAGTGGAACATATTAGTGGGGTGCCAGAAGATGATTTCAAACTTTTTGTTTTAAGGGCCACCCTAATATATATATATATATATAGTTTATTTTGAAAAATTCTAATACTAAATTAATAAATTTATAAATTCAAAATATCTAGTGGTTGTGCGCGTATAATTACATTTATATTACATTTACATAAAGATTTATCTAAATATCATTGGTGCCCTACATAAATTTAAAAATATTTGGCTAAGTTTTAAAACACATAGAAAATTTGGTAATTTGGGGTATTTGAATTGGGAAATATTTTAGGGATTTTAAATTTTTGGGGTATTTTCCTATATGAAAGTTTAAAAAAAAATATCCAAATGCATATATATCTAAAGTTTATTTGTTGAAAAATTCTAATCCTAAAGTATTAATAATAAAAATTCAAAATATCTAGATAGTGTGGTTGTGTGTAATTTACATTGTATATAAAATTTAACTAAGTATCATTGTTACGATAAATAATTTATAAAAATTATAACTGTTTTTAATAACATAGAAAAATTTGTAAATTTGGAGTATTTTAAGTTGGGGAAATATTTTAGAGATTTTAAAATTTTAGATATTTTGATTAGGGGAAACGTTTTAAGGAAGTTTAAATTGTTGGGGTATTTTTCCCATATGGAAAGTTGAAACATGATAATATCTCAATGTATATATATATATATATATATATGTGTGTGTGTGTAAAGTTTGTTTGATTAAAAATTCTAATTCTAAAGTATAATAATATAAATTCAAAATATCTAGTGGTTATGTATATATATATATATATATATATATATATATATATATATATATATATAATTTAAATTACAGTAGAACCTCGTTATAACGGACAAAAAAAATCGCAGAAATATATTAGTTAAAATTTTCTTATTTTAACTTAATCTCTTAACAAATCCGTTCAATGCATTACAAATGATATTTATTTCTATCAATTAACCAATATTGATTGTATTTTTAAGTGAATAGCCTTCATATAAAATAGTGGCCTGTTTTAAGAATAAGAAATAAAACCCTATTTTTTTACATTAGATTATTTTATACATTGCGGTATATTTTTTTTAGTGCAATTAAAGAATCTTTTATTTCTACTAATAGTTTGCTGTTCCTTAACCGTCAAAATGGATAAACGAAAAAGAACAATGCTCAGTATCAACCAAAAATTAGAAATAATTAACAAATTAGCATCATGTGTTCCTGTTTCTCGCATATGTGAACAGTATGATATAAAGAAGCAAACTGTATCAGATATAAAGAAAATGCCGAGCTAAAAACTGCAGTAATCAAGTTAGGAAAGTATATGAATATAAATATTAAAGCAAGTGATGGATGGTTGTGGCGCTTCCGAAAAAGACACGGAATATCAAACAAACGGATTTATGGCGATGCAATGAGTTGTGCAGTGGAAGAAATTGAACCATTCAGACAAATGTTTAAAGATTTTATGACTGCTAAAAACTTCTCAAAGTTTCAGATTTATAATGCTGACGAGACTGGTCTACTCTGGCGCACTTTACCTGAGAATACTCAAGCTTATAATTTTGATAAAAATACACCAGGAAGAAAAAGTTGTAAGGATAGAATTTCAGCGTTGCTTTGTGCAAACGCAGATGGCAGCCATAGATTAACCCCTGTGATTGTTGGCAAATCTTGCAAACCTCGGGTTTTAAAAGATGTTATGCATTCTTTACAATTCTAAAAAAGCATGGTTTACTTCAGAAATTTTCAAAAATTGGTTTTTTAATCATTTTGTTCCAGATGTTATAAAATTTCAACATGAAAAGCTTGGAATTCTTCCTGCAGAAGCTACTGGTATTTTGTTGTTAGATAATTGTCCTGCGCATCCGTCAGAAAGTATCTTAAGAACACCAGATGGCAAATTTACTTGCATGTTCTTGCTAAAAAATACAACAGCTCTCATTCAACCAATGGATCAAGAAATTATATTAGCAACAAAACGAATCTATCGCAAGAAGTTTTAAGATGAAGTGATGATTGTGTGCTTGAATCAAAAAGAGGAAGAAGATACAAGAGGTCAACGCACAGTACAAAATTTGAAAAATTACAATATTAAATCTGCAATTTTTAATTTTTCCAGTACGTGGAAAGAAGTGAAAGAGCTGACACTAACAAACGGTCGGAAAAATCTTTTTAGTGGAATTGATGAAGATATTGATATTGTTCTTGATGGTATTGAAGTTCGTAACTTTTATGAGGTGATCCAAAATAACGGAAAAACTAAAGTAGCAGAGTATGATGTTTACGAATGGTTGGAAATAGACGAAGATGATCCTGGATATAATATTATGACTGAGGGTGAAATAGCAGATCTGCTTATAAATGAGCAAAACAGCGAAAAAAGTGAATCAAAAACTGAAGAAAACACACCTCGAACGGTAAATATATCAACAATCGCTTCTCACCTTGCCGATCTGATCGCGTTTATTGACACTTCGCCGGACAGTGATTTCCAACAATATTCTATGCACTTTCGCCTTTTTCGCCAGTTAATTATCAAGAAACAACGAGCGCTATTAAAACAGACAACCCTCGATTCATTTTTGATTACATCTTCATGCCCGAAACAGGATAATAATTAAACAACTTTAAGTTAATTTTTTTATCTTGTAAAAAACTTTTATATGCGCATTTTAAATGCATAAGTAACAATTGTGACATTGTTTTTAACCCAGAGTCTTTTTAAGAAGATTTATGGAGTCGATACGAAAATTTACTTATAACGGAATTTCAGTTATAACGGACAACCCCTTCCCCGATATAGTCCGTTATAACGAGGTTCTACTGTATATATAAAAATTTCAATTTATCATTGCTACCCTAGATAAATTTATAAGAATTTTCAAGTTTTACACTGGGAAAAATTTGAAATTTGGGGTATTTTAAGTAGGGAAATTATTTTTTAGGGATTTTAAATTTTGAGGTGGGAAATATTTTAGGGATTTTAAATTTTGGGGTAATTTTGAGTTGGGATATTTTTCCCTTGTGATAGTTGTTGAATGATAATACCCAATGTATAAATCAAAGTTTATTTGTTGATCCTTTAAAATCATCAAATAAACATATACTCAAAATAATCTCTGTGCCACAGACTAGGATAGGGACGCGCAACCATCAACTTTATACTTTCTAAAAAAGTAAAATCGCATTGTCAAACAATGACGACAAGCGATTATGGTTGGGTAAAAATATAGTCTTGCATTTGGTCATTATTTAGATTTCGATGTCGAAGACGATTATGGCGGAGATATGATGTCACAAGATGAAATTCATTCAACAGAAGAACATCATCGACTTGATAAGATTTACAATGGTACTTTTGATTCGATTATTTAGTGTAATAAAATTTGATTTAAAATAACTCTTGTTTTTGATGTTGTTACAATAATTTTTATTTTAATTTACAAATTACCATGCCAGCCCTTGCGGGGCTGGCTGGCAGGCGGATGAGAATTTAATTTCAACTTGATCAATTTTACTTTTGATGATTACAAAATTGAAATATTAAAACTAGAAATTTCAAGAATATTGAACGAATGTGAATTAATATATCTATTATCGATTCAAATCATGTTGAATGGTTGTGATTAATTTTTATAAATTTACATGTTTTGAAACATGATAAAAAATATTTGAAAATCATGATATTTTGTCTTACGAAATATTTTTAGGGATTTTAAATTTGGGATAATTTTCCCATGGAAAAGTTGATGTTGTGATAACATTCCGATGTATAAATCAAAGTTTATTTGTTGATGAAGTAAAATACTCAATCAAATATAAACTCAAAAAATCTTGTATCCATCGAATGTATAAATTTATAGCCTTGTAATATATTTGAAATGATTTGTAGTAATTTTTTCTAAGTTTTTAAATGCTCAAAAAATTTTTAAAATTTAGGAAATTTTAATTTGGGAAAGAATTTTTGGAAATAAATTTTAAGATATTTTGAATTGGAAAAACTTTTTTAGGGATTTTAAATTTTCGGGATATTTGAGAGTTGGGATAATTTTGCTTTGGTAATGTTGAGAAATAAAAATATCCCATTTTGAATGTAAAGTTACTTGCTTAAAGTTTCTTAAAAATCCTCAAAAATAATTAAAACTCTAAAATATTCTATAAAGTTAATAATTTCCCGTATGTATTTCCGTATA
Organism: Schmidtea mediterranea; assembly: GCA_022537955.1. Lineage (NCBI taxonomy): Eukaryota > Metazoa > Platyhelminthes > Tricladida > Dugesiidae > Schmidtea > Schmidtea mediterranea. The sequence continues at coordinate 117,731,949 of CM039680.1, forward strand.
ACCTAATCTTCTTCATCATAACTTAAAATATTTATGGGAATATTACATTCGTATGTAGAAATAGGAAGGATCAAAAACAATGTCAGAGTGTTAATAATTAGACGCTCTGTTTCTATAATAGCCATCAACATAATCATATATCAAAATAGCCAAAATAAAGAATATCAGTGTTTTCACATTGACTGTACAATGTTTTGGAGTGAAAGATTCTGGAGTTTTAATATGACCTTGACCACTTAACCTACTAATTTTTGAATATGTTGTCGATTTAAAACTAATTTCATTAATTTTATTAATAGTCCAGTTTCTCCAATTTTCGATTACTTTAGTAAATTTTATTCTATTACCTTCATTAAAAAGGAATCACTTACATTTTTTTGTCGATTTTGAAATTATAAAAGATTGATGTTCACCATCTTTTTCAAATTTACTATCATTACAGGACTGGATCTTCACATAGTTCATTTGAGCAAAAAATCGGCTTTTCGATCAAAATTAACCTACAATAGTGTTGTTGGACTAAAAAAGGCAATTAAAAGAAATATTCAAAATGTCGATTACGTAACATTGCCTTGCCGTATTACTTAAAATGACCTTGAGATTACCCATAGTATATCAAACAATTGAGTTTTAAAACTTTTTCATGGCTACTCGATGCTTTCTAACTTATTGTTAAAAATTATTTGAATAATAAATTAATCTGTATTTTTCTAATAACCTTAACTTTGGTTCTCCCCATCATTTTTGTATTAATCTTTAAGTATTTATTTGCTAACTGCTAATACCTTTTCCCCCGCAAGATATTGATTTTCAATTTTAATAAATTTTTAATTTTTTTTTTGAGTTTTACGTCTTTTATTTGAATTTTATTTGTGCATATTTTACAGCCCTAACAAAGATAAGAAATTCACAATTTTATGTTTTAATCAATTTAAATGTGTTCGGAAAAAAGTTTTAAAAAAATTTAAACAGTTATTAATTTAATTAAATTATGCAAATGGCTAAACAAATAAATAACAATGATTTAAAATGACGCACTTAAATAAGAATTTTATATACTGTTCATGTGACCAAAATTATTCAATTAGCAATTTTAAATTGTAGATCTCAACATAAGAATACATAAAAATTAAATTAAAAATTGTACGGTCGTATGTTTTAAATTTTAATTATTCATTAAAATAACCTAAAAAATAATTAGCATGAGTATATTACACAAATATACTTAATAACTATTGTCTAATATAGTTCCGATTTGAAATATTATGAATTACATCAATAGAGAACAGGACATATTTATTAAGCGTAAACGTTAACCATGTCAAAATTTGTTGAAACATATTGATTTTTTCAAAAAATATATCATTGTTATGAAAAACATGCTAATGTAAAATTGAAATAATCAAAAAAATTAAATTTTAAAATTCTGATAAATTAACATTAATTTCCTTTAACATTAATGTACATTGATACAATTGATCTTGGTGTTCCTAATCAATCTTATATTTTTTGGGTGCGAAAAATTTTCTCAGAGCAAAGGAAAAATTTAACATGCGTCGATTTATTGGAATTTGTCTTATCAGTAAAACTTTATTTGCTTTTGATAAAATTTATGATTATTTTTTAAGAATTTTATTGATTTACTGTCATTAACAAAAAGTAAATGGTAAAAAAATTCAAAGAAATCATCAAAAATTGTTATTGTCAATCCTTTCCAGAAATTAATATAAGCATCACATTTCAGTAAAAAACTGTCATTAACAAAAAATAAATGGTAAAAAAATTCAAAGAAATTATCAAAAATTGTTATTGTCAATCCTTTTCAGAAATTAATATAAGCATCACATTTCAGTAAAAAAATTTTGAAAAAGTTTAATAATAAAAGAACGAATTTAATGTCAATTGTTAAAGTAAGACTGATTATGAAGTCATGTTTAGAACCTAAACTTTAGGTTATCGTGAATTCTTACATAATCATCAAAATTTTTCTATATTTAAAACAAATATCTGAAAGTAAAATAGATAGAATCTAGTTTGTTTTCAAGTTCATACAATCTTTCGCGGCTAAAGCGGATTCAAAAAAATTTTAGAGCCAAAAGTATGTAGACGAAGAAGCAAAACCTAATAGCAAAACTGAAGAATATGAATGACTTAGCTTCAGTCTTAGAAGCACTACATCAGCTGAAAGATAATTCAGATTTAACTAGTTGTTCATAAGCGAAACCAATTACAAATAACTTTACTTTAAAATGGTATCAAGTAACTTTGACAAGAGTAAATGCCATTAAAAATATTGAGGTTGATCGAATAATAAAATTCAGGAGATAATAGTAGTGAAAATTCTGGAATTGTTAGATTAACATAAAACATGGGTCATGAATCTTGCTGAAGATAGTATAGATTCTATACTATATTCAGCAAGATTCATGACTTATCTAAACGTGTAATTAAAAATAAAAATTAATCGTATTTCTTTTTTTAAATTCATAAATTAATTAAATTTTTATGAGGATGTTAGTCGTGGTGGTCTTACTTTTTAAATAAGCACTTTGTAAAAACAGATGAAATTGCAGAGTTGCTTTTTTATTGATATTATTAATTTATACGGTCGGACTTTAAGTCAACAATTACCATGCGACGAATTTAGTTGGATACTTAAAAGTTTTTAGAATATCTTGTCTGAAAGTTTGTCTTTGAACCTCAAGTTATACGCTTGATGTAAATCTAGAAATTCCTTCTGATCTTTACGATAAATTGAATGATTTTCCTATTGCTGCCAAAAAAATGAAACTTGTTGGATCTAAAGTAGAAGAGATGTTGTTGACTCATTACCATAAAAAGAGCTATGTTATTCATTGGAGATTGTTGAAGTTGTACTTGATTCTTGGTGTTAAGGTCACAGGTAAATAGAGTTGTAAGATTCAAACAATATTCTATTTTTAAAACTACATTGATACCAATAAAGAACTAAGAGCAAAAAGTACAAATACACTAAATAAAAATTATTATAATGAAAAATAATGAATTTAAGATTGTGTAATACAGAAAAGAAGATGATTGCATGCTTCCAAACCAACATTTCAAAGAAGTATCAAAATTGCTGCTTTGCTAAATCCTGACTTGGTACGTTTAGATCGACCTAGTTATATTGGTCTAACTGTCTTGGATTCATCTAAATTAAGAATGTGTGAGCTTCAGTATCTAGATTTGGAAAAATATCGTCATCAGTTTAATTGTGAGATCAAGATCGTGGCTGGTGAAATAAAAAACTCGACTCTGTCATAGGTAAATTTAAAGACGAAAGTAAAGGTGAAAGTTATGATGAATGGATTTTTTAGGACCTAAATGTTATAGTTTGTTAGGAAAATCGAAATACCTAAAAGCTAATGGGGTAACATTAAAGGACACAGAGTTACCCCATAAATCATGTAAGGATTGTTGAGAAAAGCACTACTTTTTCTGTACCATAATTTAAAATAGATACTAACAATCACCAACTTAATAGTTTTAAAAATATTAAGGTTGCACTAACAAATAGGGATGATAAAAGAGAATAGCAATGAATAAAGAGAATAATTTCCCACAGACTTATCCAACAGCACATCCCACAGACTATCCAATCACACATCCAACAATCTATCAGATTTTTAACGATAATTAGTACACTTTTGTTTGATTTTTAAAATGTCATGTATGTAATATAAATTTAACAAATTAGGCATTCATATCTGAACTGTAGAAAAATTGTAAATATTTAATGAAAATGATATTTAATAGAATAATTATTCATCGGTTTCAAATGTTTATCATATTTAAGAAAATTAATAGACTTTTACAAAAATTAATTCAAGGTTACAACAAAAGAGATAAAATTCAGAAATAATTTCAGAAAATGTAGATTGTAATTTCTTCGAAGTCATTTCTAATATAGTTAAAAAAACTAAGCGACTAATCAATCATTAAATAATCAATTTGGAGATGGCGATGATGTATTAAAGAAATAGATTGAAAAATTTGAAGACAATGGAGATTTTTATTAATAAAATTTGTATATTTTTTATTCAACTTTTTATGCGACTAATTTTTATATGAATTTATTTAAAAATTTGTTTTTCACTAACCAGCAGTTGATACTTAGTCAGTAATCATTTGTTTTAATTAAGATGTTAGTAACCAAGTGTCGATACCTAGTTATTGGTACCTAGAAGGTCCACATTTAGTAAGTAACCAGGTAATGATCAGTTGTTACTAAACAGTCGTACCAAATTAGTAACCAGGTTTTGGTATCTAGTAAATGGCTAACTTTTTATTTTTACATGATTGTAGGCAGATTTATTATTATTAATATTAAAATTATAATTATTTACTTTGAAATTTATTTACTTTTAAATGTGTTTCAAAATTTTTTTCATCTGGTCGATTCTGCCTTTACCAATTCTTATTTACCTTTTTAAAAAATGGCATTATATTATCTTTAATTTACTTAAGGAACTTTAATTACACATGTATTTTATTGAGCATTAAATCTTTTTAGACCTAAAATATCCAGACACCATATTTACCCATAGAAAATACTGAGACAAAATTTAATATTTACATTTATTTTTTATCGAGAGACTAAATTCATGTTTTTTATCGAAAGTTTAATACTCTGTGTTTTTAACGAGTTGAGAACCCTTGACTATAGTGTGACCTTAAAATCCCTTTAACCCACGGTCTTTAGTTCATTTTAACCTGCAAATATTTAAGCCAAAAAACTAATTTTTTCTGCCCCTGTCACTTATAATTTGGCTCTGATTGGTTTTCGAGGAATCGTATATTAATATAATTGATTCATTTAAATCTCTGATAGTAGTAAATATTTCCCATAAAAATTTTGCTGAAAAGTTTATTTTATTTCTAAAAATATTTTTTTAATATTGATCTATTTACGTTAAATAAATTTAAGAAAAATTTATGCAATTTTAGTTTTTTCATGAGAAATGTAAATTACGGTTTTATAACTGAAAGACTAATATTTAGAAAAATTCAATGATAAATAAAACCTTTTGTTCCATTAGTAGTAAACGTAACGTGTGGTTGGAAATCGTCTGATTAATATAATCGCTATTATAATTTGTTTTTGAAGAGAAAACTTGAGACTGAAGGTTTACTATCTGAAGCCTCATTTCTGATATATCTGAATTAATTTAAATAGAAGTATTAAAATTCAAAATATCACTTATTTTAATCACTACTATTTAAATACTATTTCAATTCATAAACCATTTAAAAATTAACATTGCACTGAATAAATTGGTTTAACTTTTGATTCCAGTTACAAATATACATAACAAGGTTCGATAAAGATAAATATTTCAATCATTGATTGTGGGACATCAACATACGCGAATGGAATATTTACTTGATATTCAGAACTGAAACTCGTCGGTCAAAAGAGAGAATTATTAAACGCTGTTAGAGAACAATCAAAGCATTAGGATTCAATTTTCGGGTTAGTTGTAGAATACTTGTTCTTGGGCAACATCACTCCCGACAATAATAATAATTGCCCTTGAAGAGCAAGGCTATGGAGACGAGGTCTGAATTTAGTCTACGTCGTCGGTATAGAATTATTTCAAAATTTATCTTATATTCAAAATTACATATTGTCGATTTTGTATTTATGTCAATAACAAAAAAAATTGAAAAATAAATATTTTAAATTTTTTTATATAGAATAAATAAATTTTAAGTTTACTTAAATAAATACAAATTTTAATTGAGATATAATAGAACACGACAGCAGTACATGTAATAAACGAAAGCAGAACTGTAGTGAATAACATATTAATTTCCTTTCTCAATATTAAAAAATTCTAAAAATTTACGAATTAAATTATAAATTAAGATGTGTAAAGTTTTTTGAAATATCGTGAACACCGAATTAAATAAATAGAAAATAAAATCATTTAGGTATTATAAGTTGTAATTTAATTGTAATTTAATTTTAAGGGAATATTCACTAAATACCCATTTTAAAATTATTTTTACAGATTTACCCAAATAAAATATTTTATTCCCTTTCTACCCAACATATTTTAAAGTTTTATTTGCCAAATGACAAACAAATGTTCATTTTATCAAAGTATCATATAATTCAATAAATAAAAAACAATGTCAAATTGATAAAATTTAATATATAAATTTATTCAAATCTATTTTTTAATCACTTTGTTCTAGGCCTTTCCTTTGATTTTTTTCAGTAGGTGTGATTATTGCTGATCTAACCAAGTTTTTTGACGAAAGAGGGTTTATTCTCGTATTTACTATCTTTATATGCACATATAGTGAAATAGTTTGATACATAGTTGGTTAATTTGGCATTTACTTCATTAGTAGCCCGGCAAAAAGGATATAAATTTTCAGATGTAGTTAGTTAAAACTAGCTATAAACTCGGACACTGTCTTAATTAAAGGAAAACCGTTCTAACAAATTCAGGGTTTAGCAATGGGTAACAATCTTTCAACGATTTTATCCCTTGTCTATATGAATTATATAGAATCCAAAATTCGGTCATTTTTTGGGGATAAAATTCCTATTCTGGAAAAAAATATATTGACGGCATTTTCATAGTCTCCACGATACCTCTCAACCTCATCTTATCACATGCAACTTCCACCAACACAAATATACAATTCATTCTTGAACTTCCTAACTCTGAAGGCAAAATTGTTTTTTTAGATACCTTGATAAGTTTCTCTCAAGGATCTGACACACTCACTTTCAACACAGATCTATTCACTAAAAGTCTACACAGTGGACACATTCTCCCTTGGGAAAGTCACGTTTACTCCAACGAAAAATCGCATTACTAATAGGAGAGAGAAAAGGAGATATAAGAAACTGTTCGGATATAGCAAAAAAACAAGAAACCCTCGAAAATTTTAAAACACGTTTATTGCAAAATGGATATTTTTAGAGCAATATTTTCTAAATGAATACAGCTCCAATAGTCACAACATACAAAAGAAACACAACGACAAGCCAATAATATACCTACGCTTCCCTTTATTAAACAATAAGACATGTAATATAATCAGATGTCTCATTCGCAACACAGATTTACCTGTTCATATTGGTCCAACCTTCACTACTGCAGTATCTTTGAAATCACAACTTCGAAAATCTCAAAAATCCCAAACATTAGATCTTTATCGTCAAGATTGTCTTTGCCATTCTTCTGCCAAATGATTTTGCTTTTCTAAAAACATAGTATACCAAATCACTTGCATGAAATGCGACGCAATATACATAGAGCATTCCGATCACGACTCAATGAACATATTAAAAACAAAACCAGTAATTAGCACGAACACTGGGAAAAAGTACACAAATCAGCACCACTAATACACGAAACAAAATGCCAAATATTAGAAGACGCGTTCAAAAACATTTTACATTACAAATACCAGCCACAGAAACTTTTATCAAAAAACACAAACCAGCCATGAATATTTGAAAATTTTTTAGGGAAAACTTTTTTTGGGGAATAATTAAAAATTAAAATAATTTTTTTCCTGTTTTTTAAAATAAATAAGTAATGATCGAAATCACTTGAAAAAAGCTGTGCCGAAAATTCGAGAATAACATAAATAAATCTGATTCATAGTAAAATTTTGTAGAAAATACAATGTCTTTTATAAATAAAAATAAAAAGAAATCAGAGGTGAAAAACAAAAAAAGTCCTTAAAATAAAATTATATTTAATTTACGTATTGAGATATTTCGACAGTAACATAAAATCATAGAAGTACAAGGTTTTTTCTACGATGCGTGATAAATATCAGATAACGAATTGTTAAGGATTCAGAAAAATTTGTTGGAGACGCAAGAATGATCTGATTTAAATCATATATACCAGGAATGTCCAACTTCAAATTATTTTCAGATCCATTTTGTTTTAATACAGATACAACACCACATTCTATTCAAGTGTAACTGATTGAACTTCAGTGCAATAGTGTCATAGAAAGAAAATATCATAAAGTATTTTTGGTTCAATTTTACTAACTCTATTTTTTTCACCAAATATTTTCATCAGTTCGATTTCTGCTCTAAAACTGGTGTCACTTTTCCATAGCACCTATTTCTATGATAATTTTTTTCATAAATGCATTAATGGATGCAGGTTTACCGATGAAGATGATGACCAGACAAAAATGTCAGCGGGAAAAATGATACGTACAAGATGGAAAAACTTTTAAATTACTTTTTAACTTTAAATATTCTTCTAAAATTTTAAATAAAATAAAATCATTCTCCGTGGGCTACTAACCATTGACAATTAAAAAATTAAGTTTACAAAATAATTTTATTTTTGTTTTACTAAAAACTAAAATTGATAATATTACATTAAACATAAATTACATAGAAAATATAAATTCAACAATGTTGTCGGTTTCGGACATCTGACTGTGATCAAATTTGCAAGGAAACAACAACACTCAACTTAGAACAGCTATCCAATCAAATATTTAAGAGACATTGCATGGTTTTTAAACTTTAATATGTTTGATTTTTCACCGATAAAATTCTAATAAAACTTTTTATTTTTTCACTGGTTTTTTCTTATTTATTTTATCACATGGCATTTTGTCCTAGCACCATTAAGGTTTTCCAAATCAACTTCATATACCAAACAATAAACTTGTTCTATTGTTTTTATTTTCCTCAGAATGTTATACAAAAAATTTATGTAAAGGTTTTGAATTGTAAAAATATAATACATAAATATCTTAAACTTTGTCGAAATTTCTTCAATTTTGACACGAGTTCCTCGACATCCCAAGATTTTTAATAGGACCGATATCAATACAAGTTCGACATACCTGATTAATGATATTCATAAATCTTGCTCATTTGCAGTTAAGATTGAATATTAGTTTAAAATTATGCTATTTGAATATCCAACTTGTTTAAAAATAATAAAATATTTATTATATTAGATTAAAACTTATTTATCTTTAAATATTATTAAAACATCTAGCGTTAGAACACCTGTAACAAAATTTTACAAATGCAAAGACGAAATAATAGTATTTATTATTAAAAAAAGCATTAATCAAAATTCATAACTAAAATTTCAATACCTCTATTCTGGTTCACTTTCCACTGATCATAATTGCTTTTGTTGACAAATAATACTATGAGCAAGAATATAAATCCAATAATAGCTATAAAGCTAACTAAGCAATTTAAAATTATACAATGATTGTAGCTACAACAAAAAATTCTAAACACTATTAATGAAAAATAATTTTAAATATATACTTAGATTTTTGACGATTGAGAGAATTAGTATAATATTCTAATCCTTCATCAGTGCTATTCAATAGAGTAGTTGTATCATCAGAACTACTAAGCGCATTAGCACAATCATTTATACTATTCATTTTATGAAAGTCTTGGTATGATGATGTTCGAACATGGTGATATTGTCTACCTAATATGAGTTTATCAAGATCTTTGCGCTTCTTTCTTTTCTTTAATAAATTAAATGAAGAATTTGATTTTGCTGGATCAGTCATAAATATTTCATGTAATAGTATCCTATACTAATCCTAGATTCGTTATTGTAGGTGATTTAGATACAAATATTTAATTACTTTGATTTTAATATCCTTCAATTTATTTTCTCTGTGAAAACCCTATCGAGTTTATGAGTTAAAGATAATTAACTGAAAATTTAACTTAATTTTTTCAAAATGGCAATTTTAAATTATCAATTTCATAATAATTCATAATTAATAATTTAAATTTAAATCGTTCATAAAATATTATGAAAATTTAAAGAAAATATTTTAATTTTATAAAATTAATATATTATTAAATAGTTTATAATTACACTTAATTCTCATTTTATGCGAATTTGATTTAACGCGATTCTAAAAAGATTTAATTAGATTTTAACATGATTCTAAAAAATAAAAAAATTAAATTTTTTTCAAGAAAATATTAATGTATTTTAAATATTTTTTATTTAAGTTTATTGCTAATTTTCTAAAATTTTAGTTTATTTCTGAGGTGAGAAAATATATATATTTACAATTATCATGGTTATTTTATATTTTTTGATGTTTTTAAAAGATTCGAAAAAAACATAATCGTTGTGTGGGATTAATGGTTTCTGGCTTTGACCCCCTTACATACAAGCTTTTGCGCCCGCCAATGGTTGCCCGTTGCTAAGCAACGTTGGAACTGCAACCATTGGTTAGGAGACCGCCAAAGGTGAGCTCTGACTACAGAACTGCTAAGGTCCGGCCTCATATCGGATTCAGCGGGCTGCCGTTAGAAGGCTTCTGCCCGTCTTATTATTTAGGTCCTTCAAGTGATCTTTCATCGAACTAGTTATTTAGCTAATTCTGTACATTATAATTGATTACTTCAAAGGAAAAAATTCAAATCAAACATTTATTATGACAATGTTACTGGTGTGTTTCTGGGTGTTGGTATTTTGAAACTATATGGTTGTTACCCAGACAACCCCATACAAATATCCTTCGCTTGCCACTCGCAACCCGGTGCTAAGCAACGTTGGAATTGTTTTCGAGTGGGTAAATCGTCCGCAAAAAGTGAGCGCTATTGCTAATGATATAATTGACCGAACGATTTCGATTTTTAGTTCCCCTTATTCTCCTATCTCCTTCAAATGTTGGTCTATATTGTTATATCATTTATCATTCCGTCTATTTCCATAGTCCTTCTTATCGTTGTCCGTGTTGATGATTTTCTATAGCCTGTAAAGCCTTTATTATGTTAAATATTCACACAGTATCTCTCTTACCCTTATCCCTATTATAACTACTATGTTCCCTATTATTGATACTAGCATTATCTTTGTTACTATTATATGTATTACCTTTATTAATTGTTACTACTATTGCATTTATTATTATTCTTATTACTATAATTACCATTACATTTATTATTATTACTATTATTATTATCATAATTATTATCATTATTATTATAAGTACCATGATCATTCTTATTATTATTATTATCCTCATTATTATCGTCATTAATATTATTATTAATATTATTATTATTATTATTATTAATATTATTATTATTATTATTATTATTATTATTATTATTATTGTAATTATAATAATTATTATAATTGTTATTCTTATTATAATTACTATTATCCTTACGATTATCATTATTATTATCAAATTTTTGTGTAGGGATTCGTCCTTATTCCTCGGCAAAAAAATACACTTTTCTTAGATAAAAATTAAGCCGTAATCCATCCTTATTTTACAGTTTTCGACAAAGTATTTTCCTTGAGTCGAAAATTTTTAGCAGTTACCGCCCTTATTTTACAGTTTTATAAGGATATTATACTAACAATTGAACAACATTCCACTTTTACTTTACTATTTTCTGTAAGTATTTTAATTGATTCGGAAATTTTGAGCAGCGTTCCGCCCTTATCTGACAGTTTTACGATAAATGTTTTAACTATTTCCGAAAACTTGCGCAGCGTTCTGCCCATATTTTCCGTCTCAATTTAACATAACTTATTTAATTCTTATACATTATTTAAAAACATTATTTTTCATGGTTTTAAACGTTTGGATTAATCTTTTTCCAATGGCTATTCATTTTAACTGTTGCAACGATTTCGCTATTTTCCCCGCTACCCTTTCCATCTCTTTTTCCTTAAGATCTATGTATTTTCATGTTATATTTAATGAGTATCCACTTTACTACTCGGTGTTAGTGATTTTGAGCCTATTGTTGTTAAAGATTTTTGTCAATTTTATCGAAATTAAGTGCAAGAAAGTTGAGCCAAAAGACCCACTCTCAAGCTACTCTCTTTCGCTATTTAGGTCAGTGATTTGACGTTTGGGCTCCTGCGTTCTCATGCCGGAACCTTCACGGGCACGAACTATTGGCGGACTTACACCGCACTTACACAGTTCGATAGGGTGTTTTATTTTACTATCTTGCGTTATGTTGCGTTAGGCTGTGGGCCGAAAAAGAAATAATAAATAAATGTTACCATATCAGTTGAGTAAAAGTTTCAATGCACAAAATTGTTGGCTTTAAAATATTTATTTGGCATACATCGTCCATAAATTCATCAGGCAAATTGGCATAAAATCATCTTGATCACAATTCATGTCATTAATTCATAACACTTCGTAAATTCACATAGTAGCAATCGTATAAATCAATACCCGTACACTATATGAGAGTTAACGTGTTCAGTCAAAACACTTGTCAGTGTTAATTGGCTGAATGCACGGCTCTCAGTTAGTTATGCACACTAACTCGAATCAGACTAGAACTGCTGTTGAAAAATAAGACTACCAAATAAGACTGAAATTAAGTTTGCACCAAATTTAAGTTGAAAATTTGTCAAAACACATCAGTATATATACCTATAATTTGGCCTTAACCTTGTGTGTTATTTTTATTGCGATTAAACAAAATTTGACCTTGAAATTATTGGTGTTATCTAAATTTAATTTTTATTAATTTCTTAATTTAAATTGGAAATTTATTTTTAACATTTTTAATTAAATTTATTCAGCCAAATTCATTTAATTCATTAATTTTTACTTCTATATAAATGGTCATTTTACGGTCAAATTTTCTTGTTATTATGTTTTTTTTATGTAGATTTCGTGCGGTTCTTGATGCATTTTGTATTTATTTTATTTTATTTTATGTTTTTGATTTTATATTTATTTATATTCTCTCAGATTTTAAAGTGTTTAGTTATCTTGATGCTGGGTTTTTGTGCTGTATTACTGATGCATTTAAACAACTTTCAAGGCTATTTGTGTACTGGCCCAACAATAATAAGAAGAAGAACAATAATAACCACCGTAATGATAATAAAAATTATTTTAGTAATATTATTAATGATTGAAAATATCAGTGAGGGTATCTGTAGAAAGGATAAAAGGCAATTATAACCATAATGATAATAATAATTATAATATTAATGACAATAATAATAATAATTTTAAAAATAATAATAATAATAATAATAATAATAATAATAATAATAATAATAATAATAATAATAATAATAATAATAATAGAATTAATAATAATAATAATTATAACAATAATAATAATAATAATAATGAATATAAGAATGATTTATAAAATTAATAATAATAATTATAAAAATGATTGATAAAATTAATAATAATAATAATAGTAATGATTATAAAAATGATTCTAAATATGCCAATGTAACTCTTAACCCTAATCACAATGGTTCCATTAATGTCTAAAATCACATTAATCGATTTTTTTATCTATAGGGTATGGTATTAGGAGAATTAAGTTATACAATATAATTGTTACCAGAATTTGTACGAATTTAGTATTTTATATTAAGGATTTCCATCATATCCCTTTAAAATCAAAAACCTAAAAGATAAATTAATAAAACGCTATATATTTTAATCTTATTTTCAAATATGACCTAGATAATTCGTCTATTTGCTTGCCACTTATTTCCATGGCAACTTATTATAGAAATGCAATTTCCTATAATAAAAGTAAGTGTATATTTTTAGCACCTTTAATTCAATTTCTTGCTGTTTTAGAGTTTTCTGAAGAAACAAATCAACACCGTGGGATCCCATCCCAACCAACGAACAAGTTTTTTCCTCCTCAACCCATAACGAGTCTTTAGTTTTGGTTTCATTCAATTTCTTGGAGATATCTATTGTCGAACTAATTCTAAATCAATCATATTTGCTATCGTACATATCATGGTGATGTTCCTGAATTGTACTCGATTAATTCACATAAATTTGATATGCTTATTTCTCTGCTTGGAATTAACATTTGCTATTATACATAACGTAGTAATTTTATTGATTTGATTTAAATTAAATTATATGAATTTAACTGTAGATTTCCCTACCACTTGGAAATAATTTACCTACCATGGAATTTTTTATTATATGATCTTCTTGAGTTAATAAAGTTGGCTATTTTTTTCTTCTGTATTTTATCTTTAACCGAATAAATTTATGATTTACTTTTTCATTAATTCCTTTCAATGTTAATAAAACTTGTCGTAATTTTATGATTATTTTATTTTGAAATAGGCAAAAACTAATCGTAAACTATAGGATATATAGTTTACTTTTTTGAAAATTCTTTATTTTATATTTAGATCGAAATATAACTTGGGTCATAGTTGGTTTCAGATCATTTGGAATTTTGATAGTGACTAAATTTAATTATACGAATAATAAATATGGAACACATTCAATAGTGATAAGCATAGTTATACCAATAATATTTCACCTCAAAAATAAAATTAATATTTACAAAAGCAACTTTATAATTTTGAACATAATAATAATAAAATCAAAATAGGTGTAAATGTATGAATAATAAAAATGAGTCTAAATTTAATAAAATTATCACAGTAGGATTTAAAATAATAATAATAATAATAATAATGATATAGTAATTCAAATTAAATAAGTAACGAGTGTATACGTCTGAAGCTTACTCGAAAATAATTTTTGTGGGATTTTAAGATAATAAAATCTAAACAAGACTTTGAATTCATTTCTTTATCAAATTTTTGACAATTGGACATTTGCTTTCCTTTGGATTTGGATTCATTAATGTTTACTAGAAATGCATTCATTTAAGTATTTTCTGCTAAGTATTGTCGTTTCAGTCGGTTTTAAAGTAATAGTTCGTGATTTTCAAATTCAAAATGCTTTTTTTATCTCATCGACCATAATTTGTGTAAATAGTGGTTTCATTCGTCCTAATATCTATCTGAAATATGTTTTCGGTTTACTTTTCGCTTGCGTCATTCGTAGTTAATAACTCCTCTATATTTCTTTCAAATTGTTATTTTTTATCCTTTATAGCCTTTCCCAGAACCTCAACGCGCTCTTTCGAAGGTTGGGCGATAGGATTTAGGAAGGGAGAATACAGGACGGTTCCAGCGACGCCTTCACTGCGAGCTCCCTACTAACCACCGGTTTAATCTGGGGTAAAAAGAATTAATTTTATAGTATATAAAAGAGGTTTGAACACAAAAGTTTAAAAATGTTAAAATTTATCCCTCGTGATGGGTGCTCGATTGCTAATAATTCTCTAATCAAAATAATTTTATGAAATAATTTAGCTAAAACTAAAAATTTCAATTTCAATAAAAGATTATTTATTGAATAACAAAAATTCTACAATGCCGTTTATGCTCATAATGACATACAATAATAAAAAAAATTTTTAAAATAATAATATAAAAAAAATAATAAATGTTAAAAATACAAATAACAATGTTTACTTTTTGTTAAATTTCTACTAAATGATAGAAATTTAAAGATGACAATATATTTAATCGCACGAATAAAATTTTCAAAGAAAGAGTACGACTACTGAATTGACTAATAACATTTTTAGAATTTTTTGGATTTGGATTGATTTTTGCTCGACCAGCACTGCCTTATGTATCACGATTTTCCGTGTGTGTGTTTTGATGCGGTAAAACAAGGAATTTTCGAAATTATTTTAAAATATAATTTTTTAATTCTTTTTGATTTATCGCTAAATTTTTACATTTTTTAAAAAAAAATTTAATTTAATTTTTAATTATTTTATTTTTTTTTTAGATTTACATTTTTTCCTTTTAAATTTAGCTTTCCCGCTCAAAAACACACAAGCATTATCGTGCTGGTCAAACAAGTGTGGGCTCAAATTAGTTTTTGCCCAACAAAAGTTAATATTGTCACAATCAGACTAATAGTTAAATACAAATGCAAGATCACAAATTTTTGTCAATAACATAGTTTAGTGACACTCAAATGTCGTTTGACTTGAGGATATGCCCCACCATTCGAGCAGCTTTCAGTTTGTTCTGACGCTCTCGCTCACGCTTACCAGGCCGAGCTTTCTGCTGATTTCTCTTGGGCTTTACTTCGGATGGGCGTGGATTTTCGGGTTTAGTGATAGCCACTTCTATATCTTTGCCCATCACATTCCTGATGAGGATAGCCTCCTGCTCGGTAGACAACTGGCTGCCACACCGCACAAAGTTCAGATCGGATCTCGTCCTTAAATTTTAACTGCAATTTCTTTAACCTGTTCGCGAATTTTCTGATCTGCTTGCAGCAGGGCTTCTTCTTTTTGGGCTAATTTCACCCGTAACTCATCTAATTCTACCGTCAGTTTGGCCACCTCCACAGGCCTCATTCAAATCTGCTCCATAATCCGACATCGACGTACCAACGCCTTGGCCCGTTGATTTTGCAAGATTGCCTCCGCGTGGTATTTCGCTACCTTCCTTCGGGATCGTTCTGAAAGTTGATTAGTCTGATCCACTGAAATAAGTCAATATTGGTTATCACAAATTGTCTATCGTTAAGCTAATAACCATAACAAAAATTATGATTGAAAGAAAATTGTCCCTATTAGTTTTTACCTTGCGTGGGCTGATGGGAAGTATGAGGATGGCTGTGATTTCCCTTATGTTATGATTTGTGGGGAGATTTCTACAATAATTCTACAACCCATCAACCTTTGGCGATAGGAGTTAGGAAGGTAGAATACTGAGCAGTTCCAGCAAACGCATTCAACACGAGTTCCCTGCTAACCACTGGTTTTATCCGGTGTGGATATAATTAATTTTATTTTCTTGTGTGCTTGTGGTTTATCGTGTGTTAAAAATAAATAAGAATAAATTTATTTCTCGCGATGGAGATTCGATCCTAAAAATTTACAATTTAGCTAAGATTAGGATAAATTTATAAATAAGTCTATATACATTTTTATGAAGTAAAATAATAATAATGAAAAAATTTTTTTTTATTCAAAAATTAAATCCAAAGAACTGTCTACATATTAATACAATGACGGGCAACAATATGACAATGAGAATAAAAAATAAATAAAAATTAACAAAATTTTACTTTGCGTTCTCCAATTTCTTCTGAATAATCAATATTTGTAAAAATTTGGAATAGATTTAAGAGTGTGTGTAAGAGTTATAATAAAATTATAAAATTTGAAAAACCTACTGATATTTGTTTTCCCTGCACTGCCATATATACCAAGATTTTCCGTGTGTATATTTTGATGCGGTTAAACAAGGAATTTTAATTTATATTTTTAATATATATATATATAATTTTCTTATTTTTTATAAGGACTTTTTTTGTTTTTCACTTCTGATTTCTTTATAAGTGACATAATATTATCTACAAAATTTGACTATGAATCAGAATTATTTAGGGTATTCACGAATTTGTGGCACAGCCGTTTTCTAATTTTTTGATTTTATTATTAATTTTTCAAGTTTTATGTGTTAAAACTTGATGTAATTTTTTAATTATTTTATTTTTCGTTTTTCTTTCTAAATTAAATGTTTAGTTTTACCGCTCAAAAGTATATAGGCATTATCGTGCTGGCCAAACAAATTAAGGGCTCACATTAATTTTTGCCCAACACGTGTGAACATTTAACAAGTAATTTATAAATTTTTCGGAATCCAATAAAAGGTAATTGATAAATTAAATGCATTCATTTATTATGTCTGGTGGGTTAGTGGTCTATGACCTTGCAACTCAAGTATACAACATGCATTTGTACTTATTGGTTACCTGCTGCTTGGTAACGTTGGTAATGCAACCAATGGCCATGAGACCGCCAAAGATAAGCCCCTTTTCAAGGTTTGCTATGACCCAGCCTCATACTGGGTTCAACGAGCAGCCGTTAGAAGGTCTGCGCTCGACTTATCACATTTCGGTCCCTAATTCTTTCTCCTATTTTCTCAACCTAGTTATCACCCATGCCACAACTCCATTCGATAATTACATAAAAATATCAGAACTTGATAATTACAAAATATCACTAACAACTAAAACCTAAATAGCATATATTACAAATTCAAACTTAGTTAATATGAGTTCATAGAGATTTATTTCATATCTTGAGTTATAATTTTATTTGATTTGGTAAGAACTGTTTGCTATGACTCCACGTGCTCTTTAATTAATACTGAAATAACTCAACATATGAAAACTTTTGTTCGATATCAACAATTTCAGAACGATTCAAATGTTACTTTTACAATATTTGTAGGAATCCCCACTGGAAGTGTCTTTTTAATTAACTAATAAATTATCCTTTACAAGTCTGACTAGTGTTGGGCCAATACAAGGTTTTGTTTAAATGACTCGGAAATATCACGTAAACATAGCAATGCAGATTTAAAATCAGACCTATTAACATCAAGTAAACAACCCTAAAATATGAGAAAAATGTAATTAAATATAAAATCAAAAAACAAAAGTAAATTAAAATAATAACAGATATGCATCAAGATCCGCACAAAATTAACATAGAAATAACAAGATAACATGATGATTTGACCGGAAAAATGAACAATTCATAAATATCAGCAAGTAATAAATAAAATAAAGAAAAATAGAATATTTTCAATAAGAAATATTCCATTAAAATTAAATAAAATAGATTGTTCATTTAATGTGAAAAAATGATAAAATTAAAAATTAGATATTACAATTAAAACTAAGGTCAAATTTTGTTTTAATGCATCAAAAAGAACACGCAATGTTAGGGTCACAGAATAGGTTTAAATACCGATTCATTTTCACAAGCTTTGAATCACTTTGTGATCGATCACTTTTTCCTTGCAAAAAGCTTTAACCGTTTTTTGTCAGCATAAAATCAATCGACTTTACAAAACACCACCAGTTTCTAAAAGGATTCTTACGAGCACTACGGATCAATTTCATTTAACGTTGTGGATTTATATTACCAAGTGAGGGTAATTTCGAATGAAGAATGATGATATGATAAATAATGTGCTAATGTTATCATGATCAATTATATGTATCAGAAAGCTAAAAATGTGTTATGAAGTCGAAATTTTTCCGACCCACATCCAAGACCTATAGCAAGATATTAAAATATACATACAAGTCGAGATGTGTAAGTGCAGGTATATACGCCAATGTCTCGTGACCGTGACGATCCAGTCGTACTGAACGACGAATCCAAACGTCAATTACGAAAACTTATAGGGGCAGAGGGAAGATAGGGGATCAGTCTTTTGGCTGACCCTCAGTCATCCACCTCCGGAAAAGTCGACCTAAAATATTCCTTACTCATCGGCTCAAAATCTATCACCCAAAGTAGTCCAGTGGGCACTCATAAAATTTTAAAAATGTCTAAAGGAGTGAGTAGGGAAAACGAGAGAAGTTTTTGCAACGGTAAAAATTTGAATTAATTTAATAAACTCAGTAAATGAAAATAAATTACATGGTAATAAATAGTAACGTATAAATTAATCCAAGGGTTTTATAAAGCTAATAAAATAAAACCTGTAACTGAAATTTTGGTACTAAACCATAAACATAAATTGATCGAGATAATTTAACAATTCAATAAGTGAGAACCGTAAATTAATTATTTAATAACACGTAATGAACCTCAAAAAATTAACTAAGATGTCTAGTAAGTTAACGAACTCCGTAAACTGATTATTTAGTAATAGATAAATAAAAATAAAACTAACAAGGAGGTCTAGCAAATTTTATTATTATTAACGACATTGATTGAGGAATGGATTTGAATCTGAACACATAGTCCCTACAAATTAATTGAATGATCAAATCTCCGATCCGTATAAAATTTTCCGTTAAACCAGCAAAGTTTGAAACTAAATGAATCCTGGATAAATCCAATTACTGCAACACGCTTCACTACCGAGGGAAGAATATACACACAATTCCATGTGTAAGATGACTCATCAAGTTTCTGCAAATAAATACAATTTTCCCAAAAATCTCAACGGCGAAATGGTCAAATAAATTCGGAAAAAAATAAAATTCAACTGGAAGAAATCAATTCACAAAAATTAAATGTCAAATGCAGAGAGTGTGCCTACCCGCTCTCTAAACATATAAAACCAAACGAATAACAATATCAATGATATCTGCAACAAATGACTAGTAATCGCGGTAAATCAGTGTCGAAAGGTCCTTCTACTTCTTCAAGGATGTATTTAGACCGCGGAATATCCACACACCCGTCGAATCCAAGTGGCTCGAGGCCGCTACCAGACGATAATTCATAGATACCCGGTAAGAAAATTTCCTAATTCCCATGACTATTTAACTAATATTATATACATCAAATAACAATGGAAAATTCGAGGGCACACAGAAAACCCTAAATCCGAAAAATCCAAGATCAACTGACAACATGAGGGAACCGAATAATGAGGTCTACTAAGGGACATGCCACCGAAATATACTTGTTGAACAAAATAAATATTTAGAATGAGTTGAACGTCGATATGATTTATGACTTTCGTTTTCTTTTGAATGAGCAAAGACAAAGACCTCAAAATAACCCGACTGTCACGCCACGTGAGTAAACTGCAGACCTCACCAAGTCTTAACCACCGAATTTTTAAATGATGTTTCAAACATGACTTTATCGGGTATTTACTAAACGACCCATCGTAATAATAACGACTTAAGGCCGTAATCGTACTAATAATTCATTAAAATCATGTACTCAATTCTTAACATAAATGGATGATTACATACGATACTCGAGACTACTTATCACTATATTCAATAGGCATTACATCACTCAGGGACGGATCTTGAGATGACGACACCCGGATCACCATTCGATTCCCAACTAAGAATGCAGCTCGATGCCGACAAGCCTTATGGGACGCAGGGTACACGGTATCGCCGACCCAAGGATCCAATTAGTCTGACTACTCCACGGACAGAAGTCGAAATACCCTGCGTCGCCATAAAGTGTGGGTCACGGCGGAATCCCGCATGAGGCACGCCGACGTCTTCACCGAATAAATGCCGATATAGAAACAGGACGGATCCCTAGCACCGACGGGTACGCTCCGGATTATGGAGTATCATACGAGTTAAATGATCCGGCTCTGAACGATATGAAGTCACCAACCAGCGTAGTGGTGCTACTAAAACTCATCCGAACCTCGGCTCTAGATCACTTCAGTGTACTGCACTGGGACGACGACCATGCATACTCAAGCTGTCTCACTACAGAAGGCTGCAATTTCAAATATTATGATAAGAAAAGAAGAGGAAGACGATTCTAGGATATCATGTATTAAATTAGAATCAATTTTGTAATAAAAATAAATTTTAGTTTAATCAATTGGTGTGGTATCAATTAATAAAAAAATGGACTAGTTGAAATGAAAATTTGCTTAACATTTTTATATTGAAAAATAACATTTTCTTCAAGTTATCTCATGAATCTCTTAAGAAATTTTTTATCCAAAATTAATAATGTTCTATATCACAAAATAAAGTAGTTAGCTGAAAAAGGGAGTGATGTAATAGTCTAACTAGTACAGAAGGTACCAGAAATTTAAACGCCACAGACCTTTTATCGGTAGCGCATTGAACCCATCATGAGGCCGAGCCTTAGCAGTTTTGAGAGCAGAGCTCACCTTGATAATATAATAATCGGCAGGAGTTAAAAAAAAATTCAATTTTCCTACTTAAACACATAATAGTGTTGTTCGTTTAACTCTGACGATATTCCTGAATTCTATCCTCTTACCGCTTCGTCAACCCTTCATGAACGCCAGTAGATGGTTATGTCACCGCTAGACCATGTCACCGCTGGACCACAAACCCCCTCCCCCCGGGGAAAAAACTTTTTCTAAGTCTAAAAGTACAAATTTAAAAGTACAAAAATTTTTAACAAAGACAATGACTCATTCAAGGTCATTGAAACAAAGACCATGACTCATCAAAAAAATTCAAGGTCATTTAAACAAAGAGCATGACTCGTCATATTTCTCAAGGTCATTTAAACAAAGACAATGACTCATTCAAGGTCATTCAAAAATGTTTTCAAGGTCACGGAATTTTTAATCATTTTTAAAATATAAACTATCTACTTACTTTTATAAGTAGTATATATTTTATAAATTTTATTCTATTTTATTATTATTTTTTATTAATATCATTATTTTTATTATTATTTTTTAAAATATTATTATTTTTCAAGGTCATTCTGTTGGGCTCAGAGCCACAATTTAAACAAAAAATGAGAATAAAAATTAAAACAAAAATAAAAGTAATGAAACAAGTCACTGTACATAAGCACGCACCACAAGAAGATACTAAAAATTAATGAAAAACATATTAATTAAAACAAATTAAAAATATATCAAAATTAAATAAAAACAAATAATTAAATAAAATCATAAAAAAGCATACAGCAGCAGATAGAGACATACAAAAAATAAAATAAACTGCCAAAACCTTGCAAAATAAGGTTTAGAAAAAAACACAGGCAGAAGAGTCGACCAAAAAACAGAATATTTCGGCTAAAAAGTAATATTATAAGAAAATGATAATAAAAATAAAATTCAACCATAATGTATCTATATATAAAAAAATAGAGAAAAATGCATAAAAAATAATAAAAATAATTTAAGATTAATAAAATAATTAAAAAGCCCTAAAAATGGCGAAAAATCGCTCATTGATCGCACACAGGCACAAAAACAGTATATAAACAGTGACAAATTTCATTATTTTTAACTTATGTATTTACAATTTAACACTTTGCAAGCTTATTGAATTCATTCGAAATTTTGAAAGTAAGGAGTTTTGTTATTGTAAAGTTTCTTTAAATGTTAACTTAATATTCATTTTGATGTTTATAATGTCTTCAATTAAATGTTTACCTATGTTTTATATGCTTAATACCTATTTTATATATATATATATATATATATATATATATATATATATATATATATATTCGAGTCCCTCATAACTATCTATATATATATATATGTATTTCAATAGCTCTCGATGGGACAGATCTAGGGCCGGCTGGTGGATTAGGTTCCCTAGTTGTGCTCTTGGGTCGCGCCTTATCGAAACCTCGGTAGTCCGCAGTAGGGTCTGGCAAAATTGCACAGGACCTCCACGGAGGGCATCGTTGAACGACTCGCAACGGCCGCTGAAAATCGGCTGAGGTGAGCAGAAATTAAAATCAAGGGAAAGGCGACTTCAGATAGGGGACTTAGTAAAGATCACATAATGATCTCCTAGGAATCAAATTATTTTTTAAAATCTCGAATAAAAATAATAAGACTAACTAAGCAGGAGTGATAAGTATAATTGAAAGAGAAAAGCCAATGGATAGCATCATAGAAAATCGACCAAATAATAAGTGTCAGTATTTTTATTTCGCCACCACAACACGACATATAACACCAAAGTGACATAAGTACAAAATTTCCACAAATTGTTCATATAATCGCTTAGTCCAACCTGGCGTGCATCACAGATCGCATCAGTATCACCGTACGCGTAACTCATCGAATTCATTATCTGCAAAAGTAAATCGTTCATATAAAGTAGCCTTTTGAATCAGCATCGGTCGAATAGAAGAGAGATCCCGAATATAGGTCCACTAATTTTCACCATTTGTAGTTAGAGCACATATATAACCTAGTGGAAATAGGAGAAACGATTACAGCAACGAAAAAACCATAGAGACACAGGTGAAAATAGAAAATGTAATTCCATAATGTATGAAATAGGATAAAGCTATTGACTAATTCTTGTGGTTAGCCAGGTATCTAAAATCCTCGAGGATGACAGTTGCTAGATAGTGGAAACAATGATACTACTTTCACGCACGAGAGGAGTAAAAACCACTAGAATAGAGACGACAGCAGACGAATAATCTTACTTTTCAATCCTACGATAAGTAAATTGATAATAGACGAGATACTCCAACTTACTATAAGAGTCTGCATGTATTAACAAGTCCGCTTTACGTCGATACGACTAACAACGATGAATGTATTAGCAGTTGATACACACCACTTGGCCGTGACATCACCGATTCAACACTAACAAGTATGTGTCACTCTCCACTTCATCCGCAACACATCACCCTAGTAGACAGTAACACCACTACAGGCGCGACATGGCATCGATGTAAGTTACAGAACAAATTAATATACTTTAATAGTCAGTAAATTCGTTAACACGTCTAATAGGCTGTCGCTAATTTTATCAATTAAATATCGACACTTATATGATGAATATCACTCTGCTTGTTATTATTATTATTATTATTATTATTATTATTATTATTATTATTATTATTATTATTATTATTATTATTATTATTATTATTATTATTATTATTATTATTATTATTATTATTATTATTATTATTATTATTATTATTATTATTATCATTATTATTATTATTATCATTATTATTATTATTACTATTATTATTATTATTATTATCATTATTATTATTATTAGTAGTAGCACTGCCATTAATATCATAACTAATACCTTCGACGAGAAATAACGAGGGAACTACGAAACCTGTCACTATTATTAATGTTATCATTGACCAAACCTCAGTCAGGATATTAATCTAGTCAATACCCCAGATAGTATTTTAAATACCTAATATCACAACCATTAGCACCCCTATGACTGTCTTGGTTAACGACGAAATACTACCGTTATTATAGTATTATTACCAATTTTTATCTTGAGGTTTACAATATATCTTAGATATGCCATTAGATTCAGTAGGTTCATTTTAAATGCTAATTATGTCTCTACCATCGTAAATCTTCACCATCAAAGCTAGGATGTTCCTCGATTTCCTTTAAGGTAGCTATTCCTAGGGTTATTACTCTTAGCACTGGCGTAATTACGATTATCGGTACCAGGAGCATTAATCTCCTTGTTCTGGCTCTCAGCGTTAATCAAACTGTCATCAAGACCCTCCACACTAACGATTATACCCAACAATTACTAGAGAAACCTCCTTCTGACCGAATGTTTCCACAATCCTTGTTTCCGATAAATAGATTAACTCTCCTTTTGTACCCGTTCTAGAACTAGATATCAACTCAATGACGAACACGAATAATCTCCCGAGAATTCCCCAACTTTCTCCATCAGTAGTTGCACTCCGACAGAAGTTAGAAGAGCTGGAAAGTAAACATGCAACTCTCAGAAGTAAGTACGAGCGACTGAAAGGCACATGGACCTCCCCAGAGGCAACCAAGAATCTACATCAGAAAATCACTCGACTCTCGCGAGCCCGAGATGAACTAATCACCGAATCTCGCAGCCAGCGAGTATGGATAAAAGAACAGAGCACGACGGATGCCGAGCTTCGGGCCCGCATCCCTGGGAGCGTCTGGGCTCGCCACTTAAATATTATTCCGGAACAACATCTTCCTTTAGAAACAGTTCGCCCAATTCCCTCAACATCAGCTCCTCAAATCACCGAACCTCCTCAAATTCCCGTGGCCAAACCACGTTCAGGAGTGGCCCGACAACGACCCAACCAAAATCGTCGTCTTCGCGAGCGTCGTCGCATGGAGATCAACCTCCTCAGAGCGACGGACCCATCTAGTGCTCCATATCGGATCGACGACCTTCCACCCCCTTACCAGGAATTCGAATTTCCTGAGCTCGATTCCGATGTGCTCTATGCACCCTCTGTGACATTCTATTCGCCGGCCCGATCCACCCACATCAACCTGGTGGATGACGAAATTGAAACCCCAGAGATACACCAGGCTCTAGATCGATTGGGTCTAGGGGTAAGTGAGATCGCAGCTCTCACGGACACCGTGCCCAGGAATCCTACTTCATTCGAAGAACCTGAACCCTCCACTCGTATAGAGGTCATCCACAACGCGAATCCTCCTCCTTACCGGCCAGCGAAACGCAGATGTCTACCTACTGACATTGATGCAGACGAATAGAGTCAATTCACCAAGACCATGTCCGTTTTTCTGAAAACTTCGCGGTGTTAACTTTAAAGTGGCAATGTTTCCCGTCGAGTGTAGTTCATGAAAATCTTGTACAAATTATCGTGTGTCTATCTCATTGTTTCCTAACTGTTGTATAATCATTTTAGTTGCACTAATATAATATTATAGTCTTATATTCGCTTTAGATTAAATACGCGTAGCTTTAGAATAAAAAGGGTAAAATAACGGTAGTAGTTTAATAATGAATCATTAGAAAAGTACAAGATAAAGAAATTGAAAGGTGTAAATGAATTTCACGATTCTCAGCTCAGACGGTGTAGAAGCAAGGGGTTCAGGAATAGAATAGTTTTACAGACGAAATGCGTAAGCCCTTCTATCGGCAGCAACAACCGGGAAAGCGAAGGTCCTTAGCAATAGCGCTCACCTGCTCGAATGGCATTCGGCTGTTGCGTACAGTACCAACATGGTTTCGATCATGGGTACGCAACGGTTGTCCAAATCGTACGGAGTATTGGGAAAAGTGACCCTAGAATATAAGATGACTGGCATACCATCAGGACATGAATTAATTCGTAAATAATTTTCCCATACGACCAACAATTCAAAAAAATTTTCAAGGTCATTCAAAAAATTTTTCAAGGTCATTCAAAATTTTTCAAGGTCATTCACAATTTTTTCGTAAAATTTTTTCTATGTTGAAAAGTACATGTTTTATATGTCTCCACTGGACCACAATTTTTCTTAAAAATTTTTCTGTTTAAAAGTACATATTTCTCAAGGTCATTCAAAAAATTTTCAAGGTCACGGAATTTTTAATCATTTTTAAAATATAAACTATCTACTTACTTTTATAAGTAGTATATATTTTGTAATTTTTATTTTATTATTATTTTTATTAATATTATTATTATTATTAATAAAAAACCAAGACATATACAACAAAAATTTTTATTATAAAGAAATAATTCTACTATAGTAATATTTTCGAAGAGCTTAATTCGAAGCCCATTCCACATACTTTCGATATCGGGCAGCGCAGCAATGACATCCATCACCACATGGATATTCAGGTTCCATATCTTTTGACAAATTGTTTTGTTCGATATCCCATAGGAACTCATCGTTTACAGTAAATATCCATATTGATGTATGATTGAATATCAAGTCTGGAATTATTGATGCTGGCTTATCCATAATTTCATGTATATCTGGATAATAGAATTCCAGACATTCTTTAATAACTTTAAAATAATCATCTAAAACCAAGTAATAATAATATTAGTAATTATTAATTACTATAATGTTTAATTTCATTCATAGCTTGAACTGCGCTCGGTACATCCATTATAATGATAAAATTGAAATAACAATTACTTTTATACTAATTTAGACCAATGAAAAGTTAAACACACAAATCTTTAGCTATAAACAATAAATATGAATGTATATAGATTTGAAAATGATTAAAGAAATTTTAATAATATTATTAGTTTTTAATATGGTCAACTCAATTGTTGTAACCGATCAAGGTAAAAATTCAACAAGATGTGTATGTCCTGATACAGCAGTATTGATGGATATTTTGTATATAATAGATAGGCCTAGATATTTGAAAACTCCAGTCAAAAGATTATCTGAAAGAATGAGTAATTTAGAATTCCAATTTGAACATACATATGAGACTTTAAAAAGAGCTAAAAACGAATTATATGATGATATTCTATATCTAAATGAGACCATAGGTATTATCAAAAATGAATCGTAAACTTAATGAAAAAATGATGAATCAAGCTCAATATAGTATAAAATTTTATTCTAATAAAACAACTGATCAGTTCAATTGTATAATGAAATTACAACAACCAGTTAACAGTGGTGGCAAAAAATTGCAAGAAGGTAATGTTAACAGTGCCAACAAATCATCATTGCCATTTCCATTATATATTTTTACATATTTTCTTAGTATTACAACTTAAATGCATGATTCTGATTGGTCGAATATAGTATAAATAAGCTTACACTTTCAAATATTTTATAAAATGCCAGAAATTAAATTTTTTATAACATTGTTGAATGAGCTGGTTTCTAATAATAGAGAAGAAGATGATATCATTAAAAACATAAAATTCACGGTAAACCATACCGAGAAAATCGTAGAAGACTTCCCATTTGATTATGAAAAAATTCTCAATTTCCCAACATTGGAGAGAAAGAAGGCATTTAAATAAATATTTAGTTACATGTTTGATGAAAATAATAAATGGATGCGAATAATAGTAAGATTAATGTATATGAAAAACATAATATTTAAATCTGGATCTGACTATGAAAATTATTTCCAATGGTCTATAGAGGTAAATTACTTTATATTGTTATTAATTTATCATTATTTAGGTGATAGAAACAAAAATTGATCCGTGGGCAGAAACAAACGGTGGATGGTCAGCGATTATTCAAGTTGCCGCAAAAGCCAAACGTTCAGATATTTATACAGCAAATTGCAAATTTTTATTAAAAATATTAACTGGAACATCAGTTTTATATTTATGTAATAAAGTTTATCATAAATTTTAATAAATATTTCTTTGTTATTATTAATAGAAAACTACATTTTTAAAGATTTATTGATTATTACATGTACATTCTTCATCACCATAATATTCTATCATAATATTTTCTATAACATGGTCAACACAATTCTTAAATTCGTTAGGCGCAACTTCATCATTAATAATTTCTTCATCGTTAATTATAACAGTATCATTATTTATTTCAGTATCATTAATAATTTCTCCATCATTATCAATTTTTCTATCGTCACTCTGACATTCTGAATCACAACATGAATCTTCTTTACCCAATGCTTCAACTAGAGTCAACATATCTAATTTTTACACCGGTTATTTCTTCGAGTTTATCAAACAAAAAGTTTATTAAATATTCAAAATGAAATTAATTAATTATTTTATATTTTATATTTTACCTTTTTCAGACATCATTTTTAAACAATTTTAAAACTAATTATAATTTTGTTTATAGAATAACAAAGAAAACATTAATACATTTATTAAACACTATACATTAAAATATTTGTGAAAGTTTAGCAGTAACAATTTTCCAGATTGGAGAAAGCACATCATTTTGATCAGCTTTTTATCCTTGGATTGTTATTGTTAAATACCAGTTTTCCTGTTCTTTGAAACCTATTTCTGTAAATGTATCATAATATCTGGTATATTGACTGGCGAAGAAAGCATTTTCATCGCATTTTAAATTGGAATTGATCTTTTTGAAAACCGTATCAATATCCTTGATATCTATTATTGAGAGAGTCTCAGCTAGAGATTGAAATTAAGTTTTATTGAGTTTGATTGGATTTGCCAATTGCATATTGATAGGCTCCTTTAAAAAATAAATTTTATAATTGTGGAACGTCTGAACTGGTTGGACACTGATAGCATTGATTTTCTTGGTCATGTTTGATTTATGATCTTTATAAGGTGGTGATGAGCTTTTATACCATTTATAGATACTGATTAACCAATCAGAATCATGCATATTTCTATTATTAATTATAACAAAGACAGTGCATGATAAGTACATGATTTACAAAGACAGTGCATGATAAGTGCGTGACTGCATACATACACAAAACTGAATAAAGAAAACACATACATTGAGTTTGTATATGATTTTACATACATAAAAATTTCTCATCTATATACAATTTTTTTATATGATTATTATTAATAGTATTTTTATTATTATTATTCTATTATTATTGTTACCACCAAATAAAACTATAATTTGTTACCACCAAATATTATCAACAAATAAAACAAAGACTTTATTTTAATATCCTTTATTCTATACTGTAATTTATTGACGTCTTAAGGTTTCTTGCATCTCATAATTCTGTATTTGCCGGATTTCAAAAATATTATAGGGTATTTTTTACTTCTATCAACAATTTGCTGGGGTTTACCATTCGGAAACGTCATTTTTGACACGTCAAAAGTTCCTTTATAATTTATATTTGATAACATAATTAAACAATAATGAAATATTAATCTATATATATAATTTTTAGAAAGAGTTCATTAAATTATATAATATAAACAAAAACCTATAATTATACAAATTAATAATGGAATTAAGAAATGATGCGGTATATCAAATCGTCGGCTCAAGTGGTAGTGGTAAAACTATGTTTGTATGTAAATTACTGAAATCTAATTTATCCCAAACAAAATTTAACAAGATTTATTGGCATAGGGATGCAGATGAAGAACATGGATTAACTCAAGATAATTTCTGTAAATTGAAAAACATGAAAATAGTAAAGGGTTTTGATAAAAACTGGTCAAGTCAATTGAGGAAAGGTAATGTCATCATTATTGATGATTTGTATCAGTAAGCTAATAAAGAAAAGGATTTTAATAATTTATTCACAAAAATCAGTCAACATGTTGGTGTTACTGTGATCTTTATACTCAAAATCTATTTCATCAAGGTGGCGCACATCGAACAAGGAATTTAAATGTTCAATATTTAGTTATTTTCAAGAATCCTAGAGATGCAACAGTTATTGATTTTCTTGCTCGACAAGCATACCCTAATAATCGTAATTTTCTCATCAGTGCATTTCAAGATGCTACAAAATCACCAGATGGATATATATTTCTTGATTTCACACAACAATGCAATGATGATTTACGGATAAAAACAGATATTTTCATTAAAGAAGGTGACATGGTTTATAAACAAAGTTGAAAACATTAACATGTAAAAATGTTTATGAAATCCAGGCTTAAAAATGTCCGAAAACTTAGACAAAGTATTAAAAAGCAAATAAAGACTGAAAAAGTTCCACCAAAAACCAGTTATACACCATCTAAAAAACTAATAACCGAGAATTACTCTGCAATGAATCTAATTTCAAAAAACCCTAAACCTATTAAAGGGAGTACAAAAAAGAACAGTTAAAATTGTAAAAAATCATAGGAGTTTCCCGTTTTTTAATGCATTGTTAAAGGCTTCGAGTATAAAAAGAATGCCTATTTTACAATCATTTCCAAATTTTGTTGTCGATGATTTACTCATAATTCTACTAAAAGTAGTCAGAGGTAAAATTAAAATCAGTAAATCTAAGAAACTAGTATTGAATAAACATCGTACGCCTTTGTTATCGCTAGTAAAAAATAAAAATCGTAAGAAAATGAGAAAAATCATATATAAACAACAAGGCTGTTTTATCGGCGCCATATTACCACTAGCAATATCATTATTAGGTGGATTACAATAAACGATGGGGCAATCATTACATAATGTCAAATTAAAATTTAAATCATCTTGTTGTAATGGAGAAGATTTGGACGAACCCAGAAGACGAAGCAGGTTTCGGTGGAGTGGCAAAGTTAAAGAAAAGAGTCCCAAAGTAAAAAAAGAAAACGCAAAAGTGGTTGTCAGATATGCTTGCGTACAGTTTAAACAAACCAATGATGAAAAGATTTCCAACAAGAGCTTATAAAACATTCGGTATTAATGATTTATGGTAAATGGATTTGATGGAGATGATACCGTATTCGAAGATTAACAAGGGTTATAAATATATTTTAACGTGTATTGATGTTTTCAGTCGTTTTGCCCGCGGTGTACCAACAAAGACAAAATCTGCAGAGGAAATATCTAATTTATTTAAAAATGGTCATCCAGGCAATTTGCAAACCGATTTAGGTATTATTATTATTATTATTATTATTATTATTATTATTATTATTATTATTATTATTATTATTATTATTATTATTATTATTATTATTATTATTATTATTATTATTATTATTATTATTATTATTATTATTATTATTATTATTATTATTATTATTATTATTATTATTATTATTATTATTATTATTATTATTATTATTATTATTATTATTATTATTATTATTATTATTATTATTATTATTTTAGGCAAGGAGGTTTACAATAGTAAAGTTAAGCAAATCCTGGATCGTCTCAAAATAAATCATTATTCTGTACATTCTCAATACAAAGCCGCACATGTTGAAAGATTTAGCCGGACATTGAGGGATAGATTGAAGAAATATTTCGTGCATCAAGGTAATAAAATATGGATAAATGTATTACCGAAAATACTTGTTAGTTATAATAATTCATCACATCGAGGTCTGAATGGTTTGAGACCTGTAGATATCAGTTTAAAAACACGAGTACAGTCTAAAAACCTTACTATTACAAAACCAAAATATAAAGTTGGTGATCACGTTAGAATTAGTAAAATATCTGCTTCACCTTTCATCAAAAAGTTCGACAGTAATTGGAGTGATGAGGTATTTCAAATTACTAAAATTAATACTAAACAGAGTCTTGTAATGTATGTTATTAAAGATAGTGATAACAATGTAATACAAGGGAAATTCTATGAACAGGAATTACAAGTTATTTCCAAACTTACAGTGTTCAGAATTCAGAAAATACTAAAAACTAAAATGGGGGTAAGGATAAACAATACTATGTCAAATGGCATGGATATCAAAAACCCTCATGGATATCATCAAAAGACCTAGTAAAATGAGTTTCTATACAATTTTACCGAGCAATAGTTGCCCACTAATCCATCCGGAAAATCAAGCAAGTAAATTTATGGTTGATCTTCAAAATCCTATTTATTTACATGGAAATTGGGAAGTTGCTTTGCAAGACTTTACATTTGTGTACAATACATTCCCATTTTATAGTCATTGTAAAATCGGTTACAAGAAACGTGTTCCCAAAACATGTAGTGTAATTTTCTCAATCAATAATATTGATCGATATTGTCATATTCCGAATCAGATTTTAGATGAAAATAGTGGCATGTTTTTCAAAGATGGATTGAATGTTAGTTGTGATTTTAGCCCATTTACAATAAAGTTTGAAAGTATTGAGGATGCCAAGCGAATGGGTAGTGATAAGTTTAACATTATTGTTCCTGGTACTGAATATCAAATACGTTTCAAAACTTTTATTGATGTTGGCCCTGTGAATGAACACATCAAAATAACTGTATCATATATTAATGAGGTAGAAGATACATTTACATTTACTAAAGATTTATATATTGAAACACTTGAAGAATTACATAAATATATTTCATTCAATTGTTTACATATATTTAAAACTATTGAATTTGTTAAAGATGGATTACGCAAATTCAGTCTGAATAATAACATTTGTGAAGTTACATTTGATAAAAATTTGGCTAATACATTGTGATTAGATAACCAAACAAATATATCAAGTGCTTTTGGTGTACGCAAACCAAAAATAATAAAACTTCATAGACAAATATTCATATATACTAACATCATCGATCTTTGGTTCCTCTATTGAAATCTGTTTGAGTTGATAAACATGATCAGGATGACGTTGACAATATAAATATCGATAATTCCATGTACTTACCGGTATCAACATCATGTATAAACAATATAGAAATAAATATTCGTGATGATAGCGGTAAATTTATTGAATTTAGTAAAGATACAAAAACTCATTTGACATTAAATTTTCGTAAATTAGATGGCCAATAACGATATTATTAGTATGTATAGTGGTAGCCAAAGTGGTGGCGAATTACCATATTTTATTGGTAAACAGTATGGATCAGGATGGTTGAGAACTATTGGTAGATTTGCACTTCCTATTCTTAAACGCCTTGGTAGGTTTGGTATGAAAACCGCTAAAGATGTGATAATGAATGAGCAGAAAATATTACCATCTCTGAAATCAAATGCATTATCCGAGTTAGGGAAAGTTCTACCTAGTGTTGCAGGTATGTTTCAAAAACAGGAACCATCACCAGCACCCACTCAAAAACGTAAAAGACATCATAAAAATATAAACAAACGAATGAAAGGATATGTAACTATATTTCAAAAATGATTTGCGGTAAATCTGAATTGTGTTTATTTGATAGACCATTTCCCCAGGCGGTAATTGAAATGGGGGCCTTTGAAGACGTATTCCCGATGAATTCTATTATGGATAGTAGCACTGACATTGAATTTTATATTAACAGTTCCCAAACTGAATATCTAGATTTGAACGATACATTGTTAACTGTTCAGATCAAAGTTGTAGATAAAGATAGAAAACCGTTGGGTGAACCTAGTGATGTAATACCAAACAATTTCTTGTTTCATACACTTTTTAAAGATGCAGTTCTCGGATTTAATAATATCAAGATTGAAGGTGGTAACAGTACATATATTCACAAAGCTCTAATAGAAACTATTATAAATTACAATAGAGATACTAAAAATACATGTTTAACTCCTATGGGTTATGGTATTGATGACGATGGAAAAAAATGGAATCAAGGATCGAATTTATTTACCATGTTCTCATCATTACAACTTGATTTTATGGATCAAGCGAAATATTTACTCCCAGCTATTAATGTACACATTAGATTGAAAAGATCAGAGTCTGCATTATCACTATCAAGTGCTACCACTGCACCAATTCTTCAATTATTCGATGCAAAATTATTGGTGAGAAGAGTTCGTGTTGAGCCCTCTGTATTAGCTGGTCATCAACTGGGGCTTAATTCTAAGCATACAATATATCCATTGAAAACAAAGGAAATTGTTCAATTTGCTATTGCTAAAGGTTCAGCTTCTTTCTATAAGAAACAAATATTTGGAGATAGAAGAATGCCCAACTTTATATTGGTAACATTTCAAAGTGAATCTCAATATAATGGATCATACTTAACATCGAGCTCAATTTTCAAAGATTTTGGAGTAACATCGTTAACTTTATCGAAAAATAGTGATTATAGAGAGACATATACTCAAGATTTCGATAATGATAATCATTGTGCTACATATATGGAGAGTATAGTGAGAAATATGGGTTATTTGGGTAAAAACCTTAATTGTGGTATAACTCTGGAAGATTTTAAAAGCAAATATCCATTCTTTACATTTGTTTTGGCACTCGATTTTGATTTACATCAGAGTCAATTACCTCAAAATGGAAATTTACGATTAGATATAAAGTTTGCTAAAGCTACAACTGAACTGGTACATGTTGTAATATATGGAGTTTTTGAAAATGAGGTTCAAATAACGGCAAACAGAACCGTGTTGGTTTGAACGAACATTACTAGTTTGAAGAGAGTTCAAACATTTTTGGTTTGAAAATGTTGGTTTGAATGGTATAAATGTATAGATAATTTATGATAATTTGTCATGGAGTGAGTTTTTCATGTATTATTAATATTATTGATGTAGTTCTGTTCAGATCTATCGAATTAAAAGACAAATACTAGGACATGAATTTTTAGGGGTTTTTCCTATTGATAAAATTCCATATTTACGTGATAATCAAGCCATAATCGTCAATACTCAATCTTATGGGTTTCTATTATCCGGCTTTAATGGTTTCGAAACTGCAAACAATGGGTAAACCTATTGTATATAATAAAACTATTTATCAAAAACCATGGACCTTAACATGTGGTCAACATTGTTTAGCTTGGTTATTATCCAAGCGATTTGACGTATAATAAATGTATTAATGTTTGTGTTATGTTTTATTATGATTATTAATATTATTATTATTAATTAATTAATGGTCACAAAGACAGTGGATGATAAGTGCGTGATCATCACATGATATACAAAGACAGTGCATGATAAGTGCGTGATTAGTAACAAGGAACACATGCATACATGGTATAGACTGTATGTGATTTACAAAGAAAACAAATACATACTTTTGTTTGTATGTGATTTACAAAGAACACATGCCTACACAGTGTAGACTGCATGTGTTCTACAAAGAAAACATGCCTAACTGCATGCGTAAAAATCTCTCACCTATATGTGTGTATTGCTAAAATGTGATTGGCTAAATCCTGAAAATTTGATTCTCTTTATAAACATTAACAATTTCCAAAGTTGTCACAAATAATTCAAATATTTCAAAATGGCCAATATTTTAAGAAACCTATTGATGAAGGAGAACGGTAAATTATTTTTTAATTTTTTTTTTATTCTTCTAATTTTTAGATTGGTTTACAATAACCGAAATTCAAAATCAGATCGATGGAGTTATAGAATTTGAAAATGGTAATTTTAAATATTTTTTTATTATTTATTTTAATATAATTTTAGAGACTCATGTTGATCAAGAAGTTATTTTAATTGATGATACGCCGACGGAAGTTATTATTATCACTGATAGCGAAGATGATGGTAAATTTAAATGTTATTTTTTCTTTTATAAAAATTTTTAGTAGATTTGGATAATGATGCGTGCATTTCTGAGGATTTAATTGAAAATTATGCCCCGTTTCTGGGGATGGAGATGCTTTTTCTGATGCTTTTTCTGTCGATGACACCGATGATACAGATAAATGTTAGTTTTTTGTTATTTTTTATAATATATTATTATTATTATTATTATTACCATTTATTATTATTCAATCCATTTGGATTAAATAAAAACAAATATTAATAATTTCAATAATTGATGAAACATTTATTGAAAAAGTTATATTTATTTAAAAATTTATATTTATTGAAAACTTATATTTATTGAAAACTTATATTCGATGAAACCCTAATAATTTATAGAAAAATTTATTGAAAAGGTATAATTGTTGAAAATTTATTGAAAAAGTTATATTGTATTGAAAACTTATATTTATTGAAAAATTATCGATATTTAAAATATATATTTTTATCAGGTCAATTATATCCGAAGTATTGCGTCGCTTCAACATGTCATTCGGTAAAATGTTATGGTGAAATGAAGCGATACTACGGTCAAAAATTCTATGGCATCAATTTTTTTCGGTGCTAGGACAAAATGTCCGCGGAAAAAATGTCACGGACAAAATGGCATGGACAAAATGTCATGGGGACAAAATGTTAGCGGAAAAAATGTCACGGACAAAATGTCATGGGGACAAAATATAAGATGTTAATAACAATAATAATAATAATAATAATAATAATAATAATAATAATAATAATAATAATAATAACAATAATAATAATAATAATAATAATAATAAAAATAATAATAATAAAATAATTATAATAATAATAATAATAATAATAATAATAATAATAATAATAATAATAAAATAATAATAATAATAATAATAATAATAATAATAATAATAATAATAATAAAAATAATAATAATAATAATAATAATAATAATAATAATAATAATAATAATAATAATAATAAAAATAATAATAATAATAAAATAATAATAATAATAATAATAATAATAATAATAATAATAATAATAATAATAATAATAATAATAATAATAATAATAATAATAATAATATAATAATAATAATAATAATAATAACAATAATAATAATAATAAAAATAATAATAATAATAATAATAATAACAATAATAATAATAATAATAAAAATAATAATAATAATAATAATAATAATAGTAATAATAACAATAATAATAATAATAATAATAATAATAATAATAATAATAATAATAATAATATTTATTAATAATAATAATAACAATAATAATAATAATAATAATAATAATAATAAATAAAATAATAATAAAAATAAAATAATTATAATAATAATAATAATAAAAATAATAATAATAAAAATAAAATATTAGTAATAATAATAATAATAATAATAATAATAATAATAATAATAATAATAATAAAAATAATAACAATTAAAAATAAAATATTAATAATAATAATAATAATAATAATAATAATAATAATAATAATAATAATAATAATAATAATAACTGAATATCTCAGACTATTATTGATATATGCTAAATATTATTACAATAATAAATTACATTAGGACTTAATTTTAATAAATATATTTTGTCCGTGACATTTTGTCCCCATGACATTTTGTCCGCTGACATTTTGTTCCCATGACATTTTGTCCCCATGACATTTTGTCCCCATGACATTTTGTCCATGAAATTTTGTCCGGCCTCATTTTTTCATATGCCCCAAATGCGAAACTGCCCAGGATATAAAATATTTAGAGTTTTATAAGGGGCACTCTACCCACTTAAATCAATTTTCATTAAATAAAGTCACTTTTACGTAAAATAAATAAACGAAAAAATAATAACAATAATAATAATAATAACAATAATAATAATAATAATAACAATAATAATAATAACAACAATAATAATAATAATAACAACAACAATAATAATAATAATAATAATAATAATAATAATAATAATAATAATAATAATAATAATAATAATAATAATAATAATAATAATAATAATAATAATAATAATAATAATAATAATAATAATAATAATAATAATAATAATAATAATAATAATACATCGAGACATAATAATAAACGACCTGCTGCTTCAATTATTCAGTGTGTTCCCTCTAAAATTAAAGGGGTTGAAATCATCATTAGCGATGATGAAGAAATTGTTAATAATCAAATAGGGGGTTCGATTAATGTTGATAATGAACCTGAAATACTGTTGGATTTAAATGGAACCCATAAAAGTAATAGATTCGATGTTGAACACGAAAATCTAATTCAAATCTCATTAACAAATAAAATAATTAATAAATTAAAATCTGAAACAAACAAAATGGGGTCAGTTAAAATACAATTCACCATTCTTATTCAATTTGAAAAAAATGGTGAAATTAAAGATAACTTTTTTAGTAATAAGACAGAACTTTTCTCTGATAATTTTCTGCTTGATTGGATTACTAAATTAAATAATAAAATAGAATGATTCACATATTTAGGGAGCAGATGGAGGGTTGTTAAAATCAAAGAAATTGATTTTATATTAACTAAGTATTATCCCATAAATAGACTAGCTGGCCATAGTTATATCCCCACACCGAGATCTTTATCTGGCAAAAAAGCTATAGTTAATGTTCAAAACAGTGACCATCATTGTTTTATATATAGTATATTAGCCGTTTTAAAACGTAGTGTAGTTCGCACCCATAGAAACAGAGTTACCCCATTGACGATTTTCCTATGAGACTCTGTAATATTCCCAAGTTCGAGAGGAAGAACAAGGACTTAAAGCTGGCTATAAATGTTTTGACTTATAACGTAAAACCGTCTAAAACAAATAGTGATGATATAAATTATATCCCCCATCATCCACATTTAGATATAATTCACCGCTCCAAGGTTACTGACGGTACACCTATTTATTTACTTCTTTTGGAGGACGGCGATAATTAACACTATACTGCTGTTTTTGATTTGGATAAATTAATGAACTGCCATGCGACTACATCTTGCAATATCCAAATCTCTGTACATTGGTGTCCCCATATTTTTAATGGCTTTAGATTAAAACCCGCATTTGACACTCATGTTTCCTTGTGCATTAAAAATCAAACATGCACTACCCTTTATACGTTGCCTAAAAATAAATATTTAAAATTTTCCAATTATGCAAAATCTATTACCCCGCCATTCATAATTTATGCATATTTTGAATCAATTATACCACTGGATATAAGGCATCATCAAATACACATGCCGATAGCAGCAGGTCTACTATTAATTAATAACTATACAAATACAAAACAATATTATAATTTTATTGGCGATGATTGCGTTTTGGCGTTTTTGAAAAAGATTGATGAAATCGCTCTTTCGATTGTCTTGCCATATTACGAGGTTCATTGTCAAAAAACCCTCATCGCGTATATTAATAAATTGCCTGTTCGTTTTATAGACAGCTTGCAATTTGTTAATTCATCTTTATGTTGGGCCAGCACACAAATAGCCTTGAGAATTGTTTAAATGCATCAGTAATACAGCACAAAAACCCAGCACCAAGATAGCTTAAAATACAATATACAACACCAACTAAACACTTTAAAATCTGAGAGAATATAAATAAATATAAAATCAAAAACATAAAAGTAAAATAAAATAAATACAAAATGCATCAAGAACCGCACAAAATTTACATCAAAAATAACATAATAACAAGAAAATTCGACCGTAAAATGACCATTTATATAAAAGTAAAAATTAATGAATTAAATGAATAAAAATAAAATATTTTTTGGTTGAATAAATTTATTTAAAAAATGTTAAAAATAAATTACTAATTTAAATTAAGAAACAAATTAAAATTT
Source organism: Schmidtea mediterranea (assembly GCA_022537955.1). Taxonomy (NCBI): domain Eukaryota; kingdom Metazoa; phylum Platyhelminthes; order Tricladida; family Dugesiidae; genus Schmidtea; species Schmidtea mediterranea. The sequence goes on from CM039680.1 coordinate 117,772,022, forward strand.
AATTTAGATAACACCAATAATTTCAAGGTCGAATTTTGTTTAATCGCAATAAAAAGTAACACGCAAGGTTAAGGCCAAATTATAGGTATAAATACTGATGTGTTTTCCCAAATTTTCAACTACTACTTTGTAGTATTAATTTCAACCAAATTTAAGATGCACATTTTTTACAAATCTTACTTTGTTGTGTGATTTTTTTTAGATATATTCAGATCATTAATCTACAGTTATCAATATTTTCAGGTTATTAATCTACAGTTATGTTTTGTAGCAATATTTTCAGGTTATTAATCTAAAGTTATGTTTTGCAGCAATATTTTCAGATTGTTAATCTACAGTTATGTTATTTTGGTTTATGTACGTCGATGCCCGATTTAAAATTTGTTTATATGAATTCCAAATATACAGTTTATGCGTCGAGACTTTTGCCTAATTCGTGTGGTAATTTATTTTTTCTATTATTTTATTTTTGGTGGCCCACAGCCAAAACATAACCCAAGATAGAAAAATAAAACACACTATCGACCTGTGTAAGTGCGTGTAAAATCGCCAATAGTTCGTGCCCGTGAAGGCTCCGGCGTGCGGAAATCAGGAGCTGGAACGTTAATATTATCCGTACATAGGGGAAATTGGAGGGTAAATGAGTAGTCCATTGGCTGCTCCTTCATCATCCGTTTCCTAAAAAATTGACATGAATTTTAACAACAATCGACTCAAAATCTCTAACACCGAGTAGTCCAGTGGGCCCTCATTAAATATAATATGAACATACATAGATCTTAAGGACAAAGAGAGGGAACGGGTAGTGTGGAAAATTGCGAAATCGTTGCAACAGTTAAAATGAATAGCCATCGAAAAAAGATTAATCCGAACGACCAAAATCATGAAAAATTATGTTTTTAAATAAGAATTAAATAAATTAATTTGAGTTGAGGCGGAAAATATGGGCGGGACGCTGCTCAAATTTTTCGAATTAATTCAAATACTTAACAAAAATAGTAACGTAAAAATGGAACGCGTAAATTAAGGGTGGAACGCTGCTCAAATTTTCCGAGTCAATGAAAATACTTTGTCGAAAACTGTAGAATAGGGATGAACCGTAAAATAAGGACGGAACGCTGCTAAAATTTTCGAATTTACAAAAATACTTTATCGAAAACCGAAAAATATAGATGGACTACGGCTAATGTTGTATATCAATAAAAAAATTTTTAACGCTGAGGAATAAGGACGGATCCCTACAAAATCTTAATAATAATAACGATAATGATAAGGGTAATGATGATTACAATAATAATAATAATAATAATAATAATAATAATAATAATAATAATAATAATAATAATAATAATAATAATAATAATAATAATAATAATAATAATAATAATAATAATAATAATAATAATAATAATAATAATAATAATAATAATAATAATAATAATAATAATAATAATAATAATAATAATAATAATAATGATAATAATAATAATAATAATCATGGTATTTGTAGTAATGATGATAATAATTATGATAATAATAATAGTAGTAATAATCATAGTAGTAATAACAATAAATATAATGGTAGTTATAGTAATAAAAATAATAATAAAGGGAATAGTAGTAACAATTAAGAAAGGTAATATATATAATAGTAACAATGATGATGCTAGTAATAATAATAAGGAACATTGTAGTTATAATAGGGATAAGGGTAAGAGATGTACTGTGTTTACTTAACATAACCAAGGGTTTACAGACCATAAAAAAATCATCAACATGGACAATAATAAGAAGGACCAAACGAATGGACATAAAGATAGATGATATGAGAGTATAGGTTAACATTTGAAAGAGATATGAGAATAATGGGACCTAAGAATCAAAAGCGAGCACAGGTCTTCTATCGACAGCTCGTTGGACCCAGAGATCGTTCGGTCAATTATAGCATTAGCAATAACGCTCACTTTTTGCGGACGATCTACCCACTCGAACACAGTTGCAACGTTGCTTAGCAACGGGTGCTGAGTGGTAAGCGAAAGATATTTGTATGGGGTTGTCTGGGTAACAACCATATAGTTTCGAAATATCAAAACCCAGAAACCCACCATTTAGCAAAAGCGGTTAAGACACTTACTCATTTGCCTTTAACTGATTCTGTTTTTGATGGTGCAATTGTTAGAGCTAAGGCTATTTTCCCTTATGACTTTGCGATATCTCTTGAGGTTCTTGAATCGACGACTGAATTGCCTCCTATTTGGGGTTCTGTATCTGCTGATGAATACGCTACAGCCCAACAAATTTGAACACTTTAAAATTAGACGTATTCCTTCTTGCAGATTATTTTCAGCAATTTTGCGCAAAAGCAATTGCTTATAATAGTCTAGAACCTCTTAATTTTTATGGAATTCCTGGTATGTCATGGGCGTCAGCTCTCATGACATTACAGGAATCCATAGAACTTCTGCAGGACATGGAAATGTTTAATTTCTACGAGGGAGAAATAAGGATTCGATATGTTTAGACAGGCCTAGTTACATCGGACAATCAGTTCTAGACCTGTCTAAACTTAGAATGTACGAACTACAGTATAAAGAACTAGCGAAATATCGCAATGAATTTAATTGCGAAATAAATATCGTTTCCTGCGACACGGATTCATTTTTCCTTGAGGTTAAGAACTGTAGGCTAGACACTCTTTTGCCGGCAATGATAAGAGACAGCCTTTTAGATACCTCAAATTACAACCCGGCACATCCCTTGTACTCAAGTAAACTTGACTCTGTTATAGGAAAATTTAAAGATGAGAGTAAGGGTCTTGGGTATGAGGAATGGGTTTTCTTAAGACCCAAGTGCTATAGTCTCTTAGGTACTAAAGATACAATGAGGGCTAAGGGGGTGAAGTTGTTGGGGACAGAGATTGAGCACCAGTCATATTTAGATTGTTTTAATAATGACACAATATTTACGGTGCCTCAAACTAGGATAAGAAAAATTGTGGTTCAGCGGTGACATATAAAATCATGTACTTTTCAACATAGAAAAAATTTTAAGAAAAAATTGTGAATGACCTTGACCTACTTTTAAATGACCTTGACCTACTTTTGAATGACCTTGAAAAATTTTGAATGTCCTTGAATGAGTCATTTTCTTTGTTTAAATGACCAGGAAAATATGATGAGTCATCCAATGACCTTGAATAAGTCGCGGTCTTTGTTTAAATGACCTTGAATTTTTTTGATGAGTCATGGTCTTTGTTTCAAATGACCTTGAATGAGTCATTGTCGTTGTTTAAAAATTTTTGTACTTTTAGACTTAGAATTTTTTTTTACTCGGGGGGAAGGGGTATGTGGTCCAGCGGTGACATGGTCTAGTGGTGAAGTCCTACTTTCAAGATCAGTACAAAGCGGAACTGTCTAAGTAGACATCAAGGGATAGAAAACGATAAATCGACACATAAAAGTCCCTCAAACTCAACTGAGGGAATTGATTACCGATCCACCATTTTTCACAGACTTTATATACATAAAATGAATATAAATAATTTAAGGGGACCTACCAAGAGATGCCAAAAGACATTGCGGCAATCGAAAATAAGTTAAAATAAATAAAACATTAACTTCGAAAAATATATTTGTGCAAGATAACAATACTTACAATCCATAAGTTTGTCAGTCAAGCAACCAAATTTGAAAAATTGTCGTAAATTGGCATAAAAATTGTCTAAACAATTGTGTCTACAAATGTCTAAAAATTTTGTCTAAAAACTTTTTGTTTCTAAAATTATGAAAATGACTGCTGTATATATATGGTTTTCATGCCTGGATACGACCAATCAGAGAATTTTGAGCCTTTTTGGCTATTTTTCGGGGGGTTTTATTGCTTTTATTTTATTTAAAATATTTTATTTTCTTATTTTTCTCTATTTTTTGATATTGTTTTCTAAATTTTTCATAAATTTCTTTGATTGTGTCTCTTTTTACCCTTTAATATTTAAATATTTGGTCGCCGCTCCCGCATATGTATTTTCTAAACCTTCTTTTGAAAGGTTTTGTCGGTTTTCTGTTTTGTGTTTATTTCTGCATCGGTAGGCTTTTCAATGATTTTAATTAATATTTGTTTTATTTAATTTTGTTATGTTTTAATTTTTTTTATTTAATGTTTTATTTTATTTTTGATTTCTGCTTGCGGTGCGTGCTTATGTTACAGCAGCCATATTGATAATTTCCAAACGACATTAATTATTTTGTTTTAATTTACACAATTTTCTCATTTTTGTTTAAATTATGGCTTATAGCTCAACACTAGTTTTCAAAGTTCAAACAAAGGCATACCCCTTTAGCAAAACTTTTTTTATGAATCATACTTTTTTTCGAAAAGTTTTCTAAGTATTTTGTTTATATTATTATCATCACTATTATTATTATTAATATTATTTTTAATATTATTATTATTAATATTAATATTAATATTATTTTTAAAACTTGCATAGAACCTATTAAATGTCTTTGCATGCCTTTATTAAAGTTGCATTTAAAATGCATCTTTCTTTGTTAAATTTGCAACTGTATTCAACTTTCTTTGTTAATCATAGTTTCTCTACCCTTATATATTTGTGCTTGTACTTGTGCAATGGTCATTTTATAAGAACTTTCATAATTTTTAAATATTAATATTATTATTATAAATTATAAAAACTACCAATAAAATCATACAAATAAATGGTATAAATAAAATGAAAAAATGTCATATTTCATTTAAAAATGAATCTTGAAATAATCCACATTTTAAATGCAGTCGTATTTAATGAAAAAGGGGATAAATTAATCACAAATTTTCAAATTCTTGTGGATGAAGCCATGAAGGTTTACAGAAGGAATCCCGTTGATTTTTCATGGATCCTTACAATATAACCATCAATCCAAAGAAAATGCATTTAAGGGTGTATTTTATTTATTATTCGAAAATATGAAGTGGCTATCGGTCATAATGGCTTTCTTATACATGAAAATTATTCTACAAAGATCTGAAGAGAACTATGAAAGATACTTTCAATGGTCTGTACAGGTATATATATATATTAAATAATAACTAGATAATTCAAATGAAATTTCGCCATTGGGTATCAGAAAATGGATCCTGGAATGTCATTAATGAAATGATTTGAAAACAAAAATTTCAAGACAAACCAAAATTAAATTTAGTTATGTTCGGAATTACTGTATGTTGATTATTTGTAAAATATATTATGAAAAAATATTTAATGTTTTAGTCTTCATTTATTTTACTCTATTATTGGTAAATGAAAAAATTTTAATCTTTATTATTTATTACACTATAACATTCACATTGGTCATTACCACATTTATTGTCTTTAATTGAATCATCAGTTTCGTCATCAGCTTCATCATCAGTTTCTTTATCACTCATATTTTTGTCATATTGTTCATCCTCCAATATATAATCATATATATTTATTCATGTCCTTTCTAATATTTTTTTCCGCCAAATTCTGCATCAGATCATCTTTAAAAAGAAATAATAAATAATATTATTAATAATAAAATACATTTTTTATTTAAAGTATACATTTTATGTATTTTATGTATTATGTATTTTTGTTTATTTGCATGTTTATTGCACAGGTATTTGTGTTATTCATGTGATCACTTAGTCATGTCTTTGTAATTTTGCATGCTATAATTATTTCTACCCAATCTCTATTCTGATTGGTTGTTTTCACCAAATACTCAATTTTTGATTGGTCAGTGAAAAAGACTTTTTGATATTTACTATAAACATCACTTTAATTTCATTTTTAAACAATCTAAATTTTAAAACAAACAATCTATGTCTAAAGAAGTATCGATTTCACGAAAAGGTAAATTATATTATTTTTTTAAACTTTTTAGAATTTATTATTATGTTTTTAGGAAATGTGTGTGAATTTTTCATTGGAAATCCGAAAAAAGCTTTTTCAGAAAACAAACAACAAAGTAAAATCGATTTGTTTTTTTAAAACTTTATTGTTATTTTCTTATTAGATTATTCCAGCCCATTTTTTGCCTGTGGATATTGATGAAGATGGTAAATCTTATTATTATTGTTACTTTGATTTTTTATTATTATTATATATATTCAGAAAGTAATCATCTCTAATTTCATCTCTGATTTCTTTATAAGTGACACATTATTTTCTACAAAATCTGATTCATAGTCAAATTTTGTAGAGAATATTATAAATATAAGTGATTTTTAAATTGAAATATGTGATCAAATAAATACTACATATTTTTTACGTAATCTATATATATATATTTTTTGATTTTATTATTTTTTTATAATATAACAAGTTAAAATAATTTTTTATTTTAAGTAAGGTTTTATTAATTATTAATTTTTTTTAATGATTTGTTGGTGGTTTTATAAAATGTTCCTGATTTGTGTTTGATTTATTATTAGTTGTTATCGATTTTGAACAATAGTTTTTAATTCATTTTAATAATGTTTAAATAACTTGTTTTATAATATAAACCATGCAACACCGGCAAACGTGTAAACCTTTCTATGACTACGAATGTTTTGACTGTTTTTAAATAGTTTGAGTAAGTTAAATCATGTTTGTGTTTTTTTTTTTAAAAAACTTTAAATTTTAATATTATTAAAATAATTTTATTTAATTTATAAAATATTACATTATTATTTTAAAATTATAATATAGTTAAAAAAAATTATAAGATTTATATAAAAAAATTTGAAAATAAATTAGTTAAAAGTATTTAAATATTTCTTAAGTGTTTATTTATTAGAAAATTAATATAAAAAATAATTTGTTTAAATTATAAGTTAATTCATAATATTTTTAGTTGGATTTTGTGCCTAAAGATGACAGTCAAACTGTCGAAATATATCGTACGAAGAGTTTTTTATTTGCGTTTTCTTTTGACTAAATCGTTCCCAAATTTATTTAATTATTTATTTAAAACAAAGATTAATAAATTTCTTGAAAAAGCCTACAGCCAACAGACAGAAACATAATGCAAAACGTAAACCGCCAAAACATTACAAAAGAAGGTTTAGAAAATACACAGGTGGAAGTGGCGACCAAAAATAAAATATCGAGAGGCTAAAGCGAAAAATGACCAAGAAAAGCAATAAAATAGTAAAAATAAAAATTACGAAAAATTAAAAAATAGAGAAAATTAAATAGAAAAAGATTACAATAATTTAATATAATTTAAGACTCCAAAAAATGGTCGAAAAGTGCTTAAAATATTCTTATTGGTCGCACCCAAGCATGAAAATAGTATATAAACAACAGTCATTTCCATACTCTTTAACTTTTCAACTATTAATATAAAAACTTTTCAAACCTTTAACGAATTAGGAGGACTTCGTTGAATGTCACCGCGGTGTCCATGAAAGATGGCTGGAGCGGTATGAGGGTAAAATCTCGGGTAGGTCACAATGACAATAAGATAACATTTAATTAATGTTTAAGTAGGTAAATGAAGAAATTTACGAAAACTAAGAGGATCCACTAGGGATAGGCGTCTATTTTGGATATCACTAATACTTTGTATAAAATTGTTTTTGACACTAATCTGACTCGTTTACTGAAGTGAAAGGAGGAGGGCACAGGTGAAGTCGAAGGGTATTAATTTAGAGTCGCTATCAAGACACGAAAACATCGCCGATAAAACGTCATTACAATATCTCATTTTAATTTAGTAGTCTAAAAATTAATTATCAAGAGTTCATGAACTTAGGTCCCCGAGTAGCTGTTCAACAGGAGTACCCCAAGATAATATGTACCTAACTTTTCCCGTTATAGTCCATAACCATTTTGTAGCGGAAAGAATTCACTGAGAATTTTTAGCTGAATCTGTTCCGATCTATTTAAATTATTCTACTCATAAACAATACTCGAGATATTCACATAGCGATTCCAAAATAATTTCTAAATACAAATACACCATTTGACAACTGATTATAAATTTTGAAGTGGCATCGACACTAGCTGAATTTTAGTAAATACACCAAGCCTCATTGAGATAAATTCCGCTATAATTCAAGTTGATACATAAATCAACTTGGTGGAATTTATTTTGTGAAAAAATAAATGCATTACAGCCATTTTTTAAAATGCTTGCTAAGTAAGTTACTTTTTATATAGTTATATAACTTAAAGTTAAATTTTAAGAGTTGAATTAAGATTTCATAAGGAAATATGATCATAATTCAAGCTCTTAAATATAACTTTGATCAAGTATTTCATATATATTAGTATAAATAATATTTAGTAAATCAAGTAAGTAACAATAACTAATCTCCAAAAATATGTATTTTTTTATACATTTCGGAAAAAATCTCCTAATATGCACAAAGTAATTAGTTAAATCAATGTAGTCTTCTTTCACCAGCTCGTTATCCAGTGCGTCCTTCAGAAAATCGAATCTGGATTGGAAATTCATGGAACTGAATCCACCTGCTCTTGATATAGATTTCCGAATATTGAATTTGATTTTACTGAACACACTTTCAATTGGGTTCAGAAAAGGACTATATGGTGGTAAATGTTCAATAACATTATTTAGAGATGAATTGAAGCATTGTCGTTGATTAAACGATATCCAGTTCCATTCAATTTTACAGTTATTTCGTTGATGAAGATCTGGTAGGTATCCTTTTAATAGGATACTACTATTAATTTATGATTGACTGGTCCATTGACTCCAATTGCGAGAGCCAAGGACATATTTTGCCCTCGGTTCGTTGGAAGTGTGGCGTATAATCGCTCACCTTTTTTATTTCTTCCAAGTTTCTGGCTTGTCCAAGTATTAAAGCCACATTCATCAATATATATTAATTGAGAATCCATCCATGCTTCTTCTAAATATCGCGTCGTGTATTCCATTCTGAGATCCAAGACGCGATCTGAATTTCTTTCAGCGACCGATGGTCTTATTTGCTTGGTGGTTATGAGGTGATTTCCAAGAAAACGGGAAATATTATTTGTGGAAACACTTAAATTTTCGGAAATTAAGTTCTTCATTTCCTCGAATGAAGCATAAACATTTTTCTTAACAAAATCAAGTAGTTTATTGCCATGTTCTTCCGAAATTTTGGATTTACTGTCACCAATCTTGCCTTGTGACAATTTCCCAAATTTTCGGTATTTATATATTGTTGTTTTGATGAAATTTCTGGATATTCCTAATAATTTTCCAAAATGGAAATAGTCTTCACCATTTTCCATGGCATTGATAATTCTTATTTAATCGATTTCCGAAATTCTGTAAGAAGAATAATTTTTTATAACTTATAAATAAAATTTACAGTGTATGCTTTTTTGTTAGAGTCTCAGGTGTTGTTGAGGGCCTAGCAACTTCTGAAAGCCTATGGAAATATTAAATTAGTTTCAATTTTCAAATAAATCTTGGATAAATTGGATAAGTTTCCTCTACATAAAATTTTAAAAATTTTTCCGCCATTTTTTTTTCTAAAAATATCTCAAAAATGTCTAAATTAATTTATTATAGGGGTTTTTTCAACTTCGGATGGCTACATGTTAAAAGTTAGCATGCATGTTTTATTATAGGTTGTGTTAATGTGCATTATTTTATTTCTCTATCACTTTTTGTCTCTATAGTTTAGGGTTTGTCTCATTGACGATTTCACAAGCAACCTCAAGGTGAGTTGGTGTGTTTATATGCTATAAATTTATTGATTTTTGTTTTATATTATAGGTAATTTATCTCAACTTCGCTTGGTGTAGCAGTAGGTTTTCGAAAATAAAGATATCACAGAATTCACTCCATTACACTGACATCAGATAAGGCCTACTAGAGTGTTTGATAAAATAGCGCACAATTTAGCAATGAATTTGATTGGGGAAAACCCGTTTGTTTGTTGTGTTTGCATGTGGAATGTGACGGACATTTTATAACATTCAACTAAATTAATTAATTAATAATATAAGAAAAGTTAATATTTGATGAAATTTTTAAAGTATTAATTTCATAAAAATATTTTAAATTGATTTAAAATATGAAATTTAGAAATTGAAAAATGAATGATTTTATTTTGTTTAAATAGAAAAATAAAGAGAGTTCATTTTTTGAACGAAATAAAATTTATGGATTTTTTAGTGATTCTAGATTAAATTACTAAAATACGAAACGCGGAACTCCTAAAAAATAAATTTTTCAATTTTCTTTATTTCCTTTTCATTTATCGTACAGAACCCGTATTTAAACATTTTTATTAAATCGATTTCTCCGAAGAATAACCACTATGCAAAATTACAAGATACCTAAAATCGCTAAGTCAAAAGAAAATAACTCAACTGAATCAACCTCCAGGTCAGGAGAAATATCACGCGTTCTATCCGTGACAAAAAACCAGCAACTAAGTGCCAAATATAAGCGTATGCAGAGCACGTGGATCGCTTTGAGAACGTCAAAGATCTCCAGCAAAAGATCCACCGACTCACTCGAAGCCGCGAGGACCTTATTTTGGGAAATTGGGCACAGAAGATCATCATAAAATATCAAAATACCGTTCTGGTAGACTCGTTCACCGAAGTTGAACTAAAACGTCGACTACCGGGTAGTAGTCGAGCAATGGAGATAAATATCATTTCGGCACACCATGTGCCCGACAACAACAATTCTTTCCCAGTGAAAGCCCTTAGTACCACCAAAAAACACTATCCCAGTAAGAACAGACGACGCCGTGAACGTCGTTGGGCTGAGGGCGCAGTATTAATCGCTAATGCCGCGAATGTTTTTGTGGAATTAACTGCGATTATGGCCGAGATGCACCTGGAATTCGTGAAATCTGACCCGTCGGCGTCGCGGGTATGTGCCGACTCAAGAGATGAAATGAGTCTTAGCCTCAATCTTGGTGAAGTTGCAGTGAGATCGCCCCGCCAACTACAAGAGACCATGGAGGTCCAAGACGTATCCAATTCTTTCGAATACTGGAGCGACTACCTTGGAGATGAAATCGGCCATACGATTCCCCAAGTCGACAGTGCAAAACTCAAAATACCTCTTCGCAGAAAATTACCTGTAAATATGAACGCGAACGACCACGAGATCATCATCGATTTGAGAGATCTATTCGACTAATCAGCTTAAAGGACCACCCGAGTTGGTAATCCAGTTATTTGTGAGATTCTCGTGCTTACCATCACTCACTATCAACGTCGAATATGAATTATGATATCAGTGTTTAGGACTTGTTTATGAGTGTGATCAATTTTGTGATTTGTCTTATTCGAAACCTTTCAATATAAATTAATATTTTTTTTCTTATTTTACTTAGTTATTATTTTTAAAGGAAAAAATTTAATTTTTCTTATTTTCTTAAATTAATTAAATTACTAATCTTTATTAGCGTAAATTAGCCTGAGTTAAGATATGATACTAAAAAAGATGATATACGTGTAGAACATGGAGAGCAAATGATGGTAGTGTAAGTTGGTGCGGGAAACATTCCATTAGTGATAACCAAAAATCATTATGTTGAACAGATGCGATTTTAAGTATATGTTAACGTTATTAATAAATAATGGAATTTTGTAGTCAAGTATGCTTGATATTGGAACTGGTAATTAACTTAAACAAATTTCAAGGTCAGATAATAATTAAAACATTCTTTTGTGATTAAATTTAGTACCACGCATAAAATCCTTATTAAACAAAGTAAATTAAATCCTTAAAATTAAATAAATGGATATTTAGTAATTCAATAGTAATTTTCATAAAGTTGCTTAGTAGCAGAGAATATCTTTTGATTAATTTAATGACATTTTGTTTTATTAGAAGGGTTGAATTCATAAGAATTCTGGCTAAGGCAAACCAGCTATGCTAAAGCCACCGAGGGTATACATAAGATTAGAAGTAGTGAACGGAAAAGTGATTAGTTAAAGTATTGTAGTGGTGGGTTACAGGGTTTCGCATCTTGCTTAACTTTGTGGCTACCCTAGTAACGCCATACAAAATGATGCTAACCGCCACTTGGCACCCGTTTCTAGGCAACGTTGGTAATGTGTTCAAGTGGTGGATTGCCCGCAAAAATTGAGTACCATGTGCTAGTACTATAGTTGCTCGGACAACCCTCGGGTTCACGAGCTGTCGATAGAAGACCTATGCTCGCTTTGTTCGGTCCCTCATAACTATTCAGGATTAGTTCTTAATTGACTGTGGAAAACTGAGACGCAATAAGGTTGCTTGTGACAGGTACTGGCATGCAATTTCAAAAGAAAACGACTCAACTAAGATTAAAACTACTCTATTCGAATCAATAACATGTGGAATAGCTACTGTTTGACGTTTTGAAGTTGGGTTGCTCGACGTCGGGCACGCTCCTTGCGTCCCGGTCGACGATTGTTCATTGGAGTGATAGGTTGTTCTGCTGGCTTGGTGGTTGTCTGCGGCATTTGGGTTGGGGCGAAGATGAGCGGGTAAGTTACCGCTTCACCCTCCCGGCATACTGCTAGGGCGACTTCGAGTCCCCGAATTTGAGTGCGCAGGCTCTGATTGAGCTGCCGCTCCTCTGTCCAGCCTTTCTGTGCCGCCGTGAGTCGGTGGTATACCGCCCTCATTTTTGTTGGATCAACCCAGGTTGCTTTTATCTGTTGAGTCTCTCGAGTTAATTGAATGATTTGGGCGAGTAATTCTGCATTCGATTGTCTCGCGTGATCCAATTCTGCTTGTAGAAGTCGTAGGGATGACATTACTATAATAGAAGAGAGCAATTTAATTTTCTCAGCGCCTCCATTAAATCAAATTTTATTTAGTTAAATAAATCGTACGAAACAAGTTTATCTATGAGATTAAACAACAAACGAAACGACATTTAATGCTTAGATCAATTTCTACAAAACTTCATCGTTAATATAACTCTTCTTCAGGGAATTCTCTCTTTAAACTCCTCTTCAGAGCCGCCACCGTATAGGGCCGTCGGGTATCGCGGGCCGGTCGAGGTGGGTATGCCTCCGCGATACGCCCGACGCGGATGTCCTCCTCTACGTTCGTGAGGTACATCCGGACTTTGACCACGTTGAGGTCCACTTGCTCCTGCACCCTTTCCCAGTGGGTGAGGAGGTTTCTGGCGTGCTCATATATTTCTTCGGCCGGGTATTGTGGTCCGGCGAGTCCACAGGGGTCGGATTCGAGACCCAACAATTGCCAAGTGGTCGGGTATGACCACCGGGGTCGAAGTTGGTCGATAGTTGCGGCATTTTTCGGCACCTTCCTTGGATGTAGTTCTCCTACTGTTTGAATAGTCATTCGGTCGAGAGGCATATCTAAATTATTATCGTGATCAAATTCGCTTAAATCGTCTGCTTATAATAATAATCGATTAAACGATGATTATGTTATTGCTTTCAGACTTATCAAACTCTACCAGCTTGGTTATTATCGCAACTTTTCGCGAAAACGACTAGGGCGATTTATCTGTAAGTTCCTGGTGCGATGTATTCAGTCGGCTAGCTTTTGTCACGGTACTCCCATACGTCTCTTTTTAATGATGGTAATAATCAGAACACGTTAGGTGATACTCTAGTGTTATGCAAATGGGTAAGTCGAAAATCCACGATCTATCAGGTGTTAACGTTTGATAAGTCAGGGTTTGTCCAGTGGATGGAATTACTACTGATTAAGATTCATTTAAAAGTTACCAAATACTTAGTGATACTATCCGTTGAAAAATCGATTTCAAAACTCAAGGGATCCGCGATATTACCAGATATTGAGGTTAATTTAAGGTTTACCAAACACTTAATGCTGTTTAAGATTAATTCCGAAATTTGTGAAATATGTAAGAGTTATGTTAATTAAAATAAAGTTACAATTTACTAATAGATAATATGGATGTTGATTAAATTAATTCTAAAATTCACTATTATGTGATACCGATGTTTATCGAAACAGAGTTAGAATTTACATGTTGGATTAATTTGATGATATTTAATTTAGGTACATCCTGTAGGGACGATGTTAACGGAAACGTCAATCTCTCCGAATCACACGAGTGTCAAATTTATTCAATTTGGATTTCCGGCTTCCGGTTGATTCTCTCAGGTAAATTTATTTATCAATTGGCTACTTCTATTATCGACTTATTGAAACTTACTGGTTTGGAATACTTGTGGATTTTCTACTAATGGGACTCGTATCAAATGTCACTTCGATAGTCGTTATTTGATGTATATTTATTCGTCTAAGTTGGATTATATCGGATTTTAAGCGCGTCGTAAGTTAATTTCTCATGATTTTGTTGGTTTATTTACTAAATTTATAGTCGTTCGGTTAGTTTCTTCGGGGAAATTATTGGGTTATCCTCGGGTCTAAAACGGGTGTCAGGATATTCATCAGATGTCAAGAAAATCTTTCTAAGCTAAATGATTATCATCGAGTTAAATCTAATGCTATTTCGTTTCATAATAAATTAATCTGTTCGTGTTTCTAATTTGGATCAGTTTCGATTTTATCCCTACTTTTCAACAATGATATTAATTTGGATTTTTGTAACGATAATAAACTGTCAGTTTTTATTCAGTAACGGATTGGTATTTATTTATTGGTTTATTTATTTCTATCCTAATCAGTTCTTTTAATCACAATTTCTTTATTTTAATCAGACTTTATTTTTATTTTGGTTAATGAATAATATTTTATACCCAATTTTATTCTGAATTACTAAATTTTTTAATCAAGGAGTTAATTTATTTTAATCCATCTAATATTAACAAATTAAATCAAAAGAAAGTTTCCGTTATTTAAGCAATGAGTTTTGAACTATTAATCAACGAATTATTTGATTTTTATCGATCGTATTCGACATTTGACCAAATGCGTACTTTATTTTTTAGTTCATAGTTTTTCCTTTTATTTAATCAATGAAATTTTTAGCATCTAACTAAACGATTACTTTAATTTTTAAATTTTTCTTTATTTAATCAATGAAATAGTTTTCCGCATTTAACTAAAGGATTACTTGATAATGAATCTTTAATTCCTAATGTTTTTCCTTTTTATCTAATCGATGAAACTTCGGATGATTAATCAACAGATTATTTTATTTTAATCAATAGTTTTCAACATTTAACTAAATGATTTCCTTTTAAATAACAAATCTTTAATTAATTTTGGTTCAAAATATCAATAGTTTTAGCTATATCAACGATTTAATTTGTTTTATCCCCGTGTCCTTTCCCTTTAATAAGCCTTAGGCGCCTTTTATGTTCATATTGTATTTACTGAGTGCCCACTGGACTACTCGGTGTGGTGATTTTAAGCCGTGTGTAGTATAAATTTAAGTCGATTTTACAGAATTGAGAAACGAGGAAGCAGCCAGAGACTTCTTCCTTATTTCTCGCTTCAGCTATAAGGGTAAATATTGACGTTACGACCGCTGCGTTACGCACGCTGAGTCTTCACGGGTACATATCATTGGCGATTTTCCACGCACTTACATGCATCTGCACTATGTAGATTTTACTATCTTGCGTTATCTGTTGGCTGTGGGCCGGAAAAATTTCGACATTTTAATTTATAAAAAACAAATATATAAAATAATTTATGTAAATAATATTTATTAATTATAAAACAAAAATAACAGGTTACCATTCCAATTCATAAAATAGCATAAATTCATGTATCATACAATAAAACCAAAAATACCTCTCTCCCCACGCCGACGTCCGAGCAGAGCTCTATAGAGATGCAAAGAGCGTGACGTGGAAAGAGGGTTCCAATATCAATGATCCTCACCTAAAAATTCTGAAAGTAGAGTTCCTGAATAGAATTGAACAATTTCACAATAGATTTAAACTGGTTCTCAAAAATGGTTTTTAATCAGTTTGAAAAATGGTTTTTTGGTTAAGTTAAATGTGAAAATGGATCAGTATATATACCTAATTTTTTGGTGTGTGAAATTTGATGTAGTAAAACAAAATTCGATCTTGTTATTTTCTAGCAAATTCTATTATTTATTTTTTATTATTTTTTGATTTATTTTTATAATTTTTCATTTAGAATTTTTATTGAATTATTGCTAATTCAAATTTTTCAATTTAAATTTCACTTTAATGAACTTTAATTGATTTTTTCAATTTCGTCGAATTTGTTGTGTTTTCTTGTTGTATTTGTGTAGGTATCGTGCGGATCTTGGTGCTTTTTGTTAATATTTTAATTTATTTTTATGTTTATTATTTTATATTTAATTCTCTTATTTCTCAGATTTTATATGGTTTAATTGATGTTTCAGTAGGTTTATTTAAATTGCGTGTTATTTTTGCGTGTGTGTTTCCGATCCATTTAAACATTTTTCAAGGCCGTTTACGTTCTGGCCCAACAGTAGTAATTGGGAAAGGAATTAGAGGCGCATGCCCTTCTATCGACAGTCAAGGATTTCCCAAGTAGTAGTACTGGGAACAGTGCTCACCTGCTTGTGGGATTCTCGGTCGCTATACACAGTTCCAACATGAGCTTGCTCATGGGTGTATGGTGGTATGATTAAAATTTTGGACGTCTGAGCGAACTAGAATAAACCCTAGAGTAAAGGAGCTCCCTATGAGGAAAATAACGCGAGTCATCATAGTGAGAGTCCAACGTAAACAAATTAAGTTTCGATCCAGTGCGCCAACTCTACTTGTTTCCTCTTTTTTATTTTATTAAATTTATTGTAAAAAGTTACATTGTTAACGTCAATTTATTATCCCCCTCCATCTTATAAATATTTGTCAAACTTCTTCAAACCCCCCTTTCCTTATTTTGTCTCCTAAGCAAAAAACGTCAAACGCTATCTTACATTTTAACTATATTGGTAATTTGTAAAATAACTCACATTTGAAAGATGTTTGATACCATTGAAGAATTGAAAACCCGGTTTTATAATAATTTCATAGCCAAATATGAACTATGTCTTATTTTCGATGTAGGTTTTATTTTAGTGAGGAAATCCCAAAGTACAAAACATGTTACTTTATTAAATCTCAAGAATGATGCAATCAAAATTATGTGTTTGCTAAGCAACATTAACAAAACAAAACATTTAAAAAATAGAAACATGAAACATTTATTCTAACACCATCATTTCATCCTCTTCTAGGAGGTCGTCATAATACATCAAACCTCGAACACCAAGAAGTATTTCTTGCAAAGGGATCTTTTGTAGAATACGTAGACCGAATATCTCGTGTTTAGCAATGTAACTTTCTTAGAAAGAACAGTTCTTGTCCAGATATACTGCAAAGTGCATTGACAACACAATTGGCTGTAATTTTATTCCATGAATTATTTCTTGTCCAGAAGTCGTTTCATATCTTTGGTCTGATGATTGCTGACCAAATCCCACACCAACGACCTCTTTGAGAACCCTGAAGAATAGATGACATACTTGAATCAACCCATTGTCTAATAACAGCTTGAGTGCACCATGTTTTTTCGTTTCAAAAACAAATTCGTGAAACCTTTTGTATTTTGTCTCTCTTGCTTTTTGCAAATATAAGTGGTGGAACTTTCGTTCCATCAAGATGAATTGTTAATGTTAGACGAAATTAAATTTAAATCTTCTAACATTTATTATTTAATTACAAAAATATAAATTCAAATTCTTCTATTCAAATCTGAAAATTTAAACAACTGAGGCGTGGTAATTCTTAATATTGATATAGATATCGGTCACAAATATAATTAATTTAAAATACTTTAATATAATATGATATAATTTAACATAAATTTTAATATTCACATTAAACACAAATAGTTGTTTCTACTATATTATTTTTAAATAGGAGTTTTAGAACTCTTTACAGCCAAACTACAGATAACTCTTATTCTTTCGTATCCTGTTGATGAAGCGTAGTTCGACGAGCCACCTCTGTTTTCAACAGTAATTTTTGTTTCTTGGCCCATGAATACCGATTTTTCAGCCATAGCAATTATATAGCAATTGGAGAGATTATATCGAGAAAAGTCGATAGTATCAACAAAGTGCTTGAATGCAAGTATGCGTATAATATCATGTCGACGTCTTCTAATTTGAACAGTGTTGTCTTTTTTTCGCAATGAAAGGTCATATCACTGAAAGAAATTATGCAACCAACCTTGTGATGCTTTGAATATCTCTGGGGATATATCCAAATGTGGTGCTGCTGCAATAGCAAATGCTTGAATACATACCCTACCTACAACTAAATCTTTTGATCTTCTGTTTACTTCCATTAATTTTTCAATTTTTTCTTTACAACCGCCAACGTCACTATGTTACATCAGGCTTTTCATCAACATGCATCATTGTAACTCTTGGATCGATTCTCATGCCTTCTTCAATATCAGTTGGATTAACAGTTTCAGCTAAATCATCAGCATTTATAAATTTTGTACATCTTGCCACTTGTAAAAGATGTTCCATTAATAGACAAACTTTATCAGCGGCTAAATCCAATAAAGCTGGAATATATGGTGTTTTCAATAAGACAATATCTTTTACATCCAAAGATTTAATCTTTTTCTTTCATTTTAAGTTTATCTGTACCAAGATAATCAGACATTGCTTAGTAATATTTATTTAAAATTTTAAATCAATTTTAAGACAATTTTGCACAAAAT
Organism: Schmidtea mediterranea; assembly: GCA_022537955.1. Lineage (NCBI taxonomy): Eukaryota > Metazoa > Platyhelminthes > Tricladida > Dugesiidae > Schmidtea > Schmidtea mediterranea. The sequence goes on from CM039680.1 coordinate 117,790,648, forward strand.
CATATATTTATTCAATAAACAAAATTTCCAAGCTTATTTTAAATTTTTTCCATTTACGTTACAAATTTTAAACACAAAGAAAAATATAAAAAATACAATTAAATTAACTAATTTACAAAATTTAATTCCATAATTTTTACATATAAGAAACTATAAAATTCATACATCCTTTTTATTCCTCAACAGGTGATATATTATAGTTCTGAAAATGACGGTTGCGGACCTGATCCTAACATGCACTTCTTAGCATTTCCCTCCTCGATCTGTTTACTGAGATTATCATAGTGATATCCAATAATTAATATTAAAAACTTTGTAACTATCATATATACATTAATTATAATAATACACATTAATTATAATGATATTAATCAGATATGATATTTATGAGATATTTAACTCCAAGTCTACGGAATTTTGAAATGAAATTTTGAAAATAATTAACCTTAAATAAAATATATATTACAAAGAAACTGTTGATAAACAATAAGTAGTTTAAAAAATTCAAATGATTTAATATTTTAATTACGAATAAAACTTAAACTTATTAGCAAATTCGTTGTTGAAAAAAGAAAATTTAGTCCGTATGGTTGATTGAAGAGCAGTCAATTGAAATAATTCAACGATGATGGTCAAAGAAAATTAGATAAATTTGCAATTGATTAAAATCGACACTTACTAGTTAATTGAATATTCCTCATCGATGTCGAGGAAACTGCTGTCGTATGAATGAGAACAAAAATATATCGACGATACTCCATTTTATTAGATTGGTTTTTCGATATTTAATTTCTCAGCTTTTCTTGGATTTATTTGTCAGTGTGTTCGTTAGAAGTTGGTGAACGTGTAGGAATGAAAATTAGTTTGGAAAAATAAAATTCTATTGTTGGTGGCAATGACAGAATGATTTGTTTATTATGAGTTCGAAGTATTGAAGTCGCGGATCTGGGTGTTAAATCAAATTATCGTGAAGATGCCGACTGTACTTGAGGAGAAGTGTATTTATTGATCATTGGCAGTACTGAGTGATTGAGGAGACCGTGATTTGTCATAGATTAATTCCATTATCGAATGTGTTTTGAAATGGCAATTTAGATCACGGTTGAACGATTACGCTGATAGTTGAACTGGTTTTTGGGTTTTCAATTGAGATAGATGAGAAAATTATTAGTTGATCTATTTTTGAGTTCCTTTAATAATGTTTACAATGCAAATAAAATTCACAGAGACTTATAATATGCCAAATATTTTTAAACTTTCTAAATTTATACAAATTAAATTATTATTAAAATTCATAATTTATTGGTTTTATTATTTACTAATTCATGGCAATGATAATTCATATCAATGACAAAATAATACAAAATTACAAAGTAAATAATAAAATTAATTGATTAAAATACGATGCATTTCTTAAAGTTATCAACACGACAGATCGGTTCTAAATTTTTTATTGAAGGTCGTGGATTGCTAAAGACAAAGGATAACAAGAATGACCTATATTTTATAAGAATACTATTAAGTTATAAGGTTTCAATAGCGACGATAACATTTAATTTGATATGGACCAAAATAAATAACATTCAAATAATATAACTATTTTATGAAAAAAAAGCTGAAAATTAAAATTAATTTTTGACTCTTTCATGAACCATTAATCAATAATCTGTGGATCACCACCAGGAGTATGTGGGTTATAAGACGATCCGGGAAATTTCCCCGGTGTCTGAAAGTACATCTAAGTGATCTACTAACCTATCTTTATAAACATGTACTTACCGAAAATAATCAGCCGCAATGAATTTTTCATTTTCTTAACAAATTTTTGTAGAATTTTTTTACATATTTTTATGTATTTTACACTATTATTTGCCTATATAATTAATTAGCAAAAAATATTTCTTCTTCCGACTGCTCATAAATAACTCTCAAACTTTTATGTTTTGTTTAATTAAGTTTTCTGGTAATTAAGATAAGTCACGCGTCATTCGCTGTGGATTGCTTACTATTCGATTTTATGAAATGAGAGGGACAAATTTAATTTTTTACTGAAAAAGAAAGAAGTACCACCAGCGAATAGAAATATTTAGTTTTCATATGGCTACGGAATGATTCGTTCACAGAAATTTAACGAATAAAACTGTGTAAGAGCAGGTTTAAAGTGCTTTGTGTTTCGCATGTTATTTACCCTGAATATTTGAATCGAAATTAAGATAATTAAAATAAAAAAATTCGTAAAAATAATTTAATAAAAATATGGTATAAGTTTATCCATGATCGCCGTATTATAATAAATTATAGACATATATTTAATAAATTATTAAAAAATTGACAAAGGAAAACTCGAAGGAGGACCTGAGAAGTTACGCGAAAAGAGAAAGAAAGCAATGGAAGCTGAGGTACACAAGTCAAAAACCATTAAATTTATGTTTGAAAAACTAGCCTCTTCTTCTTTTATTTGTAAACCGCAACCATTTCAAGAATTATCGGAAAAATTGTTTCTTTTCCTGAATACGTAAGTTCTCAAGTTGAAACAAGAATACAAAATGAAAGTGAAAACTAAGCATCCACGTCTACTAGTTTAATAACTTCTTGTAATTTCAAAGCATTGCAAAAACCAAAGAAGCAAAATCAAGCTTCCAATCCGCAATTAATATTACTGATCAATGTTCAGTTGTAAACAGGTATGTTTTAGGTTGTGAAATCTATGAAAGACTGGTTTCCGTTGTAAGTTGTAAAGACTCTACTGGGAAAAGTATGTTTAACCTCATTCAAAAAGAATTTTCATCTTTAAATATTCCACTAAAAAAATGCGTCTCTAATGCCACTGATGGTCAGCAAATATGCAAGGAGCTTACAATGGTTTCTCAAAATGAATGTGTGGTGGTTCAACCATATCCTGAATCTGGTGTGTCTGACATCCAGTCAAAATAACAATAAATGCAGCGTCTTTATTTACCTTATTAAATTCCATTGCAATTTTCTTCAAAGAATCATACCAATGAACGAATATTTGGAAAAGCACATCCTTAGAGGTCAAAAGAAAGAAATTACAAGTAATTGGAGAAACTCGTTGGTGGGCAAAAGAAGCATCTTGAAAAAAATATTTTGAAATACAAAAATCACGCCAATGCTCTTTACATTGATGTATTATTAGCATTGCACGATAAAAAATTGTCTGAAAACATGCCACCAGATGTCCACGTGAAGGCATCCACCATGCGTACACAATTTATAGATTATGAAATGTTACTTATGGTTCATATTTTTACAAAATTATTTTCAATTATTGGTCCTGTCTCGAAATATTTGCAAACTAGATGCCACGAAATTATTATGATTTGTACGCCACAAAAAAGCCCGTAAGTCGCGACATGAGTGATATTGAAACATCTACGCAAACGTTCATTGCATGGTCACAAGATGAATTTGACAGCCATGAAGAAACCGACATTGACATCCCAATTTCCTTTCCCGAAAATATGATAAGAAAACGAAAGAAAAAGCCTGGGGAATTGGCGGAAGATTATTGCATAAAAGATAGCCGAAAAACTATGAAGTTGAAACTCATAGCAGAATTTTGCGAGGATATTTAAACATTATTATCAACTGAAAAAAAATTAAGTTTTAAAATGTTTTGGGGTATTACGAAAAAAGTACAGTAAAATCAGTAAACACCAAAATGATAAAAGTGCAGCATTAATTAAAAAGTTTACAAAAATTCGAAAGTAGTTTTGATCGGGGGAAATTGATATGGTTGAACGCCAAATTGAGAGACGAGTCCAGAAATAATAATAAAAATTTAGTGAGGGGTCCCTAGAAAATAATATAAGACAAAAAAAGAAATTAATTAAAAAAATTAATTAATAATGGGAAGCCCGAGTCAATGGGAAGTCCGAGGCAATGGGAAACCCGAGAGATGAGGAAATCCCGGCGTGTAGACGGAATAATATAAAAGAGTAAATTGACCTAAACAATATTAAATGGGCGCCATTGATCTATTGAGAGGTAATTATTTCCTAATTTGTAATTTAGTAATGTAGCAAATGTTGTTGACAAATGTCGCTAAGGTGGTCTGTGGGAAGTAATTAATTTTAATAATTTAATAATTGTCTGAAAACAGTTTGAGCCGGAGTATAAAAGGGAAATGGAAAAACACGAAATGGCCAGTGGTTGAAGCAAACGAGTAGTCTAGTCAGGTCAGTAAAAGAGTCTAAATCCAAGCAAAGTCAAACATTATCTATCAGAAAGGTTACTTCACAAATAATACACCCAGCACCCACAACTAGCACATCACATTTTGCAACATTATCCATTCTACTTCAAAAAATTATTTAAATTAATTATATCCAAAATTTATTTTTCAAATCACTAAATTTACATAACAAACATCATCAAAAGACCTAGTAAAATGAGTTTCTATACAATTTTACCGAGCAATAGTTGCCCACTAATCCATCCGGAAAATCAAGCAAGTAAATTTATGGTTGATCTTCAAAATCCTATTTATTTACATGGAAATTAGGAAGTTTCTTTGCAAGACTTTACATTTGTGTACAATACATTCCCATTTTATAGTCAATGTAAAATCAATTACAAGAAGCGTGTTCCCAAAACATGTAGTGTAATTTTCTCAATCAATAATATTGATCGATATTGTCATATTCCGAATCAGATTTTAGATGAAAATAGTGGCATGTTTATCAGAGATGGATTGAATGTTAGTTGTGATTTTAGTCAATTTACAATAAAATTTGAAAATATTGATGATGCCAAGCAAATGGGTAGTGATAAGCGTAACATTGTTGTTCCTAGTACTGAATACCTATTACGTTTCAAACATTTTATTGATGTCGGCCTGTGAATGTACACATCAAAATATCTGTATCATATATTAATGAAGTGAAAGATACATTTACGTTTACTAATGATTTATATATTGAAACACTTGAAGAGTTACATAAATATATTTCATTCAATTGTTTACATATATTTAAAACTATTGAAATTGTTAAAGATGGATTACGCAAATTCAGTCTGAATAATAACATTTGTGAAGTTAAATTTGATAAAAATTTGGCTATTACATTGGAATTAGATAAGCAAACATATCGGACAAGTGCTTTTGGTGTACGCAAACCAAAAATAATAAACCTTCATAGACAAATGTTCATATATACTAACATCATCGAACCTATAATTGTTGGTGATTCTTTGGTTCCTCTATTGAAATCTGTTTGAGTTGATAAACATGACCAGGATGACGTTGTCAATATAAATATCGATAATCCCATGTACTTACCGGTATCAACATCATGTATAAACAATATAGAAATAAATATTCGTGATGATAGCGGTAAATTTATTGAATTTAGTAAAGATACAAAAACTCATTTGACATTACATTTTCGTAAATTAGATGGCCAATAACAATATTATTAGTATGTATAGTGGTAGCCAAAGTGGTGGTGAATTACAATATTTTATTGGTAAACCATATGGATCAAGATGGTTGAGAACGTTTGGTAGATTTGCACTTCCTATTCTTAAACGCCTTGGTAGGTTTGGTATGAAAACCGCTAAAGATGTGATAATGAATGATCAGAAAAAAATGATTTGGCACTACATTTTGAAAATTCAAAATACATATTTCAAAAATGATTTGCGGTAAATCTGAATTGTGTTTATTTGATAGACCATCTCACCAGGCCGTTATTAAAATGGGTGCCTTTGAAGAAGTATTCCCGATGAATTCTATTATGGATAGTAGAATTGATATTGAATTTTATATTAATGGTTCCCAAACTGAATATATAGATTTTAACAATACCTTATTAACTGTTCAGATCAAAGTTGTAGATAAAGGTAGAAAACCTTTCGGTGAATCTTGAGATGTAATACCAAACAATTTCTTGTTTCATACACTTTTTAAAGATGCGGTTTTAAGGTTTAATAATATCAAGATTGAAGGTGGCAACAGTACATATATTCATAAAGCTCTAATAGAAACTATTATAAGTTACAATAACGACACTAAAATACATGTTTAACTTCTATGGGTTATGGTAGTGATGACGATAGGAAAAAATGGATTAAGGGTTTACAATTATTTACTATGTGCTCATCATTACATCTCAATTTTATGGATCAACCGAAATATTTACTTAGCAAGATATTTGTGTTTGATCCTATGGGTTTCTATTATCCGGCTTTAATGGTTTCAAAACTGCAAACAATGGGTAAACTTATTGTGTATAATAAAAACTGTTGTGTATAATGTTTCAAAAGACATGTGGTCAATACTGTTTAGCAGGGTTATTATCCAAGCTATTTATGTTTAGCTTATAGAAATGTTTACTAAATGTATTAATGTTGTGTTGTGTTTTAATATTTTATTATTTATATCATTATTATTATTTTTATGTGTTGTATTTTTAATTCATATTTTAATATCAACAAAGACAGTGCATGATCAGTGAGTAATTAAAATAGAACACACTCTAGACTGCATGTAATTTACAAAGAACTCTCATACATACTCTAGACTGCATGTGATTTACAAAGAATACATGCCTACAAAGCTGTGACTGCTTGCGTAAAAATCTCTCACATATATGTGTGTATTACTATAATGTAATTGGCTAAATCCTGAAAATGATATTCTCTTTATAAACATTGATAATTTCCAAATTTGTCACAATTATTTCAAAATTTTAGAAGCGCAAAATATGAATCCAAGAAGTATTTTAAGAAATTTGTTAACCTCGGAAACCTGTATGGATTATTAATATTAATTTATTATTATTAATTTATAATTTTAGATTGGTTTTCGATAACCGAGATACAGGATCGGTTAGATGAAGTTAACGAATTTGAAAATGATATTTTTAAATTTTATTTTGTTTTATTACACAATTATTTTAAAACATAAAATCATTGTTATCCAGGATGAATCACGTGAGCTTATCGAGGATGAAGCTTGTGATGTTATCGATGAGGAATGTTGTGAAGTTATTGTTATCGAGGATGATATAGGTAGATTTTAATTTACTTTTTATTATTTTTACACAAACATTTTAGAAAATGAAATCATTATTATTGAGGATTATGAAATTATTTCAAATGAGTTTAATTCTGAAGTTATTGATATCGGTAAATTTTAAATTTTATATTTTCAATATAATAAAAAACCTTTTAGATAATACGGTAGATTTGGATAATGCTTCCATTTCGATTAATGGCCAAATTATTATGGATGGCCACATTTCGGTGGATGATATGGATACCCTCTCTTCTATTGAGGATGATGATGATGATTCTTCAGATTCGGGGGATAAATGTTAGTACGTTATATTTTATTTTTTTATAATAAATTAAGTTTTTTTTAATAAATTTTTTATAATAAATATAAAGTATTATTATAATAATACATTAAATATCATTAATTTATAATAAGTTTTATATTTATGATAAATATATTTTATAATAAGTTTTATGATAATATAAGTTAATGAAATGTAAAGTATTATTATAATAATAAATTAAATATCATTAATTTATAATAAGTTAAAATTATTATGATAAATACTGTAATAAGTTTTATAACAAATTTACTATTGACATTTTTTGACATTATATGTTTAATATTAAGAATTGTATTACCATTAACTAGGATGAGTTCGGTATCCATGGGTGAGTTCGTTTTTTATAAAAAAAGTTTTTGATAGTTTTAATCTTCTAAACGCTTTAACTTCTACTGATGTGATTGTTTCACTTAATATCCGTGTTTATTTCCTACACCAAAGTATTTAAACCAGCCATTAAATTTCAAAGTAAGGTGCTAAACTGATTGTTAAAATACACCATTTACATTTTTACAATTAAATAATACTCTTTTTTTGTATTTCAACTAGTTCAGCTTGTTGCTTTGTAGGTATTATTTTATAATTTCTAGTGCAAATTATGATCATTATTTTAAAACAGAGAATGAATAATGGAGTTTGACAGTTTAATGAAAATTTAGCATTTCCTTTATGGGGGTGAGTTCGGTAGACTTTTGGGTTGAGTTCGGTAATGCAAAATTTACATGATTCTTACACGATGTTATTGATATTTATTGACACCTTTGTGTTAATCGCAAAAATAAAACTTTGTTATTGTCTTAGTTGAAAAATTTTGATTATGTTATTTTATTATTTTTTAGATGGATTAATTTATATTATATAACGTTTGTATATATTGAGTTATTTAGTTGAATTAATTTTTTATTAGGTTTATAAAATATTAATAATAATAACTAGTAAAAATAATAAGAAAAACTTGTAATAAAACCTTGTAATAATAATAATAATAATAATAATAATACAACTAATAATAATAATAATAATAATAATAATAACAATAATAATAATAATAATAATAATAATAATAATAATAATAATAAAAATAATAATAATAGTAATATTAATAATAATAAAAAATAATTAATATAACACTACTTATAACATAAAGTAATAAATTATATTTTAAAATTTTGAATGATCTTGAGAAATTATGATGACTCATCCAATGACCTTGAACGAGTCATGGTCTTTGTTTAAATGACCTTGAATGAATCATTGTCTTTGTTTAAAATTTTACCTTGTACTTTTAGACTTAGATAAAAAATTTACCCCCGGTGGAGGGTGTGCTGGCGGTGACACATCACACTAATCCCCCCTAGACTCCACATTTTGAAATTTTCAAAATTTTTCGAAGTCCGTTTAACAAAGAACTTTATGATTTCCTCAAAATCAAAGTTTTCCTAACAATTCTTTGTGTGTGCTCTACCTTTTGGTGATACTTAGACCTTTGAGGGTTAACTATGGTGTGCCTCAACCTTTACAAGGGTCTACAATACTTTGAAATTCCTAAAAATCAAAAGGTTTTTACCTCTATGGTCACAATTCTTGGTGGGTTTATAGAGTAGTATGAACTGTATGATGTTTTTTTTTTCAAGATAAACTTCGTAGTGTCTTTCCAAACCTGGATATTGCACTTCACATTTTCGTTACCTTCGTGCTAACAAATGTTTCTGCTGAGCGATCATTTTCATTGGTAAAGAGATTCAAAAATCCATGTAGAACAACAATGAGGCATGAGAGATTGGATTTTCTGTCTCTACTCTGCATCGAGGCAGATATCCTTACTTCAGTTGACTTTGACGATGTAATCAATGATTTTGCTCTTTCAAAGTCTAGGAAACGAAATGTCTGATTTATTAAAATTATAACAGTTACTAGTAGTTTCGTACCTGTTTACATCATACTCATACATCATCATAGTTACATGATGTTTGATGTATAGATTATATCATGTGTATATAATGTTGGGCTCAGAGCCAAAATTAAAACAAAATTACAAAACCACTTTAAACAAAAAGGTGTAAATTGTATAAGTTAAAACAAAGTAATTAATGTCGTTTGGAAATTGTCAATATGGCTGCTGTAACATAAGCACGCACCGCAGGAAGAGACCAAAAATAAAATAAAACATATTAATTAAAACAAATTAAAAATATAACAAAAATTAAATAAAACAAATAATTAATTAAAATCCGGAAAAAACCTACAGATGCAAAAAGAAACATACGAAAAATAAAATAAACTGCCAAAACCTTGCAAAATAAGGTTTAGAAAAAACACAGGCAGAAGAAGCGACCAGAAAACAAAATATTGGGGTTAAAAAAATAATATTGTAAGAAAATAATAATAAAAATAAAATCCAACAATAAAATATTAATATATCAAAAAATAAAGAAAAATATATAAAAAATTACAAAAATATTTCGAAATAAATAAAATAATTAAAAAGCCCTAAAAATGGCGAAAAATCGCCCATTGGTTGCACACAGGCACAAAAACACTATATATACGGCAGTCATTTTCATAATTTTCAGACATTTTTTCAGTTAGGTGACTACTAGAAAATTTTTTAGACTTTCTTAGACGAACCGTGAGTCATATTTAGACAAAGTGTTTATGCCAATTTATGACAATTTTTCCAATTTGGTTGCATGACTGTGGATTGTAAGTATTGTTTTCTTGTATAAATATATATTTCGAAGTCTTGTTACTTTGATTTTATTCTGAATGGTCGTGGAATCTTTTGGTGCCACTGACAAATCCCCCTAAAATCTTATTTATAATACGTATTTCAATAGCCATCAATGGGACAGATCTAGGGCCGGCTAGTGGATTAAGTTCCCTAGTTGTGCTCGTGGGTCATGCCTCATTGAAACCTCGGTAGTACGCAATAGGGTCTGGCAATTGAACAGGACCTCCACGCAGTACATCGTTGAACGCCTCGTAGCGGCTACTGAAAAGTGGCCGGAACGAGCAGAAATTAAAATCATGGGAAGTGCGACTTTAGTTAAGGGGAATAAGATTTTGTAGGGAAAATTAAAACTTTGCCAGAAAATAAATCAGAAAATCGAGTAATCTGACAGAAGAGAGAAATGTTTATTTAAGTGATCGCAGAGGGTTGTAACTATTTAAAATCATGGGAAATGTACCGGGAGTTAAGGAATTGTTAATCAAATTTTTAATATAGGGAAAGATAAAGGTAAACTAGGACAAATGTAGTCGATACCGTGATGAAATAAATGAAACAGGAAATTTACCAAAAAATAAGGGAGGAACGCTGCCCAAATATTTGAAGGATACATTTATAAATAATGGGTAAAGTTGATAAATAAGAATGGAAATTGTATGAATAAGCGCGTAAGGACCAGGATATAGAAAAAGAAAGACGTAAGACCTTCCATCGGCAGTCCAGAACCCGAAAGTGAAAATATCATGAGGAGTAGTTCTAGAAATGGAGCTCACCTGCTCATGAATTTTCAACCTCTATGTACAGTACCAACATGGAAATCACCATGGGTACATAGGAGGGATAGAATAATAATCTTGCTGGCGTTTAGGGGGTAGTCACATAAAAACCCTAGAAAAAATAAATAAAAACCAACTCTATTCGCCAAAAATAATATTGTACTAAATATTAATTTTGCACAACTTGCACTTACTTGGATTTGGTTGGCTGTTCGGTCAACATACTTTGTAAGCGCTTAGGGCCCTGAATAGGTTAATCCGGCCCTGCCAACATGAATAACAATTGCTTTCCTGCCATATTAATTTCAACTTTAAATATTCACTTTTTTGAAACACTATATCACGTTGATATCAACTGAGTATTCTGCAAAACAACAAAACTAGTCACTTAATCAAATGGGAATATTCATTTGTATCCAGTTGTATTCATTGTTTTGACTGATTCTGCTAAATAATAATCTGCTCCTTTAATCATTGTTTTGTTTCCGTTCCTAAAATAATACGTGAGTACAACTTTCAATTTGATTTTTTCTAACCTGGCCAGAAAGTTATTAACACAATCTTTACCAAAAAAAAATTCATGGCTTCAAAAATATATTTTCATGGAACCATTATTTTATGACTGAATGACTCACTCTCACTACTTAGCTATATTATAAATTTATTGATTTTCTATAATTAAAAAAATCAATAAATTTTATAAAACATGTGTGAAGTTTAGCGAATGTACACGCACGGCGGTTGAAGGAGTAATAAAGAGCTCGTGAAATAACCACACATGATAAAAACACAGTATGATTGTATCCACATCCTAAAAATGGCATTTACAAAAATAATTTCCTAGATACGTAATTGGTAATTGTTTTTCGACAACCTTTTGTTATAAATAAAATTTGTGACTGAATAAAAATAAATACCGAATATTATTTTCAATTGTTTCAATTAAGATTAAATCTTTGTTTGATTATTATTAAGTCTCTAAGAAATTGTTTTTTTTTATTAGCAGCAGGAAATCAGTCACAATCAATAATTTCTAAAATTTTGATTTCATATTGACTTAAAAAAATAATTCGAATAACTTTCTGTTACAACTGGAGGCAATTTGAGAATGTCTGTCAAACAGACTCAATAACTGTATCTGATAGATGGTGACACCTTCGCCCTTGGCTCGACCTTCAATCTTAGTCAGAAAATAACATTCAATGTTAGTAAATTTTTTGACAAACTAATTAAATGTTTCTCATACAAAAAGTTACTCAATGTCAGAGATTTTTAAATATTTAATAATAAATATCTGATATTTTCACATTTCTTTTACAAATAATTCACATTTTTAGTTTATAATTCAAATGAACGATAATTTAAAATAGTGTATGAGGTAACAATATTTTAATGATTTTTTAGAATTATTTTCACTTTAATTAAATTCAGGATAAGGGGTTCTCCACTAATGTCACAAAAATTTTATTCAAATTATATTGAATATTTAAATTATTCATATTTACCCTTTGTTTTGATATTAAAGTAAATTTTTATTTCATAAAAAATTAGGATTATTATCAGTATAATTATTATATTAAAATATTCTCATATGATCGCTTTTTCCTGAATTTTCTCCTCTACTTGGAAAAGGTATTTAATCATTTAAACAAATTAAATGAAATTGCAAAAGAAGCCAAACATAATGAATTCACTTAAACATCTCACCAGAAAAATACACAATCATACGATTGTGCAGTATGTAAATGAGTGTTGTAGATAGTTTTATTATGGAGAATTAATCGTAGCATAAATTATAGGAAATAAATTCTTGAATCTAAAATGTATCGGGACCATTTTGATTGTTGTATATTTTATAATTTTTTAATGCATTTTCTATACTTTTAAATATTAAAATGATATAATTATAGTATAAGGTTGGCTTAGCTAAAATGAATGCAGCTTCGCTATTATTGAAAAAAAATTATTTAGGTCTTCGTTTTGTAATGAAAAAAATTGATTATTTGAATAATATATTTTATTGTAACAATTATAAATTCGAATGCTCGTAAACTAGACCGAAAATTTACAAATAATGACGGTGATCATCAAAAATATTTTTAATGCTCTTTTTTCTTTCTAGTTTTCATTTTAGTAAAAAGAAGTAAGCTTGTGTTGGTCTTCCATATGTTGCTATGACTTCAGTGGTCAATTACCAAAAATTACCAAATGGTTTTAATTTGACCAGTGCTAATTTAACCCTGACTACTAGTCAGTACCAATATCATGGAATTGTATAACGTGGTTGAAAACTAATATGCAGGTAAGCTATTTATCAAAATTATTCCTCCATAATTCTTATTTTGCAATCCTTGACTACCAATAGAAGATTTACGTATTTATCTTTAAGGTCCTTTACTTTCGATGGTTAAATAATCACATACAAATGCGTTTTGCTTTTATTTAGATTCTCCTGATATTATGCATTACAAGAGCGGTTTTTTAACATTTAAATCTGAAGTAGTGATATTTTGGCGATGAACTTTGATCTTACCATAAACAAAACACATGCCTGAATACATGAAAGAACAATCCAATGTGACGATCGTTCACATCGTTACTGATAAAGAGAGCGGTGCTTTTTATAATTTTTTTGGATAAAATATACTAAAATTCTTGCTCGCTTATGTTTTTGAAACCTTCTCATTATTGTCATTTTATCTTTTTCCATCAAGAATTTTTAAATTTGTATTTCCATAAGAAAAATTAATTCTATTGAGAAGCGATTCTGAATCCGTGGTACCAATGGTGGTTCTACTATATAGGCGAACTAGGTAACCGTATAGGGCGCGAAGATTTTTGGGCGCCAAAATCCATTTACAATTTTTTATACCGAAAAAAATAAAAGGAAAATTTTTTTAAAATCCACAATATATTTATGGGGTATTAGAAAATAGTCAATAGTCGGCATTACACGATATTTATAGTTTTCAGCCCTCTACTCGTCCAAAAATATGAAATTTTTAGGACGCGTCTGTTTGTTTGGTGTATGTAATTTTTTTTGTTCATGGTTTCTCGATAATTGCTGATCGGAACATTACGATATTTATACTGAACTTTAATCTCATTTGGGACCTGGTCTGAAAATAGTATGATTTTGATGACAAGCTTGTTTTAAATTTTGTAATGCATTTGTGGAGAACTGTTTAACGACCTTACTGAAATCTTTATATTTAAAGAGACTATTTGGAAAACTGCGATCTTCATTATCCCCTTATACAATTTCTGCATCACTCAAGGCGATCGTTCACCGCCAAATCAATAACAGCAGTTTCAACTAACTAATCAGCAACGCATTGCCACTCCGTCAACTATGTCTTTTTCTAGTCAACATCTTTCAAATTTACAAGAACTTCAAATATAGAACTTGATTAATGTTACACTATCTACAATGCCTGGATCAATTTTACCTTGACACTCTACTTCAATGCAGAACTCCATTCTAACTACTTCTGAACCACATTTTGTTCTAGTTTCTCATCCAACTGAATTCATATGCCTCAAAGATCAAAATGAATCAAACTAGTTCAAGTCAATCACAACCACAACAAAGTTGGTTGAACCAACACATACTTTTTTATCCAAATTTAGAATCTAATAGTAAATTAAAAACTGAACCAACTATTGGTCGATTTGTGATCAGATCTGTGACGGAAAATACATATAAAAACATAATTCGTTTGATTTTCAACTTCAATGTTATCAATTAAATTTATCCGATTTCTAATTGTGTAATTAAATAGATTAATTGAAAAGAAGCTTGATATTAAGAGATTACGTTTTTTTGTAAAATTTTATGTTCTCTGAAAGTTTTACTTGCATGTTGGTTGTTTAAATATTGTATGTAAAATTCTTACTTATAAAATATAACTTTTCAAATTTAAAAATATTTGATTATGATGTCTGTAAAATTAATATTAAAGCAACGGCAAGAAAGCCGGATGATAGAATTTCTACTAAATTACGAATTATCTGTTCCACATTCAGTTACGTCAGAATTCCTCATTGATTCTTTGTTTTGTACATATTATGAATGTGGATTACCTTTACATGAAGATTAAGAAAATGTCGCAGAATTTATAAAATCAAATAAAGGAACTGTCGATAAAATAGAGTCTCTTCTAATCAGAAGAAGTGATTTTCATACAATTCGTGTTATCGGCCGAGGTGCATTTGGGAAAGTTTCCGTAGTAAGATTTAAAGAAAAAGGCGAATTTATGCCATTAAATTTCTGTATAAATATGATATATTAAAGACAATTGATGCAGCATGTTTTCAAGAAGAAAGATTTGTGTTATTTCAAGTAACGAAAATCAGGCCACCTTGGATTACTCGATTACATTATGGTTTTCGGGATGAACTCTATTTATATTTCGTCATGGATGTCTATAATGTAGGTGACATGCTGACGTTGTTGTGGAAATTCAATGATCTTTTGCGAGAAGAAATAACCAAATTCTATATAGCAGAAGTCGCCATGTCTTTTGACGTGGTGCACAAATTGGGATATTTACACAGAGAAATTAAGCCCGACAATTTGCTATTAGACAAAATTAATAAAAGAAATTCCCACGACCACCAAAGCAATAGTTTGTGTTATTTGAATGTCACTTGATTTTATTCAGTAATTTAAATAACATCAGTTTACGAAAAAAATCACAAAAATTTTGAAAAAAATAAAATATCGAAGTAGGTGTTTTGAAACGATTTTGTTTTTTGTCATGGAAACTTTAAAATAGTTATTGAGTAAGAAATTGAGTAAGTTTTCATTGGCCGTTAAAGTTTATATTTTTTATAAATATTGTTAGTGAAAATATCTGCATTACAGAGAATCGGGAATTTTCTATGAATGCTGAAGCCCCTTTAAATTAAAATAATAAGGAATGTGAAAACAACTTAACATTAGAATACGAGCTTGATAAGAACAATGACTTTCCAACGGAATTTGAGCAAGAACCAGCTCGCATTCGGTTAAAAAGAGACAATTTTCATATGAAACGCAAGATATAGCTATCCGAGACCATCCGGAAAATTTTAAAGTTGATTTTTATTTTGTAGTCCTTGATGCAGTAATTAACTCTGTTAACGATCGATTTGAACCGATGCAAAATCTTGTTTTTGGATATATTTTTGACATTCACAGCTTATAAAAAGCAACAACACAGGAATTGTATGCGTCGTGTACTAAGCTTGAGTCAAAATTATGCCACAATGGCTCCAAGGACATTGAAGCAGTGGCTTTATGTAACGAGCTACAATCTATTTCAAAATGCTTTGAACAAAATTCGTCATCAAAAGATGTCCTACATTTAATTTGTGAAAAAATGGTCCGATATTTATCCAAATGTTTTTATTAGTTTAAGAATACTTTTAACGCTACCTGTTACATTAGCAAGTTGCAAAGAAGTTTTTCAAAACTTAAGTTAATAAAACCTTAATATTCGTTCAACAAAGACTTAAGAACGGCTTGTAGGCTTGGCGACACTGTCAATTGAAGATTGCGTTGCTAACTTTGCTAAACGAAAGGCTATAAATATAAAAATGTAAGTAAAAGAAAAAAAAGTTATAAAAAAATTAATTATTGTATTTTACATAATGCAGGTAAAAACAACAATCTAAATATAAAACAGAATCACACAAAATTGGGAATTAACTAAATTAAAGAATAAAAACACCAATCCAAAATATATATTCAGCTATATTATATTTCGTCAGGTAGTCTTGAACTTTAAACTATTTAAAGTAAATTATTGTTATTTAAACAAATTTCTGCTTTTAAATTCTCAAAAGCATTTTATCAAAAATTAAAAATTTTGCTCTTTTTAAAATCACAAATTCTACAAAATGTTAAAAAAATTAATTTTTTTAAAACTCTACAAAACCGAGACTTTAACAAAATTTAAATAAAATTTTCAACAAAAGTATTTAAAAATTGTACCAAAACTATTCTACACTTACTTTCATCCTGCATCGAAAAATTTCGCTTACTAATATCAATCAATTCCATCAGTCATCTGTGATTGAAACCTTGAGAGTGGAAATGAAGGGCAGTCATACCAATGTATGTAGCATTACACCCATGACATATAAATTGAAAGCCAAGATCCGAAACAAAATCTAACGCCACGTAGGTGTAATACCACATAGACTGGAATGATTGCCCGTCATCTCCGTTCTTAAGTTCTTGATAACTGTCGACTGAAAGAATTGATTGGTACCAGTGAATACAATTGTTGTCTGAACTTTGTGTTTATAAGTGGATTTTAATTCAGTAATTCTTAAAATTTAATTAATATAATGTATGTTTAATATAAAAACAATTTTTTAATGTAAGATTTGTGTTTTTGATACACGATAAAAGTAGAGTGGGACATAAATTATCTGCCTAGGGTGCGATGGCTAAAAAAACTTGAACCACCACTGAGTTGTACACGTACATCTAGGGTTACAATAAAAAAATAGTAATCGCGAATGAACCCAATGTGATTTCAAAAAATTATCTGCCTCAGAACAAGCTCTAGGATCTCATTGAATATAATAAGTTAATCTAAAATTAATTTAAAATTACGAATATTTAATTTTATGTGTATAATAGTTTCTATTTATTATTCTGTTTTTTATTAAAAAATTATGTATATATAAAAAATCTTTTTTATTTTTAATTAATAAACATTCTGGGCATACTTATTGACTCATTATTGCTATTTATTTAATGTTAGAACAAGTTTAAAATAATAACAACTGCTAGTATTTAAATTATAATCATTTTTCTAATGTAAAGAGTACAATATAATGAACCGCCAAAAAGTAATGAACTGCCAAAGAGTATGCAAGTCAAAAAATGTTGAGAATAGCTGCTATAGAGAACTGTTATACTAAGTCTTTTAACTGAAAAATAATTTGTATTTGATTTTTTTCCAGTTGCCTCTTTTTTGCTCATTTTTTGGTTATATCATTACTTATTTATTATTTTAATGACAATGGACTATTTTGAGATTTTTATGGCAACTTCTTTATGAGTTTTTTTACAACAAATTTAGTAAGAGTTTAATTCTTGTCTCGTTTACGATTTTCTCATGAGAGTTATCACTTTTATTAAAATCATATTTTTGTTTTTCCTAATTTTTTTACTCTCATTTAGTACGAATTTATTTATAAGCATTAATACCAACACTAAATTTATTAATTTTTTTATTCAGAATATTTTTTAAGCTCCTTTAAATGAATGAATATTATTTCAGGTTTTTTAGGTTTTTGATTTTTAAGTCATTAAAAAACTTTTTAAAAAAGTGTTTTCCCTCTTTGCAACATTTTTTACATTTCAAATTGTTACAAGTAGTAATTTTGTATAAATGTTCTTAAACTAAAGCCAAAATTTTCATAGATGCTTTTGGTGGATACGTTTATGATGGGATGTAATGAATATATAGAATTCATATACAGGTAAAATCGCAATATAACGAAACTCCTGGGACCGATCAAAATATTTTGTTATAATTATAGTATGCCTCATGATTTTGAAAGTTCTTTATACCGAATTCAGATAATTATGACACCAAACCATACACAAGTGTACTCCTGAGTCAAAGTAATGGTAACAGGATGTCCAATATTTCAGCTACCTATTGCAAGACAAAAAACAAATGACACTGCGATCTTCAAACATATATTTATTTTAAAAATTTATTTATTGCATACTTAGCATGATTAAAATGATTTAAAATAAAAAATATATAAAAATATAAAAAAGTGAACAAAATAACAGGAAGATTTTTATTTTTTGACAAAAAATAAGAAATTTTAGTTTGTTTTGAATTTTCTGAAGCGGCTTTAAAAACGTATACCTCCAAATTTGAAATATTTTTAAAAGTATCTTCAGAAACATTTTTGGAGCTGCAATGATTTTCGCGAATATTCTTCGATCTACTTAGAGCATCTGATAAAGAATTCTTCGCTTCTGTTGGCATAATTTCAACACCATATGCATCCTCATCCACATCTTCATTCGCGACGATTCAATTTTGGCACTCTGCTGCATATTTCAGACGATTTGCTCATTTTTTATCTCGGCTACAACCATGGCATTTTGGTCTGCTACAACATAGTTCACGTAGGAAATTCCATCAGTGACAGAAACAATCGATCTCTACATATCCCTTCCTTCAACTTCTGAGTCTTCTACGCATTATGTACATCGATGCAGGGAGATATTACCAACTATTTTCCCCAGCATTTAAAAATGGTGAACTCCTTCACGGACCACCATACATCACAAATCATATCCCACGCTTCTTTAACATCAATTTTTTTCACATCACCAAGGATCAAATTCTTTAATATTTTTTAGTAGCCGTCCTCTGTAATGTACCTTTACAGCACAAATTACCCCGAGGTCCAATGTCTGCAGCAACGCTGTACAGCTTGAGAGAAAGAATTCTACGCTGATGTCCTTCAGCTGACACGACAAGGTACGCCGAGCAATTGTTAACCAGCAGAAGAATTTTTTCTCTTTTCATTTTTCTGTCGAGGTTCATCAGAAGCAGTTGATAAAAAAACTCCATTCTACAACGCGTTCCTATGGCATACAGTTTCCTTCCCGCAAATTTCCCTGCAATTCAGTAGCTCTGACAGAACCTATTGAGCCATCCTACGCTATCTTGGAATGTTTCAACATTGAGTATCTTTGGAAACTGCAGAGCCTTTTCGCCAATCATAGCGTCACTTACAGGATGATTTCGCTACCGAACATCCTGAAGCCACGAGAATGTAACTTTATCTACATTATCGTTAAATGCTTTTCGCATCTTGCACATTTTCTTATTTGCTGTTCGATTATCTTTCTATCTTTAATAAATGTAGACATAGTTGAGCGAGCGATGCCATATTTTTTGGCAACCTCACTCTTATTTTTTCCAGCATCTATCTCCTCCCAAATGCTTACTTTCTCCTTCAGAGTGAATTGTCTTCGTTTTTGCTTCATTTTAATAAACACAATAAAACACACAAAAATAATGTAACATAAAAAGTTTTAGAAAGTTTAATATCACCGAAATGTGATGCAATCACTTACAAACAGGTGTTATGTCACCAAAAGTGAAGTAAAAACTGATTTCACAAAGTTTTTGAGTTAAGTTAAAAGTAAATTTTAAAGAACTAAGACAAAAACTTCGTTAAACTGAGATAGGCCTTCGTTATAATGAATTTTGGTTCAGTTCATTTTGCATGGAAGTTTTTCGTGGACAAATTATAGATTTGTTATACTGCAAATTTCGGTATTCGTTATACCGAGATTTGACCTGTATTCAAATTTAATTGCTATTTCATTGCAAATTACTATAATCAATTTTAAATTACAGCAACTAATCTTCTATCCATCAAAAACAGGATGGTGAAAAAAGGTGGCGGTTTCTAGAAAAAGGAGGCTTTTAGAGAAAAAAATAATAAAATTTATTAAGAAATCCAATAAATTTATTTATGGCGGTTATTAGAGTTTGGCGGATAATATTTACTGTATTATTTTCTTTTTATAGTTAACACAATATTATAATAAATTAATACAAAATCTGAAATATAGATGAAATTTTTTTAATATGTGTGTTTTTAAGCATTTTCAGCTCATAGACCCACCCGAGAAATCTTTAAAAACCGAAAAATTTGAAAATTTTCAAAACTTACCAATTTCTTTTCAGAATATTGGTAATTTGTAAAAATGCAAAACTAACAAACTACCTAATTCTCTCAATAAGGGATATTCACTGAAAATGTTTAAAAACACACAACTTAGCATGGAATGATAAAAATAAATTTCTTAAATGTTATAATTTTCATAATTTTATAATTTTTTAATTTCTAATTTTTAAAATTTTAAAAATATGGTAATTCGAGAAAAATATTTTTGTAATTCTTGTAATAAATATCTTTCAAAAACTCACAAAGCTAAACATTAAAAAACTAAAATTAACCAAAAATGTCTCATACTTCACACTTCACACCTTCACACTTCTGGAGCGCAAGCGACTGCCTTCGGGGGAGATTTACAAACTGTAAGTTCTAAATTACCAGATTTTCCAGGAGCAAAATATCCATGAGAACATCATCTTCCAAAATATAATTATTTGGGTTGACGGGGGCTCAAGTGTGTATTCAAAATGAACATGTTAGTGTTTGCTAAATTCATTATAAAATAATTAAAATAAAAATGGATTTAAAAATTTGTAATAAATGTAATATTGAAAAATTATTAAAATTTATAAAAATTATTAAGAGAAAAGGAAAATTCTATTTTCTTGGTATGTGTAAAGAATGCGAAAGCATAGAAAATAAGATAAGAGAACAAAAATATAAAGAGAAACGTTTATTAGGAATAAGAAATTTGAAAACTACTTTAACAATAAAAGTATGTACAAAATGTAATATTGAAAAACCTATAAGTGAATTTAGAAATAGATTAAAAAGAGATTATTAAGTTTATAATTCAGAGTGTAAAGAGTGTGAACAAAAATATACGCAAAATAATTAGGAAAAAATTAATGGACAGCATAAAAAACGATATAATGAAAATCCTAAACATAAATTAACTAAACATCTACGTGAGGGTATTAAAAGAGCATTAAAAAAACTCAAAGAAAGTCAAAGATTATTGAAATATTTAGGATGTTCAATAAATGATTTTTATCAATGGATAGAATTTCAATTTTATGATGGAATGACTTGGGAAAATCAAGGTTCTTATTGGCATATAGATCACACATTACCAGTTTCTAGTTTTAATTTTGAAGATGAAGAACAAATAAAAAGATATTTTAATTGGATAAATTTAAGACCTTTTAAAGCAAAGAAGAATTTATCAAATCGAATAAAATAATTTTAAAAGAATATTTATTACAAGAAATTAAATCTCATTATTTTATGAATTTAGTAAATGCAACACCTTCAAATTGCGTGAAACTTCTAAAGCCTTTTTCTACCACTTTATTAGAGAAATTTAATGAAGGAACTCGGGTAATGACCGATCCCCAATGGTAAAAACTAAAAAGAATAAAACAATGGACAATCCGCAGCACGTCTCCTAAGTTCGTTATGATTAGAATATGGAGATTGTTCAGAGACTAAACGTTGGTGGGGATGAAAATCTAATCAGCTTTGATGATTCCTTAAGATATAGTCCGGCTCTCTTTGAAACACGAGAGATGTTCCGCCAGGAACTCGTTTAGATATAAGACTTGATGAAAATGATAATCCTAAACCTGGAGAAGAACCAATAAATAGAGTTGATACAGTTGCTTTTAGCCGTTACATAGCGTATCGTCAAGAAGTATTCGTTCTCGTCAAAAACCAGATATTGATTTGATTCAAGATTTAAATGATATTCAAAATCCAACATTTTCTGAAAGATTTTCAAGAGCAATAGGAAAAATAGCGATGAAAACAGAAATAATGCTAGGTCGGGAAATACCAACAAACTAAGCGAATGAGTTACATTAAATATGAGCTCTGGAAACATTGACGGCTCTTTTAAAATCTCTTTCATTTGAGGATAATAAAAAATAATTCTGGTAATTAACATTGCTTCATATTCATCTAAATTTAATATAAAAAATGAAATAAATAAAGAAAAATTTACCATAATTTGAAATACTAGTCATCGGCTTAGCATACATATTTTACATTTTAAAAATGAAATAAAATGACTAAGCAAGTTGTTTTAATCAGTCATTAGCCAATCAGATGTCGATTAATACCATGATTTCATTGTGTATGTCTGTAACAATATTTTTGTACTCTAGATTTCGCAACCCTAATAAGACTATTTTCTAACTGGCAAACACGTTAACACACATAGGGTTGTATTTTAAAAGCCTCAGTGCAGGAAATAATTCTGGCTCTAACATACAAAGACATTTTGTTGATATGTTGTATAGATTGATACAAAGTCCCATACCCATGGTAACTGTAATTGACTGGATTTTAATATCCTTTATTCTATATTGTAATTTATTGACACTTAAAGGTTTCTTACATCCCATGATTCTGTATTTGCCGGATTTGAAAAATATTATAGAATTATTTCCACTTTTATCAACAATTAGCTGGGGTTTACGATTCGGAAACGCCATTTTTGACACGTCAAAAGTTCCTTTATAATTTATATTTGATAACATAATTAAACAATAATGAAATATTAATCTATATATATAATTTTTAGAAAGAGTTCATTAAATTGTGTAATATAAACAAAAACTTATAATTATACAAATAATAATGGAATTAAGAAATGATGCGGCATATCAAATGGTCGGCCCAAGTGGTAGTGGTAAAACTATGTTTGTGTGTAAATTACTAAAATCTAATTTATCCCAAACAAAATTCAACAAGATTTATTGGCATAGGGATGCAGATGAAGAACATGGATTAACTCAAGAAAATTTCTATAAATTGAAAAACATGAAAATAGTAAAGAGTTTCGATAAAAATTGGCCAAGTCTATTAAGGAAAGGCGATGTCATCATTATCGATGATTTGTATTAGGAAGCTAATAAAGAAAAGGATTTTAATAATTTATTCACAAAAATCAGTCGACATGTTGGGTTTACTGTGATCTTTATTACTCAAAATATATTTCAAAATATATTTATTACTCAAAAAATCTATTTGCACATCGAACACAGAATTTAAATGTTCAATATTTAGTTATTTTAAAGAATCCTAGAGATGCAACAGTTATTGATTTTCTTTCTCGGCAACCATACCCTATTAATCGCAATTTTCTTATCAGTGCATTTCAAGATGCTACAAAATCACCACATGAATATATATTTCTTGATTTCACACAAAAATGCAATGATGACTTACGGATAAAAACCGATATTTTCAATAAAGAAGGTGCCATGGTTTATAAACAAAGTTAAAAACATTAATATGTAAAAATGTTTATGAAATCCAGGTGTTTGATCGGGAAGTAGTTTGGTAATCGTCCATTATGAAAAGTATTTAATAATATTTTCATGACTTAGACGTGAAAGCATCATGATTTCATTTTGCAGAAGTCTACTTGATTTGCTTAGGGTTTGTATATCATCATTATTATACGAGCTGATCTTAATGCAATACCAACGGGAATTAAATCTGTGCTTAGCACGAAAATATTTGCCATCAACAAGGTTGTGTAATTTCACCATGTCACAAAATGTTGGAGAAACATGGAAAGAATTATAAGCCCAAATATAGCGATCATTTAAATCTCCTTCCAAATCCGGCTTCCTATACTCATGCTTATCCATGAATCTCAAAATTATGCTTCTTTCATTTAATTAAAAGAAATGCAGAAACATCAGTTTCATTTGTAATTTACTGTAGACATTTTTACATTGTTCATTTTCATAGCTTTTTACCTGACTGTATTTAATATATTTCAACAAGTTGCCTTTTCGAATTTCTAACACTGATTTTTTACTATCAATGGCATTAGAATCATTGCTTCCAGAACAATCTTGAATATCATCCAAGAGGATTTTTGAGCCGAAAAAGTGTTAGTTCGAGAATTATAGGACGGCTTGCAAAGAGGAGAATTTTGGAAAATGTCTATAAAAGATGTCCGCTCAACATTCAATTTGAGCCAGTACTTGCTGTTGCATATCGGTGAATTGAATTGAAGCTTTTCTTCAATCAATGAAGATGAAACTTTATTAAAAATTATTTTATTGTCCAGAGAGAATAAAGTATTGAAATCTTTAATAAACAAACTTTCAATTTTATTGGATGTATTCAAATTGCTTTCACAATTGTTTACTTTCATTTTAGGAAAACTCGGACGAGGAATGAGAATTTGTTCATAAGAATCATCTTTATCTAATTTCTTAATAAAGTGGAATTTGTTTGCATTAGAAAACTCATCATTTTCCCATAAACTATTATTTGAATCATTATCGCAAAATAGTTCATAATCAGATCCAATATCGCTATTCATATTTCAGTATCTGGTTATTAAATAACTTTTATTAAGGTTTTAATGAAATCCAAAGGCGCTTGAACGAAATTTTAAATTTAACAATAATCAAAAATCCAACAAATAAATTATATATTTAAACCCTAATTTACTCATCTTATTAAAACAACCAAACTAAAATTAAGTAAATTAAAAAATCACAAAATTCTTTTTCTTTTATTAATTTTTGAAAATTTCAATTGCAAGGTCCTCTACAATTTATTTTAATTTAATTAATCCTGATTTAATTTAGTTTAATTAATATGGTGCCTATCCACCAGGCTTAAAAATGTCAGAAAACTTATGCAAACTATTATAAACAAAATAAAGACTGAAAAAGTTCCACCAAAAACCAGTTATACACCATCTAAAAAACTAATAACCGAGAATTACCCTGCAATGAATCTAATTTCAAAAAACCCTAAACCTATTAAAGGGAGTACAAAAATGAACAGTTAAAATTGTAAAAAATCATAGGAGTTTCCCGTTTTTTAATGCATTGTAAAAGGCTTCGAGTATAAAAAGAATTTCTATTTTACAATCATTTCCAAATTTTGTTGTCGATGATTTACTCATAATTCTACTAAAATTAGTCAGAGGTAAAATTAAAATCAGTAAATCTAAAAACTAGTGTTGAATAAACATCGAAAACCTTTGTTATCGCTAGTAAATAATAAAAATCGTAAGAAAATGAGAAAAATCATATATAAACAACAAGGCTGTTTTATCGGCGCCATATTACCACTAGCAATATCATTATTAGGTGGATTACAATAAACAATGGGGCAATCATTACATAATGTCAAATTAAAATTTAAATCATCTTGTTGTAATGGAGAAGATTTGGAGAAACCCAGAAAACGAAGCAGGTTTCGGTGGAGTGGCAAATTTAAAGAAAAGAGTCCCAAATTCGAAAATGAAAACGCAAAAGTGGTTGTCAGATATGCTTGTGTACAGTTTAAACAAACCAATGATGAAAAGATTTCCAACAAGAGCTTATAAAACATTCGGTATTAATGATTTATGGTAAATGGATTTGATGGAGATGATACCGTATTCGAAGATTAACAAGGGTTATAAATATATTTTAACGTGTATTGATGTTTTCAGTCGTTTTGCCCGCGGTGTACCAACAAAGACAAAACCTGCAGAGGAAATATCTAAAGCAATTAATAATATATTTAAAAATGGGCATCCGGACAATTTGTAAACCTATTTAGGTATTATTATTATTAATATTATTATTATTGTTATTATTATTATTATTATTATCATTATTATTATTATTAATATTATTATTATTATTAATATTATTATTATAGGCAAGGAGTTTTACAATAGTAAAGTTAAGCAAATCCTGGATAGTCTCAAAATGAATGTACATTCTCTGTACATTCTCAATACAAAGCTGCTCATGTTGAAAGATTTAACCGAAGATTGAGTATAGATTGAAGAAATATTTCGTGCATCAAGGTAATAAAATATGGATAAATGTATTACAGAAAATATTTGTTAGTTATAATAATTCATTACATCGAGGTCTGAATGGTTTGAGACCTGTAGATATCAAAAACACCAGTGAGTTTTAAAAAAGTTGTTAAAATTGCAAAACCAAAATATAAAGTTGGTGATCACGTTAGAATTAGTAAAATATCTGCTTCACTTTCATTAAAAATTTCGATAGTAATTGGAGTGATGAAGTATTTAGGATTACAAAAATTAATACTAAACAGAGTCCTGTAATGTATGTTATTAAAGACAGTGACAACAATATAATACAGGGGAAATTCTATGAACAGGAATTACAAGTTATTTCCAAACTTACAGTGTTCAGAATTCAGAAAATATTGAAAACTATAAAGGTGGGTAAGGATAAACAATACTATGTCAAATGGCACGGATATCAAAACCCTCATGGATATCATCAAAAGACCTAGTAAAATGAGTTTCTATACAATTTTACCGAGCAATAGTTGCCCACTAATCCATCCGGAAAATCAAGCAAGTAAATTTATGGTTGATCTTCAAAATCCTATTTATTTACATGGAAATTAGGAAGTTTCTTTGCAAGACTTTACATTTGTGTACAATACATTCCCATTTTATAGTCAATGTAAAATCAATTACAAGAAGCGTGTTCCCAAAACATGTAGTGTAATTTTCTCAATCAATAATATTGATCGATATTGTCATATTCCGAATCAGATTTTAGATGAAAATAGTGGCATGTTTATCAGAGATGGATTGAATGTTAGTTGTGATTTTAGTCAATTTACAATAAAATTTGAAAATATTGATGATGCCAAGCAAATGGGTAGTGATAAGCGTAACATTGTTGTTCCTAGTACTGAATACCTATTACGTTTCAAACATTTTATTGATGTCGGCCTGTGAATGTACACATCAAAATATCTGTATCATATATTAATGAAGTGAAAGATACATTTACGTTTACTAATGATTTATATATTGAAACACTTGAAGAGTTACATAAATATATTTCATTCAATTGTTTACATATATTTAAAACTATTGAAATTGTTAAAGATGGATTACGCAAATTCAGTCTGAATAATAACATTTGTGAAGTTAAATTTGATAAAAATTTGGCTATTACATTGGAATTAGATAAGCAAACATATCGGACAAGTGCTTTTGGTGTACGCAAACCAAAAATAATAAACCTTCATAGACAAATGTTCATATATACTAACATCATCGAACCTATAATTGTTGGTGATTCTTTGGTTCCTCTATTGAAATCTGTTTGAGTTGATAAACATGACCAGGATGACGTTGTCAATATAAATATCGATAATCCCATGTACTTACCGGTATCAACATCATGTATAAACAATATAGAAATATATATTCACAATATATTCATGATGATAGTGGTAAATTTATTGAATTTAGTAAAGATACAAAAACTCATTTGACATTACATTTTCGTAAATTAGATGGCCAATAACGATATTATTAGTATGTATAGTGGTAGCCAAGGTGGTGGCGAATTACTATATTTTATTGGTAAACAGTATGGATCAGGATGGTTGAGAACTATTGGTAGATTTGCACTTCCTATTCATAAACACACTGCTAAAGATGTGATAATGAATGAGCAGAAAATATTATCATCTCTGAAATCAAGTTCATTATCAGAGTTAGGGAAAGTTCTACCGGGTGTTGCAGGTATGTTTCAAAAGACGTCAGCACCGACATCGGCATCGGCACCAGCTCAAAAACGTAAAAGACATCATAAGCATATAAAAAACGAATGAAAGGATATGTAACTATATTTCAAAAATGATTTGTGGTAAATCTGAATTGCTTTATTTGATAGACCATCTACCCATGCCGTAATTGAAATGGGTGCCTTTGAAGAAGTATTCCGGATGAATTCTATTATGGATATTAAAACAAATATTGAATTTTGTATTTGTATTTTGGTTCTTGGTTTTAAAAAATATAAAATTTATTTTGATTCATATGGAATTATTCCAATCCAAGAAATGAAATTATATTTAACTGATGGTTATATTTATAATACTTTGCAAGTTCAAAAAGAGAATACAAACCTATGTGGACAATTATGTATTTTTATTTTATTGAATAAAATAAAATTTTAATATGTGTATTGTAATTCCTGAAAATATTGGTGGTGGAACTCTGGCATTAAATACTAACCCAATTTTGGAAAAGTTGAAAGTGCATTTTTAAATGAAAATGGTGATAGGATGAGAGGAGAATTAAACATGAATAATAATTCAATTTCAAATCTTTCATATCCTCAAAATGATTTAGATGTAGTTAATAAAATATTTGTAAAGGAATTGAATCGAGAATCGAATACAAAACAAATTATTCAAATTAATAAAATTGGTGAACGTTTAGATGAAGAAATTAAAAGATATGCTATGCTTTTAGAAACAGGATATAATAAACAAATTAATGAATTAACTACTAGTATTAGTAGAATAAATTTTGAAATGAGTGAAATGAATAACCAATCATCTAATAGAAAAGCAAGCAAAACCTAACTGATGATGAAATCTCTTCAACTAAAAAAAGTTTGAGTGCAATTGATGACCGAATGAAGGTAATTGATACTCTCAAGAATGAAATAAGTCATTATAAAATTGAATCTTCACAACTCTTGAATGATTCCGAAACATTCAAAAAAGATGTTGCTAAAAATATACAAACATCAAACCTCAAGGATATAAAATATAAAAACAAAGCGTTTGATTATTATGCTATTGAAGTACAGTCATCCATGACTTCTTTTATAATAAAAAATAATCGAAGTACGCTTTTTGGTGATAAGGATCATACTTTAATTTATTTCGCCACCATGATGATTTCTTTGTTATGTTTGTTTATAATAGTCAAAATATTGAAATTAATAACATTAGAATAATGGGTTCTAAAGGAACATCTATTTATTAGAGCAATGATTGGAAACAAACGAAAAACTTTACATCTTAAAAACAATTCATTTTCAGTCTCTGAACCAATGTCTAAATTAACTATTGGTGGGAGTGGAATAATTCTAGATCTTTTAATAAATCAAGGTTATAGGGAATTTGAAAAAATAGAATTTATATATAGGAAATTAGCAAGTATGAATAATATAAAATTAGATGATTTATTTTCAACCACAGGATCAAATCCAATACTTTTTTGTAAGAAATTTAAACACTTAGAAGATTTTATATGTAAAATATAGAAACCGTCAAAATAGAGAATTAAAAATGGAACGCATGCGTTTGTTATCAGAACAAAGAGAGATTAACGAAGAAATAATTTATCCAACTTTTCAAGAAAGAAAGAATTATCCTTCTTTGAATGAACAAAATGTTTTTAATTATATAGAAAATCTTCCAATTGAAAAAATAAAAGCTTCTATGAATAATACTTTTACGAATAAAGATTCTACGAATAATCCTTCGATTAATAGAATAAATGAATTCCTATTAGAAAAGAAAAAGCTAAATGAAAGATTAATGCATTATAAAAAATAAAATCTCGATGGACTAAAGCTGATACAGGAATTAAAATTGCTTGTCTTTCAATCACTGGAATTCTTACAACCAGCATATTTTCTGGTATAAGTTTAATCGGTGTAGCTCCTTTTGTTTCAATTATAATGTCTTCAATATTTGGAGGATCAATTTCAATTTCTCGGTGAAGCAATTTCAATCGGCTTAACTTCAAAAAAGAAAAAGATTTATCGTGAAGTATGTGAAGAATTAAATCATGGAATAAATAAGCTATATTTATATCAAGTTAAAGCTTTGGAAGATGGAATACTATCACCTACTGAAATTGAATCAAGTAATAAAATAATTGATGAAATAAATGAAAATATTAACAAGATAAAATATTCCAAAGAAGTTGAACGTGAAATTAAAAAAGAAATGACCAAACAATTAAAACAAGAATATAAAATGAAGATCAAGAATTTAGAATTTTGGAATAAAATTATTGCAAATATAAATTTATAAAAAAGTAAAACCTCATCTGAGAGGATAGCGGTTATTGTTTTATTAATGGTCTAGATCTTTTTTTGACCTCTTTCGGTTATAAAATCAATTCTAATATACAAGCTGGCCAGACTTGCATACTGAAATCCCCAACTATAAATAGAAATGGCTTACACCGTAAGCCATTCTTTTTTTGTGATTGGCTGATGTATTCTTTAATATTTTTTATACCTAAACTATAAATAGAAATGGCTTACATCGTAAGCCATTCTTTTTTCTGTGATTGGCTGATGTATTCTTTCCTAAGATACCCACACTATATTATTTTATATATCTTAAATATTATTTTCAATATTATTTTTTATTGAAAAAAACTAAATCTAGTTGGTATTTGAACCCATGTATTTTTGAACCACAGTGCTACTATATTTCCACTGATCTATCCGGACTGTCATTTTGTGTCATTTTTTTCACTCTTTAAATTTTTTTATTTTATTCTTTCAGATTTCTTTCATCATTCTTAATCTTTAATGATATAACAAGATTAAATAAATTTTTGAAAAATAAAAAAATAAATCCTATGAAAAAATAATAATAAAAATGTCGAGTACTCAAAAAAATGGAAAACCTAAAGGGGCTAAATCTAAAAAACCTAATTCTATAAAATTTAAATGTGTTCCTTGTGCTAGAATATTTAGTAGGGAATCGGCTTATACAAGTCATTGTAAATCTTTAGATCATTAAAAAGGAAAAAAATGATTCAAATTCTATACTTTGTAAAATATTTATAGAAAGATATTTAATAAAATTTTTTTATCGTCATTATAATTCTTGTGATGGAAAAAAACGAAAAAAAATGAGCCTGTTGAACCTTTAGAATTTGAATATAGTTCATCAACTGATAGTAAAGATCTTAAAATTAAAGAACCTAAAGTTGAAGAACCTAAAGTTGAAGAACCTAAAATTAAAGAATATGAAAATGATCTTGGATATTCAACTTTTAATGTTACCGTTACTTTTGGTGAAGCGATGACATCACCAATAAGTACAAATAGATATATTGAAATAAAAGAAAAAATGCAAGAAGTTTTAAAACCTATGAAAGTTGGAAGATTTTATATTTTAAAATATAAACTTTCAATAAATGTTAAATATTATCGAGGAAATGAAGATACTGATACACTTTTATATTCCAGTTATGATACAAGTTATTTACCATTAGCTAGTATAAATGGTTTTAATTCCAAACTTAAAAGAATTAAAAAGGAAAAAGAAAAAGATTATGAACATATAGAAGATACCTTGGGTGATTCTGCTTTAATTTTATATTCTTTTCAAAATATTAGTATAAATATGGAAACATAGACCTCCAAAACCAAAATCAAACATCAAGACTCCATTTACTTCAAGTTACATTGGAAATGTTAAAAATAGAGATAATAAATGTTCTTTCAGCTTTGTATCCTGTAGAAAAAAATGTTGATAGATTAAGTAATTATACAGATTATGAAAGTGAAATAAAATATTGGGATGGATTTGAACATCCAATGAAAATAAAAGATGTTTATAAATTTGAAAAATTAAATAATCTATCAATTAATATTTATGAATATGAAAATGATGTAATAATTCCAATTCAAATTACTGATGCAAGAAACCAAAACACATTAATCTTTAAATAATGCATGAAAAAACTGAAAATGAAATTACTTCTCATTATGTTTGGATAAAATATTTTCAAAGTTTTATGAGAAGGAGAATTTCCAATTCTAATTATAAAGAAGATCGGGTTTGTGAAAGATGTTTGTCTTATACATCAACAAAATCTATGAAAGAAAAACATGAAAGATTATGTGAATTTAATGAACCAGTACTTGTTAAAATGCCATCTGGTGATAAGGCACAAATGGCTTTTAATAAAATTGGAAATCTTATGCAACCATTAGCTGTTATATATAGTAATTTTGAAGCTGTTAATATTAAACAAAATTTAAATGAAGAATATGTTAAAATCTTGGAGAAATATAATTTAACAGATTTATATGGTGAATATAATTATGTATATAATAAACATGAAGATAAATGGGAAAAGATTAAAAACTTTTGTTGCAATAAAGAAATCATTCGACTTTCCCGTAACAAATCAAAAACCATCAGCATTTTTTTATATTTAAAAATTAATTATCCTGAATTAATTGAATCAGAAGAAATGTTTTATCGAGGAAATCAGTCTGAAGAAGTTTTGAAAAAATTTGTTCAATATGTTAATAAAATTGAAAATAAATTATTTAGAACAATAAAAGACTCCGAGTATGATTTAGACATGTCAGATGAACAACAAGAAGAATTTGAAAAAAACTACAATTTGTTGGATTTGTAAAAAAGAATTTTCTTTAAGTAGTCGTTGCCGGGAGAATAAGGTTAGGGATAATGACAATTTTATAAAATTTAATAATTATCGTGGTGCAGCTCATAAATCTTGTTGTATTAAACTTAAAAAACCATTAAGGATCCCATTAATTTTTCATAATTTATTCAATTATGACATCCATTTATTTATAAAAAGTTTGGCAATAGATAATAAAAATTCTTTTAATATTATAAGAAAAACTAAAAAAAATATAAATGTGTAGAATATGGATGTTTGAAATTTATTGATTCACTAAATTTTCTAAGTGGAAGTTTAGATCAAATATCCAAAGCTTTAAAACTTGAAGATTTTAAATATACAATGAAAAATATTTTAATTCCTAAAAATATTCCAGTTGAAAAATGTAAAACTTGTTTACATAAAGGAATTTATCCATATGACTATATCGATTCCTTTGAAAAATATGAAATAATATTATTGAAAAAGATGACTTTGGTTTAATTTTAAACAATTGAGGTATTAATGATGAAGAATATTCAAGGTATTTAGAAATGTATCAATTATTTCAATGTAAAAATTTAGGAGAATATACAGATTTATATTTAAGACTTGATACATTTATATTACCTGATTGTTTTGAAAATTTTATAAAGAAATTTGAGTTAAATCCTTGTAATTATATTTCAACACCTTCATTATCTTGGGATTTAATGTTGAAAAAAAGTGGTGTTGGTTTAGATTTATTAACAGATGTTGACATGTTTAATATTATAAAAAATAATATTCTTGGAGGAGTGAGTTCTGTGATGGGAAATAGATTGATTACTTCTTGAAATGAAAAATATCTTTATGATAAAAATCTTGAACCCGTAACAGAAATTAACGATGATGAATATGAATAAGTGTTGAAAGGTTTGAATGATAAATGTGATTTAATTTATATTGATGCAACTGCATTATATTTAGGAATCATGACACAATATTTACCAATTGGTAATTTTAAATGGGTAGATGTTGAATCTGAAGGACTCCTAGATAAAATATATTATCAACTCCGAAAGATTCCTCAACTGGATATTTTTTAGAAGTTGATTTGGAATATCCTAAAGAATTTCATGATAAAACAATGTACTTTCTATTGGCATCAGTAAAAACAAAAATAAAATATGAAGAATTATCACCGTGGCAAAAATCAAAAAATTTCGAAAAGAAAGATTCGGCTATTAAATTATTATGTAATCAATATGATAATGAAAAATATTTATGTCATTTCAGAAATTTACAATTTTATTTAAGACATGAAATGAAATTAAAAAAAGTTTATAATATTATTAGTTTTGAACAGAAACCCAGGGCTGGCCCTAGACTTTTTGCTGCTACAGCCAAATGTTTTTTGGTCGCCCCTAACACGAGTAGAATTAAGTAAAATAACAAAAACACAAATTTGCAAATTATTTATTTGTAAATATAACACAAAAAAGCAAATTTGTAATAAAAAAATTACCTCAAACAGTAATCATAATTAAATAATAAAATAAAAAAATAAGGAATAATAATAGTATAAACAACTTTAAATTTTGTGGGTTTGTTTTAAATCGATGGCCATCAAACAAATCAAAAAAAATTTAACTTTCTTTATTCACTTATGCAAAATAAATGCAGTGGCATTATACGTACAGTATATATTAAAAATTGGAGTTATTGGACACCTTTATCTGGTAACCGTATTCCAAAGTTTAAAATCTTCTTCTTGCTTTTATATTTGTAAAATCTCGTAGAATATCTTCTTTGTCTATTGCCCTCGCAATATCATTTTCCATAGACAAAATAGATGGTCCTGATAGTCTGTTTTGTGTCAAGGATGACCTCAAATAATTTTTTATTAGTTTTAGACGAGAAAAACTCCTTTCTCCGCTAGCAACGCTTACTGGCATTGTTAATAATATTTTAAGAGCAAAATATAAATTTGGATAGATTGGTATTAACTCATTCTGTAAAATATATTTCAAAACATCGTTTGGATCATCTGATGGTTTCAGCAAATTTGATATAAATACTAATTCTTCTGACAGTTGAATACCTTCAATGTCTTTTTGATTACCATCGCTCAGTATAACTTCTAAATACTTTAAAATATCATCTTTCTTCCATATAGTTAATTTCGAAATGGAATGCGAGAAGCCAAACATATCTTTATAATATGATAGCTGTTGGAAACGTTCCTCTATTGAGCGTATAGCAACTTCTAACAAATTAAAATAAACATCAAGTTTAAATTTTTTTGTTGAATCTTCCATTGGTTCGTCAATAGCTTCGTATTCAAAATTCCGTTTTTGTTTTCCAATTCGCACTTCCTCAAATTTTGGTTACAAATCAATTGGTTCTGCTAATTCACGAGCAGTGATAAAAAGGTTCTGGAACTCTTCGTCGGTTCTGAGCCTTTTCAAATTATTAAGAACGGACTCGACTGTTTCTACTGCTGCACAAATTGAAAATGTTGGACTCTGAATTAGAAGATTCACTTTATTAACTTCTAATAACACATTGTACCAAAGCACTGCGGTAAAAATAAATTGATAATTTTTCAATTTTTGTGCCAAATTTTTTGCATCAATCTTTGTTTTGTTTCCATGAGAACTCATTAACGATGGGTCTTCCATGATATCAATTAGTGCGTCATAAATTTCTCCAATTTGGTATCTAATTGGCCTTATGGCATTGATTCTGCTTTCCCATCTTGTTGAACATACGGGCTTTAAAGTCAAACAAGATATGTTTCAATAGTTTAGACCATCTGTATGTTGATGCAGAGAAAAAATTATACATAGATTGTATCGTTCCAAAAAAATTCACCATTTCAATATTCGATTCTGCCGCATCATTTAAAAGAAGATTCATTGAGTGGCAAGAACAAGGAACGAAAAAACGCGAGGATTTATATTCAAAATTTGTCTCTGAAGCACAATATTTTTTTCTCTCATCTTAGCGTCATTGTAATATCCTTGACCTCTGCAATTTTTAATATATAATACTAAAATTTTTAGCTTAGCCAAAAATTTGGTTGTCAGTCCATATCCTGATGTGTCATCTATTTCTAGAAATTCTATGAAATGCTCCTACACTAGATGTGCACTATTGGAATTCGTATTTACAAATCGAATAATTAAAGTCAGTTGTTCTTTATGACTCATATCAGGAGTGGTGTCCATAATGACAAAGAAAAATTCTGCAGTTTTTGCCATCTCAACAATCTTTTTTTCGTCTTTTGAGCTAATAATTCAATTAAGTCATTTTGAATATTTTTGCTAAGGTAATGTAAGTTTATTTCTTTAGATGTTATTCGACGTAGGTGTTCTTTTATAACAGTATCGTATAAACCAAAGCATTCGACAAACTTTAGGAAAACTCCATTGTTCTTTTCATATATCGCATCAGATGACCCGCGAAACGGTAAATTGAGTTTAGCCAGTGTCAAAATAATCTCTGTTAACCTTTCAAAAACGTCACGCCAAAGTTGTTTTTCATTCTGCAAAATCCGTTCACATTCTGCATTAATGGTTTTATTTAATCGTTTCCTTTTGAGAATCTCCGACCAATCATTAAATGATCTTATGTGTAAAAAATTTTTCTCATGTTTATTAATGGCATAGCTCAAATTTTCCCAATCATTATAGCCTGTAACAAACTTTATGCTTAGTGAAGAAAATAATTCACAACAGAAACAGTAAATTTTATCTTCCAAAACAGAATAAATGAGCCATGTTTGGATGAAAATCGTCTATCATTTTTGTACAGAGGATATCAAAAGTTATTCGGGATATCTATGGGTCCTTTTTCAACAATGATGTTTTTAATTTGGTTTGACAACACATTTGGCCATTTGGCAGGATCAAAATCAATATCCGTATCTACTTGATCTAGGACTTCCTGCTCCTTCTCACATGATAGTAATATTGCATCTGGTGATTGGTTTTCAATTTCGCTTTGATCAACAGGAAAATCGACTATTATTGAATCATCAGCTGCCATTGGAACAGTGGAACAACTTTCTTGGTTTTTATGACTTTCCAGATATTTGTCTAGCGCCCCTTTTAGTAGTTGCTGTTCCTCTGCTTTCTTTGCTCGCTTCTTGTTGTAGAAAGCACCAGATTCTCTTTTTGTTTTTCTATCCACCATTCTAACAATTAGAAAAATAACATTATAAATATTTAGGATAGATTTCGTTAAGAAGTCAAAAATATTTCTTTAAAAAATAGGAAAGAGAAATATACAAAAATTACATAAACAAAAATTTTGTTTTTCCCACGAAATTATAAATTTTATTATGAGATTTAGGGTACGTTTTTAAGGGGATTTTTATTATTATTAAACCAATTTATTTGGTAGTAATAATAATAACCAATAAGGCAATAACCACGTCTCCTTTTGGGACAATAAAATAAAAAGATATTCGAATGATTAAAAAACACGTTTATCACTTTAATAACAATATTAATAATTACATAGTTTTTCCACGTAATGAAGTTAATTTATATTCCAATTGAATAGCCATTATATGATACTATTAAAAACTATATAGGTCTAGTTATAATAATAGCCTACATAATTGCAAACAAAGGTTTGACGCACGTGCTTTTTAAAACAAACAAAATTTAAATACACAGAGACAAAAATTCACTTAACTTCTCTTTCAAATTAGCGTGAGCAGAATGAATCAATGAGATGAACTGAACAGTGAAATTTCTAATTATAGTACACACGATAAAGAATTTATTATTGCTGCTGGCCATTCAGCTGAATATATATATATATATATATATATATAGACCTATATAGCCATAGGCTATAGGTAGTCTAATCGTATGGGATACAAAAATTCTCGAATACGATTAAAAATTAGACTCTACTTCAGTCATAACGTATTAAAAATTTTATCTGTTTTTAGTTTAAAACAACACTCAAGCAGAAAATAATTAATTAAATGTAAAAACTTTACAGACCATTAAGGCTCATTTAAAAAACATAAATTTTAATTAGAAAATCAAATCGTCTCTGTGTGCGGTACAAATACAAAATCAATGTACATTTACATCCATGTAACCGGAACATTCATAAATACTACTGTTATCCAGTATAGTTTATCAATTAGCTATATCGTACTGTGAGCGTTTAAGCAAATATCTTTTTTCCCTTCCACACCAAATAAACGCGAACAAGCCTCTTCTAATCCTCTTTGATGTTCCGAGATTATTCTTTTTATTATTTTTTTACACGTTTTTTTTTAAAATTCGAAAATATGTTTTACAATTTTTACATGCAAGTATTAAAATTACGAGTCACGCATTCGGCCGCCTCATAAAACGGCCGCTACAGGTGGCCACCTGCTCTGCCTGTACATAAAGCCGGCCCTGCAGAAACCATTTATGAAAAGTTTTATTGAGGATAATATTAAAAATAGAAAAGAAGCAACATCAAACAAGGATGAATTTGTAAAAATGTTGTATAAATTATTGAATAATTCAGTCTTTGGTAAAACTATGGAAAATATTGATAAATATGTAAATATAACATTGTTAACAAATAATCCTCAAGATTTAATAAAATATTCTAAAATGCTATCAAGACCAACATTTAAAAATTGTGAAAGATTTTCAAATGAATTGGTTGCTGTTGAGATTGGAAATTATACAAAGACTTATAATAAACCAATGTATGTTGGATTCAGTATTCTAGAATTATCAAAACTTCAAATGTATTATGATGTATTACAACCACATTTTGGAACTAGAATTTCTTTACATTTAATGGATACTGATTCAATGTTTTTAGAAATTAAAAGAGACGACACTTGGGAAGATTTATTTGATGAAATTAAAAAAGATGTAAAATTAAATAATTTAATAAATGAATCTGGTGAATTATTTACTTATGAAAAACCTGGAAATCCAATATTAAGTGTTGTTGCAATCAGATCAAAGCAATATGTATTAAAAATGGTCAAAGGCGAAGAAAATAAAAAAAAAATTAATTTTAATGATTTTAAAAATTGTGTAGAAAGTAAATCTGAAAAACAAGTTGAAATAATTCATAATATTAGATCAAAAAGTCATGAAATTTATCTTGAAAAATCTTTAAAAACAACATTAGATAATTATGATGATAAAAGATGGATCCAACCTGATGGAATTACAACTTTACCATTTGGATACTATGGAATTAAAAAATTAAATATTGAAGATCTCCACTCGCTGTAGCTTTATTTTTATTATGAATGTTATTCTTTTTTTATTATTCTTTCATGTTTAGCTTTGTGTGCTTTTGAAATTTCCTTGTTTCAAAATTTACAAAGATATTTTTCTCAAACAACCATATTTTTTAAAAATATAAATTTATTAAATTTCTTATTTTTTAATATTTTGAAAATAGGGAATCCCCCAATATTCAAGTAATGTGTTTTTAAGCATTTTCAGCGAATATACCTTATTGAGAGAATTAGGTAGTTTGTTAGTTTTGCATTTTTACAAATTACCAATATTCTGAAAAGAAATTGGTAATTTTTGAAAATTTCGGTTTTAAAAACACACTACCATGCATATGTTACTGCAATCAATATTTTTATTATAATTGAAACATTAGCATTTTAATTTTGAATGTATTCCAAATATTAATTTTTGTCATACCGTGTTTTTCTTATTATAAGCAGCCGCTAATATTATTTTCAGACGCAAAAAGTGGGGCACCTCTTATATTTGGAGGACAGCTTATATTTTTTTAACGATTACTTAAAAAATCATAATATATTTTAATATTTTAATATTTCAAATGTTTAAAAAACATACAGGTATTTTAATCAAGCACAGTAACAGAATTATATTCATAAGCCTTTGAAAATTTGAAAGATTGATTGATATTATTATGTATAATAATTGCATATTTATAGTTTTTATTTATATGGTATTTATATTTACTACCTCTTATATTAGGAGAATCGCTTATTTTTTTTACAAGCAAAAAACACGGGATGCCGCTTATAATAGGAAAAACATACAGTAGTAGTATGAAAGACAAGATATCGATATACCACAGAAAAAGTTAAATCATTAACAAAAAGACGTAGTTACTTTTCGAATGCCGATTTGGAAAAAAGATATTCAGTGTATGTTCTGACTAAAAACGTGGTAAACTTATTACAACCCGCTCTTATATTCTAATAGTTTAAATCGGTTGGTTGAAGTTTTGATATATAAAAAGGTTTGGGGTTATAATATTGTTTTAAAAAATTTAGAAAAATAGTTGAATTTATAAATTATTTAAACCAAAATCACTGTTTTTAATGTCAGTTTTTAGCAACCAAACCCTTGATTTCGGTTTATTTGAACTGATGAAACTCTAGGTTTAACTAGCTTGTTTTTTGAATCTCACTGTTCGCTGAGCAAATAAGTATATTTTTGACGAATACAAATTTTTAAAAATAATTATCAATAAAAGTTCCGAAACTACTTTTTCAATAACATAAAGAAAACAGAAAAACTTAAATAACAATTATTACCAGAAATACATGAATTATATAATTAATAAAGGAAAGAAAAAACATGTGTTTCATAGCGGAAAATGTACTATCTGTATCACGTCTAAACTAAAATAGCGAATCAAAAATTTATAAAAATAAATAGCGCAATGCTATTGGTTAGTAGAAATGAGATGAAAAAGCATGCACTGAAAATCGAAATAAAATTGATTATTCTCAACATAATTACTCTATCAAATAATGATGGAATCTCAAAGCATCGAAATCGAATTGGAGACAAAAGAAAAAATTGAAAATAACGGTAAAATATTTATGTATTTTTAATTATAATATTTTTCTTTTTGATTAAATAGATTTTTAAAAATATTATGGGATTCACATTTGGAATTTCCATATAAATTTTCAAAAGACTAGTTCAAAATTAACGCAATTTTAGCGAAAGTATATTTTGAAAAATCTAAATAAACCCTAAAAGTGTTTAACGGATGAGACATGAAAATTAAAAATATCATAAGCCATGTGTGGGAATCAAAAACAATTAATATACAAAACCTATAGTGTATAAGTTCATTCACATACAACTGTGAGAAAAAACATACAGAGTTTCTGATCTCGATTCTAATTATTTAACCTCACCGAAAATCGGCTCTGCTCACACCAAAGTAGAGATGATCTGGCTGAAATCAATTAATTCTTGGAGATTATCACGGACCACAACTTTATTTCTTAATTACAACAGCTCATTCTCGCATTCAATGCTAATTCTTTCAACGCCATTTTCATCAAATGTTGGAAAATCACCTTCACCTGATAAGACTTCTTTTCCATGGAGATTTCTTGGTAAAATCCTATCCGAATTAGCTAGCGATATAATTGAATAAATAAACAATATAAACAAAAGTTATTAATCACCTTACTTTACGATTATACGTGTAATTATATAAATTTGTAAATTTTTAGATTTATTGAAAAATATTTATTCTTTTCGATTTTTTAAATATAAAATGTTAAAAAGTGGAATTGGTGTTTTTATAAATATTTAACAGTTATTTTGGCTGGTTTTGAAGGATTTTAGATTATTTTTAATTAATTATCATTTAATATAGTTTTATTATATTTTTATTTGCTTAAGAATATATTTTTCTTGACACATAAAGTCTTATTTGAATATTTATTAATGAAGGGAACCTTGACCATTTTTGTATATCATAAATCAAGCATTTTCAGTAAATAAATGGGTCTTAACAGTTTCTAATTCGAAAGGAAAGGGGTTGGAAATTTTTGTGAAGTTTGAAGTTCAATCGAAAATTAAATGAGGATTGTTATAATTCTGCTTTTGTCGTTATGGTCAAAATCGAAACTATTTATTATTTATATTTATGTAAATTCCTTTATCAATTTTTAATTTTGATTTATTAAAATAAAAATCAAAAATTTCTTGAAAATTTTCAGTTGTAATTATAACGGTTAACCTAAGTAAAAAGTTATATTTTATTGACATAAACGCCATTGAG
This sequence comes from Schmidtea mediterranea, assembly GCA_022537955.1. NCBI lineage: Eukaryota > Metazoa > Platyhelminthes > Tricladida > Dugesiidae > Schmidtea > Schmidtea mediterranea. Next base: position 117,832,438 of record CM039680.1, read on the forward strand.
AGGAAAACATTTTTATCGGCACTGTATAAATATTTATCCGACATACTCGATCTACTCAAAAATTTAGTTGCTCACCAAACCATCAATCAGAATTCGTTTAGTAGCACATCTGGTATAAAATCTGAGTACGTAATTTACTCTAATTGTCTTGCCAACAAACATTTATTTGTAAATTTGTTTTCTATTCTCATCTTCAACACGACCAAGTGAACTACCTTTCACAAAGCTGAAATTATCACACTGATTGCAGCCCCCATCGCCGAAAATCTAGTGTTACTGTTACAAGCACGATTGTTTGAATCTGGTGTTTCGCAGCTGACTTTAATTGTAATTATTATTTAATTGACATTAAGGTTTTCTTGTTTTAATTTGTTTTTTTAAAATTGTGTTAGACAAAATGTTACATTGTCTTATGACAAATATCAACAAAACCAAAATCAAACAGAAAACCAACGATTTTATTAGTGTTATGTCAACAGAAATTGAACAAAAAAATGTAATTACAAAAATTAATTTATAATCTTTCTAGAAAATCTCATAAACAACGATAATCAATACGCAGATTCAATTAGCCCAATCGATCTCGTTACTAGTAGTAACGATTCGACAAATTGTGAGTCGAAAAAAAAAGATTTTTTGACGGCTTTCTCAATGAGTCGTTTGGGCACGTCATTTTTGTTTGATTCTATAAATCGGTCACCGAGATGGGCACCACTCATGAATGATGATCAAGCCAAATCTGGCTCTCATTTGCATATCCAATTAAACAATCAAAACTCCGGTCAACCTATTAAATCATCTATGTTGCACGGTTTGTGCTGTGTTGTCTGTGGAGATGTCAGTAGTGGAAAGCATTATGGAATTTTGGCATGTAATGGTTGCAGCGGGTTTTTCAAGCGAAGTGTTCGACGGAAATTAATTTACAGGTGAATTTAGTTGAAAGTATTTATTTCTTATAATTTCCAAAGAAATCTTGATAAAAGTTATTTATGATTAAAGCATTTTGGTTGTACAATATAATTCCTTTTGAAAACAAAGCTTTAAACAACTTAATTTTAATTTAAAAATTTTACGTTTTTGCATTCTTTCAGGTTTATTCACAATAACTATATATAATGAAACTCCTAATCCTGGCAGTTTATTAATAACCAAATTTTTCAAAAGACCTTTAAAACTTTATAAATTTTAATTGTTGCAATATTGTATTTAAAATTTTTATATGCACTCTTGTTTTTATTATAATACTATATATAATTACATATTGTTTTTTAAAACTCCTACATTGGTCACGGTCAAAATTCACTCATTTTCACTTCCAATAATGTATATTGTATTCAATAATATTTATAATATATAAAGGATATGTTATAATACCGTTTAAAAATTGTAAATGATATTTTTACCCTACGATACAAAATACACCATTAAACTCAAATGAAAAAAAAGAAAAAACCGATTAACTTTCCTAATTCCCTCAAAACAATGAAATCTATGACTCTCATAAACTATGAGAGACAAAGGAAATACATACAAAAAGAGCAAGAAACCTTAAAACCTCGAAGATTTTATGATCATACAAGATATCAACTTGAATCAGTACTTAACGGATAATGCGTTTGATAAAATATACCGTATATTTCGGCGTATAAGGCGACCGTCAGATAAGACGAGGTACAAAATTAGAGCAAATTTTTATGATTTATCATATATCGGGTTTTAGATATGCATAAAAGTAGTATAAATACAACTACCTGTACTGTAATACTTTCTTTTATATCGGTTGTATAAGACGACCCACAATTTTCAAGGGTGATTTTTTGACTTTAAGGGTCGTCTTATACGCCGAAATATACGGTAATTATGAGGATTTGTATATTATTGGCGTTAAAGTTTATGAAGTCACTTTTATATCATTATGCTTTTATGTACTTTACGTCTTTGAATGTTATATATAATTGTGAATAAATCTGAAAATATTAATTACATTTTTTATTGAATTATCTTCAATTTATTTTAGTTAGCTTTCTTTTTAAAAGAAATTTAAGTTTTTAGTCACTTTGAATTTGTTCATTATATATTTATTATATATGGAATTAATATAGATGTCAAGCTGGAACTGGAAGGTGTACCATCGACAAGGCTCACCGAAACCAATGTCAAGCATGTCGCCTGAAAAAATGCCTATTAATGGGAATGAATAAAGATGGTAAGTTGCTGACAAGTTCACATATAATAATTTGATAAAAATAAATACAAATGTTTAATTATTCACATTTTCTGCTTAATATCACGCTTGAAATGTTTATATGGTGCTTAGGGAGTGATTTGCATGGTATTTTAATATTGCCTATATTAATTAGCATGGCAATAACACGATAGGATGGTTGCTTCAGCAATTCATTTTTAGCCCGACTGGTTTAAACTGCAGCTCACTGAGCACTGACAATGCATGCGAAAGAAATAGATGCTGGGATGGAAAATGAAGAAAAATATCTAGTGTAGGTCTATTCTAAGAATACCTTGCTGATGTAAATAATAATAACAACATTTTATTCATAGCGATTTAGACTTGTTGCTTTTCAACTTTGACGTGTTTAAATGAATACGGATTAGTAACGGTGAAATGGTTAAATAATTACGTTGCTCCGCTATGTGAACTAGAATCAGCAGTATTTCAATTATTAGGTTGTTACTAATCTTGAAATTAAATTAACTAACTCTTATTCCCTACGCTCCTGATTCGTCTCAGATTCAATGTGGTTTATCAGGTTGTGTAAAGATGTCATGATTTGTTACATCGTCTCCACAATTATCATCTAATTCGTTACTCAATTACTTTAGGGATTTCTGTCTTGCTAGTTGCTATTTAATATATTGCCGATCTATATAGAAAGCAGTTTCTTAGGGGACACAGATTTGTGATTCGTTCGGAAATTACGAATAGTTCTCTATTTTAATGCGCGCACGATTATTTTTGGTTTGTTGCTTTTATTTTGAGAAATTGTTTATACTTTTATTATTGATCGATAGACTTAATGATGTAAATAAAAATTTAATTTAATTTATTAATTATTGTTTAAGCATATTTTCTTCATTTCAAACTAAAGATCAATAAATTCAAATTATACACAATCTTAATCAAGTATAATGATTACAAATTACTATTTATTACACTAATTCCTTAACACACCAATAGAAAGTCAAAATGGTCGTTTTCCGCTAAAATTTTGCTCTTTATTTTAATTATACACAAAAGAACACTAACAAATTTAGTGAAAAAAATCAGAATGCACTTTTTTAAAAAAAATGTGACTAAACTTCGTATATTTCGTCGAATCGAGCTATCATGGACAGAAAAAATATGTTTGAAATAACAATTTCTATTTAATATTTAAATTCTTTAACTATGATGCCCCATACATCTAATACAAAATTTGACTTTCCTAAAAAATTTACTTACTATTTTATATATTCTAAAGTAAATAATTTAATTAAGTTTTAAATCTTTCTTTTTATTGAGTCTATTTCAATTATAACTTCTGGAAAGCATAGTAGGGTCTATTTGCTAATTTTTCGATGTTTCAGCTTTCACGAAACTCATCTAAAACAGTATTTAGAAACTCCATAGGGTTATTAATTTGAATATTTATTAATTAATTTTCATATATTTCATTTAGAACATCTGGTGTAATTTTGACGTTTTAAGATTTTAAGAAACTGGCCAAATTTTCGGTTGAGTAAAAATATTTTAATTTACTTGGGTGCTGCGCGATATATCTACGATGAGATCTGATATTTAAAAAATATGGTCAAAAGTTTACGTACACTAGGTTTTTTCTTGTTTACTGTCAAAAGAAGCAAGTAACTAATTTTTTTCTTAGCTAGTGATACTTGTCGCATACTAACACACATATGTATTGCATAACATATTTTAATTATAATGTTAACTATTTATTATAATGAAAAAAATAGTTTAATGTAAATAGTTTGTCAATACACCATTAGTACACACTAACAGGTTCATTTTTCTTTGCATGAATTCAACTACCTTGTTACAATACTCCGGACTAATGCTTTCGTAGCATATTTTTCATGATCTGAGGAAGTTCACTTAACTTCTTCACTTTTATCTTGTCTACTATTGTTTTTTACTTTTACCATAAATTTTCGATTGGGGGTTAAATCAGTACTTTCACTTGGTAATCTAACACTTTGATTTCCTTCCTCTTGAGAAAATCTTCAACAACACGAGCAATGTTTAGAGTTATTGTCCTGCTGAGAAATGTAAGTTTTCTTAAACAAACGCTTAGCGGATGGTAGCATGTGTGAAGAGAGTATGTACATTTGTGCAATTATATCTCCATCGCTGGATAAACTAAACTATCCTTAACTCATTACTGAACCATCATGCTTAATAGTTTGTTTCAGATGTTTTGACCAAAGTGGTTCATTGGACCTTTTCCATGTCCAAATCATACCATCACTGCCCATTTGGTTAATTTTGGTTTCGAGTGAACAAAACCTTCTTTCAATTATCAACTGTCCATACGCATCCGCATCCTCCTCTTCATGCGCCGACGATTCAATTTCGGCACTCTGCTGCACATTTTCGACGATTTGCTCATCTGTCATCTCTACCACAACCATGTAGTCCAAGGGTATCTTTTCCTCTCCAATTTTACTTATCAAGTTCTTCTGTCAGTAATCGTCATATAGGAATTACCTAGGTACTGATGTAAATGTGTCATTTGTAAAACTTTTGTTTTTGGGAAAATAAAAACAAAGTGCATATTTTTGGCTGTTTGTCCGTAAAAAGTTAAGGTAGAATCGAAGTAGTAAAATTCATACTTGAAAAAATGACCAACTGAGAGTGAAGTTTTAAAATAAAGGGAGTCCTTCTTCAAGAATAAATCCATAAAATAAAGTAATGATTCTGGAGTTTCATTACAGCTTCATCTTCAAATAAATTATGTTTGTGTTTTAATACTATTTTTCCATATTGTAAACCATAACATTTACTTGTTCATTAATATGTATTTCATGTCCTAAATTTCAAACCCTTCGCTTTGTCTTCGTCGATCTTTTTCAAATAATTACAAGCGTTGCTTCTATTTTTTGTTATTATCTTTGTTTTCGTTTTTCATTCTTATAAAATTTTAAAACTGAAATTGATTAATAATAATTTTTTAAGGCTGGTTCATTAAAAATTATTTTTAAAATTTAATGACTTTCTAATGAATTTTAGTATATTCATGTAAGATATTTTACATTAAAATAATTAAAACAAAAATAAAAATTAATTAAACGAATTGTATGGCAATTATTATTAATTAGAATTATATCAGAATTATATTATAAATTATTAATTAAGTTATTGGTAAAATAACATTTAATAAACCAATATTTGGGGTAATGCAATTTCAATGATCAGAAAATGAATGTAATAAAATTAATTTAAAAATCTCATTATTGATTAAACCGCAATTTTAAAAGAATTATTTTTACTTCACTTTTCGATTTTAATTAAGTCAGCTAAAGTTAGTTATTCGTCGAACAAAAGAACTCTACAAATCAGGTTCTCTTGCTGCTACTTGGCCTTTTGACAGATTCGCACGAGATAGCCTTATTGCTATAATCGGCTTATAGAAAGAAAAAAGATGGAGATATTTCTGAGCCTCAATATCTCGTTCATGATGTGTAAAATATTTGTGGAAACACTCATTACTATATGAGAACAAATAAGAGAGAATAGGAATTTTTATAATTTTTTAGCCGCTTTCTTTGCAAATCTTTTGGGACCTAATGAACAATATGAACGATTTTTCTTTTTTATTTTGGTTTGTTTTCACCTATTTTTTACTTTAATTAAAACCAAATTCAAATTGCAATTTCTTTTTCATATTTAGCTCTTTCAATATTTATATAACATTATTAATAGAATTTTCATTTATAATTTAAAATGTTGACTTTTTAAAAATTAATTAATACATTGAATTTATTGAATATTTTGAATTTTGATTAAACATGTCTGTAAAGAAATAAAATAAAAAATTATTTTGAATAAATTGGAAAATATTTTATTGGTTAACATTAGAACTACAAATCCATCCTTTTGACGGATTGATATATTTAGGCATATATTTTATTGTTACGTAAATATTGTTTTGAAAATTTATGATGAATTTTAATATGACAACAATGCACTCGCAAATTATCTTTCTACTTGTTTATAAATCCTTTAATTTTAAGAAACAACCTAACACATACCTACACGAGCGTACATAGAAAAAAATTTTGAAGGCCGGGGGTTATTTTCAAAATAAATTTTCATTAAACGGTATTGTTGATATTTATATATATTGTACATCTAAATTATAAACTCTAAAAATCTTATAGACTCATTTCTAAACAGAAATTATTAGTGGTACTTGACAAATTTCAGTAATACCTGAAATACTTTATTGTTTTCTAATATAATACCTTAGGAAATAAATTATTTTATAAACAATTAACCCTTTCGCCCTTATTGTGACAATGACGCCTTATTGATGATCAGCAACTTTAACCCTACTTGGACTTATTATCCTAGGATTTTTAGAATATTCAGAAGCGCCACCTTTACAAAAATAAGAATATTTCATATTTAAATCAATATTAACAAGTTCCAAAATAAAAATTTAGCTTAGTGTCATCAGCCGAAAGTCGGCCAAAAGGGTTAAAACTCAGCAAATATATGAGAAATTAACATTTTCATTTAAATTTTAACACGGAATCGAATTGCATATTTTAAATCTTATTTACGTTTAAAATTTAAAAAATTTAAATACCACAAAATTATCCCATTTACTATTATTTATCAGAAATTAAGTGTTATACATTTAGAGAGTAATTATAAAAGTATCAACCTTATTGCGTCTTCGCCAAAGCGTCTTAAATTTCCTCAGAGTCTGAGGAAGCACACAATTCATGGATGTTCATTATAGCTGAGCCATTTAATCTCTGTTCTGATGTCGTGTTCCATAAGTAAGTCTTAATTCTGCGCACCGTAGAAAAAGATCGTTCAGCTGTAGCTGCTGTAACAAGTAAAGTGGCAGACAACTTCAATATATTGTGAATCGTAGGATATAAATGACTGTTGCAAATATTCAAGCAATGAATGAAGTCGATTGAAATATATTTTTGAGTAATACAATGACGCCTCCACATCTTCACCTCGCCAAAAAATACTTTTTTACTGCAAATTATATCATTGGGCCATTGTTCATTGAAGGCTTCTATAGACAGGAGGATTTTGTCATCTTTTTTCTGTGACATAAGAATCTATCTTTAATTTGAAATGGGAAGAAATCGAAACACGACAGAAAAAGTGATATTCTGTAATACTCTTCTGGATCGTCGCTTTGTATATTTGACCACTGTGCCTGCTTTGCAGTTCTTCTCAGAATTTCGAACTCGCAATGTAATTTACTCAGCATTTTTAAAAATATCCGTGAATTTTGAACGTAATTGTTCAATTTCTTGTTCTAAATTTTCACACAAATGCACGCAGGTTTTTAAGTCACTTTGTTGTTACTGCAGAAGTACAGCCAATCCACGGGAAAGCGAAAATACGCGATTAGCAATGCACATTCCAATTATAAAGACAGGTGTTTTTATAACCGATCTAAATGTGAAAGCTTTGCCTGATGCTTCACTGTCTCTAAATTCTTCAATTTCGGCAAAGAAGTCATTAATGATGTTGTATAGCTAAACAAATAGTGAAATTGCATTTAAGTGTTCAAAATTTACCTCCATAGTGTGAAATAAAATTACAGTGTTTAAATTTTTTTTAATACACAAAAACTAGTTTTTAATTTTTGTACCTCTTAAAATTTCGGGGGGATTTATCCCCTTAATACTTTTGTTTTTATACTTAGACATATGAGCAAAATTTTCATTCATTTGAATGAAAAAGTAAAACCTCTCATTTACGCGAACATTTTTAGTATTTTATTTTTACATTTTAGGCTTTTCGGGGAATCCCAAAAAATTTGGAAAAAATAAGCTTTAAGGTATACTCATTTACTTTGCTGATGAGTTTTAGTTGGATAATGATATTTATTACAGAAATTTTATATTTGGAAAAGATAACAGTGTTTTTATAACAAAAAAGTGCATAGTTAGTAAAGTTAACTTTATTGTTTTTTTATATCAAAATAATATTTATTTTTTTATATATAATAGGGTTTTATAATTATGAAAAGAAATACCAAAATAACAAAATTATTGAAAATACTAACCAGCATTGATGAGGATTGTTCCGATACGAATTTATATAAAATTTATAATTTTTTGGAAGATGAAATAGAAATTGAAACATCTGAATTTAATGAAAATGATACAAGTACCGACCGCCAAATTGAAGTTACAAAATTCTGATGCAGAACGCGAAAAAGAAAAAGAAATTGAAAAAGAAAATGAAATTCTTACCTCTTCCTTCAGACACCGAAAGCGGATGCGAATGTTTTAAGCTCTGAAAGTGATAGCGAAACGAATATCGCTCATGTAAAGCGTATGGATGTACAAACTGCAGTTGATGAAAACATTTTGGAAGAAATTCAAAAATATGGTTGTACTGGTAGATAACCTTCATATGAAGTTAGTAGCGCATTTAAGTTTTAAATTGATGATTGCATGATGGGGCACCTTAAAAATTGCACAGAAACGAAGCACAAAATGTTTTAGATAATTATTGGACAATCAGTGTTGATGAATTTTATGCTTTTATATCAATTTTATATGCTATGGGAGCTTATGAATCCAAAATTATGAAATAATCATATTTATGGTTAAAAAATGGGACCTTTTTTTTCAAAAGTACAATGAGTAGAAGCAGGTTCACGGAAATCTTGCGCTTTATTCGATTTGACATAAAAATGAAAGAAGTAAATGTTTACAAGTAGATAAATTTGCATTAGTTTCCGAAACATGGAATGAATGTATTAAAAACAGTTCTTACCTTACCATAGATGAACAACTTTTTCCAACCAAGGCAAGATGTAGGTTTATGCAATACACGCCAAATAAACCTAGTAAATTTGGAATAAAGTTTTGGCTGGTAGCCGATATTCAAAATAGATATGTACTAAATTGTTTTCCATACTTAGAAAAAGATAATTTACGAACATCATCAACACTTTTACATGAATTTGTGGTTCTAAAGCTTGCTGAACCTTATTTAGGTTGCGGAAGAAGTATAACCACTGAGAATTGTTTTACTAGTATTTCATTGACAAAAAAGCTATTAGCTAAAAAACAACATTAGTTGGAACTGTGTGAAGTAATAAAAAAGAATTACCAAAAATAAAAATAGATATCAAGGCTCGGTATGAAACCATACTATTAAAATCTGATAATATAGTTCTCACTATTTACAAATCCAAACCTAAGTAAAAAGTATCACTTCTAAGTTCCAAATAACTGTGGAGATTGCCAACAATTAAAAACTTTTACCAGAAACTATCGAATTCTATAACAAAACTAAGTTCGGAGTAGATCCTATTGACAAAATGGCTCGCAAGTACAGTGTAACAGCAAGTCCTCGTAGACTGCCATTGCAGATTTACTATAATATTTTAGATTTAGAAGGAATCAACGCGTGGAGAAAATATAACAAGAAAACAATTTTTATACCAATTTTTATACCTGAAGAGCTTGCTAATGAATTTACATATAGCAAAAGATGGAAATCTATTCAGTCAGAAAAATGGAATATAGAGACCATTGATTTAACTTTGGAAAATCCTAAAGAAAATATGCATAGAAAATCCTGTTTAATTGGATACGACAATAAAAAAACAAATTCTATTTGTTTTAAATGCACGAAATGTGTGGGAAGTGCACAGCAAAAAAGATAACAACTTGTAAGAAATGTGCCACATAAATTCTATTTTTTAAATGTATATTAAAGATTTGTTATTCCTTATTTTATTCCTTTTTAACTGAATGCTTACTTTTATTATTTTAAATTACAATAAAAAATGAATTTTATTTATTCACAATTTTTTTATTAATTCCATTTTTCATACATCCGTCAAATTTACGGATTGTTACAACTAGGTATACATAAAATGTTACATAAAATTTTCCAAGTTCCAGTGTTAATTATTTATTTTTTCAATATTCTTTAAGAACAAAAAAAATTTCCGTTTTCAGATGTTTAATTTTAATTTTAACTTTCTATATTTATTATAATTTTTGACCCAATATGTTAAAATTAGGAAGATAAAATTAATTTTGATTTAAATAAAAACTAATTAATTTAAATAATTACTTAAAATTCTTTATTTAATTTGATTTAGCAGTACAAAATGAAAGGCAACCAAGAAATAGTTCTCAAATTCGGAATCTTGATCAAATTGACCCTAATATGAATCATGTTACTGTAACTGCAAATATTCAGTCTTTGGAGGATCATCAAAAGGCTCGCCATATTGAAATGGATATTAAAGAAGAAAAACGAAATATAATCTATGAAAATTTTGGTCACTCTGATGACAGCGAAAAACGTGTTATCTTTCCAAGCATCTCCAATGGATCATTAATTTGTGAAAAGAACTCATTGAGTAAATCAACCGAACCAATCCTTTCCAATGGGGGTTATTCAATAGATAATTCTGCGTCTCATTCTCCGTATGTATCAAATTTGCCATTTTTCTCTACCCAGTTTATGAAACCATCGAAGATATTTACATCTCTTTTCAATTCATTAATGTTCATGCCACCTTTTTCAAGATCAGGCCCTTCAGTTGGCAACGGTAAGAAATTGTCAAGTAATATCTATATTGACATTTAAAGTTAATTAAATATTCAATTACCGAAACTTAAGAGCCCCTTCATACAAGTTCCTTTAAAATTCTTGGTTTTTATTATTAAGAGAATGTAGGGGACAATATCAAGAAAAATGCTTGAGAAAATAAATCAAAACGAATATTAAGGAAGATGCTGTGTCATTTATATTAATTTATAACACTCTCAAAGCACTCTCAACCACAAAATAACAAAACAACTTTGTTCTAATCATCTATAATGCGTAAAATTTTCATTTTTTCTTAAAACTTTTAATATTTTTTGCATATAATTCTCAAATAACATTTTGTTTTTGAAAATTATTTCATCGTCCAAATTTAATAAATACTTCTTTTCGATTTCATTTCTAATTCTTATTCACAAAGATGAGGAATCCAACTAGAACATACATTAAAAATAAATAACTCAAAATATTAGAATTTCCACTAGCTCCTATTTATTTTCAATGAGTGAAAGGAAATATTTGAACGATAGTAAAAGCTTTTTCAATGTTCCTTCGAATTGATTAATTATTTTTAAATGATGAAAATCTACCTTGTTTTGTTGCAGACTCAAATTTAATAATTTCCATTGAGACATGTCATGCTGAATCACAAAGTAGGAAATAATTTCATTTCTCACAAAGATAATACTTACAAATACTTTTATTTTGATAGTCATCAAATTATGGTAAATAATAAACATCTGTATTCAGAATCCGTTGAATTTAACTACTTTCTTCCTTGTCTTGAGAAGCTTAGTAGAAAAGATCCTCGTACCGACCTTATATATAATGCAAAATTTACGCAGCCACTCAAGGCTTATCAGTTGAAAGTATGACATTATTGATCGTTATAATAATAAAATGTGGATAAATTTTTCTCATATTCATATCATAAAATATCATTTTAAATTATTCCATATTTCAATTTATCCGAAAATATTTTTGTTGATAAGGTCAAACAAATTATTTTATTAAATAAAATCAAGACTGGGAATACATGGTTGTCAAGTTGCAACCATAGCTTGGAAGATTGAATATAAATTCTCTTTATATTGAAAATATTTTTGGTTGAGAATATAAGTGTTTATGCTTGAATGGTTTTGTATTACAGGTTCTTATTGGAACAATTCTAACGATGGATTCAATATAAATGATCAGAATAAACCCTTTGATCAACCTTTAAATATTTCAACATCTACTGAAAATCCGTTTCTACCTGGAAGCAATAGAGCTCATCAAGATGTCAATTATTCATCTCAATTTGAAACATTAAATCAATTTTTCAAACAAAAAATTGAATGGAAAGGAATTTCACAGTATCATTCTCCTATGTTATCTACAACGACTCATAATAACCCTTTGATAGATTTTACGTTTCGGCACATTATAATAAATTTTCGTTGGGCTAAAAGTCTAAATTCGTTCAACAATCTAGATATTGCAGATCAAGTATGATTTTTGTGTTAAACAAGCAATTAATGAATATTTCAGATAGTTCTGTTGGAAGATGTTTGGTTTGAGATGCTTATTATTAGTTTCCTACAATTTTGCTTTCCACTTGAATTGACATTGATCATGAGAACTTCGAGCTATGGCACTGTATCAGAAGTGGAATTTCTAATGGACTTAATTAAGAAATTTAGAGGATTTCAGGCATAATTTATTATTATTGTTTTGTTGTTTATTTTGGTTACTTTATAGTTGGATCCAAGTGAATTTGTTTTTCTGAAAACAATAATACTTCTGAAACCTACAACGAAATCACTCATTGATAGAGTAAAAATTGAGTTGCTGCAAGAACATGCACAATTAATGCTATCACACCACACTAAACAGTTTTATTCAAATCAACCAGCAAGGTTTAAAGAATAATTCCACGAAAATCACTTGTTACTTTAATATTTATATTTAGATTTGGTCGACATTTATTGTGCGTCCCAACAATAAGATCTGTTGCTACACAATCCTTACAAGAAGTGCTTTTTGGAGTTTCGGCTAAAATCGACATAAAAAACTTCATTACACAATTTATAAATAATCTCAAAAATTGACGAAATTATTTATTAAATGATTACTCTATTCTTAATGTACATTGATTTTATTAATAAATTGTCTTACTGATTTTTAAAAAATAAAATATTTAAAATTTATTTAATTTTATTTAAATATCTTAAAAACTTTATAAATTTAAAAGACCTAAAAATTGGTTTTACGATATTTTTCATGATTAATAATTTATTAATAAAAAAATTAAAATAAATACTTAATTTTAGTTAAAATTAATTTTTCTTTTAACTTACATGTATACTTATTTCTATTTTTTCATCTTGAATTTTTGGCTAAACTATCTTTGTTTTTGATTATGATGTAAATTTGTACTTAATAAATACGAAATATTGATCCTATAGGCTAAAAATTAATTACAAAATTCAAAATTGAAAATAAAAATAGACTATTGGTGAAGAGTAAAAATTATGGTTGTTGCATCTTTTATTATTATTATTATTATTATTATTATTATTATTATTATTATTATTATTATTATTATTATTATTATTATTATTATTGTTATTATTATTATTATTATTATTATTATTATTATTATTATTATTATTATTATTATTATTATTATTATTATTATTATTATTAAAATTATTTAAAAACATTCAAAACATTCGTAGTCACAGCACTTTGCAAATTAATCTTTGGATCCAATGATTTTAGAATTTTGTTGAAAAGTTTTAATAATTATTGGGAACGCGTGATATGTGAAGCATTGTTGATAAGGTCATTGGATCCAAAGATTAATGTGCAAAGTGCTGTGACTACGAATGTTTTGAATGTTTTAAATAGTTTACGTATGTTAAATCATGTTTATGTATTGTTTTATAAAAAAAAACTTTTTTTTAATATTATTACAATAATTGAAATTTTAAATTACATTAATTTTTTAAAAAATTAATAATATAAATAAAATTTTAAATTAATTAAAAGTTATTTGAATATATTTTATAAATATTTATTTATTACAAAATTAAATTAATAAAAAATAATTTTTTTAAATTAAATATTAATTCATAATATTTTTAGTTGGTTTTGAGTACCTGGAGATGATAGTTATGCTATCGAAATATATCGTACGAAAAGTTTTTTATTGGCTTTATCTTTTAATTAAATCGTTGCCAAATTTATTTAATTAATAATAATAATTATTATTATTATTATTATTATTATTATTATTATTATTATTATCATTATTATTATTTTTATTATTATTATTATTATTAAAACTAAATCATGATTTAAGAGCTCATGAGACGTAGTTCAAGCACTTCTGATTTAGTTTATCGATTGATTATAAATATAAATTATTCAATTATATTATTAGCTTAAAGAAAAGATTTCATCAATCTCAATGATGTTGAAATGCGTTATTCCACCCATTAAATATAACGACTATCATGATCAGAAATGGTTCAGCGATCAGTTCTCTTTGATAGTAGAATTAATTCGACACGAAACCTAACTTAATTGATAAATATAAAGGCGATTTTTGTGCTCTAATTTTTTGTGTAAGTTACACTGGGTCTTAATTACTAGTTTTTTTTCTAGATGTCTTTGTAATTATTCTTTTGTTCTTTTTCGATACTCGATCAATGAGGTTTGATGATCGGTTGAGCGGATTCGGTGGGTTTAATAAGCGTGATAATTGCATTTGAATGAACTGAGTAAGTTGCTGATGGATTGATGGATGCTGTTAGTAGCGTTAATTTAATGATTGTGATTATTTTCTCAGAGTTTCTAGTTTATAAATTAACTGCCTGCACATAAGGTACAAAATGATCACAATGCGCTTTTAAAAAAGAATTAAGAAGGATTTTTAACAATATTTATTTTAAACAAGTAAATTTCAATATTCAATTTATCATCAAAAAATTACCCAGTTATGATTAAAATTATATAACATATTTTAATTCATAATTTTTATTTGTAATGCAATTTTTTTTGCTTTCTATTAGTTCACGGTTTCAAACTTGGAGAACATGTGATAATTAAAGGGGTTCCAATTTCTTAAAAGTAGTGTACAATGAAGACTATGCCCCATGAATAATTAACTTAAAAACAAATAAATACCCCCCACATAAATTTTTTTTTCAAGCAAAAATCGTAGTTGAAATTGAGGTAGATGTAATTTGAAATCTTATGATTGATTATTACTATACCATTTATTCGTGTATATTAGTGAGGGACTTAATTGTTTTTTTCTAATAAACGAAATGTTTACTTTGAAAAAACTAGAGTGCTTAAAGCAGGCTTGGGCTTGTATATTGTTGCATGGAATAATAAAATAGGACTTTGGTTTTATTTTGTTGGTTTTCTTTACTAAAGTAATGATTAAAAAAGACTCCAAGGGGCATATGTATGCTGGTGCTTGAGGTGAAATGATGACTTCTTAAAGGAATAAATAGCGTTTAGCTAAATGAAATTGAGCAATAACAGGTCTGTGATGCCCTTAGATGTCCGGGGCCGCACGCGCGATACAATGGCAGTAACAGCGAGTTATATTCATAGCTAGAAATGGCTGGGTAACCTACTAAATCACTGTCGTGTCAAGAATAGTGGATTGAAATTATTCCAATTAAACGAGGAATTCATAGTAAGCGCAAGTCACTAGCTTGCTCTGATTACGTCCCTGCCCTCTGTACACAACACCCGTCGCTACTACCAGGCGAAGAAGATTTATCAACGATTTGAAAGGTTTTGCAATTTCGTCAATGTTAGTTATTGTTGCAAGGAATTCTTCAGGTGATTTAGTTAGAGAATATTTAAATTTAATTCTTGCAAGGGAAAAAATTTCTTTCTCAAAATTAATTATAATTCTATCAGGATGAGAAGATATAATATTAATTTGGTTACTAAATATTTAATCCATTGTAATTTTATACTTTATATTAAAATTCAAGCGTAGTCTATAGGTTAATTCAATTTTTTTTAATAATAGTTTGAGGAGTTTTTAGGATTAGTTTTATCTTATGTTTGTTAGGAAAATCACATTGATGTATTCGCTCTATTTCAGATAATCCCTCCTCGGGGTTTTCAGATTATTATTTTGGAGTATTTTAATGTTTAACTACTTTAATGAAATTCATCGTGAACAGGAGGAGTCAGATCGAGTTTCAATTACATCGAAAAATTGTGTACAACCTCATGAAATTTTTATCATGTTCAACTACCCTAGAATATCAACTTAGACCAGTAAATTAGTAACCTTGTGTTAACATCAACCCAAACCAATTAATCGATTCAAAATAACTCGTTATTTCAGTGAGTTCATAAATTCCAAATTTTGAAAAATTTCTGCAATATGTAGCAAGATGAAGCAATAACAGCGTCCAGAATCCATTGTCGAACGCTCTCGACAAATGGATTTGCCCAGAGGTGGCCGAGGAATTCAAGGACTATTATTTACACTATTTTGTTATTCAATTGAATATGATTTACTACGCTCACATCGAATTATAAAAGTGAACATAGGAAGATATAATGTTAAGGAAATAGTTCTTCCATCTCTTTTGGAAAAATTAAAAATTACATTAAATGAAATGAAACATTCAAAAGTTCAATTTGGAGTCCAAGTAGAATTTGAAAAAGATGGGGAACTCAAAGTAGTTAGTATATCAAATCGCGCTGCTTCAGTGACTACAACTTTTCTTGATGAGGGTATAAAGAAAATAAATGAAAAGATTGTTGAACGAACAGAATTAGGAAGTAGTTGGAAAATAAACCGAATAATAGAAGTAAATTTCAAGGTAACCAAAGTTTCTAATATATTTAGGTTATCTGGACATAGTTATATTCCAACACCTAAAGCTCTATTAGGTAAAAAGGCAATAGTTAACGTACAAAATACCGATAATTTATGTTTCATATATAGTGTTTTGGCTGTATTGAAATCTGATAAATCAAGAAAGATAGAGATAGACCAAGAAAATATTTACCGTATATGAATGACTTGGTATACGATCCTAACGATATTCCAATGAAACTGTGTGATATTCCAACTTTCGAGAAGAAAAATCCTGGTTTCGCAATTAATGTAATGATTTATAATAACGAAAATTTTGAGGATAGAGAAGAACTTATAATGAAGCATCCATATTTAAATATAATTCACCGAACAAAAGTAACTGGAGTGGATCCAATTTATTTATTATTGATAAAGGAGGGTGAAAAATATCATTATACAGCAGTAACTAATTTACAATCCTTATTGAATTGTCATAAAAACAATGATTATAATGTTCGAATTTGTTGCAAATGGTGTGAAAATTGTTTAAATGGATTTCGTAAGCCAAAATCCTTTGAAAAACACCAAGAGTTATGTAAGAAAAATCAGTTGGGTACTACGCTATATACATTACCAAAAGATAAAGATAAATATTTGGAGTTCAAAAACTGGTCAAAAACGATAACACCTCCTTTCGTTATCTATGCAGATTTTGAATCTATTTTACCAAAAGATGACATTTATTTTCAAAAACATTTGCCAATTTCTGCTGGACTCTTATTAATCAACAACTTCACTGGTATGACAAGTTACCATCATTTCATTGGTCAAAACTATGTTTATGAATTTTTGAAGAAGGTTTCAGATATAGGAACAAACATTGTGCTCATATTATAAAGAAAATGGGAAAAAGCTAATGTTACCACTTACTTTTGATGAAGAATATTCATTTGATAATTGTGAATATTGTTATTTGAGTAATAAGAACATAGTAGATAAGGTTAGAGACCATGACCATTTTACAGGAAAATATATTGGTCCAGCATGTAAAAGTTGTAATGTTAGTAGGAGCATCAAAGAACATCATATCCTTAAATATGGAATAAATCAATTTCCTAATTGGAACTTATCATGTATTCCAATTAGCAGTGAAAAATTCTTATCCTTTATGGTATATGTTGGTAAGCTTAGAATACGTTTTATCGACTCTTACCAGTTTGTTAATGACTCATTAGCTAGGGCTGTGAAAACTTTGACCAGTTTACCATCAACAAAATCTGTTTTTACTGGTACCATTGTTAATGAAAAAGGTATTTTTCCGTACAACTTTGCCACTAGTTTAGAGGTCCTTGAAAATACTTATGAATTGCCTCCAATCTGGGAAGGAGTGAGTGAAGTTGAATATAAGAAAGCTCAATTAATTTGGACTGAAACTAAATGTGTAAATTTAGTTGACTATATAATGATATACTTGAAACTCGATTGCTTTCTTTTAGCTGACTTTTTCGAACAATTTCGGGCGAAATCTATAGCTCATAATAGTTTAGAGCCTTTAAATTATTTTGGTATTCCTGGAACTATTGCAAGACATGGAAATTTATAATTTTTATGAGAGTGGTATTCGTGGATGTCTTACTTTTGTTAATAAACACTTTGTAAAAACTGATGAAACCACTGAGTTGCTTTATATAGATATTAATAATTTATACGGTTGGGCTTTAAGCCAACCTTTACCTTGTGGTAAATTCAGTTGGATACTTGATGGTTTTGATTCAATATTGTCAGATTGTTTTTCTTTAAATCTTGAATCTTTGTCGTATGGGTATACTCTTGAAGTAAATCTTGAAATTCCTTCTGATCTTCACGATAAGTTAGACGACTTTCCTATTGCTGCTGAGAAAATGAAACCTGAGGGATCTAAGGTTGAAAAATTGTTATTGACTCATTACCCAAAAAAGAATTATGTGATTCATTGGCGTTTACTAAAATTATACTTGTCTCTTGGTGTTAAGGTTACTCATGTGAATCGAGCTGTAAGATTCAAACAGTCTCCTATTTTTAAAAACTACATTGATACCAATACAGATCAAAACAGAGCAAAAAGTACAAACACGCTAGATAAAAATTATTATAAGTTGTTAAACAATAGTTTGTATGGTAAAACTGTTGAAAACCTGAAAAAAAGAATGAATTTAAGATTATGTAATACAGAAAAGAAGATGATTACATATGCTTCTAAACCAACTTTTCAAAGAAGTATCAAAATTGCTGATGATCTAATTGCTGCGTTGTTAAATCCTGACTCAGTATGTTTAGATCGACCAAGTTATATAGGACAATCAGTGCTTGACTTGTCGAAACTTCGAATGTATGAGCTTCAGTATAAGGACTTGGAAAAATATCGACAACAATTTAATTGTGATATTAATATAGTTGCTGGAGATACAGACTCTTTCTTCTTGGAGATTAAAAATTGTAAACTAGATGTTCTTTTGTCTGAAATGGTTAAGGATAATCTTTTGGATACATCTAATTACCCTTCTACTCATCCACTTTATTCTAAAAAACTTGATTCGGTCATTGGAAAATTTAAGGATGAAAGCAAGAAAGAAGGTTATGACGAAAGGGTATTCCTTAGACCCAAATGCTATAGTTTGTTAGGTAAATCAAAATGCCTAAAAGCTAAGGAAGTCACATTAAAGGAAACAACGTTAACTCATAAATCTTATAAGGACTGTTACGAGAAAAACTCCACCTTTTCTGTACCTCAATTTCGTACTGCTACAAACAATCATCAACTTTATAGTTTTAAAACTTCAAAGGTTGCACTAACAAACAAAGAGGATAAAAGGGTTTGGGTAGAAAAGAATGTAAGCCTAGCATACGGTCATTATATGATTGAGACTGACAATGAATAAAGATAATAATTTTCCACATGATTATCCAACAGCTCAGCCAACTGTTCATTGAATTAATAAATGTATACCTATATACGTTCTTGCTCTTATTCATTATTTTGTATTTTTTTTGTGTTTACAAAATACTTTAGGTTGTTTTGTTTTTGTTAAGGGGGGGGGTACCAAAAGTGCGCCAGGTGGCACACATCTACCTACTCGTATTTTCATTAAAATTAATATTATTAATAAATTTTATTAGGAACCAACAACATTGAAACAAAGCCTATATAATGTAAAAGTTGGCGAAATTGGAGAAATTGATCGAAAAAATATAACAGAGTTATTACTAGCTTTCAACAAAGATATATTTTTAATGATCAATTCACTTTTATGAACTGTGAAAAAGAATGTAATTATGAAAATAAAAAAGAAAATGAACATTTTATGATTGAAATAAGAATCCAAGGATATAAAGAAGAAAACTAGATTATTCGACCAATTTAAAAAATGATTGATGCTAAATGTATTAAAATAAAATTTATTTAACTTTATTCGTTTTTTATTATTATTATTTATCATATATTTTTTTAAAATTTAATGTGTTTAAATTAATACAATGTAAATATAAAATTGAATTAAATATAGTTAATTAAAATTTATGATACGATAGTATAAAATTTATGAATACTTACATTTTACTATTTTATTTTTGATATTCGGAGTTTTCTTACCATTTCTAACATTTTTGTTGACCATTTTTCTAAGGTTTTAAAATCTTTTATTATGCCAAAAAACCATCTAATTACATATAATCCTCTGAACTTAATCCTTTAAAAGTAATACTTATTACTTAATACATCTTTAATAACACATAAAAAATAATTAAAAAACAATTTTAGAAAGGAAACTTTATTCAATAATTCATTTATTTTTCATTGTTTTTATATAAGCTAAGTAATGCTGTCCACATGTTTTGTCATCAGATTTTGATAACGAATTCGAAATACTTTGCATATAACTTGTGCTATAATTATCATTTTTCACGATAATCCCTTTCTTTACTTAAAGTTAATGATTTAACGTTAAAGTGATCAAACACAGTAAATGTATCTAAAAACGAACCACTAAATATTTCATTTCCTTGGAAAGTTACAAGAATAAAATTAGGTAATCGTCTATCACCAAATATTTGTTCATTATAAAAAGAAGAAGATCCAATAGGTAAAGAAAATTCAAACACTTCCTTGCTTCTCATTAGATAAAATGTATTTCTTGTAGCAATCCCTTTTTGATGACCCGCTAAAACAGAAAGTTCAACACGAACTCTTCTAACCATTAATTTTGCATCTAGCAATACTGTTTTAGGTACAAATTTACTACATGTCAGAAGTTTTTCTGTATTTGTTCTTGTTAATTTAATTTGGACACTTACACCCGGTAACAAATATAGGGGTTGATCAAAGAAATCAAATTGGAGTGGTAAACATAATGAGAATGCTTTTGATTTTGCAATCCAAGTTTATCGCAAAATCATGTTTAGTGTAACCCATTCCTCCTAAAGATGTATGTTTAGTATCTTGATTATAATTTATAATAGTTTTTTTAGTTGATGTCATTGTAAAACACAATAACAAATAACAAATCAGGAAAATATAACACAAAAGTACATTTGAAATAGTAGTAGGATGTGAGCCCGTCAGATACAAACCCCCTTTGCCTCACGTAATTATTACATAACATTTGACCTCTGCACGCACTGTTGCTACCTGGAGATTGACCTATGTCCACTAGTTGCTACCTAGTAATTGACATTTGGTCAGTGACCTCATGATTACATCACTTGACCACTGGTCAGTCGCGCACTTATTATGTCACTGGTCACACTTATTATGTCAATGGTCACTACTCGGAGACTAGTTACCTAACTGTTATTATGTCACGTAGTTGTGGACCAACACACTTACCTTCTAGAACATTCCACACACCTACCAACTTCCACACACCTACCTTCTTAAACCTTTCACACACACACACACACCAACCAACGATAAACGATCCGCACCGATCCATACCCATCCATACCAATCCTCACCCATCCGCGCAGATCCACACCGATCATTGCCCATCAGCTCCCATCAGTACCCATCATCGCCCAACACGTCTACGACTAAGTCGTAGACTTAGCAAAATCACTCACTAGTACTATTGGTATTATTATTATACTGTTGGGCCAGGACACAAATAGCCTTGAAAATTGTTTAAATGTATCAGTAATACAACACGAAAACCTAGCACCAAGATAACTTAAAATATAATATACAACACCAATTAAACATTTTAAAATCTGAGAGAATATAAATAAATATAAAATCAAAAACATAAAAATAAAATAAAATAAATACAAAATGCATCAAGAACCGCACGAAATTTACATAAAAAATAACATAATAACAAGAAAATTTGACCGTAAAATGACCATTTATATAAAAGTAAAAATTAAGGAATTAAATGAATAAAAATAAAATATTTTTAGCTGAATAAATTTAATTAAAAATGTTAAAAATAAATTACCAATTTAAATTAAGAAATAAATAAAAATTTAATTTAGATAACACAAATAATTTCAAGGTCGAATTTTGTTTAATCGCAATAAAAAATAACACGCAAGGTTAAGGCCAAATTATAAGTATATGTACTGATATGATTTGACAAATCTTAATCTTAATTTTCAGTATTGATTTTCCGTCGTACTTTGATACTTGATTTCAACAGTTTTACTTTGGATTAATATATTTACCTGTGAATAATGGATTCATTGATCGATGTTTTATGGATTATTACGAAGATATATTTATGAATTTTAATTTGATGGATTTTTACTTTGGATTAATATATTTATCTGTGAATAATGGATTCATTGGTCGATGTTTTATGGATTATTACGAAGATATATTTATGAATTTTAATTTGATGGATGTATCTGGTAATTTAATTTTGGTTTTAATAAATTATTATAATGCATAAATTAATTTTTCAAATTGTCGAAATTTTTCCGGCCCACAGCCAAAGACACATCACAAGTTATTAAAATCAAACATATTGTTCGAACCATGTAAGTGCGTGGAATATCGCCAATGATTCGTGCCCGTGAAGGCTCCGGTGTGCGGAACACAGGAGTTGGAACGTCAATATTATCCGTAGATAGGGAAACTTGGAGGGTAAATGAGTAGTCCCTTGGCTGCTCCTTCATCATCCGTTTCCTGTAAAATTAACATAAATTTTTAACAACAATCGGCTCAAAATATCTAACACCGAGTAGTCCAATGGGCACTCATTAATTATGAAATGAACATACATAGATCTTAAAAACAAAGAGAGGGAATGGGTAGTGGGGAACATTGCGAAATCGTTGCAACAGTTAAAATGAATAGCCATCGGAAAAAGATTAATCCGAACGACCAAAATCATGAAAAATAATGTTTTTAAATAAGAATTAAATAAATTAATTTGAGTTGAGGCGGAAAATATGGGCGGATCGCTGCTCAAAATTTCCGAAGTAATTAAAATACTTGTTGAAAATAGTAAAGTAAAAGTGGAACGCGTAAAATAAGGGCGGAACGCTGCTCAAATTTTCCGAAATGATTAAAATACTTATTGAAAATAGTAAAGTAAAAGTGGAACGCGTAAAATAAGGGCGGAACGCTGCTCAAATTTTCCGAAATGATTAAAATACTTATAGAAAATAGTAAAACAAAAGCGAATTGTCGTTCTATTGTTAGTATAATATTCTTATAAACCGTAAAATAAGGGCGGATCGCTGCTCAAATTTTCCGAAGTAATTAAAATACTTATTGAAAATAGTAAAGTAAAAGTGGAACGCGTAAAATAAGGGCGGAACGCTGCTCAAATTTTCCGAATCGATGAAAATACTTTATCGAAAACTGCAGAATAAGGATAAAACCGTAAAATAAGGGCGGAACGCTGCTAAAATTTTTCGAATCAACAAAAATACTTTACCGAAAACCGGGGAAATACAGATGGATTACGGCTAAATTTTTATATAAGAAAAATATTTCTTAAAGCTGAGGAATAAGGACGAATCCCTACACAAAATTTTGTTAATAATATTGATAATAATTATAATAATTGTAATAATAATAATAATAATAATAATAATAATAATAATAATAATAATAATAATAATAATAATAATAATAATAATAATAATAATAATAATAATAATAATAATGATAATAATAATGAGGATAATAATAATAATAATAATAATAATAATAATAATAATAATAATAATAATAATGGTACCTATAATAGTAATGATAAAAATTATGATGTTAATAGTAGTAATATAATAACTGTAATGGTAATTATATAGTATAAAAATAATAATAAAGGTAATAATAATAACAATTAATAAAGGTAATACATATAATAGCAACAATGATAATGCTAGTAATAATAATAGGGAACATTGTAGTCATATTAGGGATAAGAGTGTGTGAATATTTAACATAACAAAAGGTGTACAGGCCAAAGAATAATCATCAACATGGACGACGATAAGAAGGACTATGGAAATGGACATAACAATGAATGATATGAGAGTATAGGTTAACCTTTGAAAGAGATAGGAGAAAAATGGGACCTAAAAGTCGAAATCGAGCACAGGCCTTCTATCGGCAGCTCGTTGAACCCATGGATCGTTCGGTCAATTATAGCATTAGCAATAGAGCTCACTTTTTGCGGACGATCTACCCACTCGCACACAGTTCCAACGTTGCTTAGCAACGGGTGCCGAGTGGTAAGCGAAGAATATTTGTATGGGGTTGTCTGGGTAACAACCATATAGTTTCAAAATATCAACATCCAGAAACCAACCATATAAATTTGGGGGCTCAGCTGGGATGAAAGTGGTTTTCTTGGTAAAATCAAACGACACGAAAAATAACAGGAAGCAAAAGCCAATGGAAAAGAGGAAATAACAAATACTTTGTTGGAACACCCTCAGCCGAGAATAAAAATCATTTCTTAGCTAGGCAACCAGAAGAAACCAGAGTAAGAATCTTTTTATTAAACAGAAATATCGGAACGACATTTTGTCGGACCACGGAGAGAGGATGAACTAAAAAATGGAACTTAACAACAAACGAAGGAAAACGATCGACTTATTGACGATGAGAAAACAGTTCGATGATATTATGTAGAGAGCGATGAGCTGAGTAAAAATGCCAATTGAATTATGGTTGTATTTTCTAAAGGTTCAAAGTTACAAAGGGTCAAACTTTGGCCAAAAATTTTATTTTTGATATGTTGTACAGGACGGTGAGTTGAGTATTATTGTCAATGGAACTATAGTCGTATCTTATCGAACTTCAAAGGTGTAAAGGGTCAAACCTTGACCAAAAATATAATTTTTGATATGTTGTAGAGAAGAATGAGCTTAATAAAATTGCCAATAGAACCATGGTTATATCTTCTAAAGGTTCGAAGCTAAAAAGGCTCAAACTTTGGTCAAAAAATATTATTTTTAATATGTTGTACAGAACGATGAAATGGCAAAAGTGGTGATAAAATTAGGATCTTCCAACCTTTGGATAAAAAGTTATTAAGGGTCAAACCTTCAAAAATTCTAATTTTTGATATGTTGCAGACCTGTGGTTGTCAGATTTCTGGACCAAGAGTTATTTAGGGTCAAAATCTTGGGCAAAAAATTTTATTTTTGATATGTTGTAGAGAACGATAATATGGCAAAAGTAACGATAAAATTACGATTTTTTAACCTTTGGATAAGACGTTATAAAGGGTCAAACCTTCAAAATTTTTAATTTTTTATATGTTGTAGAGCTTGAGAAGCTGAGCAATATTTACTATAGAAGTATGGCAGTCTGACTTCTGGGTCAAAAGTTATAAAGGATCAAAACCTTAGTCAAAATTTTTAATTTTTGATATGTTGTAGAGATCGACGAAACAAGCAAAATTGCCAATAGAACTTTAGTCATCAAAGCTTTAGATAAAAAGTTATAAAGGGTCACAACTTTGGCCAAAAATTTTAATTTTTGATATATTGTGTAGAATAATAAGACGATCAAAAATTACCATAGAACTATAATCGTGTGAACTTTTGATAAAAAGTTACAATGGGTCAAAACCTTCGAATACTCTAGAATTCAGAAAATTGTGAAGAAATTAAAAATTTTGAAAGTGAATTGTAAATATTTTTGTATATCAGTGGAGACAAAGTGTATTAATCAATAAAGTTTATATCGTTTGGAGTTCGTTACTGTTGTTTAAAGCACGCTTGGAGTCAGGTCGGCAATAATTTCTATTCGAAGTCACCGACAACCTCAACAATTTGATGAAACAAAACAACAGTTAAGAAAACTCATGAATGACGAGTATTGTAATAAGAAAGGAAAATATCAATATATGTAAATAAATTAAAATATTAGATACACAAAAATTTCAAAAATGAAACGATTCAACAGGAAAGTGGGGATAAAATTATCAATATTTGTAGAGCAGGAATCAAAGAAACAGGAAACTATAAATAAAAATAAAATTATGGGTATGTTGTATAAATCAATGGAATCATCGTGTAAATATCATCCAAAAAACCGTAGAAGTAGTAATAAAAATATAAAAAATAGATAAATAAATAAAAATTAAAATAATAAAAACAGAGAAAAGGTGGAAATTACGATGGTTAAAGTGATTAGAAATAGGGGAAACCACAAAAATGCGGGTCGTCTAAGAGTAGGTAGTTAGTGGCACACGGGAACCTAAAAAAACATAGGGGGAGGGGGGGGGTATGTAATAGCGGATTAAATTTCGGATTATCTTGATTACATAATGATGTAATCAACTTAATTAATTTTGTGTGTATTTTAATTAAATTTTTGGCGCGATTTTTTTTTCGAATTTTTTTTTTCGAGTTTTTGGCGCGATTTTTTTTTTGAATTCAAATTTTTGGAACATTTTTTTAAATTCAAATTTTGGCGAATTTTTGAAATAAAATTGAAATATTTTTTTGAATAAATTTTTTTTTTAATCACACTATAGTCAGGGGGTATTTTTGAAAAAGACTAAAATAAATTGGCTTGAATTGCCTAACGATAAAAAAAAGCATAAAATTAAAATTGGCTCAAATCGCCTAAAATGGTCAGAGAGGGTATTTTCATTCACAAATTTTTTTTAATCACACTATAGTCGGGGGGTATTTTTGAAAAAGACTAAAATAAATTAGCTTGAATTGCCTAACGATAAAAAAAAGCATAAAATTAAAATTGGCTCAAATCGCCTAAGATGTGATATAGTCAGGGATGTTTTTAATTCGTAATAAAAACTAATGCAATATTTGGTCTCAATACTTTCTATAGGTAAATATTGACATAAAATAAAAATGGCTTGAAACGCCTACTGATAAAAAAATTGACAGGGGTATTTTATAGGCTTGTTAAAAAAAAACACTTGAAATATTTGTTCACACAATTTTCATAGACAAATTTAAGCTCTAGATAAAAATAATTTAAAATACCTAAAGTAAATTAAAGTACATTAGAATACATTAAAGTATATTAAAGTAAATTTAGATAAATTAAAGTACATTAGAATACATTTAAGTATATTAGAGTAAATTTAGGTTCCTCTAGTAAATTAAGATACATTAGAGTACATTAAGGTAAATTAAAGTAAATTAAAGGGTCGAAAGTCAATTTAAGTACATTGGGGTACATTTAAGTAAATTATGGTTCATAAAGTAAATTAAGGTACATCAGAGTAATTTAAAGTACGTTAGAATAAATTTAAGTAAATTAAGGTTCTTAAAGTAATCTAAGGTACCTAGAGTAAAGTATGGTAGGTTAGGTAAGAATTTTTTAAAATTAAATAGAGAGTCAACAGTTAAGTTACATAAGGGTAATTTTTAAAGCTGAAAATTTTAAAAGCAGTTATAGTAGGCAAATTACATAAGGTAAGAATTTTTTAAAAGTAAATAGAGGGTCAAAAGGTAAATTACATAAGGTAAGAATTTTTAAAGTTAAAGAGTCGACAATATTGCATGATAAAATTTATTAAATAAAATTTTTAGTATAGTTTTATCGATCAATTTTTATACATATTTTTAAATGATAAAATTTTTAACATAATTTTACAATGGAATTTTTTATACATGATTTTTAAAGATGAAATTTTTAGAATAATTTTACAATGAAATTTTTTATACATATTTTTAAATAATAAAACTTTTAACATAATTTTACAATGAATTTTTTTATACATGATTTTAAGTAGAATTTTTAGTATAATTATATCGATGGATTTTTTATATATAATTTTTAAAGATGAAATTTTTAGGATAATTTTACAATGAAATTTTTATACATGTTTTTAATTGAAAAAATTTTGAATGTAATCTTACAATGAAATTTTTTAGTATAATTGGTACAATGACTTTTTTTATACATATTGATAACGATCAAATTTTCAAAGAAATTTTTCAAAAACTTTTTTCAAAGAATTTTATTAAATTAAATTTTTGAGTTTCAGTGTTACATAGTATTGCCTAAGGTAGGTAGTAGTCATTCGCAAGAGCAACCCATCTCCTCCACTCTGCAGCAACCCATCCTTAATAAAAAAAAAATAATAAAATAATAATAATAATAATAATAATACTTTCAGAAAATATAAAAAGTTAACTTACTTGGTATCAACTTCTGAACACTGATAACCCATACACAGTGAATAATTCATTAATAACTGAACAACAATCACTAGGTACTGTATACAAATAACCGAGTACTGTACAGCTCTCTATATACATATTATGCATTGAATAATTTACTTATTTATTAAAATGACATATTTAAATAATATTTACTCTTTCAACACCGATATTCAACCAACTCAACCCACTTAAAAAATAAAATTTTCTCTCAATCATTTCCCTTTAAAATACTTAGTTATTTACACACTCAATAACTAGTTACTGAACAAATCAATATCAAAAA
Source organism: Schmidtea mediterranea (assembly GCA_022537955.1). Lineage (NCBI taxonomy): Eukaryota > Metazoa > Platyhelminthes > Tricladida > Dugesiidae > Schmidtea > Schmidtea mediterranea. Next base: position 117,860,977 of record CM039680.1, read on the forward strand.
CTAATTACTGAACCAATAAATATTAATGATGGGTTACTGACCAACTAATTTTGAAATAAATCACATAAAAGGTTAACAAAAAGAAATACAAGTTGAAACTTTATTAACTTTTTCACTATTTTATCGATCATTGATGTGTCCAAATTGGTAAAATTTTTGGTTGCTTAGTTACCTTGTTGTTATCAAGCGATAATTAATCAAATTCATTGAAACCATATCCATTGTTATATTTACTTGGTATCAACTTCTGAATACTGATAACCCATCACACTGAATAATTCATTAATAACTGAACAACAATCACTAGGTACTGTATACAAATAACCGAGTACTGTACAGCTCTCTATATACATATTATGCATTGAATAATTTACTTATTTATTAAAATGACATATTTAAATAATATTTACTCTTTCAACACCGATATTCAACCAACTCAACCCACTTAAAAAATAAAATTTTCTCTCAATCATTTCGCTTTAAAATACTTAGTTATTTACACACTCAATAACTAGTTACTGAACAAATCAATATCAAAAACTAATTACTGAACCAATAAATATTAATGATGGGTTACTGACCAACTAATTTTGAAATAAATCACATAAAAGGTTAACAAAAAGAAATACAAGTTGAAACTTTATTAACTTTTTCACTATTTTATCGATCATTGATGTGTCCAAATTGGTAAAATTTTTGGTTGCTTAGTTACCTTGTTGTTATCAAGCGATAATTAATCAAATTCATTGAAACCATATCCATTGTTATATTTACTTGGTATCAACTTCTGAATACTGATAACCCATCACACTGAATAATTCATTAATAACTGAACAACAATCACTAGGTACTGTATACAAATAACCGAGTACTGTACAGCTCTCTATATACATATTATGCATTGAATAATTTACTTATTTATTAAAATGACATATTTAAATAATATTTACTCTTTCAACACCGATATTCAACCAACTCAACCCACTTAAAAAATAAAATTTTCTCTCAATCATTTCGCTTTAAAATACTTAGTTATTTACACACTCAATAACTAGTTACTGAACAAATCAATATCAAAAACTAATTACTGAACCAATAAATATTAATGATGGGTTACTGACCAACTAATTTTGAAATAAATCACATAAAAGGTTAACAAAAAGAAATACAAGTTGAAACTTTATTAACTTTTTCACTATTTTATCGATCATTGATGTGTCCAAATTGGTAAAATTTTTGGTTGCTTAGTTACCTTGTTGTTATCAAGCGATAATTAATCAAATTCATTGAAACCATATCCATTGTTATATTTACTTGGTATCAACTTCTGAATACTGATAACCCATCACACTGAATAATTCATTAATAACTGAACAACAATCACTAGGTACTGTATACAAATAACCGAGTACTGTACAGCTCTCTATATACATATTATGCATTGAATAATTTACTTATTTATTAAAATGACATATTTAAATAATATTTACTCTTTCAACACCGATATTCAACCAACTCAACCCACTTAAAAAATAAAATTTTCTCTCAATCATTTCGCTTTAAAATACTTAGTTATTTACACACTCAATAACTAGTTACTGAACAAATCAATATCAAAAACTAATTACTGAACCAATAATATTAATGATGGGTTACTGACCAACTAATTTTGAAATAAATCACATAAAAGGTTAACAAAAAGAAATACAAGTTGAAACTTTATTAACTTTTTCACTATTTTATCGATCATTGATGTGTCCAAATTGGTAAAATTTTTGGTTGCTTAGTTACCTTGTTGTTATCAAGCGATAATTAATCAAATTCATTGAAACCATATCCATTGTTATATTTACTTGGTATCAACTTCTGAATACTGATAACCCATCACACTGAATAATTCATTAATAACTGAACAACAATCACTAGGTACTGTATACAAATAACCGAGTACTGTACAGCTCTCTATATACATATTATGCATTGAATAATTTACTTATTCATTAAAATGACATATTTAAATAATATTTACTCTTTCAACACCGATATTCAACCAACTCAACCCACTTAAAAATAAAATTTTCTCTCAATCATTTCGCTTTAAAATACTTAGTTATTTACACACTCAATAACTAGTTACTGAACAAATCAATATCAAAAACTAATTACTGAACCAATAAATATTAATGATGGGTTACTGACCAACTAATTTTGAAATAAATCACATAAAAGGTTAACAAAAAGAAATACAAGTTGAAACTTTATTAACTTTTTCACTATTTTATCGATCATTGATGTGTCCAAATTGGTAAAATTTTTGGTTGCTTAGTTACCTTGTTGTTATCAAGCGATAATTAATCAAATTCATTGAAACCATATCCATTGTTATATTTACTTGGTATCAACTTCTGAATACTGATAACCCATCACACTGAATAATTCATTAATAACTGAACAACAATCACTAGGTACTGTATACAAATAACCGAGTACTGTACAGCTCTCTATATACATATTATGCATTGAATAATTTACTTATTCATTAAAATGACATATTTAAATAATATTTACTCTTTCAACACCGATATTCAACCAACTCAACCCACTTAAAAAATAAAATTTTCTCTCAATCATTTCGCTTTAAAATACTTAGTTATTTACACACTCAATAACTAGTTACTGAACAAATCAATATCAAAAACTAATTACTGAACCAATAAATATTAATGATGGGTTACTGACCAACTAATTTTGAAATAAATCACATAAAAGGTTAACAAAAAGAAATACAAGTTGAAACTTTATTAACTTTTTCACTATTTTATCGATCATTGATGTGTCCAAATTGGTAAAATTTTTGGTTGCTTAGTTACCTTGTTGTTATCAAGCGATAATTAATCAAATTCATTGAAACCATATCCATTGTTATATTTACTTGGTATCAACTTCTGAATACTGATAACCCATCACACTGAATAATTCATTAATAACTGAACAACAATCACTAGGTACTGTATACAAATAACCGAGTACTGTACAACTCTCTATATACATACTAGGCATTGAATAATTTACTTATTCATTAAAATGACATATTTAAATAATATTTACTCTTTGAACACCGATATTCAACCAACTCAACCCACTTAAAAATAAAATTTTCTCTCAATCATTTCCCCTTAAAATACATGGTTATTCACAATATGTTATCAATAACTAGTTACTGAACAAATCAATATCAAAAAATTTTTACTGACCAAGAAATCTTTAAATAAAAGCACATATAAATTTGAACAATCAAAAGAAATACAATTTTATTAACTTCTCGACTTTTTTATCGATTATTGATGTCTCCAAATTTTGTTTTGTTGTTTAGTTACCTGATTGCTATCAAGAAACTATTAATCATTGAAGCTCAATCAATTGTTGTATTTTCTCTGAATAAAAATTTATTTCTTTACAGTCTTGTATGTGATTTATTGAAATTATTTTGTAAAACATTGAAATTTTTCTACCATTTTTGTAATATTTTTAATTGCGTCCAACAATGAACAATTACTAAACGTTATTTTCAAAGATGAATGCCAACTTTTTCATTTATTTTTCACACGTCCCTAAATAAATTAATTGCTAACTCATCAAATAATTACTTAAATTTATTTTTATAGATTTTCTATTCACCCCCAAATCTTATTGTTTACTGAATGATAAATTAATTAGTAAGTACAAGTAGTGGTTAATCTAATTACTAGTGAAAAGAAACTTGATTAGAAAAAGATACTTAAATTAATTTCACAAAACATACATTACTTTCACAGTACTTGAAATAAATTTTCATATATTTATTGTAAATTATTAGATTTTTAAGTTTCTAAACATTAAATAAAGTTAATAGATAAAATAATTATCATCTACCACATTACTAAAAATTAAATGGTTATCGACCAACCACTAAATAAGTTGAATTTCTAACAAAGCTTAAAAAACCACATGGAACAGGTACTTGTGTACTGATAGATACCGATAAATCTACTAAAAATCCAAATATGTATGTTTAATTTTTGTAAAGTTTTTTATTTTGTAAAAATAAGACTTATCCTTAAATTATGATTAGCATGTGAATAGAATTTGATTAAATTTAAATATTTTAAGATGTTAAATAAAACTGATTAATTTGTAAATAATGTTAGTACTTTGAAATTTTAAAATAAGACCTTCGGCAAATTGGTAAGAAAATAGTTGTTATTGAGTAATACATATTAAAATTACCAAAGTTTTATAATTTTTGTCAAGTTTTGATAGATCTTTAATAAAATTTGTTAGTACTTTGAATAAAAATTTTAAAAAAGTTTCAACATACTAGCAAATTGTAAAGAAAATAGTACTTATCAATTAAAAAGTTAAATAAACTAAGTTGTAAAATAATTGAAAAAATTTGCTAGATCATTTTTTAAAATTTTATTCAAGGTACTTGTTGAATAAAAATTAGTGTATATTATCGACTTCTTATAGTATTTAATCGTACAATTTCTCTTCATTCCTGGAAATAATCATAAATATTTAAATTATTCAGAAAATTGTCAATAACAACATAAGTAATGAGTAATAAAAAGTTTTTAAATACTAGTTAATTTAGTTTTTAATTAAATTAAATTACAAAATTATAATAAAATCAAATAAATACTTACTTGTATACAAATAGTTACATGAATCAAACTATTTCTTAGAACCGAACACGTATCGTATATTTTATTCAGATTCCAATAATATCATTAAAATTAACCAAAATCTTATTGATATATTTTGATAACCCTTAAACCAATGAAAATGTATCGATTTCACTAAGTATCCATCCTTTAACATAGATATTTAAACGAATAAATCCCATAAAAATATCATAAATTACCCTCTTATCTTATCGTTTCCCTTAAAATATTATAAAATTTACTGTCAACCAATCATTTCCCTTTAAAATATCAACAAGCCTGTTCTTAATCGATCATTTCCTATTAAAAAATCATAAATTCTCTTCTTAGCCAATTGTTTTCCCCTAAAATAAAATTTACTCTCAACCAATCATTTCTCTTTAAATGAGATTAATCCCAGTTTTATTCATTATTTTCATAAAAAAATCACCGACATATTGATATTCAACCGAATAAATCTCTTGAAATCATCTTAAAATAAAATTCCTCTCTTAACCAATCAAATCCCCTTAAAAATATTATAAATTCGCCTCTCAACCAATCATTTCTCTTTAAATTACAATAATCCCCGCTATATTCATTATTTTCATAAAAATCACCAACATATCGATATTCAACAGAATAAATTTCTTGAAATCCATCTCGTGACCAATTATTTCCCCTTAAAAGATCATAAATTCTCTTCTTAAACAATCATTTCTCTTTTAAATGACAATATTTCCACTCTCTCAAAAGATTTACACATATCTTGATATCTATCTGAACAAAGCCCCTTAAAAATATTATAAATTCCTCCTCTATATTCTCCATTTATGAAATATTTATTCTTTGAACACAGATATTCAACCAACTCAACTCCCTTAAAAATGACAACAAACTTGTTCTTAATAGATTATTTCCCCTTAAAATATCACAAAATTTCCTCTTAACCAATCATTTCCCTTGAAATCACATTTTCCCCCACTGCACCAACAATACACATATTTTTGGTAATAACCTACAAGGTAAAATTTATTTAGAAATCTATATTTAACCGAATAAGATCTTTAAAAATTCATCATTTGGATCATATTTACTATATGTATTCAACCAATCAAATTCCCTTAAAATTAAAATCTTAATTTTACCAATAAAAATAAATTTTCTTTAAAGTATTACAAAATTGTTATCGATACCCAACATTTTCCGTCGAAAATCACCACAATTTGATTCTGGCAACAAATTCAATCAAATAAAAAATTCATCAAAAATGACTAAAATCGAATAAAGTCTATGTTTCCCACATAAATTTAATTTCACTAAATTAATGTAAAATCATAAAATATATATCATGTTGCTCAAATAATTAAAATTAATCAGTAAATCAAGTATAAATTCAATAAAAATTACCAGTCAACCCATAGATATAATTCAACGATTTTCATATGTATATTGTTAACCACACTGAGCATCCTCTTAAAAATCTCTACAATATACTACTTTTGTGATTGATATCCATGAAATCAATAAATGGAAAAATGATAATAATTAATTGATCATCCTTTTTTTTACTGTAAAATCAATTAAAATTTTCGGTTTCACTAAAATATTTTTAAAAATCAACTGATTTAATCAACTTTTTAAATATATCATAAAATTATAATTTAAATATCATTTACTATTCAAAATCTATCAGTCAAATTGGAATCTAATTGGTAAATAATTATCATAAATATGTTTCATAAACATTTTGTTCCTAAAATAAACTTTTATTTAAAATAATCCTAAAATCAAGTAAAGTTTATTAAATTATCAAGAAATTAAGTGCTTCTAAATTATAGATTTACCCTCATTTCTTCAATATTTTCTACAAAAACATAATAGTCCCCAAATCCATTAACATTCAAATGAAAACCATAAAATTCACATAGATGATTAAAATTTACTAAAATAAATACTCGTAAAACTAGATATCACTTAAATTATCATAAAATTTCCCTAAAATCTCTAATTAATTTACATAGCCTAAAAATATTTTATTTTTGTCGATTACAACCTAATCTATTTAAGTGTGTAATTAAATTTATTAAAAGTTAATTAAATTTTCAGTGAAAATGACAAGTCAATAACAAGTCAACAAATGGAATTTTAATTAGTAGAGATTATATTCTATAAAGAAAATTTCCAGTGAAGAAGTAATATTGGTGGGAGAGTACATTAAGTGTCTAAAATCGTTGAAATTACTGGAAAAAGTGGATAGCTAAAGATATCTACTAAATAGATGAAATATCAATTGATATATTAAAACCTTACAAGGGTAATATACTTTGAATGAAGAAATATACATCGAAGAAGAAAAATATTCATTAAAGTGAGAAAATATTAATTAAAGTGAGAAATTATTCATTGAAGAGGAAAATATTCATTAAAAGAAATTATTCATTGGTGAGAAAAAATATTTATTGAAGAGGGAAAACAATCATTGAATAACGTAAAATATTGATTGAAGCTAAGAAATATTCAGTGAATCGAGAATTGCATATAATAAATTAGACGGTAAATTTCTCAATGATGAGATGAAATATCAATTAAATATTGGAAATACTTGAAATGGAGTCTGTATTATTCACTGCTCAACAAATATACTTAAAAGATGAAAATATTCACTGAAAATGAATCGTACTTTAAGAGTGGATGAATTACTATTATATTCAATTAAAAATTATTAACAATTGAGTAGATTTTGTCGGTTAATTATATTTAAATAGGGATATATATTGTTGATGGTGCACGGATGAATAGTTATTAAAAAAACGCGCGCGCGTATATTAATCCAACGAATATATTCAAATCCGGCGAATATATTCCAATCCGGCGAATATACCAATCCGGCGAATATTCCAATCCGGCGAATATACCAATCCGGCGAATATATTCAAAACCAGCGTATACTAATCCAATGAATATTCAACAAATACGGCGAATATTCAACAAATCCGGCATATTTAATACTATAAATACGGGTGGATCAGATACAATGTAATAAGTAGAAAGAACGAAGCAGAAAGTCCAACAAATAATGGAATGTAGTAAACAATACAATGAATAGATGAATAATTTGGTATTATGATTATAAGAAAAATTTAGTTTTTTTTTTTTTAATATTAAATAAATTCAGAAAATTGATGTATGTTTTATATTAATTATTGCTTTTTATAAAATGTTATAAATTTACTTTTAGAAATACTAATCATTTTTTGATGTTATTATTATTTTTGAATTTAAATTATTATGTTGTTATTAGTTACAATTGAATAAATTATTTAAATTAACTTTACATTTGGATAATATTTATTTATAACCATCAATTTATAAATATATTATTGAAATTATATTTGAAATTTGGTTAAAAAAAAAAAATTTTTTTTTTTTATAATGATTAGTAAATAGAATATTTGATTTAGTTTTATACTCAAATAAAACCTTTTGACAAATTAAAAATATTTAATTAATATAAAACATACATCAATTTTCTGAATTTATTTAATATTAAAAAAAAAAACTAAATTTTTCTTATAATCATAATACCAAATTATTCATCTATTCATTGTATTGTTTACTACATTCCATTATTTGTTGGACTTTCTGCTTCGTTCTTTCTACTTATTACATTGTATCTGATCCACCCGTATTTATAGTATTAAATATGCCGGATTTGTTGAATATTCGCCGTATTTGTTGAATATTCATTGGATTAGTATACGCTGGTTTTGAATATATTCGCCGGATTGGAATATTCGCCGGATTGGTATATTCGCCGGATTGGAATATATTCGCCGGATTTGAATATATTCGTTGGATTAATATACGCGCGCGCGTTTTTTTAATAACTATTCATCCGTGCACCCATCAACAATATATATCCCTATTTAAATATAATTAACCGACAAAATCTACTCAATTGTTAATAATTTTTAATTGAATATAATAGTAATTCATCCACTCTTAAAGTACGATTCATTTTCAGTGAATATTTTCATCTTTTAAGTATATTTGTTGAGCAGTGAATAATACAGACTCCATTTCAAGTATTTCCAATATTTAATTGATATTTCATCTCATCATTGAGAATTTTACCGTCTAATTTATTATATGCAATTCTCGATTCACTGAATATTTCTTAGCTTCAATCAATATTTTACGTTATTCAATGATTGTTTTCCCTCTTCAATAAATATTTTTTCTCACCAATGAATAATTTCTTTTAATGAATATTTTCCTCTTCAATGAATAATTTCTCACTTTAATTAATATTTTCTCACTTTAATGAATATTTTTCTTCTTCGATGTATATTTTCTTCATTCAAAGTATATTACCCTTGTAAGGTTTTAATATATCAATTGATATTTCATCTATTTAGTAGATATCTTTAGCTATCCCACTTTTTCCAGTAATTTCAACGATTTTAGACACTTAATGTACTCTCCCACCAATATTACTTCTTCACTGGAAATTTTCTTTATAGAATATAATCTCTACTAATTAAAATTCCATTTGTTGACTTGTTATTGACTTGTCATTTTCACTGAAAATTTAATTAACTTTTAATAAATTTAATTACACACTTAAATAGATTAGGTTGTAATCGACAAAAATAAAATATTTTTAGGCTATGTAAATTAATTAGAGATTTTAGGGAAATTTTATGATAATTTAAGTGATATCTAGTTTTACGAGGTATTTATTTTAGTAAATTTTAATCATCTATGTGAATTTTATGGTTTTCATTGAATGTTAAATGGATTTGGGGACTATTATGTTTTTGTAGAAAATATTGAAGAAATGAGGGTAAATCTATAATTTTAGAAGCACTTAATTTCTTGATAATTTAATAAACTTTACTTGATTTAGGATTATTTTAAATAAAAGTTTATTTAGGAACAAAATGTTTATGAAACATATTTATGATAATTATTTACCAATTAGATTCCAATTTGACTGATAGATTTTGAATAGTAAATGATATTTAAATTATAATTTTATGATATATTTAAAAAGTTGATTAAATCAGTTGATTTTTAAAAAATATTTTAGTGAAACCGAAAATTTTAATTGATTTTACAGTAAAAAAAAAAGGATGATCAATTAATTATTATCATTTTTTCCATTATTGATTTCATGGATATCAATCACAAAAGTAGTATATTGTAGAGATTTTTAAGAGGGATGCTCAGTGTGGTTAACAATATACATATGAAAATCGTTGAATTATATCTATGGGTTGACTGGTAATTTTTATTGAATTTATACTTGATTTACTGATTAATTTTAATTATTTGAGCAACATGATATATATTTTATGATTTTACATTAATTTAGTGAAATTAAATTTATGTGGGAAACATAGACTTTATTCGATTTTAGTCATTTTTGATGAATTTTTTATTTGATTGAATTTGTTGCCAGAATCAAATTGTGGTGATTTTCGACGGAAAATGTTGGGTATCGATAACAATTTTGTAATACTTTAAAGAAAATTTATTTTTTATTGGTAAAATTAAGATTTTAATTTTAAGGAATTTGATTGGTTGAATACATATAGTAAATATGATCCAAATGATGAATTTTTAAAGATCTTATTCGGTTAAATATAGATTTCTAAATAAATTTTACCTTGTAGGTTATTACCAAAAATATGTGTATTGTTGGTGCAGTGGGGGAAAATGTGATTTCAAGGGAAATGATTGGTTAAGAGGAAATTTTGTGATATTTTAAGGGAAATAATCTATTAAGAACAAGTTTGTTGTCATTTTTAAGGGAGTTGAGTGGTTGAATATCTGTGTTCAAAGAATAAATATTTCATAAATGGAGAATATAGAGGAGGAATTTATAATATTTTTAAGGGGCTTTGTTCAGATAGATATCAAGATGTGTGTAAATCTTTTGAGAGAGTGGAAATATTGTCATTTAAAAGAGAAATGATTGTTTAAGAAGAGAATTTATGATCTTTTAAGGGGAAATAATTGGTCACGAGATGGATTTCAAGAAATTTATTCTGTTGAATATCGATATGTTGGTGATTTTTATGAAAATAATGAATATAGCGGGATTATTGTAATTTAAAGAGAAATGATTGGTTGAGAGGCGAATTTATAATATTTTTAAGGGGATTTGATTGGTTAAGAGAGGAATTTTATTTTAAGATGATTTCAAGAGATTTATTCGGTTGAATATCAATATGTCGGTGATTTTTTTATGAAAATAATGAATAAAACTGGGATTAATCTCATTTAAAGAGAAATGATTGGTTGAGAGTAAATTTTATTTTAGGGAAAACAATTGGCTAAGAAGAGAATTTATGATTTTTTAATAGGAAATGATCGATTAAGAACAGGCTTGTTGATATTTTAAAGGGAAATGATTGGTTGACAGTAAATTTTATAATATTTTAAGGGGAAACGATAAGATAAGAGGGTAATTTATGATATTTTTATGGGGATTTATTCGTTTAAATATCTATGTTAAAGGATGGATACTTAGTGAAATCGATACATTTTCATTGGTTTAAGGTTATCAAATATATCAATAAGATTTTGGTTAATTTTAATGATATTATTGGAATCTGAATAAAATATACGATACGTGTTCGGTTCTAAGAAATAGTTTGATTCATGTAAACTATTTGTATACAAGTAAGTATTTATTTGATTTATTATAATTTTTGTAATTTAATTTAATTAAAAACTAAATTAACTAGTATTTAAAAACTTTTATTACTCATTACTTATGTTGTTATTGACAATTTTCTGAATAATTTAAATATTTATGATTATTTCCAGGAATGAAGAGAAATTGTACGATTAAATACTATAAGAAGTCGATAATATACACTAATTTTTATTCAACAAGTACCTTTGAATAAAATTTTTAAAAAAATGATCTTAGCAAATTTTTTCAATTATTTTACAACTTAGTTTATTTTAACTTTTTAATTGATAAGTACTATTTTCTTTACAATTTGCTAGTATGTTGAAACTTTTTTAAAAATTTTTATTCAAAGTACTAACAAATTTTATTAAAGATCTATCAAAACTTGACAAAAATTATAAAACTTTGGTAATTTTAATATGTATTACTCAATAACAACTATTTTTCTTACCAATTTGCCGAAGGTCTTATTTTAAAATTTCAAAGTACTAACATTATTTACAAATTAATCAGTTTTATTTAACATCTTAAAATATTTAAATTTAATCAAATTCTATTCACATGCTAATCATAATTTAAGGATAAGTCTTATTTTTACAAAATAAAAAACTTTACAAAAATTAAACATACATTATTTGGATTTTTAGTAGATTTTATCGGTATCTATCAGTACACAAGTACCTGTTCCATGTGGTTTTTTAAGCTTTGTTAGAAATTCAACTTATTTAGTGGTTGGTCGATAACCATTTAATTTTTAGTAATGTGGTAGATGATAATTATTTTATCTATTAACTTTATTTAATGTTTAGAAACTTAAAAATCTAATAATTTACAATAAATATATGAAAATTTATTTCAAGTACTGTGAAAGTAATGTATGTTTTGTGAAATTAACTTAATATCTTTTTTCTAATCAATGATCTTTTTCAATCAGATATTAGATTAACCACTACTGTACTACTAATTAATTTATCATTCATAAACCAAATAAATTTGGGGTGAATAGAAAATCTATAAAAATAAATTTAGAGAATTATTTGATGAGTTAGCAATTTAATTGTAGTTTAGGACGTTGAAAAATAAATGAAAAGATGTTGGCATTGCACTTTGAAAATAACGTTTAGTAATTGTGCATTGTTGGACCGCAATCTAAAAATATTACAAAAATGAGAAGAAATTCCAATGTTTTACAAAAAATTTCAATAGATCACATACAAAGACTAGCTAAATGAAATAAATTTTTATTCAGAGAAAATACAACCAATTGGATTGAAGCTTCCAATGATTAATAGTTTCTTGATAGCATCATAAACTAAACAACAAAAACAAAAATTTGGAGACATCAATAATCGATAAAAAAAGTCGAGAAGTAATAAAATTGTATTTTTCATTTTGATTGTTCAAATTTATATGTGCTTTTATGTAAAGATTATGCTTGGTTTCAGTAAAAATTTTTGATAATTGATTTGTTCATAAACTAGTTATGATAACATATTTGTTGAAATAACCATGTATTTTAAGGAAATGATGAGGAGAGAAATTTTATTTTTTAAGGGTGAGGTTGGGTTGAATATCGTGTTCAAAGAGAAATATTATTTAAATATGAGTCATTTTAATGAATAAGTAAAATTATCAATGCCTGTATGATTATAGAGAGTTGTTACAGTTCTCGGTTATTGTTACAGTACCCTAATGATTTCTGTTCATTGATAATGAATATTCAGTGTGCATGGTTATCAGGTAGTTCAGAAGTTGTGAACCAAGTAGAATATAACAATTGGATATGGTTCAATGAATTGATTAAGTTATCGCTTATACAAGCAAGGTATACTAAGCAACCGAAAATTTGACCAAATTTGAACACATCATATGATCGATTAAAATAGTGAAAAAGTTAATAAAATTTCAACTTGTATTTCTTTTGTTAACCTTTTATGTGATTTAGTTTCAGAAATTATTGGTCAGTAACCATCATTAAATTTATTGCCGTTCAGTAATTAGTTTTGATATTGATTTGTTCAGTAACTTTATGGTGTCGGTAAATAACTAAGTATTTAAAGCGAAATGATTGAGAGAAAGATTTATTTTTTAAGGGGTTGGAGTTGGTTGAATCGTGTTGAAGAGTAAATATTATTTAAATATGGTCATTTCTAATTAAATAGCAGAATTTATTCAATGCATAATATGGTATTATAAGGAGCTGTACAGTACTCGTTTGTGTATACATACTCTATGAGATTGTTCAGTTATTAATGAATTATTCAGTGTGATGGGTTTATTCAGTATTCAGAAGTGATACCAAGTTAAATTATACACAATGGATATTCGGTTTCAATGAAATTTGGATTAATTATCGCTTATAACAGACAATGTAACTAAGCAACCAAAAATGTTTACCAATTTGGACAACATCGCCGAATGATCGAGATAAAATAGTGAAAAAGTTAATAAAGTTTCAACTTGATTTTCTTGTTTGTTAACCTTTTAGTGATTTATTTCAAATTAGTGTCATAACCATCATTAATATTATGTTGGTTCAGAATTAGTTTTGATATGTGATTGTTCAGTAACTAGTTATTGAGTGTGTAAATAACTAAGTATTTTAAAGGGAAATGATTGAGAGAAAATTTTATTTTTTTAAGTGGTTGGTTGGTTGAATATCGTGTTTGAAAGAGTAAATATTATTTAAATATGTTCATTTTAATAAATAAGTAAATTATTCCTAATGCTTATATTGTAGTATAGAGAGCGTGTACAGTACTCGGTATTTGTATACCGAGAACTTAGTGATTGATTGTTCAGTTTATTAATGAATTATTCAGTGTGATGGTTATCAGTATTCAAGAAGTTGATACGCAAGTAAATTTAACAAATGGATATGTTTCAAATGAATTTGATTAATTATCGCTTGATTAACAACAAGGTAACTAAGCAGACCAAAAATTTTACCAATTTGGACACATCAATGATCGATAAAATAGTGAAAAGTTAATAAAGTTTCAACTGTATTTCTTTTTGTACCTTTTATGTGGATTGTATTTCAAAGATTGAGTTGTCTAACCATCATTAATATGATGGTTCATAATTTAGTTTTGATATTGATTGTTCGAGTTAACTAGTTATTGAGTGTGTAAATAACTAAGGGTATTTTAAGCGAAATGATGAGAGAAAATTTTATTTTTTTAAGTGGGTTGAGTTGGGTTGAATATAACCGGGTGTTGAAAGAGTAAGATATTATTAAGATATGTCATTTTAGATAGAATAATAAATTATTCAATGCATAATATGGTTATATAGAGCTGTACAGTAACTCGTTATTTGTTAACATAGCCTAGTGATGTTGTTTCAGTTATTGAATGAATTATTGCAGTGTGATGGTTATCGAGTATTTCCACAAGTTGATACCAATAAAATAACAATGATATGGTTTCGAATGAATTGATTAATTATCGCTTGAAATACAACAGGTAACTAAGCCAACCAAAATGTTTACCCAGATTTGGACACATCAGATGATCGATAGAAATAGTGAAAAAGTTAATAAAGTTTCAACTTTATTGTCTTTTTTGTAACGCTTTTATGTGTTTATTTTCAAAAATTAGTTGTCAGTAACCCATCATGAATTATTGTATTGTTCAGTAAAATATTTTTGATATTGATTGTTCAGTAACTATTATTGAGTGGTAAATTAACTAAGTATTTAAAGCGAGAAATGAGTTGAGAGAAAATTTATTTTTTAATGGTTGATTGTTGAATATCGGTGTTGAAAGTAAATATTATTTAAATATGTCATTTAATAAATAAGTAATTATTCAATGCATAATATGTATATAGAGACTTAATACTCGGTTATTTGTATACAGTACCTAGTGATTGTTGTTCATTATTATGAATTATTCAGTGTGATGGGTTATCAGTATTCAAAGTGATACAAGTAAATATAACAAGGAATATGGTTTCAATGAATTTGATAATTATCGCTATAACAACAAGTAACTAAGCAACAAAATTTTACCAATGGACAACATCAATGATCGAT
Organism: Schmidtea mediterranea; assembly: GCA_022537955.1. Classification (NCBI taxonomy): domain Eukaryota; kingdom Metazoa; phylum Platyhelminthes; order Tricladida; family Dugesiidae; genus Schmidtea; species Schmidtea mediterranea. The sequence goes on from CM039680.1 coordinate 117,876,407, forward strand.
AAAATAGTCGAAAAAGTTAATAAAGTTTCAAACTTGTTATTTCTTTTGTTAACCTTTTATGTGATTTATTTGCAAAATTAGTTGGTCAGTAACCCATCATTAATATTGATTGGTTCGAGTATATTTTTGATATTGATTTGTTCAGTAACGTAGGTTATTGAGTGTGTAAATAACTAAGTATTTTTAAAGCGAATTGATTGAGAGAAAATTTTTATTTTTAAGTGGTTGAGTGGTTGAATATTCGTGTTGGAAGAGTAAATATTATTTAAATATGTCATTTTAATAAATAAGTAAATTATTCAATGCATAATATGTATATAGAAGCTGTACAGTACTCGTTATATTGTATACATACCTAGTGATTGTTGTCAGTTATTAATGAATTATTCACTGTGTATGGGTTATCAGGTGTTCAGAATTGATACAAGTAAGTTAAACTTTTTATATTTTCTTAAATATTATTATTATTATTATTATTATTTATTATTTTTTTTTTATGTAAGGGATGGTTGCTGCACAGAGGTGGAGGAGATGGGTTGCTCTCGAATGACTACTACCTACCTTAGGCAATACTATGTTTAACAGCTGAAACTCAAAAATTTAATTAAGTTAAAATTCTTTGAAAAAGTTTTTTGAAAAACTTTGAAAATTTGATCGTATCAATATGTATAAAAAAGTCATTGTACCAATTATACTAAAAAAAATTTTCATTGTAAGATTACATTCAAATTTTTTCAAATTAAAAAACATGTATAAAAATTTCATTGTAAAATTATCCTAAAAATTTCATCTTTAAAAATTATATATAAAAAAATCCATCGATAAATGATACTAAAATTCTACTTAAAATCATGTATAAAAAAATTCATTGTAAATTATGTTAAATTTTATTATTTAAAAATATGATAAAAAATTTCGCATTGAAAATTATTCTAAAATTTCATCTTTAAAAATCATGTATAAAAAATTCCATTGTAAAATTATTGTTAAAAATTATCATTTAAAAATATGTATAAAAAATTGATCCGATAAAACTATACTAAAAATTTTATTTAATAAATTTTATTCAGCAATAATTTCGACTCTTTAACTTTAAAAATTCTTACCTTAATGTTAATTACCTTTTGGACCCTTCTATTTACCTTTTAAAAATTCTTACCTTATGTAATTTGCCTCTATAACTGCTTTAAAATTTCAGCTTTTAAAATACCCTTAATTAACCTTAACTGTTGATCTCTATTTAATTTAAAAATTCTTACCTACCACCATACTTTACTCTAGGTACCTTAATTACTTTAAGAACCTTAATTACTTAAATTTATTTAACGTACTTTAAATTACTCTGATGTACCTATTTACTTTATGACATAATTTTTCACTTAAATGTACCCCAATGCTACTTAATTGACTTTCGACCCTTTAATTACTTTAATTTACCCTAATGTACTCTAATGTATCTTAATACTAGAGGAAACCGTAATTTACTCTAATATTACTTAAAATTGTATTCTAATGTACTTTAATTATTCTAAATTTACTTTAATATACTTTAATGATTCTAATGTACTTTAATACTTAGGTATTTTAAATATTTTATTCTAGAGCTTAAATTGTCTATGAAAATTGTGTGAACAAATAATTTCAAGTGTGTTTTTTTTTAACAAGCCTATAAAATTCCCCTTTCCAATGTTGTTTAGCAGTAGGCGTTTCAAGCATTTTTTATTTTATGTCAATATTTACATAGGAAAGTATTTTGAGACCAAATATTGCTTAGTTTTTATACGAATTAAAAAAACATCCCTAACTATAGTTCACATCTTAGGCAATTTGAGCCAATTTTAATTTTATGCTTTTTTTTTATCGTTAGGCAATTCAAGCTAATTATTAGTCTTTTTTCAAAAATACCCCCGATATAGTTGTGATTAACAAAAAATTTGTGAATGAAAATACCCTCTCTGACCATTTTAGGCGATTTGAGCCCAAATTTTTAATTTTATGCTTTTTTTTATCGTTAGGCAATTCAAGCCCAATTTATTTTAGTCTTTTTTCAAAAATACCCCCTGACTATATGTGATTAAAAAAAAAAATTTATTCAAAAAAATATTTCAATTTATTTCAAAATTCGCCAAAATTTGAGATTTAAAAAAATGTTTCCAAAAATTTGAATCAAAAAAAACGCGCCAAAACTCGAAAAAAAAAATTTCGAAAAAAAAAATCGCGCCAAAATTTAATAAATTACACACAAAATTAATTAAGTGATTACATCATTATTAATCAATGGATAATCGAATTGTAATCCGCATTATCATACCCCCCCTCCCCTATGTTTTTTTAGGTTCGGGTGTGCCACTAGACTACCTACTTCTAAGAGTTCGTAAAAAATTGGAAAACTAGAAATTACTGGATTAAAATGTTTGCAAATAAGACTGATTCACCAAGTCAGTTAAAATAATTCTAAAACGTAATAAACCGATTAATTGAAAGTGTTGCAACATTTCGAACCCTACTCTAGAGATGAGATATTAGCGAAAATAACGAACCAATTGATTGTACGTATTACAAAAGACATGAGCCAAGTAAAGCCAAATAGATACTAAACCGAGAACAGATAATCGATTAAGTTAGAGAAATGACTATAGTAATATAATCCATATATGGAGAAACTTAGGCGTAGATAAAAGAATGTTCAGTGTAAATGAAATGAATAGTAAGAAATGATGCGTAGATGAAATACACAATGATTGATGCTTTATTAATGAAAATAAAGATTAGAGATTAAAATGAATACGAGAATTAATAGTTAGCAGACCAGAGGAAAATGATATTTTAAACGAGACGATGAGTTGAGTTTAATTATATAATAATAATTTGGGGCTCAGCTGGGATGAAGTGGTTTTCTTGGTTTAAAAATCAGAACGACCGAAAAAATAACAGAAGCAAAAGCCAATGGAAAAAGAAAATAACAAATTACTTTGTTGGAACACCCTCAGCCGAGAATAAAAAATCATTCTTAGCTAGGCAAAACCAGAAAGAACCAGAGAAGAATCTTTTTATTAAAACAAAAAGATCGGAAACGACCATTTTTGTCGGACCACGGAGAGAGGATGAACTTAAAAAATGGAACTTAACAACAAACGAAGGAAAAACGATGACTTAGTTGACGATTGAGGAGAAAACGTTCGATATATTATGTAGAGAAGCGATGAGCTGAGTATAAAAATGCCAATTGAATTGATTTTATTCAAAGGTTCAAAGTTACCCAAGGGTCAAACTGTTGGCCAAAAATTTTATTTTTGATATGTTGTACAGGACGGTGAGTGAGTTATTATTGTCAATGGAACTATAGTCGTATCTTATCGAACTTCAAAGGTGTTCAAAGGGTCAAACCTTGACCAAAAATATAATTTTTGTATATGTTGCTAGAGAAGAATGAGCTTAATAAAATTGCCAATAGAACCATGGTTATAGTCTGTCTAAAGGTTCGAACTAAAAAAGCTCAAACTTTGCGTCAAAAAATATTATTTTTAATTATGTTGACCAGAACGATAAAATGGCAAAAGTGGTGATAAAATTAGGATCTTCCAACCTTTGGATAAAAAGTTATTAAGGGTGCAAACCTTCAAAAATTCTAATTTTGATATTTGCCAACCTGTGCGTTGTCAGATTTCTGGACAAGATTATTTAGGTGTCAAAATCTTGGCAAAAATTTTTTTTGATATGTTGTAGAGAAACGATAATATGGCAATAAGTAACGATTAAAATACTATTTTTTAACCTTTGGATAAGACGTTATTAAAGGGTTTTCAACCTTCAAAATTTTTAATTTTTGATATGTTGTAGAGCTTGAGAGCTGAATCAAGTATATTACTATAGAAGTATGGCAGTCTGACTTCGGGTCAAAAGTTATAAAGGATCAAACTTAGTCAAATTTTAATTTTTGATTATGTTGTAGAGATCGACGATGAAACAATTGCAAAATTGCCAATAGAACCTTTAGTCATCAAAGCTGTTAGATAAAAAGTTATAAAGGTCACAACTTTGCCAAAAATTTTAATTTTGATATATAAAAAAAAAACTGGTTTAGAATAATAAGACGAAAATTCAAAAAATTACCATAGAAACTATAATCCGTGTGAACTTTTTGATAAAAAGTTACAATGCGGTCAAAACCTTTCGAAATACTCTAGGAATCGAAAATTGTGAAGAAAATTAGAAAATTTTGAAAGTGAATTGTAAATATTTTTGTATATCAGTGAGACAAAGGTAGAAGCAAATAAAGTTTATATGCGTTTGGAGTTCGTTAAACTGTTGTTTTAAAGCACGCTTGAGTCAGGTCGGCCAATAATTTCTATCGAAGTCAACCGAAACCTCAACAATTGATGAAACAAAACAACAGTTAAGAAAGACTTCATGAATGACGAGATTGTAATAAGAAAGGAAAAATATCAATATATGTAAATAAAATTAAAATATAATACACAAAAATTCAAAAATTGAAACGATTCAACAGAAAGTGGGATAAAATTATCAATATTTGTTTAGAGCAGGAATCAAAGAAAACAGGAACTATTAAATAAAAAATAAAAATTGGGTATGTTGTATAATCAATGAATCATCGTTAAATAATCAGCCAAAAAACCGTAGAATAGTATAAAAAATATTTAAAAATAGATAAATAAATAAAAATTAAAATATAAAAACAGAGAAAAGGTGAAATTACGATGGTTAAATGATTTAGAATAGGAAACCACAAAAAAATTGCGGGGTCGTCTAAGATAGGTTAGTAGTGGCACACGGAAACCTAAAAAAACATAGGAGGGGGGGGTATGTTAATAGCGGCGATTAAGAATTCGGATTATTTGATTACATAATGATGTAATCAACTTAATTAATTTTGTGTGTATTTGAATTAGAATTTTTGGCGCGATTTTTTTTCAATTTTTTTTTTCGAGTTTTTGGCGCGATTTTTTTTTAATTCAAATTTTTGGGAAACATTTTTAAATTCAAATTTTGGGCGAATTTTTGAAATAAAATTAATATTTTTTTGAATGAAATTTTTTTAATCACACTATTAGTCAGGGGGTATTTTTGAAAAAGAGCTAAAAATAAATTGGCTTGAATTGCCTAACGATAAAAAAAAGCATAAAATTAAAATTGGCTCAAATCGCCTTTAAAATGGTCAGAAGAGCGGTATTTCATTCACAAATTTTTTTTAATCACACTGATAGTCGGGTATTTTTAAAAAGACTAAAATAAATTAGCTTGAATTGCCTAACCGATAAAAAAAAAAGCCATAAAATTAAAATTGGCTCAAATCGCCTAAAGTGATATAGTCAGGGAGGTGTTTAATCGTAAGAAAACTGAATTCAATATTTGTCTCAATACTTTCTATATGGTAAATATTGACATAAAATAAAATGGCTGTGTGAAACGCCTACTGGATAAAAAATTGACAGGGGTTTATTAGGCTTGTTAAAAAAAAACACTTGATAATATTTGTTCACAGCATTTTATAGACAAATTTAAGCTCTAGAGAAATAATTAAAATACCTAAGTAATTAAAGTAACATTAGAATAACATTAAAGTTAGTATTAAAGTAAATTAGATAAATTAAAGTACATTTAGAAATACATTTAAGTATATTAGAGTAATTTAGGTTCCTCTAGTAAATTAAAGTACATAGAGTACATTAAGCGTAAATTAAAGTAAATTGAAAGGGTCGAAAGCAATTTAAGTACATTGGGGTACATTTAAGTAAATATGGTTCATAAAGTAAATTAAGGTTACATCAGAGTAATTTAAAGTACGTTAAGAATAAATTTAAGTAAAATTAAGTTCTTAAAAGTAATCTAAAGGTACCTAGAGTTAAAGTATGGTAGGTTAGGTTAAGAATTTTTTAAAATTAAATAGAGAGTCAACAGTTAAGTTACATAAGGTAATTTTTAAAGCTGAAAAATTTTAAAGCAGTTATGAGTAGGCAATTACATAATGTAAGAATTTTTTAAAAGTTAAATAGAGGTCAAAAAGAGTAAATTACATAAGGTAAGAATTTTTAACAATTAAAGAGTCGACAAGATTGCATGATAAAAATTTATTAAATTAAAATTTAGATATTTTGATCGATCATTTTTATACCATCATTGTTTAATGATAAAAATTTTTTAACATAATTTACGAATGGAATTTTATAACAGATTTTTAAAGATGAAATTTTTAGAATTAATTTTACAATGAAATTTTTTATACATATTTTAAATAATAAACTTTAACATAATACAATGAATGTTTTTTATACATGATATTTAAGTAGAATTTTTAGTATAATTATATCGATGGATTTTATATATAATTTTAAAGATGAAATTTTAGAATTAATTTACAATGAAATTTTTATACATGTTTGTTAATTGAAAAACATTTTGAATGTAATCTTACAATTTGAAATTTTTTAGTATAATTGGTACAATGCTTTTTTTAGTAACATATTTATAACGATCAAATTTCAAAGAAATTTTTCAAAAACTTTTTTCAAGAATTTTATTAAAATTAAAAAATTTTTTGAGTTTCAGTGTTTACATAGTATTGCCTAAGGTGAGTAGTAAGTATTCGCAAGAGCAACCCATCTCCTCGCACGCGCAGCAACCCATCCTAATTAAAAAAAAAAATATAAAATAATAATAATAAATAACAATATAGCTTTCAGAAAATATAAAAGTTAACTACTTGGTTATCAACTTTGAAACACTGATAACCCATACACATGAAATAAGATTCATTAAAACTGAACAACAATCACTAGGTACTGTATACAAATAACCGGTACTGTACAGCTCTCTTATATACATATTATGCATTGAATAATTTACGTTATTTATTTAAAATGACATATTTAAAAGATATTTACTCTTTCAACACGCGAGTATTCAACCAACTACCAACCCACTTAAAAAATAAAATTTTCTCTCAATCATTTCGCTTTAAAATACTTTTAGTTATTTAACACACTCAATAACTAGTTACTAAACAAATGCAATATTCAAAAACTAATTAGCTGAACCAGATAAATATTTTAATGATGGTTTTACTGACAAAACAATTGAAATTAAATCACATAAAAGGTTAAACAAGAAAAAATACAAGAGTTGAAACTTTGATAACTTTTTCACTATTTTATCGATCATTTGATGTGTCCAAATTGGTAAAATTTTTGTTGCTTAGTTACCTTGTGTTATCAAGCGATAATAATCCAAATCATTGAAACCATTATCATTGTTATATTTATGTGGTATCAACTCTGAATTACTATAACCCATCACACATGAATAATGTCATTAATAACTGAACGAACAATCACTAGCTTACTGTATACAAAAACGAACTGTACAGCTCTCATATATTACATTATTATTGCATTGAATAATTCTATTATTTATAAAAATGACATATTTTTTTTTAAAAATAAATTTACTCTTCAACACCGGATATTCAACCACTCAACCCACTTAAAAAAAATAAAATTTTCTCTCACAATGTTCGCTTTAATAATACTTAGTATTTTACCACACTCAATACTAGTTACTGAACAAATCAATATCAAAAAAACTAATTACTGAACCAATAAATATTAATGATGTTAACTGACCAACTGAATTAATAAATCACATAAAAGGTTAACAAAAAGAAATACAAGTTGAAACTTTATAACTTTTCACTATTTTATCATCATTGATGTTGTCCAATTGGTAATTGGTTGCTTAGTTACCTTTTGTATCAAGCGATAATTAATCCAATTCATTTGAAACCATATCCATTGTTAATATTTAACTTGTATCAAACTTCTGAATACGATACCATCACACGAATAATTCATTAAATAACTGAACCAAACAATCACTAAGGTACTGTATACAAATACCGAGTACGTGTACAGGCTTCTCTATTATACATTATTATGCATTTGAATAATTTACTTATTTATTTAAAATACATATTTAAATAGATATTTTACTCTTTCACACCGATATTCACCAACTCAACCCACTTAAAAATTAAAAATTTTCTTCTCAATCATTTCGCTTTTTAAATACTTAGTTATTGACACACTCCCAAATAACTAGTTAATGAACAAATCGAATATCAAAAACTAATTACTAACCAATAAATATAATGAATGGGGTTACTGACCAACTTAATTTTGAAAAAATCAATAAAAGGTTAACAAAAAAGAAATACAAGTTGAAATTTATTAACTTTTTCACTATTTTATCGATCATTGATGTGTCCAAATTGGTTAAAATTTTGGTTGCTTAGTGTACCTTGTGTTATCACGATAATTATCAATTCATTGAACCATATCTTGTTATATTTACTGGTATCAACTTCTGAATATGATAACCCAATCACATCTGAAATAATTCATTAATAACTGAACAACAATCACTAGGTATCTGTATACAAATAACCGAGTACTGTACAGCTCTCTATATACAATTATGCATTAATAATTTACTTATTTATTAAAATGAATATTAAAGTAATATTTTACTCTTCAACACGATTATTCAACCAACTCAACCACTTAAAAATAAAATTTTCTCTCATCATTTTCGCTTTAAAATACTTAGGTATTTACACACTCCCAATAATAGTTAGCTGACAAATCAATATCAAAAACGAATTTACTAACAATAAATATTAATGATGGTTACTGACCAACTTAATTTTGAAATAAATCACATAAAAGTTAACCAAAAGAAATAACAAGTTGAAAACTTATTAACTTTTTCACTATTTATCGAATCATTGATGTGTCCAAATTGGTAAAATTTTGGTTGCTTATTACCTTGTTGTTAATCAAGCGATAATTAATCAAATTCATTGAAACCATATCGCATTGTATATTTACTTGTATCAAACTTCTGAATACTATAACCCATCACACTGAATAATTCATAATAACTGAACAACAATCACTATACTGTATACAAGATAACCGAGTATGTACAGCTCTCTATATACATATTATGCATTGGAATAATTTACTATCATTAAAATACATATTAAATATATTACTCTTTCAACACCGATATTCAAACCAACTCAACCCCACTGAAAAAATAAAATTTTCTCGCAATCATTTCATCGCTTTAAATACTAGTATTTACACCACTCAATAACTAGTTACTGAACCAAATCAATATCATAAAACTAATTACTGAAACAATAAATATTAATGAGGTACTGACCAACTAATTTTGAAATAAATCACATAAAAGGTTAACAAAAAGAAATACAAGTTTAAACTTTATTAACTTTTCACTATTTTATCGATCATTATGGTCCAAATTGCCGTTTAAAATTTTTGGTTGCTTAGTTACCTTGTTTGTTATCAAAGCGATAATTTTAGCAAATTCATTGAAGACCAGTATCCATTGTGTATATTTACTTGGTATCAAACTTCTGAATAACTATAACCCATGCACACTGATAATCATTAATAACTAACAACACCAATCACTAGTACTGTGAGACAAATAACCGAGTACTGTACAAGCTCTCTAATACATATTATGCATTGAATAATTTACTTATCATTAAAATGACATATTTTAAATAATATTTACTCTTTCAACACCGATATTCAACCAAACTCAAGCCCACTTAAAAAATAAAATTTTCTCTCAATCAATTTCGCTTTTAAAATACTTGTTATTTACCACACTCAATAACTAGTTACTGAACAATCAATATCAAAAAACTAATTACTGAACCAATAAATATTAATGATGGTGGACTGACCAACTAATTTTGAAATAAAAATCACATTGAAAAGGTTAACAAAAGAAATTACAAGGTTGAAACTTATTAACTTTTTCACTATTTTTATCGATCATGATGTGTCCAAATTGGTAAAATTTTGGTTGCTTAGTTACCTTGTTGTTATCAAGCGATAATTAATCAATTCATTGAAACCATATCCATGTTATATTTACATTGGTATCAACTTCTGAATTACTGATTAACCCATCACACTGAATAATTCATTAATAACTGAACAACAATCACTATACTGATACCAAATAACCGAGTACTGTACAACTCTCTATATACATACTAGCATGATAATTTACTTATTCATTAAAATGACATATTTAAGATAAATTATCTTTTAACACCATATTTCCAACCAACTCAACCCCACTTAAAAAAATAAAATTTTCTCTTCAATCATTTCCCCTTGAAAATACATGGTTATTCACAATATGTTATCAATAACTAGTTACTGAACAAATGCAATATCAAAAATTTTTACGGACCAAGAAATCTTTAAATTAAAAGCACATATAAATTTGAACAATCAAAAGAAATACAATTTATTAACTTCCGACTTTTTATCGATTATTGATGTCTCCAAATTTTGTGTTGGTTGTTTAGTTACCTGGATTGCTTCAAGAAAACTATTACATCATGAAGCTCAATCAATGTTGTATTTTCTCTGAATAAAAATTTATTTTCTTTACAGTCTTGTATGTGATTTATTAAATTATTTTGTAAAAAACATTGAAATTTTCTACCATTTTTGTATATTTTTATTGCGTCCAACAATGAACAATTACTAAACGTTATTTTCAAAGATGAATGCCAACTTTTTCATTTATTTTTCACCACGTCCCTAAAATAAATTAATTGCTAACTCATCAAATAGATTACTTTAAATTTTATGTTTGTATAGATTTTCTATTCACCCCCAAATCTTATTGTTTACTGGAATGATTAAATTAATTAGTAAGTACAAAGTGGTTGAATCTAATTACGTAGTTGAAGAACTTGATTTAGAAAAAAAGATACTTAAAATTAATTCGACCAAAACATACATTACTTTCAGCAGTACTGTGAAATAATTTGATATATTTATTTGTAAATTATTAGATTTAAGTTTCTAAACATTAAAAATTAATAATAAAATATATTTCATCACACATTACTAAAAAATTAAATGGTTATCGCACCAAAAACACTAAATAAGTGAATTTCTAACAAAGCTTAAAAAACCACCATGGAACAGTACTTGTTTGATGATAGATGACCGATAAAAAATCTACTAAAAATCCCAAATATGTATGTTTTAATTTTTGTAAAGTTTTTATTTTTGTTAAAAATAAGACTTATGCCTTAAATTATGATTAAGCATGTGATAGAATTTGATTAAATTTAAATATTTTAAATGTTAAATAAAACTGATTAATTTGTAAATAATGTTAGTACTTTGAAATTTTAAAATAAGAGCCTTCCGGCAAATTGTTAGAAAATTAGTGTTATTGAGTAATACATATAAAATTACCAAAGTTTTTATAATTTTGTCAAGTTTGATTAGATCTTAATAAAATTGGTTATTACTTTTGAAAAAAATTTAAAAGAAAGGTTTCAACATATAGCAAATTGAAAGAAATATACTTATCAATTAAAAGTTAAATAAACTAAGTTGTAAAATAATTGAAAAAATTTGCTAGTATCATTTTTTTAAAATATTATTCAGCTACTTGTTGAATAAACATTAGGTATATTATCGACTTCTTATAGTATTTAATCGTACATTTTCTTCAGTTCCTGGAAATAACATAAATATTTAAAAATATTCAGAAAATTGTCAAATAACAAATAATAAGAGTAATAAAAAGTTTTTAAATACTAGTTAATTTAGTTTTAATAAATTAAATTACAAATTAAATAAAATCAAATAAATACTTTACTTGTATACAAAAAGTTACATGAATCAACTATTTCTTAGACCGAACACGTATTCGTATATTGTTATTCAGATTCAATAATATCATTAAAATTAACCAATCTTATTTGATATTATTTCTGATAACCCTTAAACCAATGAAAATGTATCCGATTCACTAAGTATCCATCCTTTAACATAGATATAAACGAATAAGATCCCCATAAAATATCATTAAATTACCCTCTTATCTTATCGTTTCCCTTAAAGATATTATAAATTTTTTACTGTCAAGCCAATCATTTCCCTTTAAAATATTCAACAAGCCTGTTCTAAATCGAGTCATTTCCTATTAAAAATCATAAATTCTCTGCTTAGCCAATTGATTTTCCCCTAAAATTAAAATTTACTCTCAACCAATTCATTTCTCTTTAAATGAGATTAATCCCATTTTATTCATTATTTTCATAAAAAATCACCGACATATTGATATTCAACCGCGAATAAATCTCTTGAAAATCATCTTAAATAAAATTCCTCTCTGTAACCAATCAATCCCCTTAAAAAATATTATAATTCGCCTCTCAACCAATCATCTCTTAAAGTTACAATAATCCCCGCTATAATCAATTATTTTTCATAAAAATCACCAACATATCGATATTCAACGAGAATAAATTCTTGATAAAATCCATCTCGTGAAACCAAGTTATTCCCCTAAAAGATATAAATTCTTCTTCCTTAAAACAATCATTTCCTTTTAAATGACATATTTCCACTCTCTCAAAGATTATACACATATCTTGATATCTATCTGAACAAAGCCCCTTAAAAAATATTATAAATTCCTCCTCTATATTTCTCCAGTCTTATGAAATATTTATTCTTTTGAACACAGATATCAACCAAACTCAACTCCCTTAAAAATGACAACAAACTTGTTCTTAATAGATTTATTTCCCCTTAAAATATCAAAAAATCCTCTTAACCAATGCATTTCCCTTGATCACATTTTCCCACTGCACCAAAACAATACACATATTTTTGTAATAACCTACAAGTAAAATTTATTTAGAAATTCTTATTTAACCGAATAAGATCTTTAAAATTTCAGTCATTTGGATCATATTACTATATGTATCAACCAATCAACATTCCTTAAAATTGAAAATCTTAATTGTACAAATAAAAAAAATTTTCTTTAAGTATTACAAAATTGTTATCCGATACCCAACATTTTCGTCGAAAATCACCACAATTTATTCTGGCAACAAATTCAATCAAATAAAAAATCATCCAAAAATGACTAAAAATTTCGAATAAGTCTTATGTTCCCACATAAATTTAATTTCACTAAATTTATGTAAAATCATAAAATATATTATCATGTTGCTCAAATAATTAAAAAATTAATCCAGTAAATCAAGTATAAATTCAATAAAATTACCAGTCAACCCATAGATAATAAACTTTCAACGATTTTCATATGATATTGTTAACCACACTGAGCATCCTCTTAAAAATCTCTACAATACTACTTTTTGTGATGATATCACATGAAAATCAATAAATGGAAAAATGAATAATAATTAATTGATCATCCTTTTTTGTTACTGTAAAATCAATTTAAAATTTTCGTTTCACTAAAAATATGTTTTAAAAATCAACTGATGTAATCGAACTTTTTAAATATATCATAAAATTATAATAAATATCATTTACTATTCAAAATCTATCAGCAAAATGAATCTAATTGGTAAATAATTATATAAAAATGTTCATAAACATTTTGTTCCTAAAATAAACTTTTAATTTAAAATTTTAATTCCTAAAAATCAAGTAAAGTTTATTAAATTATCAAGGAAATAAGTGCTTATTAATTATAGATTTACCCTCATTTCTTCAATATTTTCATACGGCAAAAACATAAATTAGTCCCCAAATCCATTAGACATCAAATGGAAAACCATAAAATTCACATAGATGATTTAAAATTTACTTAAAAATAAATTACTCGTAAAACTAGATATCACTTAAACTATCAGAAAATTTCCCTAAAATCTCTAATTAATTTACATAGCCTTAAAAATATTTTATTTTGTCGATTACAAACCTAATCTATTAAGTTGTAATAAATTTATTAAAGTTAATTAAATTTCATAAATGACAAGTCAAAAAAGTCAACAAATGAATTTTAATTAGTAGAATTATATTTATAAAGAAAATTTCAGGAAGAAAGAATATTGGTGGGAAGTACATTAAGTTCAAAATCGTGAAATTACGGAAAAAGTGGATAGCTAAAAGATAATCTACTAAATAGAATGAAATATCAATTATATATTAAAACCTTACAAGGTAATATACTTTGACATGAAAAAGTTATACATCGAAGAAGAAAAATATTTCATTAAAGTGAGAAAAAATATTCATTAAAGTTGAGAATTATTCATGAAGAGAAAAATTCGATTAAAGAAATTATATCATTGGTGAAGAAAAAATATTTATTGAAGAGGGAAAACAATCATGAATAACGTAAATTGATTGAAGCCTACAGAAATATTCAGTGATCGGAGAATGCATGTATTAATAAATTAGACGGTAAAATTCTCAATGATGAGATGAAATATCAATTAAAATATTGAAATACTTGAAAAGGAGTCTTGTAATTATTCACTGCTCAACAAAATATCTTTTAAAAGATGAAAATATTTCACTGAAAATGAATCGTACTTTACAGATGGATGAATTACAATTATATTCAATTAAAAATATTTAACAATGAGTAGATTTTGTCGGTTAATTATATTTAAATATGGATATATATTGTTGATGGTGCAGGATGAAATTATTAAAAAACGCGCGCGCGTATATTAAGCCAACGAAGTATATTCAAATCCGGCGAATATATTCCAATCCGCGAATATACCAATCCGGCGAATATTTCCAATCCGCGAATATAACCAAGCCCGAATAATTCAAAACCAGCGTATACTAAGCAATAATATTCAACCAAATACGGCGAAGATTCAACAAATCCGGCATATTTAATTACGTAAAATCGGTGGATCAGATACAATGAATAAGTAGAAAGACGAAGCAGAAAGGTCCAACAAAATAATGGAATGTAGAAACAAGACAATGATAGATGAATAATTTTGGTATTTATGATTATAAGAAAAATTTAGTTTTTTTTAATATTAAATAAATCCAGGAAAATTATGTATGTTTTATATTTATTATTGCTTTTATAAATTTATAAATTTACTTAGAAAATACTTTAATCATTTTTGATTTATTATATTTTGATTTAAATTTATTATGTTGTTATAGTTACAATGAATAAATTTATTTAAATTAACTTTACATTTGGATAATATTTATTTATTAAAAACATCAATTTATAAATACTATTATTGAAATTATTATTTGAAATTTGTTTAAAAAAAAAAATTTTTTTTTTTATAATGATTAGTAAAATAGAATATTTGATTTATTTATACCAAATAAAACTTTTGACAAAATTAAAAATATTAATTAATATAAAACATACATAATTTGTCTGAATTTATTAATATTAAAAAAAAAAACAAATTTTGTCTTATAATCATTAATTACCAAATATTCATCTATTCATTGTATTGTTTACTACATTCCATGTATTTGTTAGGACTTTCTGCTTCGTTTCTTTCTAAGCTTATTAGCATTGTAATCTGATCCACCCGTATTTATAGATTAAATATGCCGATTTGTTGAATATTCGCCTATTTGGTTGAATATTGTCATGGGATTAGTATTACGCTGCGTTTTGAAATATATTCGCCGGATGGGAATATTACGCCGGATTGTATATTCGCGGATTGGGAATATATTGCGGCCGGATTTGATATTTCGTTGAGGATTAATATACGCGCGGCGCGTTGTTTGTTAATAACTATTCATCCGTGCACCCATCAACAATATATATCCCTATTTAAATATAAATAACCGACAAAATCGACTCAATGTTAATAATTTTAATTGAATATAATAGTAACTTCATTCCACTCTTAAGTACGATTCATTTTCAGTGAATATTTTCATCTTTTAAGTAATATTTGTTGTAGCAGGAAAATAATACAGACTCCATTTCAAGTATTTCAATATTTAATGATATTTCATCTCATCATGAGAAAATTTTACCGTCTAATTTATTATAATGCCAAATTCTCATTCAGCTGAATATTTCTACTTAATCAATATTTACGTTATTCAATGATTGTTTTCCCTTTCAATAAATATTTTTTCTCACCAATGAATAATTTCTTTTAATGAATATTTCCATCTTCAATGAATAATTTCTCACTTAATTAATATTTTCTCACTTTAATGATATTTTTCTTCTTCGATGTATATTTCTTCATTTCAAAGTATATTACCCTTGTAAGTTTTTAATATGTATCAATGATATTCATCTATTTTAGTAGAATCTTTAGCTATCCCCACTTTTTCTCCATTAATTTCAAACGATTTTTAGACACTGAATGTACTCTCCCACCAATATTACTTCTTCACTGAAATTTTTCTTTATAGAAATATAATCGCTACTAATTAAAAAATTCCATTTGTTGACTTGTTATGACTGTCATTTTCACTGAAAATTTAATTAACTTTTAATAAATTAATTACACACTTAAATAGATTAGTGAGATCGACAAAAAGTAAAATTTTTTAGGCTATGTAAATTAATTTAGAGATTTTTAGGAAATTTATATATATTTAATGTATCTAGTTTTACGAGTATTATTTTAGTAAATTTTATGCATCTATGTGAAGTTTTATGGTTTTTCATTGAATTGTAATGGATTTGTGACTATTATGTTTTTGTAGAAAATATTGAAGAAATGAGAGGGTAAAATCTAATAATTAGAAGCACTTAATTTCTTGATAATTTAATAACTTTACTTGATTGTAGGATTATTTTAAATAAAGTTTATTTTAGGAACAAAATGGTTTATAAAACATATTTATGAAATATTTACCAATTAGATCCAATTTGACTGATAGATTTTGAATAGTAAATGGATATTTAAAATTATATTTTATGATATATTTAAAAAGTTTGATTAAATCACGTTGATTTTTAAAAAAATTTTAGTGAACCGAAAATTTTAAATGATTTTTACAGTAAAAAAAAAAGGATGATCAATTAATTATTATCATTTTCCCATTTATTGATTTCATTGATATCGAATTCACAAAAGTAGTATATTGTAGAGAATTTTTAGAGGGGATGCTCAGTGTGGGTTAACAATATACGATATAAAATCGTTTGAAGTTATTATCTATGGGTTGACTGGTAATTTTTATTGAATTTATACTTATTACTGATTAATTTAATTTATTTTGACAACATGAATATATTTTATGATTTACATGTAATTTAGTGAATTAATTATGTGGGAAACATGACTTATCGATTTAGTCGATTTTTGATGAAGTTTTTATTTGATTGAATTTGTTGCCAGAATCAAGAATTGTGGTATTTTCGACGGAAAATGTTGGGTATCGATAACAATTGTTGTAATTACTTTAAGAAGAAATTTATTTTTTATTGGTAAAATTAGAGTTTTAATTTTAAGGGGAATGATTGGTTAATACATATAGTAAATATGATCCAAATGATGAATTTTTAAAGATCTTATTCGGTTAAATATAATTTACAAATAAATTATTACCTTGTAGTTATTACCAAAATATGTGTATTGTTGCTGCAGTGAGGGAAAGTGATTTCAAGGGAAATATTGGTTATTAAGAGAAAATTTTGTGATATTTTTAAGGGAAAAATCTAATTAAGAACAGTTTGTTGTCATTTTTAAGGGAGTTAGTGTTGAATATCTGGTGTTCAAAAGAATAAATATTTTCATAAATGAGAATATAGAGGAGGATTTATAAATTTTTAAGGCTTGGTTTCAGATAGAGATCAAGGATGTGTGTAAATCTTTGAAGAGTGAAAATTGTCATTTAAAAGGAAATGATTGTTTAAGAGAGAAATTGATTGATCTTTTTAAGGGGAATAATTGGGTCACGAGATGGATTTCAAGAAATTTATTCTGTTGAAATAGCATATGTTGCGTGTTTTTATGAAAAAAATAATGAAGTTAGCGCGATTATTGTAATTTAAAGAGAAGATGATTGTTGAGAGGCTGAATTTATAAATTTTAAGGGGATTTTGATTGTTAAGAGAGGAATTTTATTTTAAGATGAGTTCAAGAATTTATGTCGGTTGAGATATCAATATGTCGGTGATTTTTTTATGAAAATAGATGAATAAAAACTGGATTAATCTCATTAAAGAGAAAATGATTGGTTGAGAGTAAATTTATTTTAGGTGAAAAACAGAGTTGCTAAGAAGAGAATTTATGATTTTAATAGGAAGATGACGATAAGAACAGGCTTGTGATATTTATAAAGGGAAATGATTGGTTGACAGTAAATTTTTAAATATTTTAAGGGGAAACGAAAGAGTAAGAGGGTAATTTATGATATTTTTATGGGATTTATTACGTTAAAATATCATTGTTAAAGGTGGATACTTAGGAGAAATCGATACATTTTCATGGTTTAAGTTAGTCAAAATATATCAATAAGATTTTGGTTAATTTTAAGGATATTATTGGAATCTGAAATAAAAATATACGGATACGTTCGCGTTTCTGAAGATAGTTGATTCATGTAAACGATTTGATTACAAGTAAGTATTTATTGGATTTATATAATTTTGTAATGTAATTTAATTAAAACTAAATTAGACTAGTATTTAAAAACTTTTTATTACTCATACCTTATGTTTGTTATTGACGAATTTTCTGAATAATTGTAATATTTATGATTTTGCCAGAATGAGAGAAATTGTACATTAAATGACTATAAGAAGTCGATAATATACACTAATTTTATTCAACAAGTTACAAATAGAGTCCGGTTTGAATAAAATTTTTAAAAAAATGATCAGCAAATTTTTTCAATTATTTTACCAACTTAGTTTATTTTAACTTTTTAAATGATAAGTACTATTTTCTTACAAATTTGCTAGTATGTTGAAACTTTTAAAATTTTTTATTCAAGTTTACTAACAAATTTTAATGAAAGATCTATCAAAACTTGACAAAAATTCATAAAACTTTGTAATTTTAATATGTATTACTTCGAAGAACAACTATTTTTACTTACCAATTGCCGAAGTCTTATTTAAAATTTCAAGTACTTAAATTATTTACGAAATTAGATGCAGGTTTTATTTTAACATCTTAAAATATTTAATTTAATCAAATTCTATTTCACATGCAATCATAATTTAAGATAGTCTTATTTTACAAAATAAAAAAACTTTACAAAAATTTAAGACATACATTATTGATTTTAGAGATTTTATCGGTATCTATCAGTACACAAGTAACCTGGTTCCATGTGGTTTTAAGCTTGTTAGTAAATTGGCAACTTATTTAGTGGTTGTCATAACATTTAATTTTATAATGTTGTAGATTGATAATTATTTATCTATTAAGCTTTATTAATGTTTAGAAACTTAAAAATCTAATAATTACAATAAATATATGAAAATTGTATTTCATGATAATGTGAAAGTAATGATGTTTTGTGAAATTAACTTAATATCTTTTTTCTAATCAATGATCTTTTTCAATCAGATATTAGATTAACCACTACTGTACTACTAATTAATTTATCATTCATAAACCAAATAAATTTGGGGTGAATAGAAAATCTATAAAAATAAATTTAGAGAATTATTTGATGAGTTAGCAATTTAATTGTAGTTTAGGACGTTGAAAAATAAATGAAAAGATGTTGGCATTGCACTTTGAAAATAACGTTTAGTAATTGTGCATTGTTGGACCGCAATCTAAAAATATTACAAAAATGAGAAGAAATTCCAATGTTTTACAAAAAATTTCAATAGATCACATACAAAGACTAGCTAAATGAAATAAATTTTTATTCAGAGAAAATACAACCAATTGGATTGAAGCTTCCAATGATTAATAGTTTCTTGATAGCATCATAAACTAAACAACAAAAACAAAAATTTGGAGACATCAATAATCGATAAAAAAAGTCGAGAAGTAATAAAATTGTATTTTTCATTTTGATTGTTCAAATTTATATGTGCTTTTATGTAAAGATTATGCTTGGTTTCAGTAAAAATTTTTGATAATTGATTTGTTCATAAACTAGTTATGATAACATATTTGTTGAAATAACCATGTATTTTAAGGAAATGATGAGGAGAGAAATTTTATTTTTTAAGGGTGAGGTTGGGTTGAATATCGTGTTCAAAGAGAAATATTATTTAAATATGAGTCATTTTAATGAATAAGTAAAATTATCAATGCCTGTATGATTATAGAGAGTTGTTACAGTTCTCGGTTATTGTTACAGTACCCTAATGATTTCTGTTCATTGATAATGAATATTCAGTGTGCATGGTTATCAGGTAGTTCAGAAGTTGTGAACCAAGTAGAATATAACAATTGGATATGGTTCAATGAATTGATTAAGTTATCGCTTATACAAGCAAGGTATACTAAGCAACCGAAAATTTGACCAAATTTGAACACATCATATGATCGATTAAAATAGTGAAAAAGTTAATAAAATTTCAACTTGTATTTCTTTTGTTAACCTTTTATGTGATTTAGTTTCAGAAATTATTGGTCAGTAACCATCATTAAATTTATTGCCGTTCAGTAATTAGTTTTGATATTGATTTGTTCAGTAACTTTATGGTGTCGGTAAATAACTAAGTATTTAAAGCGAAATGATTGAGAGAAAGATTTATTTTTTAAGGGGTTGGAGTTGGTTGAATCGTGTTGAAGAGTAAATATTATTTAAATATGGTCATTTCTAATTAAATAGCAGAATTTATTCAATGCATAATATGGTATTATAAGGAGCTGTACAGTACTCGTTTGTGTATACATACTCTATGAGATTGTTCAGTTATTAATGAATTATTCAGTGTGATGGGTTTATTCAGTATTCAGAAGTGATACCAAGTTAAATTATACACAATGGATATTCGGTTTCAATGAAATTTGGATTAATTATCGCTTATAACAGACAATGTAACTAAGCAACCAAAAATGTTTACCAATTTGGACAACATCGCCGAATGATCGAGATAAAATAGTGAAAAAGTTAATAAAGTTTCAACTTGATTTTCTTGTTTGTTAACCTTTTAGTGATTTATTTCAAATTAGTGTCATAACCATCATTAATATTATGTTGGTTCAGAATTAGTTTTGATATGTGATTGTTCAGTAACTAGTTATTGAGTGTGTAAATAACTAAGTATTTTAAAGCCGAAATGATTGAGAGAAAATTTTATTTTTTTAAGTGGTTGGTTGGTTGAATATCGTGTTTGAAAGAGTAAATATTATTTAAATATGTTCATTTTAATAAATAAGTAAATTATTCCTAATGCTTATATTGTAGTATAGAGAGCGTGTACAGTACTCGGTATTTGTATACCGAGAACTTAGTGATTGATTGTTCAGTTTATTAATGAATTATTCAGTGTGATGGTTATCAGTATTCAAGAAGTTGATACGCAAGTAAATTTAACAAATGGATATGTTTCAAATGAATTTGATTAATTATCGCTTGATTAACAACAAGGTAACTAAGCAGACCAAAAATTTTACCAATTTGGACACATCAATGATCGATAAAATAGTGAAAAGTTAATAAAGTTTCAACTGTATTTCTTTTTGTACCTTTTATGTGGATTGTATTTCAAAGATTGAGTTGTCTAACCATCATTAATATGATGGTTCATAATTTAGTTTTGATATTGATTGTTCGAGTTAACTAGTTATTGAGTGTGTAAATAACTAAGGGTATTTTAAGCGAAATGATGAGAGAAAATTTTATTTTTTTAAGTGGGTTGAGTTGGGTTGAATATAACCGGGTGTTGAAAGAGTAAGATATTATTAAGATATGTCATTTTAGATAGAATAATAAATTATTCAATGCATAATATGGTTATATAGAGCTGTACAGTAACTCGTTATTTGTTAACATAGCCTAGTGATGTTGTTTCAGTTATTGAATGAATTATTGCAGTGTGATGGTTATCGAGTATTTCCACAAGTTGATACCAATAAAATAACAATGATATGGTTTCGAATGAATTGATTAATTATCGCTTGAAATACAACAGGTAACTAAGCCAACCAAAATGTTTACCCAGATTTGGACACATCAGATGATCGATAGAAATAGTGAAAAAGTTAATAAAGTTTCAACTTTATTGTCTTTTTTGTAACGCTTTTATGTGTTTATTTTCAAAAATTAGTTGTCAGTAACCCATCATGAATTATTGTATTGTTCAGTAAAATATTTTTGATATTGATTGTTCAGTAACTATTATTGAGTGGTAAATTAACTAAGTATTTAAAGCGAGAAATGAGTTGAGAGAAAATTTATTTTTTAATGGTTGATTGTTGAATATCGGTGTTGAAAGTAAATATTATTTAAATATGTCATTTAATAAATAAGTAATTATTCAATGCATAATATGTATATAGAGACTTAATACTCGGTTATTTGTATACAGTACCTAGTGATTGTTGTTCATTATTATGAATTATTCAGTGTGATGGGTTATCAGTATTCAAAGTGATACAAGTAAATATAACAAGGAATATGGTTTCAATGAATTTGATAATTATCGCTATAACAACAAGTAACTAAGCAACAAAATTTTACCAATGGACAACATCAATGATCGATAAAATAGTCGAAAAAGTTAATAAAGTTTCAAACTTGTTATTTCTTTTGTTAACCTTTTATGTGATTTATTTGCAAAATTAGTTGGTCAGTAACCCATCATTAATATTGATTGGTTCGAGTATATTTTTGATATTGATTTGTTCAGTAACGTAGGTTATTGAGTGTGTAAATAACTAAGTATTTTTAAAGCGAATTGATTGAGAGAAAATTTTTATTTTTAAGTGGTTGAGTGGTTGAATATTCGTGTTGGAAGAGTAAATATTATTTAAATATGTCATTTTAATAAATAAGTAAATTATTCAATGCATAATATGTATATAGAAGCTGTACAGTACTCGTTATATTGTATACATACCTAGTGATTGTTAGAAAATTTGACCGTAAATGAACCATTTATATAAAAGTAAATTAAGGATTAAATGAATAAAATAAAATATTTTTAGCTTAATAAATTTTAATAATAAAAAGGTTAAATTAATTACAATTTAATTAGAAATAAATAAAATTTAACATTTAGATAACACAAATATTTCAAGTCGAATTCTTGTTTAATCGCCAATTAAAAAAATAACACGCAGCGTATAATGCCCAATTATAAGTATATGTACTTTGATATGAATTTGACAAAACTTAATCTTAATTTTCAGTATTTGATTTTCCGTTCCGTACTTTTGATACTTGATTTGCAACATTTGTACTTTGGATTAAATATCTTTACTGTGAAATAATGGATTCATTGATCGATGTTTTATGGATTATTACAAGATATCATTTATGAATTTTAATTTGTATGGATTTTTACTTTGGATTAATATATGTATCTGTGAAAATGGATTCATTGCGTCATGTTTTATGGATTATTAGAGATATATTTATGATTTAATTTGATGGATGTATCTGGTAATTTAATGTTTGGTTTTAATAAATCTATTACTTTAATGCATAAATTAATTTTTCAAATGTCGAAATTTTTCCGGACCCAACCAAAAACATTCACAAGTTATTAAAGTCACCATATGTTCAGTTCGAACCATGTAAGATGCGTGGAATACGCCAATGATTCGTGGCCCCGTGAGCTCCGGTTGTGCGGAAACACAGGATTGGACGTCATTTATCCGGTAGATAGCGGAAACTTGGAGGGTTAAATGAGTGAGTTCCCTTGGCTGCTCCCTTCATCATCCGTTCCTGTAAAATTAAGCATAAATTTTTCAACAACAATCGGGCTCAAAATATCTAACAGCCGAGGTAGTCCAATGGGCACTCATTAATTATGAATGAACAACATAGATTCTTAAAACAAAGAGAGGAGCATGGGTAGTGGGACATGCGAAAATCCGTTGCAAAACAGTTAAAATGAATAGCCATCGGAAAAAGTTATCCGACACGACCAAATCATGAAAGAATAATGTTTTATAAAATAATGAACTAAAAAATTAATTTTGAGTTAGGCGGAAAAATATGGGCGATCGCTGACTCAAAATTTCCGAAGTAATTTAAATACTTGTTGAAAATAGTAAAGTAAAAGGCAACGCGTAAATAAGGGCGGAACGCTGCTCAATTTCCGAAATGATTAAAATACTTATTGAAAATAGTAAAGTAAAGTGGAACGCTAATAAGGGCGGAACGTGCTAAATTTTCCGAATATGATTAAAATACTTATGAGAAATAGAACAAAACGTCGAAATTGTCTATCTATTCGTTAAGTATAATATTCTTTATAAGCCTAAAATAGGGCGATCGCTGCTCAATTTTCCGAAGTAATTAAGAATACTTAATGAAAAATAGTAAAGGTAAAAGTGGAACGCGTAAAATAAAGGGCCGGAACGACTGCTCAACATTTTCCGAATCGATGAAAATACTTTATCGAAAACTGCAGAATAAGGAAACCGTAAAATAAAAGGGCGGACGCTGCTAAAATGATTTCGAATCAACAAAATACGTTTACCGAAAACGGGGAAATACGAGCGATGGATTACGGTCTAAATTTTATATAAAGAAAAAATTCTAAAGCTGAGGAATAAGGACGAATCCTTTACACAAAATTTTGTCTAATAATATTGATAATAATTATAATATGTAATAATAATAAAAATATATAATAATAATAAAATTAATAATATTAATAATATAATAATAATAATAATTAATAATTAAATAATAATAAAATAATAATAATTAATGATAATAATAATGAGGATATAAAATAATAATAATAATAATTATAATAATAATATTAATAAAAATGGTACCTATGAATAGAATGATAAAAACATTATGATGTTAATAGTAGTAATATAATAACTGTAATGGGTAATTATATAGTATAAAAATAATAATAAAGGTAATATAATAAAATTATAAAGGTAATAATATAGCAACACATGATAACTGCTAGTAATACATAATAGGAACAATTGTAGTAATTAGGGATAAGAGTGTGTGAAATTAACATAACAAAAGCGTAGTACAGGCCAAAAATAATCCATCAACATGGCACGACGATAAGAAGAGACTATGGAAATGACATAACAGATGAATGATATGAGAGTATGTTTAACCTCTTGAAGAGATAGAGAGAAAATGGGACCTAAAAGTCGAAAATCTGAGCACAGGCTTCCTATCGGCAGCTCGTTGAACCCACTGATCGTGATCGGTCCAATTATTAGCATTAGCAATAGAGCTCACTTTTTGCGGCACGGATCTACCCACTCGCAGCACAGTCCAAGTTGCTTAGCAACGGGTGCCGCAAGTGGTAGCGAAGAATATTATGTATGGGTTGTCTGCGTAACAGACATATAGTTTCAAAAATATCAACATCCAGAAACCAACCATATAAAAGTTTGGGGCTCAGCTGAGGATTGAAAGTTTGGTTTTCTTGGAAAATCAGAACGACACAAAATAACAGAGCAAAGGCCAATTGGAAAAGAGGACAATAAAAATACTTTTGTTGGAACACCCTCAGCGAGAATAAAAATTCCTTTCTGTAGGCTAGGCCAACCAGAAGAAACCAGATACAGACATCTTTTTTTATTAAACAGAATATCGGAACGACATTTTGGTCGAGGGACCACGGAGAGAGGATGAACTTTAAAAATGGAACTTAACAACAACGAACGAGGAAAACGATCGAACTTATTGACGATGACGACAACAGGTTCGATGTATTATGTAGAGAGCGATTAGCTGAGTAAAACTGCCAATTGGATTATGGTTGTATTTTCTAAAGGTTCAAAAGTTCACAAGGGTCAAACTTTGGCCAAAATTTTATTTTTCGATATGTTGTACAGGACGCGTGAGTTTGAGTATTATTGCAATGGAACTATAGTCGTATCTTATCGACTTCAAAGTGTAAAGTCAAACCTTGACCAAAAATAAATTTTTGATTATGTGTGTTAGAGAAGAATGAGCTAATCAAATTGCCAATAGCAACCATGGTATATATCTTCTGAAAGTTCGAGCTAAAGGCTCAAACTTTGAGTCAAAAATATTTATTGTTAATATGTTGTAAGAACGATGAAATGGCAAAGTGGATCAAATTAGGATCTTCCAACTTTGGATAAAAAGTTATTAAGGGTCAACCTTCAAAAATTTCTGAATTTTTGATATGTGGCAGACCTGTGGTTGTCAATTCTGACCAAGAGGTTATTTAGGGTCAAAATCTTGGGCAAAATTTAATTTTGAATGTATGTTCGAGAACGATAATATGCAAACAAGTAACGATAAAATTACGATTTTTTAACCTTTGCAGATAAGACGTTATAAAGGGTCAAACCTTCAACAATTTTAATTTATTTATCATGTGTTAGAGGCTCTGTAGAGTGAGCAATATTTACATAGAGTATAGCAGGCTGACTTCTGGGTCAAAATTTATGAAAGATCAAAAACCTAGTCAAAATTTTTAATTTTTGATATGTTGAGAGATCGAACGAAACCAAGCAAAATTGCCAATAGAACTTTAGTCATTCAAAGCTTTAGATAAAGTTATAACGGCGTCCACAAACTTTGGCCAAAAATTTTAATTTTCGATATATTGTGTAGAATAATAGACGATCAAAATTTACCAATGTAGAACTATAATCGTGTGAAACATTTTGATTTAAAAAGTTACAATGGGTCAAAACCTTCGAATACCTAGAATTCAAAAATGTTAAGAAATTAAAATTTTGAAAGGAATTGTAAATATTTTTGTATATCAGGTGGACAAGTGTATAATCAATAAAGTTTATCGTTTGGAGTTCGTTACTGTTGTTTAAACGCACGCTCTGGAAGTCAGTCGGGGCAATAATTTCTAATTTCCGAAGTCCCGACAACCTCACAATTTGATGAAACAAACAACAAGTTAAGGAAACTCCACATCTGGAATGACGAGGTATGTAAAGAAAGAAAATATCCAATAGTATGTAAATAATTAAAATAGTTAGATACACAAAATTTCAAAAATGAACGATCAACAGGAAAGTGGGGATAAAACTTATCAATATTTGTAGACAGGCAACAAAGAACACGGAAAACTATAAATAAAAATAAAATTCAGGTGTATTGTTGTTATTCAATGAGAATCATCGTGTAAATATCATCAAAAAACCCGTAAAGTAGTATAAAATATAAAAATAGACTAAATAAAAATAAAAAATTAAAATAATAAAAACAGAGAAAAGGTGGAAATTACGATGTTAAAGTGATTAGAAATAGGGAAACCACAAAACATGCGGGTGTCTTAAGAGTAGGTGTAGTGGGCACACGGAAACCTAAAAAAACATAGGAGGGGGGGGTATGTTAATAGCGGCGATTAAGAATTCGGATTATTTGATTACATAATGATGTAATCAACTTAATTAATTTTGTGTCGTAATTTTAATTAAATTTGGCGCGATTTTTTTTGTCGAATTTTTTTTTGTTCGATTTTTGGCGCGATTTTTTTTTGAATTTCAAATTTTTTGGAACAATTTGTTAAATTCATAATTATTGGCGAATTTTTGAAATAAATGAAATATTTTTGAATAAATTTTTTTTTTAATCACACTATAGCTCAGGAGGTATTTTTGAAAAAGGACCTTAAAAATTAAATTGGCTTGAATTGCCTAACCGATAAAAAAAGCCATACAGAACTTAAAATGGCTCAAATCGCCTAAAATGTCAGAGAGGGTGATTTTCATTCACAATTTTTTATATCACACTATAGTGGGGGGCTATTTTTGAAAAAGACTAAAATAAATTAGCTTGAATTGCCTACCGATAAAAAAAAGCATAAATTAAAATTGGCTTCAATCGCCTAAGATGTGATATAGTCAGGGATGTTTTAATTCGTAATAAAAACTAATGCAATATATTCGTCTCAATAACTTTCTATAGTGTAAAATTTGACATAAAATAAAAAATGGCTTGAACGCCTACTGATAAAAAAAATTGACAGGGGTATCTTTATAGGCTTGTTAAAAAAAAACACTTGAAATATTTGTTCACCACAATTTTCACAGACAATTTAAGCTCAATAGATAAAATAATTTAAATACCTAAAGTTAATATTAAAGTACATATAAATACATTAAAGTATTTAACAAGATAAATTTAGTAAAGTAACATTAGAATAGATCTCTAAGTTATATTAGAGTAAATTTAGGTTCCCTAGTAAATTAAAATACCATTAGAGCTACATTAAGGTAAATTAAGTATAATTAACGGGTCGGGAAATGCATTTAAGTCATTGCGGGCTACATTTAAGCTGAAATTATGGCTCATAAAGTTAAATTAAGGTACTAGAGTAATTTTATAAGTACGTTCGATAAATTTAAGTAAATTAAGTCTTAAAGTTAATCGTAGGTACTAGAGTAAAGTATGAGTAGGTTAGGTAAGAATTTTTTAAAATTTAAATAGAGAGTCAACAGTTAAGTTACCATAAGGGTAATTTTTAAGCGGAAAATTTTAAAAGCGTTATAGTAGGCAAATTACATAAGTACAGAATCTTTCTTACGAAAGATACAATAGAGGGTCAAAGGTAATACATAAGGTAGAATTTTTAAAGTAAAGAGTCGACAATATTGCATGATAAAATTTATTAAAAAAATTTTTTAGTATGTTTATCGATCAATTTTCATACTTATTTTAAATGATAAATTTTTAACATTAATTTTACAATGGAGATTTTCTTATACATCGATTTTTAAAGATGAAAATTTTTAGATAATTTTACAACTGAAATTTTTTATACATTTTTTAAATAATAAAACTTTTAACATAATTTTTCACAATGGAATTTTTTGTATACATGTTTATTAAAGTAGAATTTTAGTTATAATTATATCGATGGATTTTTTACTATATAATTTTTGAAAGAATTTGACATATTTTTACGATATCACATTTACAATGAATTTTTTATAACATTGTGTTTTAATTGAAAAACATTTCCTTGAGACTGTTGATCTATTACAATTGAAATTTTTAGTATAATTGTACAATGGACTTATTTTATACACATATGATAAACGATAAATTTTCAAAGAAATTTGTTTCAAAAAACACTCTTTTTTCAAAGCATTTATTTAAATAAATTGCAGGTTCAGTGTTACATAGTTATTGCCTAAGGTAGTACGTAGTCATTCGCAAGAGAACCCATCTCTCCACTTCTCAGCAACATGCCTTAATAAAAAATAAAAATAATAAGAAAATAATAATAATAATAATCATACTTTCAGAAAATATTAAAAGTTAACTTAGCTTGGTATTCACTTCTGAACACTGATAACCCACACATGTGAATAACTCATTAATAAGCTGCAACACAATCCACTAGTACTGATACAAATAACGAGTACTGTACACTCTCTATAACTATTATGCATTGAATAATTACTTATTTATTAAATGACATATTTGAAATAAATATTTACTCTTTACCAACACCGATATTCAACCAACTTCACCCACTTAAAAAAATAAATTTTTTACTCGAATCATTCGCTTTTAAAATACTAGTTATTTACACACTCATAATATGACTGACAAATCAATTATCAAAACTAATTACTGAACCAATAAAGATTAATGATGGGTTACTGACCAACTAATTTTGAAATACATCAACATAAAAGGTTTAACAAAAGAAATACAAGTGAACTTTATTAACTTTTTCACTATTTTATCGATTCATTATGTGTCAAATTAGGTTAAAAATTTTTGTGTTTGCTTAGTTACGTGTTGTTATCCCAACGATTTCATTAATTCAAATTCATTGAAACCATACCATTGTTATATTTACTTGGTATCAACTTCTGATAGCTGAATAACCATGACACTGAATATTCATTAATGAACTGAACAACAATTCACTAGTACGTTATACAAATAACCGAGTACTGTACAGTCTCTATATTACTATTATGCATTGATAATTACTTATTTATTAAAATGGACAGTTCTTAATATCAATATTTCTCTTTCAACACCGATATTACCAACTCACCAACTTAAAAAATAAAATTTTCTCTCATCACTTTCGCTTAAAAGACTTAGGTTATTTACACAACTCAATAACTAGTTACTGAACACAATCAATATCAAAACTAATTACTGAACCTATATATGATGGGTTTATTGAGCCAATAAAGGTGTTGAAATAACATCACATAAAAGTTAAACAAAAAAATACAGTTGAAACTTATTAACTTTTTCCACCTAATTTATCGGGATCATTCGATGTGTCCAATTGGTAAATTTTTGGTTCTTAGTTACCTTGTTGTATCAAGCGAAATTTGAATCAAATTCATTGAAACCATTCCAGTTGTTATATCTACTTGGTAAATACAACTCGAATACTGATAACCCATCACCTGAATTATTCATTAATAATGCAAAAATCACGAGTACTGTATACAAATAACCGAGTACTGTACAGCTCTCTAATTAGCATATTATGCATTGAATAGATTTACTTATTTATTAAAATGACATATTTTACATAATATTTACTTTTCAACACCGTATTCAACCACTCACCATAAAATAAAAATTTTCTCTCAATCATTTCGCTTTAAAATACTTATTATTTTACACACTCAATAATGTTACTGACAAATTGCAATATCAAAAGACTAATTACTGGAACCATAATATTAATGATGGGTACGACCAACTAATTTTTGAAATAAATCACAATAAAAGGTTAACAAAAGAAATACACAGGTTGAAACTTTTAACTTTTTCACTATGTATCGATCATATTGTGTCCAAATTGGTAAAATTTATTGGTGGCTTAGTTACGCTTGTTGTTATCAAGCGATAATTAATCAAATGTTCATTGAAACCTATCCATTGTATATTTTCTTTGTATCCAACTTCTGAATACTGATAACCCATCACACTGAATAATTTCATTAATAACTGAACAACAAATCACTAGGTACTGTATACAAATAACCGAAGTACTGTACAGCTCTCTATATTACACATATTATGCATTGAATAATGTACTTATTTATTAAAATCGGACATATTTAATAAAATATTTTACTCTTTCAACACCGATATATCAACCAAACTCAACCCACTTTAAAAATATTAAAATTTTCTCTCAATCATTTCGCTTTTAAAATACTTATATATTACACACTCATAACTAGTTACTGAACAAAATCAATATCAAAAACTAATGTAACTGAACCAATAAATATTAATGATGGTTACGGACCAACATTTGAAATCATATCATAAAAGGTAACAAAAGAAATACAAGTTTGAACTTTATTAACTTTTTTCACCTATTTATCGATCATTGGATGTGTCAAATTGGTAAAAGATTTTTGGTTGCTTGTTACCTTGTTTTATCAAGCGTTAATTTAATCAAACTTCAGTTGAAACCATATCCATGTTATATTTACTTTGGTATCAACTCTGGATACTGATAAACCCCATCACACTGAATCCATTCTTAATAACCTGAAACAATCCACTAGTACTGTTACAATAAACCGAGTACTGTACAGCTCTCTTATTACATTATGCATTGAATAATTTACTTATTTCATATAAAAGACATATTTAGATAAATATTACTCTTTCGAACACCGATATTCAAACCAATCAACCCACTTAAAAAATAAATTTTCTCTCAATCATTTCGCTTTAAAAATACTTGTTATTTCACATTTCAATAATAGTTACCTGACAAATCAATGATCAAAAATAATTACTAACCAGATAATATTAATGATGGGTTATGACAACTAATTTTGAAATAAATCACATAAAAG
Source organism: Schmidtea mediterranea (assembly GCA_022537955.1). Taxonomy (NCBI): domain Eukaryota; kingdom Metazoa; phylum Platyhelminthes; order Tricladida; family Dugesiidae; genus Schmidtea; species Schmidtea mediterranea. The sequence continues at coordinate 117,908,172 of CM039680.1, forward strand.
TAACAAAGAAATACAAGTTGAACTTTATACTTTTTCCTATTTTATCGTTTCAGTTGATGTGTCCAAATGTGGTAAATTGGCTTGCTTCAGTTACCTCTGTTGTTATCAAGCGATAATTAATCAAATTCATGAACCATAATTGCCATTTTATATTTACTGGATATCAACTTCTGAACTACTGTAACCTCACACTAATAAGTTCATTAATAACTGAACAAACCCCATCACTAGGTACTGGTTAGTACAATTAACGATACTGTACAGCTCTCTATATACCATATTATGCATTGATAATTGTTATTATTCATTAAATGACATATTTAATAATATTTACTCTTTCAACACGATATTCAACCAACTCAACCCACTTAAAAAATAAAATTTTCTCTCACATTCATTTCCTGTTAAAAATAATTAGCTTATTTACACACTCAAACTGTTACTGACAAACTTCAATATCAAGAACTTAAATTTACTGAACCAATAAATATTAATGATGGGTTACTGACCAAAAATATTTTTGAAATAAAATCACTAAAAGTTAACAAAAGAAATACAAGTTGAAACTTTATTAACTTTATTCACATATTTTATCGACATTGATTTGTGTCCAAATTGGTAAAAATTTTTGGTTGACTTAGTACCTTGTTTTTATCAAGCGATAATAATCAACATTCATTGAAACCATATCCCATTTATATTTACTTGGTTCAACTTCTGAATCTGTAACCCATTCACACCTGAATATTCATTAATAATGAACAACAATCACTAGGTTACTGTTATACAAATGAACCGAGTACTGTAAACTCTCTATTACATACTAGCATTGAATAATTATACTTATTCATTACAATGACATATCTTAAATATATTTACTCTTGAACACCGATATTCAACCACTCAACCCACTTAAAAAATAAATTTCTCCAATCTTTCCCTTAAATACATGGTATATTTCACCAATATGTATCAATAACTAGTTACTGACAATCAATATGCAACAAATTTTTACTGACAACAAATCTTTAAATAAAAGCAACAATAAATTTGAACAATCAATAAGAATAAATTTATTAACTTCTCGACTTTTTTTATCGATTATTGATGTCTCAAATTTTGTTTTGTTGTTTACGTTACCTGATTGCTATCAAGAAACTATTAATCATTGAAGCTCAATTCCAAATTGTTGTATTTGTCTTCTGAATAAAATTTATTTTCTTTACAGTCCTCTGTATGTGATTTATTGAAATTATTTTGTAAAACATGAAATTTTTTTCTACCATTTTTGTAATATTTTCAATTGCGTCCAACCATGGCATTATAAGTTATTTTCAAAGATGAAGATCCAACTTTTCATTTATTTTTCACACGTCCCTAAATTAAATTAATTTGTAACTCATCAAATATTACTGTAAATTTATTTTTATTTAGATATTTTCTATTCACCCCAATCTTATTGTTTTTTTTAACTGAATGATAAATTAATTAGTAAGTACATAGTGGTTAATCTAATTACTAGTGAAAAGAAACTTGATTAGAAAAAGATACTTACATTAATTTCACAAAACATACTTAACTTTCACAGTAACTTGAAATAAATTTTCATATATTTAGTGTACATTTTAGATTTTTTAAGTTTCTAAACATTAAATAAAGTTTAATAGATAAAATATTAATTCATCTCACCACATTACTAAAAATTAAATGGTTATCGACCAACACTAAATAAGTTGATGTTTTAACAAGCTTTAAAAAACCAATGGAACAGGTATTGTGTACGGATAGAATACCGAAAATCTACTAAAATAAATATGTATGTTTATTTTTGTAAAGTGTTTTTTTGTAAAAATAAGACTTATCCTTAAATTATGAGGCATGTGATAGAATTTGATTAAATTAAATATTTTAAGATGTAAAATAAAACTGATTAATTTGTAAATAATGTTTACTTTGAAATTTTAAAAATAAAGACCATTCGGCAAATTGGTAAAAAATAGTTGTTATGAGTAATTACACTATTAAAATTACCAAAGTTTTATATTTTTGTCAGTTTTTGATAGATCTTTAATAATTTTTAGTACTTTGAATAAAAATTTCTAAAAAAGTTCAACATACTAGCAAATTGAAGAAATAGTACTTATCAATTAAAAGTTAAATAAAATAAGTTGTAAAATAATTGAAAAAAAATTTGCTTAGATCATTTTTTAATTTTATTCCAAGGTACTTGTTGAATAAAAATAGTGTTATATCGACTTCTTATAGTATTTAATCGTACAATTTTCTCTTCATTCCTGGAAATAATCATAAATATTTAAATTATTCAGAAATTGTCAATAACAACCTAAGTGAATGAGTAATAAAAGTTTTTAAATACTAGTTAATTGTTTTTAATAAATTAATTACAAAATATAATAAAATCAAATAAATACTTTATTGTATACAAATAGTTACATGAATCAAACATATTTCTTAGAAACCGAACACGTATCGTATATTTTATTCAGATTCATAATATTGCATTAAAATTACCAAAATCTTATGATATAGTTGATAACCTTAAACCAATGAAAATGTATCGATTTTCACTTAAGTATCCATCCTTTAACATAGAATATTTAAACGAATAATCCCCATAAAATATCATAAATTACCCTCTTATCTTATCGTTTCCCTTAAAATATTATAAAATTTACTGTCACACAATCATTTCCCTTAAATATCAACAAGCCTGTTCTTATCGATCATTTCTATTAAAAAATCATAAATTCTCTCTTAGCAATTGTTTTTCCCTAAATTAAAATTTACTCTCAACCAATCATTTCTCTTTAAATGAAGATTAATCCAGTTTTATTCATTATTTTCATAAAACATCACCGACATATTGATATCAACCGAATAGTCTCTTGAATCATCTTAAAATAAAATTCCTCTCTTAACCATCAAATCCCCTTAAATATTTTAAATTCGCCTCTCAACCAATCATTTCCTCTTAAATTACAATAATCCGCATATATTCATTATTTCATAAAAATCACCAACATATCATTTGCAACAGAATAATTTCTTGAAATCCATCTCGGTGACCAATATATTTCCCTTAAAAATCATAAATTCTCTTCTTAAACATCATTTCTCTTATTAATGACAAGTATTTCCCACTCTCTCAAAAGATTTACACATATCTTGATATCTATCTGAACAAGCCCCTTAAAAAATATTATAAATTCCCTCCTCGATATTCTCCATTTGATGAAATATTTATTCTTTTGAACACAGATATTCAACAACTCAACTCCCTTAAAACATGACAACAAACTTGTCTATAGATTATTTCCCCTTAAAATATCACAAAATTCCTCTTTAACCGATCATTTCCCTTGAAATCACATTTTCCCCCACTGCACCACAATAACATTATTTTTGGTAATAACCTAACAAGGTAAAATTTATTAGAAATCTATGATGTTAACCGAATAAGATCTTTAAAAATTCATCATTGTGATCTATTTACTATAGTATTAACCAAATCAATTCCCTTAAAATTTAAAATCTTAATTTACCAAATAAAAATATAATTTTCTTTAAGTATTACAAAAATTGTGATCGATACCCACATTTCCGTCGAAATCACCCAATTTGATTCTGGCAAAACAAATTCAATCCTAATAAAAATTACATCAAAAATGGACTTTAAAATCGAATAAAGTCTATGTTTCCCCACATAAATTGAATTTCACTACATTAATGTAAAATCATAAAATATATATCATGTTGCTCAAATATTAAAATTAATCAGTAAATCAAGCTTATAAAATCAATTAAAAAATTACCAGTCACCCATAGATATTCATTCAACGATTTCATATGTATGATTGTTAACCACACTGAGCATCCTCTTAAAAATCTCTACAATCATACTACTTTTGTAATTGATACCATGAAATCAATAATGGAAAAATGATAATAATTAATTGATCATGCCTTTTTTTTTACTGTAAAATTCAATTAAAAATTTTCGGTTTCACTAAAATACTTGGTAAAAATCAACTGATTAATTCAACTTTTTAAATTATTCCATAAAATTATATTTGAAATATCATTTACTATTCAAAATCTATCAGTACAAATTGAATCTAAATTGTTTAAAATAATTATCATAAATATGTTTCATAAACTTTTGTTCCTAAAATAAACTTTTATTTAAAATAATCTAAAATCAAGAAAGTTTATGTTAATTATCAAGAAATTAGCTGCTTCTAAAATTATAGATTTACCCTCATTTCTTCATATTTCACAAAACATAATAGTCCCCAAATCATTAAATTCAAATGGAAACCCATAAAAATTACATAGATGATTAAAATTTACTAAAATAAATACCTCGTAAAACTAGATATCACTTTAAATTATCATAAAATTACCCTAAAATCTCTAATTTTAACTTTAATTGCTAAAAATATTTTTTTTTTGTCGATTACACCTAATCTATTTAAGTGTGTAATTAAATTTATTTAAAAGTTAATTAATTTTCAGTGAAAATTGACATTCAATAACAAGTCAACAACATGATTTTATTAGTAGAGATTATATTCTATAAAGAAAATTTCCAGTGAAGAACGTATATTGGTCGGGAGAGTCATTAATGTCTAAATCGTTGGAAATTACTGCAAAAAAGTTGGATAGCTAAACGATATCTACTAACATAGATAAATATCAATTGATATATTTAAAACCTTACAAGGGTACATATACTTTGAATGAAGAAAAATATACATCGAAGAAGCAAAATATTCATTTAAAGTTGGAGAAAAGATTAATAAATTGAAAATGATATCATTTGAAGAGGAAATATTCATTTAAAGGTTGAAATTTTCGTTGGTGAGAAAAAATATTTATTGACAGAGGGAAAACATGCAGTTGAATACGTAATAATTATTGATTGAAGCTAAGAAAGTAGTTCAGTGAATCGAGAATTGCATATAATAAATTAGACGTAAAATTTCTCAATGATGAGATGAATATCACGTTAAATATTGAAATACTGAAGTGAGTCTGATTATCACGCTCAACAAGTTACTTAAAAGATGAAAGTATTTCACTTGAAAATGAATCGTACTTTACGAGTGGATGAATTACTATTATTTCAATTAAAAATTATTAACAATGAGTAGCATTTTGTCGGTAATTATATTTAAATAGGATAGTATATTTTTGATGGGATGCACGATGAATGTTAGTTAAAAAACGCGCGGGTATATTAATCCAACGAATAATTCAAATCCGGCGATATTTCTAAATCGCGAATTACCAATCGGCGAATATTCCAATCCGGCGAAATATTACCAATCCGGCCGATATATCAAAACCAGCGTATCTAATCCAATGAATATTCAACAAATACGGCGAATATTCAACAAATCCGGCATATTTAATTACTATAATACGGGTGGATCGATACAATGTTAATAAGTAGAAAGAACGAAGCAGAAAGTCCAACAAATAATGGAATGTAGTAAACAATACAATGAATAGTATGAAGTAAGTTGGTATTATGATTATAAGAAAATTTAGTTTTTTTTTAATATTAATAAATTCAGAAAATTGAATTGTATGTTTTAAATATTAATTAAATATTTTTAATTTGTCAAAAGGTTTTATTTGAGTATAAAACTAAATCAAATATTCTATTTACTAATCATTATAAAAAAAAAAAATTTTTTTTTAACCAAATTTCAAATATAATTTCAATAAAATTTATAAATTGTGGTAATAAATAATATTTATCCAAATGTAAGTTAATTAAATAATGTTTATTTCAATTGTAACTAAATAACAACATAATAAATTTAAATCAAAAATAATAATAACATCAAAAAAATGATAGTATTCTAAAAGTAAAATTTATAACATTTTATAAAAAGCAATAATTAATATAAAACATACATCAATTTTCTGAATTTATTTAATATTAAAAAAAAAAACTAAATTTTTCTTATAATCATAATACCAAATTATTCATCTATTCATTGTATTGTTTACTACATTCCATTATTTGTTGGACTTTCTGCTTCGTTCTTTCTACTTATTACATTGTATCTGATCCACCGTATTTATAGTATTAAATATGCCGGATTTGTTGAATATTCGCCGTATTTGTTGAATATTCATTGGATTAGTATACGCTGGTTTTGAATATATTCGCCGGATTGGAATATTCGCCGGATTGGTATATTCGCCGGATTGGAATATATTCGCCGGATTTGAATATATTCGTTGGATTAATATACGCGCGCGCGTTTTTTTAATAACTATTCATCCGTGCACCCATCAACAATATATATCCCTATTTAAATATAATTAACCGACAAAATCTACTCAATTGTTAATAATTTTTAATTGAATATAATAGTAATTCATCCACTCTTAAAGTACGATTCATTTTCAGTGAATATTTTCATCTTTTAAGTATATTTGTTGAGCAGTGAATAATACAGACTCCATTTCAAGTATTTCCAATATTTAATTGATATTTCATCTCATCATTGAGAAATTTTACCGTCTAATTTATTATATGCAATTCTCGATTCACTGAATATTTCTTAGCTTCAATCAATATTTTACGTTATTCAATGATTGTTTCCCTCTTCAATAAATATTTTTTCTCACCAATGAATAATTTCTTTTAATGAATATTTTCCTCTTCAATGAATAATTTCTCACTTTAATTAATATTTTCTCACTTTAATGAATATTTTTCTTTCTTCGATGTATATTTTCTTCATTCAAAGTATATTACCCTTGTAAGGTTTTAATATATCAATTGATTTTCATCTATTTAGTAGATATCTTTAGCTATCCACTTTTTCCAGTAATTTCAACGATTTTAGACACTTAATGTACTCTCCCACCAATATTACTTCTTCACTGGAAATTTTCTTTATAGAATATAATCTCTACTAATTAAAATTCCATTTGTTGACTTGTTATTGACTTGTCATTTTCACTGAAAATTTAATTAACTTTTAATAAATTTAATTACACACTTAAATAGATTAGGTTGTAATCGACAAAAAATAAAATATTTTTAGGCTATGTAAATTAATTAGAGATTTTAGGGAATTTTATGATAATTTAAGTGATATCTAGTTTTACGAGGTATTTATTTTAGTAAATTTTAATCATCTATGTGAATTTTATGGTTTTCATTTGAATGTTAATGGATTTGGGGACTATTATGTTTTTGTAGAAAATATTGAAGAAATGAGGGGTAAATCTATAATTTTAGAAGCACTTAATTTCTTGATAATTTAATAAACTTTACTTGATTTTAGGATTATTTTAAATAAAAGTTTATTTTAGGAACAAAATGTTTATGAAACATATTTATGATAATTATTTACCAATTAGATTCCAATTTGACTGATAGATTTTGAATAGTAAATGATATTTAAATTATAATTTTATGATATATTTAAAAAGTTGATTAAATCAGTTGATTTTTAAAAATATTTTAGTGAAACCGAAAATTTTAATTGATTTTACAGTAAAAAAAAGGATGATCAATTAATTATTATCATTTTTTCCATTTATTGATTTCATGGATATCAATCACAAAAGTAGTATATTGTAGAGATTTTAAGAGGATGCTCAGTGTGGTTAACAATATACATATGAAAATCGTTGAATTATATCTATGGGTTGACTGGTAATTTTTATTGAATTTATACTTGATTTACTGATTAATTTAATTATTTGAGCAACATGATATATATTTTATGATTTTACATTAATTTAGTGAAATTAAATTTATGTGGGAAACATAGACTTTATTCGATTTTAGTCATTTTTGATGAATTTTTTATTGATTGAATTTGTTGCCAGAATCAAATTGTGGTGATTTTCGACGGAAAATGTTGGGTATCGATAACAATTTTGTAATACTTTAAAGAAAATTTATTTTTATTGGTAAAATTAAGATTTTTAATTTTAAGGGAATTTGATTGGTTGAATACATATAGTAAATATGATCCAAATGATGAATTTTTAAAGATTCTTATTCGGTTAAATATAGATTTCTAAATAAATTTACCTTGTAGGTTATTACCAAAAATATGTGTATTGTTGGTGCAGTGGGGAAAATGTGATTTCAAGGGAAATGATTGGTTAAGAGGAATTTTGTGATATTTTAAGGGAAATAATCTATTAAGAACAAGTTTGTTGTCATTTTTAAGGAGTTGAGTTGGTTGAATATCTGTGTTCAAAAGAATAAATATTTTCATAAATGGAGAATATAGAGGAGGAATTTATAATATTTTTAAGGGGCTTTGTTCAGATAGATATCAAGATGTGTGTAAATCTTTTGAGAGAGTGGAAATATTGTCATTTAAAAGAGAAATGATTGTTTAAGAAGAGAATTTATGATCTTTTAAGGGGAAATAATTGGTCACGAGATGGATTTCAAGAAATTTATTCTGTTGAATATCGATATGTTGGTGATTTTTATGAAAATAATGAATATAGCGGGGATTATTGTAATTTAAAGAGAAATGATTGGTTGAGAGGCGAATTTATAATATTTTTAAGGGATTTGATTGGTTAAGAGAGGAATTTTATTTTAAGATGATTTCAAGAGATTTATTCGGTTGAATATCAATATGTCGGTGATTTTTTTATGAAAATAATGAATAAAACTGGGATTAATCTCATTTAAAGAGAAATGATTGGTTGAGAGTAAATTTATTTTAGGGGAAAACAATTGGCTAAGAAGAGAATTTATGATTTTTTAATAGGAAATGATCGATTAAGAACAGGCTTGTTGATATTTTAAAGGGAAATGATTGGGTTGACAGTAAATTTTATAATATTTTAAGGGGAAACGATTAAGATAAGAGGGTAATTTATGATATTTTTATGGGGATTATTCGTTTAAATATCTATGTTAAAGGATGGATACTTAGTGAAATCGATACATTTTCATTGGTTTAAGGGTTATCAAAATATATCAATAAGATTTTGGTTAATTTTAATGATATTATTGGAATCTGAATAAAATATACGATACGTGTTCGGTTCTAAGAAATAGTTTGATTCATGTAACTATTTGTATACAAGTAAGTATTTATTTGATTTTATTATAATTTTGTAATTTAATTTAATTAAAAACTAAATTAACTAGTATTTAAAAACTTTTTATTACTCATTACTTATGTTGTTATTGACAATTTTCTGAATAATTTAAATATTTATGATTATTTCCAGGAATGAAGAGAAATTGTACGATTAAATACTATAAGAAGTCGATAATATACACTAATTTTTATTCAACAAGTACCTTGAATAAAATTTTAAAAAAATGATCTAGCAAATTTTTTCAATTATTTTACAACTTAGTTTATTTAACTTTTTAATTGATAAGTACTATTTTCTTTACAATTTGCTAGTATGTTGAAACTTTTTTTAAAATTTTTATTCAAAGTACTAACAAATTTTATTAAAGATCTATCAAAACTTGACAAAAATTATAAAACTTTGGTAATTTTAATATGTATTACTCAATAACAACTATTTTTCTTACCAATTTGCCGAAGGTCTTATTTTAAAATTTCAAAGTACTAACATTATTTACAATTAATCAGTTTTATTTAACATCTTAAAATATTTAAATTTAATCAAATTCTATTCACATGCTAATCATAATTTAAGGATAAGTCTTATTTTTACAAAATAAAAACTTTACAAAAATAAACATACATATTTGGATTTTTAGTAGATTTTATCGGTATCTATCAGTACACAAGTACCTGTTCCATGTGGTTTTTTAAGCTTTGTTAGAAATTCAACTTATTTAGTGGTTGGTCGATAACCATTTAATTTTTAGTAATGTGGTAGATGATAATTATTTTATCTATTAACTTTATTTAATGTTTAGAACTTAAAATCTAATAATTTACAATAAATATATGAAAATTTATTTCAAGTACTGTGAAAGTAATGTATGTTTTGTGAAATTAATTTAAGTATCTTTTTCTAATCAAGTTTCTTTTCACTAGTAATTAGATTAACCACTACTTGTACTTACTAATTAATTTATCATTCAGTAAACAATAAGATTTGGGGTGAATAGAAAATCTATAAAAATAAATTTAAGTAATTATTTGATGAGTTAGCAATTAATTTATTTAGGGACGTGTGAAAAAATAAATGAAAAAGTTGGCATTCATCTTTGAAAATAACGTTTAGTAATTGTTCATTGTTGGACGCAATTAAAAATATTACAAAAATGGTAGAAAAATTTCAATGTTTTACAAAATAATTTCAATAAATCACATACAAGACTGTAAAGAAATAAATTTTTATTCAGAGAAAATACAACAATTGATTGAGCTTCAATGATTAATAGTTTCTTGATAGCAATCAGGTAACTAAACAACAAAACAAAATTTGGAGACATCAATAATCGATAAAAAAGTCGAGAAGTTAATAAAATTGTATTTCTTTTGATTGTTCAAATTTATATGTGCTTTTATTTAAAGATTTCTTGGTCAGTAAAAATTTTTTGATATTGATTTGTTCAGTAACTAGTTATTGATAACATATTGTGAATAACCATGTATTTTAAGGGGAAATGATTGAGAGAAAATTTTATTTTTTAAGTGGGTTGAGTTGGTTGAATATCGGTGTTCAAAGAGTAAATATTATTTAAATATGTCATTTTAATGAATAAGTAAATTATTCAATGCCTAGTATGTATATAGAGAGTTGTACAGTACTCGGTTATTTGTATACAGTACCTAGTGATTGTTGTTCAGTTATTAATGAATTATTCAGTGTGATGGGTTATCAGTATTCAGAAGTTGATACCAAGTAAATATAACAATGGATATGGTTTCAATGAATTTGATTAATTATCGCTTGATAACAACAAGGTAACTAAGCAACCAAAAATTTTACCAATTTGGACACATCAATGATCGATAAAATAGTGAAAAAGTTAATAAAGTTTCAACTTGTATTTCTTTTTGTTAACCTTTTATGTGATTTATTTCAAAATTAGTTGGTCAGTAACCCATCATTAATATTTATTGGTTCAGTAATTAGTTTTTGATATTGATTTGTTCAGTAACTAGTTATTGAGTGTGTAAATAACTAAGTATTTTAAAGCGAAATGATGAGAGAAAATTTTATTTTTTAAGTGGGTTGAGTTGGTTGAATATCGGTGTTGAAAGAGTAAATATTATTTAAATATGTCATTTTAATAAATAAGTAAATTATTCAATGCATAATATGTATATAGAGAGCTGTACAGTACTCGGTTATTTGTATACAGTACCTAGTGATTGTTGTTCAGTTATTAATGAATTATTCAGTGTGATGGGTTATCAGTATTCAGAAGTTGATACCAAGTAAATATAACAATGGATATGGTTTCAATGAATTTGATTAATTATCGCTTGATAACAACAAGGTAACTAAGCAACCAAAAATTTTACCAATTTGGACACATCAATGATCGATAAAATAGTGAAAAAGTTAATAAAGTTTCAACTTGTATTTCTTTTTGTTAACCTTTTATGTGATTTATTTCAAAATTAGTTGGTCAGTAACCCATCATTAATATTTATTGGTTCAGTAATTAGTTTTTGATATTGATTTGTTCAGTAACTAGTTATTGAGTGTGTAAATAACTAAGTATTTTAAAGCGAAATGATTGAGAGAAAATTTTATTTTTTAAGTGGGTTGAGTTGGTTGAATATCGGTGTTGAAAGAGTAAATATTATTTAAATATGTCATTTTAATAAATAAGTAAATTATTCAATGCATAATATGTATATAGAGAGCTGTACAGTACTCGGTTATTTGTATACAGTACCTAGTGATTGTTGTTCAGTTATTAATGAATTATTCAGTGTGATGGGTTATCAGTATTCAGAAGTTGATACCAAGTAAATATAACAATGGATATGGTTTCAATGAATTTGATTAATTATCGCTTGATAACAACAAGGTAACTAAGCAACCAAAAATTTTACCAATTTGGACACATCAATGATCGATAAAATAGTGAAAAAGTTAATAAAGTTTCAACTTGTATTTCTTTTTGTTAACCTTTTATGTGATTTATTTCAAAATTAGTTGGTCAGTAACCCATCATTAATATTTATTGGTTCAGTAATTAGTTTTTGATATTGATTTGTTCAGTAACTAGTTATTGAGTGTGTGAATAACCAAGTATTTTAAAGGGAAATGATTGAGAGAAAATTTTATTTTTAAGTGGGTTGAGTTGTTGAATATCGGTGTTCAAAGAGTAAATATTATTTAAATATGTCATTTTAATAAATAAGTAAATTATTCAATGCATAATATGTATATAGAGAGCTGTACAGTACTCGGTTATTTGTATACAGTACCTAGTGATTGTTGTTCAGTTATTAATGAATTATTCACTGTGTATGGGTTATCAGTGTTCAGAAGTTGATACCAAGTAATATAACAATGGATATGGTTTCAATGAATTTGATTAATTATCGCTTGATAACAACAAGGTAACTAAGCAACCAAAAATTTTACCAATTTGGACACATCAATGATCGATAAAATAGTGAAAAAGTTAATAAAGTTTCAACTTGTATTTCTTTTTGTTAACCTTTTATGTGATTTATTTCAAAATTAGTTGGTCAGTAACCCATCATTAATATTTATTGGTTCAGTAATTAGTTTTTTGATATTGATTTGTTCAGTAACTAGTTATTGAGTGTGTAAATAACTAAGTATTTTTAAAGCGAAATGATTGAGAGAAAATTTTATTTTTTTAAGTGGGTTGAGTTGGTTGAATATCGGTGTTGAAAGAGTAAATATTATTTAAATATGTCATTTTAATAAATAAGTAAATTATTCAATGCATAATATGTATATAGAGAGCTGTACAGTACTCGGTTATTTGTATACAGTACCTAGTGATTGTTGTTCAGTTATTAATGAATTATTCAGTGTGATGGGTTATCAGTATTCAGAAGTTGATACCAAGTAAATATAACAATGGATATGGTTTCAATGAATTTGATTAATTATCGCTTGATAACAACAAGGTAACTAAGCAACCAAAAATTTTACCAATTTGGACACATCAATGATCGATAAAATAGTGAAAAAGTTAATAAAGTTTCAACTTGTATTTCTTTTTGTTAACCTTTTATGTGATTTATTTCAAAATTAGTTGGTCAGTAACCCATCATTAATATTTATTGGTTCAGTAATTAGTTTTTGATATTGATTTGTTCAGTAACTAGTTATTGAGTGTGTAAATAACTAAGTATTTTAAAGCGAAATGATTGAGAGAAAATTTTATTTTTTAAGTGGGTTGAGTTGGTTGAATATCGGTGTTGAAAGAGTAAATATTATTTAAATATGTCATTTTAATAAATAAGTAAATTATTCAATGCATAATATGTATATAGAGAGCTGTACAGTACTCGGTTATTTGTATACAGTACCTAGTGATTGTTGTTCAGTTATTAATGAATTATTCACTGTGTATGGGTTATCAGTGTTCAGAAGTTGATACCAAGTAAGTTAACTTTTTATATTTTCTGAAAGTATTATTATTATTATTATTATTATTTTATTATTTTTTTTATTAAGGATGGGTTGCTGCAGAGTGGAGGAGATGGGTTGCTCTTGCGAATGACTACTACCTACCTTAGGCAATACTATGTAACACTGAAACTCAAAAATTTAATTTAATAAAATTCTTTGAAAAAAGTTTTTGAAAAATTTCTTTGAAAATTTGATCGTTATCAATATGTATAAAAAAAGTCATTGTACCAATTATACTAAAAAATTTCATTGTAAGATTACATTCAAAATTTTTTCAATTAAAACATGTATAAAAATTTCATTGTAAATTATCCTAAAAATTTCATCTTTAAAAATTATATATAAAAATCCATCGATATAATTATACTAAAAATTCTACTTAAAATCATGTATAAAAAAATTCATTGTAAAATTATGTTAAAAGTTTTATTATTTAAAAATATGTATAAAAAATTTCATTGTAAAATTATTCTAAAAATTTCATCTTTAAAAATCATGTATAAAAAATTCCATTGTAAAATTATGTTAAAAATTTTATCATTTAAAAATATGTATAAAAATTGATCGATAAAACTATACTAAAAATTTTATTTAATAAATTTTATCATGCAATATTGTCGACTCTTTAACTTTAAAAATTCTTACCTTATGTAATTTACCTTTTGACCCTCTATTTACTTTTAAAAAATTCTTACCTTATGTAATTTGCCTACTATAACTGCTTTTAAAATTTTCAGCTTTAAAAATTACCCTTATGTAACTTAACTGTTGACTCTCTATTTAATTTTAAAAAATTCTTACCTAACCTACCATACTTTACTCTAGGTACCTTAGATTACTTTAAGAACCTTAATTTACTTAAATTTATTCTAACGTACTTTAAATTACTCTGATGTACCTTAATTTACTTTATGAACCATAATTTACTTAAATGTACCCCAATGTACTTAAATTGACTTTCGACCCTTTAATTTACTTTAATTTACCTTAATGTACTCTAATGTATCTTAATTTACTAGAGGAACCTAAATTTACTCTAATATACTTAAATGTATTCTAATGTACTTTAATTTATCTAAATTTACTTTAATATACTTTAATGTATTCTAATGTACTTTAATTTACTTTAGGTATTTTAAATTATTTTTATCTAGAGCTTAAATTTGTCTATGAAAATTGTGTGAACAAATATTTCAAGTGTTTTTTTTTTAACAAGCCTATAAAATACCCCTGTCAATTTTTTTATCAGTAGGCGTTTCAAGCCATTTTTATTTTATGTCAATATTTACCTATAGAAAGTATTGAGACCAAATATTGCATTAGTTTTTATTACGAATTAAAAACATCCCTGACTATATCACATCTTAGGCAATTTGAGCCAATTTTAATTTTATGCTTTTTTTTTATCGTTAGGCAATTCAAGCTAATTTATTTTAGTCTTTTTCAAAAATACCCCCCGACTATAGTGTGATTAAAAAAAATTTGTGAATGAAAATACCCTCTCTGACCATTTTAGGCGATTTGAGCCAATTTTAATTTTATGCTTTTTTTTATCGTTAGGCAATTCAAGCCAATTTATTTTAGTCTTTTTCAAAAAATACCCCCTGACTATAGTGTGATTAAAAAAAAAATTTATTCAAAAAAATATTTCAATTTTATTTCAAAAATTCGCCAAAATTTGAATTTAAAAAAATGTTCCAAAAATTTGAATTCAAAAAAAAAATCGCGCCAAAAACTCGAAAAAAAAAATTCGAAAAAAAAATCGCGCCAAAAATTTAATTAAAATACACACAAAATTAATTAAGTTGATTACATCATTATGTAATCAAGATAATCCGAAATTTAATCCGCTATTACATACCCCCCCCCTCCCCCTATGTTTTTTTAGGTTCCCGTGTGCCACTAACTACCTACTTCTAAGAGTTCGTAAAAAATTGGAAAACTAGAAATTACTGGATTAAAATTGTTTGAAATAAGACGTGATCACCAAGTCAGTTAAAATAATTCTAAACGTAATAAACGATTAATTGAAAGTGTTGCAACGATTTCGAACCCCTACTCCTATGAGATGAGAAATATTAGCGGAAATAACGAACAATTGATTGTACGTATTACAAAAAGACATGAGGCCAAGTAAAGCCAAATTAGATACTAAACGAGAACAGATAATCGATTAAGTTAGAGAAATTGACGAAAAGATAATCCAGATGATGGAGAAACTTAGGCGTAGATAAAAGGAAATGTTCAGGTGTAAATGAAATGAATAGTAAGAAATGAGCGTAGATGAATAAAATGATGATGCTTGTTATTAATGAAAATAAAGGATTAGAGATAATAATGAATTACGAGAATAATAGTTAGCAACCAGAGGAAAATGATGATTGAAAACGAGTACGATGAGTTGAGATTAATAATAATAATAAATGAGACAACAATAGCAACCGAAAGGTGTAAAACATACGGAAAAAGCCGAAAACTTCATGAAAGCCGTTAAATAAATTCTGAGTGGACAAGTAAAACACAACTTAAACAGTGAAAGCTGAAAAATCACACATAAGGTACGGTAAAAGTTTCGATGCATCATTTTGTTAGTGTATTTTGTAGTGTTATTTATATTATATTATATGGAAATGATACTGGAAAGTAAGATTTAAAACCGAGCTATCATAACGATAGTACGCTTATTC
Organism: Schmidtea mediterranea; assembly: GCA_022537955.1. Classification (NCBI taxonomy): domain Eukaryota; kingdom Metazoa; phylum Platyhelminthes; order Tricladida; family Dugesiidae; genus Schmidtea; species Schmidtea mediterranea. The sequence continues at coordinate 117,924,455 of CM039680.1, forward strand.
CGATGGAGAACCCTGATCAACTTGAGGAGAGGAAGGTAGTAGGTACCGTCGCAAATGTTGGGGAGTTTCTGGCGAGAGATTGATCACCTCTCTGGGGAACAAACCAACGCGATTAGTACAATTTTTGAATTGGGAAAGTGAAGGGGAAACCGAAAATAAAAATAAAAATTGAAAAAATGCGCATGATTTAGACGTTAAAGGTACCTAGAGATATTCTTTTTTTCCCTAGCTGGTGGTGAGGCACCAGAGGACAGCTACGGACTGTCGTGTTCAGGATGTTATCAGCCAAGGGATTGGTGGCGCTGAGCCGTTCGATACAAAAACCCGGATACCACACCGAGTATCGAACGAATTTATTTTTATTGCTGAGCGGGACTTGATACACAACCCGGATCCCACACCGAGTATCGAGGACACCAAACGGTAGGCGAGATGTGAACTAATCGGTAAACGGTTCATACTCAAAAGGACCTACTAAGGATCAGATCAGGGCGGCCAAATTGTGCCGGAAATCTGACGGGAGAGCGGACGGATAGTAGATAGATATATTAGGAATTTCCGCGCCCATTTATCGCTTCCTTTTCTTTTCACTATTCGGGAAATCAACTAAGCCGTTTTTGAAACTTGGTCGAACGTCTAGGCATTTCCATACTTTTATATTCTCCGAGGTACACAACCCGGATCCCACACCGAGTACTGAGGGAATGTTTTTTTAGTTTTCCCAGCGAGGAGTTTGGTACAACAACCCGGATCCCACACCGAGTACCAAATATCCGAGTGGCGGTGAGGAAAGCGTAACCGGAAAACCGGAGGCCTCAAACATACCCAAAAGTCACTGATGAAACTCAACTCCGATATTGAGATGAAATAGGATTAGAATTAGATATAATACGAATATGAGGAAAGATAATATGAATAAGATGATTTAGATCAAAGATAATAGAAACATGATTAAAGATAAAAACCGATATTAAAGATAGAATACGATTAGATTAGATAGTAAAGATGAGAAACGGTTATGAAATAAGATATAGAAATGAGATACGATTATGATAAGACATTACAGACAAGACACGATTATGATAAAAAAGAGATATGACTGAACACTAAAGATGATATGATAATAATGAAAAGAGATATGATTAAAGATGAAATACGATTATGAATTGATGCGAAAGGCCACAAAGGGCCAGTTAAAATGAATACCGAAGGCCAAAGAGCCAACGGAAACTATAGAGGGTATAGAGCGACAGCGACTGAGGGTTAAGCAAATTATTTTTTTGGGAGACATAGGAAAAATAATTAACGGAATAAATGAGATTATGAGTGTGATGATTTTATATTATTATTATTATGATATAGATAATTGATACGACTATATAGATGATTAATAAGAACATATAGATAATTGATACGAGGTCGATAGATAATTATTACGAGATATAGATAATTAAAAATGGACTTAAAATGAGGGGGGTGAGTCAGATAAAGAGGACCACCGCGGTAAATGCGAACAAGGGATAATAACGTATATAGTATGGTAAACGGAGGAGAAATTGGTATAGAGTATAAAATATTGGAGTGCCATTTATTTTTAGGAATCAAATATCCAAGAAAAACAATAACAAAGCAACCCAAGCCAATTTCAAAACAAACCAAAGCCGAAATATTTTAGATCAAACGTTAAAGCAGAGCGATAATAAAGGAATTTGAATAATCAAGCAGAAAAGAATTTAAAATAAACGTCGAAGCAGTTGCGAGCCAATAACAAAGTAATCAACCAGAAATTTCAAAGCAGCCAAAGCAAGAGAGGACAAACCAATAAATCAAAAAGAAATAACGATAAAACCAGTCAAGCAAACGGATAACCGTAACCATTGCGAATATAGCAGACCATACAAGAAGCAAAAAGAAAAAGGAAAAGAGCCTATTAGAAGACGACGAAAAGAGAAAAGCAATAAGCAACCGAAGTATCTATACAGTAGCATCAACTACAGCGATAACAGGAACAGAATCAGAGAGCGGAATAAACGAATTTGAATTCAATAGCAACCAAGAAAGCGAACCAATAAATACAGAGAATCAGTTGCGAACAATAGAAAGTGAGGAAGAGGATCAAGACAACAATTCAAACATGACAACTTCCATAAATTCCAACACAACCCCAATTCCGGATGCAAATATAATGCCAAATAACAACAATGCAATAGTAGGAGAATTCAGATGAAAAAAAGTTTAGAGGAGAACCGTTCGACGGCAGCCTCAATAAATTAGACACATTTATAAAAGAATTTGAAGTTTATAAAAATATCTGCCACTGGACAGATCAAAAGGTAAAAGAGCGACTACCCTTGTATTTAAAAGGGAGCGCACAAGATGTATTTGTGGAGGAAGCAAAAGACATAAGAAAATTGACAACGTGGACAGAGATTAAAGAGTTCTTAGTAAAAATATTTGGAATAGAGAAAAAGGGAAATAAGAAGATATTAGACTTCCTACATCGAAAACAAAGACGAGACGAATCAAATGCAGTATATGCATGCGAATTAAAGAAATTATGTAAAGAGGCCTTCGGAGATGCAGATTTACCCGAAGATAAAATGGTAGACGTCTTCATAAGAGGAATTAAAAGAGAAGATATACGAGCCAACCTTGGATGCTTGGCACCAGAAACACTGGATAAAGCAGTAACAATCGCAAATAGATGTAAAGCCCATCTGGGACTGGGATATCAAGTAGCAGTCTTGGTCACAGAACCAACAACTTCAACAGTCAATGCCAACAATCAAAACAACAATACCAATCCAGACATGAATCAATTCATCCCAAGAGCACAGCAGATGTTCAAGCCACCATCAACAAGAAATCCAGAGGATAGAGGTAATAACCAAGAAAGTTATAATAATAATTTCAGGAACAATCCAAACGCAAATGAAAAATGCTCCACATGCCAAAAAATGGGACATCGAACGGAAAATGTTTTTCGAAATCACAACTGCCAGAAATGCGGCAGAAGGGGGCACACTGAGAGAATATGTGGGCAACCTGATAACAAAGCATGTTACAACTGTGGTCAACAAGGGCATATCGTAAGACGATGCAACATAAGAAGAGAAATGAACCAACAAAGACCAAATAACCCTACGAGAAATCCACAAATTAACGTAATACAAGAGATCGATATGCTACGAGAAACACTACAACGAATGCCCATGGAATTAAAAGAGATGATGCAACAGATGCCCGCCAATATACAACAACAACGAATTAATGTAATGAGAAGCAATGAAGAGATTCAAGATCTGCGAACTAGAGAATACCAAGAGCAACAACAAGCCGAATGGCAAAGACTACAAACAGAGGAAGCTCAAGAAATCCAGCAAAGATGGGAAAATCGAAAACAAACCCCAAAAAGAATTAATATGATGAGAATGGAAACTTCAGATTAAATCCACACTGCGGAGCAGTGTGTTGAGAACGAAGGGGGAGGAGATATGATAACTGATGAGAAAACAACCGAATTAAATACGATGGAAAAAATAGAGGCCATCAAAGAATTTACAGAGGAGGAAAAACAGAGACGTCGACAACTGAAAGAAATGGCAACTGAGAAACCAGACGAACCAAACGCCCAAGAGAGTAAACAAGCAGAGATGATGATAACGGAAGACCAAAACGAGGAAATACTAACGTACGAAATAGACGAACTCGAAAAAGAAATTATAACACAAAAAATAGATAGTGCACTCGAAAAAATAGAGCAGGAGGAAGCTCTAGAACAAGAGGAAGATCAATTAAGAGAAAAAGAAGAAACTCTAAAGCAAAAGAAAAAGCAGCTAAGAAAGAAGACATTAATATTAAAAATAGACGGAGCGTTAAAGCATTTAGAACAAGAACAAGCACTAGATCAAAAAATAGAAGTGCTGGCAAAGAAAGCCCTATCTCAAAAAATGGAGGAACCAAGATTGGAACTACAAAAAGATGAGCAGGAAGCATCAACGCCACAAGAAAAGAGAAAAGATATCAGAACCAATAATAACAAAAAATCGAATCCAGAGGATACTGCTACAAAAAATAGAAACAAGAGTCAGAAGAGAAAAACCCACGTGGAGTGAAGTTCAAATTGAGAACAGAATAAAAGAAATATGGTTTCAAACAAAAGGGCCAACAAAGATAATGAAAGAGGAGGAACAACCACATATCATTATGCTAAGACAAATACCAGACTACCAAACAGATGAAGACGAAAGTGAGATATGCAGTCTGGGGGAGAAATATTTCAATCATGCGAGGAAAATAAACCAAATAAAGACGAATCAAAATCAGAAATGGAAGAAATGGAAACGAACGTGCCAAGAGAAGATGAAACAGAGATATTAAAAGAAATTAACGAGATTGTAGAAGAAGTAGATCAAAACCAGCACGGCATCATGGAAAGACATGATAAAAAAAGTACCAAGAGAACTTGAAAGAATATGATAGAGAAGAGTATCAAGTAATTATTGATTTTCCAGAAATACCGAGAAAGATAATAGCAACAAGAGGCGAAAGCACAAATGAATTATATGATTGGGTAGTGAAAAAACTAGGACCCAGTTATAAAAATAAACCTCTATATTACCAAGGAAAGAAATTAAAGCGAGACATACACCTCGCGGATGCTCTAATATGGCCAAACGGGATAAACGTAATAACGTTAAACAAAAGTGAAGCCGAAGAAACGACAGCAGAAATATGGCAGAAAATTCAAATATTATATATCAAAGAAATAAAACCTGGATTGGAAAAAGAGAGACAAAAGATAATGAGGCAAAACCAGATTAGAATGACAGAACAAGCCATAGACCAAGCTAGAAAATATATTAACCGATTGTCGTTAACTAGACCGATATCGATGAAAATGTTTGTAGAAGCTGTGCGAGACACAGATATTATGAGATTTGATAACGAGAGAACTGATGAGTTGATAGCCAAATACGGAGAGCATCAAAGAGACATGAGGAGAGACGAACCAATAAAGATAAAGATAAAATTACCAAATGATGAAATAAAGAAATATTGGTGGATCCCGATTGTCAAATGCATGAATTATACCGACGGATAAACCGAGAAATTATCCAACTGATAATCGAAAGTAGTGATGACGGCATGGTAGAAGATGTGGCAATAATGTATCACAAACGACAAATAAGTCCACGAGAACGAACCCCGATATACGAATTAGGTATATGGGAAGACGGACAAACCATTAAAGTCAAAGCCATGGATGAACCAGAGAGGAAAAATACGATCAAAAGAGAACAACAGATTCAAGAATTCCAAGAGGAAATGAAGAGAAAATTGGACCAAATATTAACCATCTACCAGGTATGGAGACAAGATGCAAAGCTGAGCACGAAGTTACAACCCATAGACGATTCGCGATGCCGATCAACACCATGGAAAAGGGTGTCTGACGAAAAGACAAAAGAGTTGAAATGGAAAATGGAGAGAACCGAGCCAAAATGGAGAAAATACGTACCAGGGGAAGCGCCAGAAGACGCTACCAATGAAACAACCTTAGAACTATATGAAGATGAGCCATACGAAAATTTACCAGAGGAAATGATAAACGAAATCGAATGGCAACCAGAGAAAGACGAGGAAATAAATGATAGAGCTCGATTAGCCCTATATACATGGAAAATAGGCGGATGGGCAGAAAAAGTAAAATCGGCTGAGGAAGAGAAAATCATCGGTATTATAAGTCATCAATTCTATACCGAAATCGGAGGATACCTTATGAAATTGAGAGTGTACCCAAACGGAGATGGGGTAGGAAAAGGAAAATATCTATCAGTATATTTTCTATTAGCAAGAGGCCGATATGACGAAAAATTAGAATGACCATTTAATCGAAAAGTCACAATTTCAATCGCTAAACCAGGAAAATGGGAAGGGCGACACAGCGAAAAATTGGGAGTAGATCCAAGATCTATGATAAGCCAGAAACCGAAATCTACCGAAAATGTGGCAGGAGGAGTACCACAATTTCTACTGAAAAAACACGTGACACCCCAGTTTGTAAAAGACGATACAATATATATTACGATCGAGGTAGAAACGGAACGAGAAATGAAATTGCGAATCCAACAAGAACAAGCGAGACCGCGAATCAGTGTACTCGAAAAACGAATTCCAGGAACAAGATACTTGCCCACAGATATGGATGATTCTGTGGAAGAAGGATTAACAAGACTAACAGAAACGCAAAAATGCAGAGAATTAGCAGCGATATTGAGAACCGGAGCAAAGAATCAAAGACGAACTGTAACGGATCTAGCAAAACGGATAATCGATTCTTGTAACAGAGTAGAGAATCTACGAAATATTGTAAAGGAAATAGAAGAATATCGAAGAATGTATGCGTGGTACCCAGAGCAATTTCGAGAAATTATCCGAAAGTGGAAACACTCTGAATGGGCAGCCGAAACGATAGAGAAGTATACTTTAAAAATTATGACGCCGGACTTCGAACCAATTGAAAGATACTTTTATATCATCCCCAAGGTAAGTGAGGTAAAAAAGAGAATACCATGAATTACCGTTTCACTTACTATACGAAGGACGATCATTGGATGACGATCACGAAATTGGAGTTACACAGATGCAATTGGGGTTAACAAATATATTAACGGTAGCAAAGATCGCGGGTAAAGAACTCAACAAGAGAGAAATCAAAACGAAAACGCCAATAGGACGACAAGAAAGTCTAGATACGCCAGAAGTTCCACCTGCCGCAGATGAAGTAATCGTCATCACAACAGGAGACGAAGAGATACTAAATGATCTTAACGATATCGTGGATGAGGAAACAACCAGGAGAATACCGGAATCAAGAGATTTGTTCATGACAGAAAACGAAAACGACATGACAACAGATGAGCTAGACGAACTAGTATGCGCTGAGAGACAACCAGTAGAAATAATAGAACCAGATACCGAAGAGGAAAATAAAAAGAAAGAAACGAGTCGCCGAAACTCAACAGGAGACGAATGGGACAACTGGATAAATGAACGAGGAGCCACAACATCCAGAGAAACGGCAGACGAACAACCTAAACGAAAAGAAACAGGTACGGCAATGGAAAAGAAGTCCAGAGGACGACCGAAAACTGACAAACCGGCTCCAGAAAAAAAAACCAAAGAACAAATACAGATGGATCAACTGACAACGAAATTAAACAAGCTTAGCCAAGTGACAAAGCAGTTACAAGGAAAACTGAAAGGCCAAGAACAAGGAGCAAAGTGGATCAACAGATTAATAACTGATATGCTGGGATTAGCAAATCCAGAAATAAAGAGAAATTTAAAACTTAACAATATCGGGACGGAAGCGAAACAGCTTTGGGCAGCAATAAAGCCAATAATAAATAAAATCATGGACAACAAAGTGCGAACTACAACCAAAGATCCGGAGGAATTGCTATTGATAATAAATCACCTGACAAAACGATCAGACGACCCAAATAGATATTTGGTAGGAATGGCCTATCTGATGTATAATACAATAGTGGTATACAGAAAGCGAACTCCAAGATACAACCCAAATGGATATGAATTCGCAATAACGGATATTATTAGAAAAGTAATCGAACCATTCATCTTGACTCAAGGCGGATGGCAAACCTTTATAAATTTGGTAAGTAAAGATGATCAAACCGAGATGGTGCAAACAAAATTGAAAGAGCTATTAACAGAATTTGAAACAACAATTAATGCAAGTGATCCAAAAACAGCCAGAAAGGGGATGAATGCGATAATCACCACAATACTCATATGGATGATGTGCATAAAGGGAGTAGAACCGTTTGTAGTATACAACATAAAGATTGGTGACAAGTACTCACTAAAAGAAACGGAGGAGTGTAAAGCGGCAAACCCCGGAAGATTGCAGACGACAGCAACCGCAGTGTCATATAATGTATATCAAGAAGTGGACTTCATTAAAACGGAAATCAAAGAATGCTCAGTAACAAGGAAAATTGTAGCATTTCACTGCGGACATCACTCACATTCAACTATCATAGAAGCCGGAACGGAAACAACTGTGGTTTCGGTAACGCGGAACGAATGTGAAGAAGGATTTACGTCAGGACGCATCTCAATAGCTGGACGAGTCCAAGTAGCAGCCGAAGAAGGAAAGATAAAAACTACCCGAGTATACGCTGCGGGAAGAATAACGGCTGGAGACGGAACATGCCAAGGAGGAGAGTACACTCTATTAAATCAATTGGTCAAAGGAGTAGTAGTGATTGAAAGTTATCAAGTAAAATTAGAAAGGTACCAAGGATATTTTGATCCAGACACGCAAGCAATGAAAAGATACCCTCAATGCCTGGCAACAGACAGATCATGCAATACGGGAATGTCAACGATCGTGTATCACGCCGATACCAGAACCAGATTTACCTCCGGAGGATCTAATTTGACTGCTGCTCCTCCTCCTCTGGAAATGAAATCCTTAATGAAACCTTCCAGACCATAATTAATAAACTGTTTGATGTTTTTAATCTTATGATGGTCATTTAGCAGAACGTCCATTAATGGCAAAAGTCTTCATCAATCTAGCATTGTGAAGTTTGTCCGTCCTAGTTTTCCTCCTTGGTTGCTTTGTTTGTTCTTTAAATCTAGCATGTTTTCTCTAGCTTTGATGAGGAACTTCCAATCCGCATCTTTCAACACAATTCGAATGGATTGTGTCGATTTAAATCGATGACCTCTTTTTTACCTTCTCGTACATATTCCACGACTTCATAAACCTCTTCACTGTCGTGCACTTTTGGACTATGTGGTTAGGGTAGACTGTTCATGAATATGGGATCTGTTTTGATCGGTTCAGTCATAGTTAATTGAGCATATTTGAAAGGATGAATTTGAATATTTGCTTTATTCAGAGGATTTAAGATTTGTTATTCAGAGGATTTGTTGTTTATGATATTATTATTTCCTGAAATAGAGCCAATACCAATATGAATACCTGTTTTGATGAAACTCTCAATATCCTGCCTCCAACCGATACCATATTTGAATCCAGTATTTCTGAACTACGCATATTAGACTTTCAATTGAAAATTAATTACGCACTGAAGACTTTTCAGGATGCTATTACGGATGCGGTAACTTATGAAAGATTGTTAAATCATAAATACTTAAATTTCTTTTTCAATAAAAAATATTTTAATATTACTAAAAATCTTTTGAAAACTAATAAAAAACCTTATACAAAAACAATACAAAACATCTCAAAAAATGATTATGAGAATATAACAAAACATGCACAAACAATAGAAACACTACATGCAGAGCCTACTTTTTATTGAAACGCATTAATTAAAAATTTTAAAAACTCTGAAAATATCTTTATATCACTAAATAATTGTACTGACAATTTTTTTAATAATCTTAACATTTATTTGCTTAACATTAAACTCGAAATAAAAAATGAAAAACGTTTTATAAAATTTTTAATTGACTATTTCTACATATTTTACTTAAAATTAAAAAAATTACTCAACAAAAAATACCAAAAAACTAACAAAAACTTTAAATATGACATACCTCTAATATATAAAATAAGTAATTTGACTAACAATTATTTTTTAAATACTGAAAATTATTTTATAAATATTAAAGAGAATTTTAAACGTGATATTAATTTATTTTTAAATGACTTTTATTTTATTATAAAACTTAAAATCAAAAGAATGTTGTTTAAATATTCAAATTTAACCAGTTTAGTTCCAAATAACAAGCATGAAAAAATTTTTCGCTCGCCTCTGGCGAGCGAAAAATATAGTGTACGCAGCTCGTCGGCCTGCGGCCGACTCGCTGACCCCATAACTATAAAAACTATTGTTAATACATCTTCCACCAATGAAATCATTAATAACCAACTACCTACTTATACTAAAAGCCAGAATGATTACTGCGATGTTGAGGATATGATCAATACCGGTAATATTTTGAAAAATGTCACTACTAGTCGTAATAAGCCTAAATCGAACTTAAACCTCACTAGATCACCTGTAATCACTAAAGACGTTGCACCTCTAAAACCAAAGTTATACGTACTAAAATACTATTTCGACTACAACGAAATTTTTTATGATGAAGAAGATGATGCATACTATGATGAGGAGGAATCATGCTTTAGACCTCTTTATCACTTACCTAATAACCTGACCCCTGACGAAGAAGAAGCTGAAGATCGAAAATACTATCAACCATCTACTATTGTTTCTTATGCACAAACATCGCGGACAAAACTTACCAAATCATGTATTACTTACACCTCTTGCACACCTTCCACGGAAACCTTTCCTGCTACTATACATCCTGCCTCTGATACTACAAACTTACTTCCCCTATATCCTATTCAACTTATAGACAAAAAAGAAAATCCTATTCAATCTACATCATTAACTAATAGCAGTCCCACAAACCTCTTTCGTTTTTCAACACCTACCAACACCGACGTTTCAATTTCTGATGTCTCTGTTCTTTCTAAAACACCAACAAAACTTCAATCACCTAAAATACACTCTTATATTATCACAAATAGCACTATTCACCCTAACACATGTTCAACTCCCAAAAATGATCTCAATAAAAAATCATGTAATTCCCAAAAAAATTATCTCTTCAATCTATCAACCAACTCATCTGAAATTGATATTACAAACTTGTCTGATAATACTACTGACACATCTAATATCTCCAAATCACTATATAGTAATAACACTTTTGATTTAAATACCTTACCTGACTACTCAAATCGTAATAAAAATTCAATTAATACCTATACAAACTACACTTATTTGAAAACACTACCATCCCTCAATTATAAATTTACTTTAACACATTACAAAATTAACAATAAACTAAACTACGCAAAGTACTTGACCACCAATAATAAAAATATTGAAGCATACAAAAATTTAGCTTACAACTTTATATGCACACACTACAAACTTGAAAACAATATTATCATCCACACCCTTCCTACTTACAAATCAAATACCTCTGAAAATCTTAATTCGGATCAACCTCCAAATAATCTAACTTATAACATTTATTGTTCTTGTAATATTAGTCATGACAGAATTGACCTTGATCACACTGCCAGTGATTATACAGATACCGACAACCAACCTGATGAATACAATTTATACCATGGTGATCCTGATTACGCTGATTACCTGAAAAGCTTACAGTATGAAGAAGAATACTCTGATGGTGATTACTGATTATTTCAACCGGACAGATGAGGAGAGAACAAGATAAAAAGCCAAAGAAAACTTGATTTAGTCTGACCTACTTAATGGTCGGGCTAGTCCCCTTAAAAGGACACACAGACTCTTCGGAGTCTGTTTTTATGAAATAAAATTTATTTAGAACTTCTAGACTCACCTTACTAAAAAGCGCAATATTTGATGAAGTGCAAGGACAGGTGCACAGCGAAACAGAAACTAATACACAAAAGAGCGCAATGGACGAATTACGGAGAACCGGAAGAATCGGAAAACCAACAATTACCACAACTGTCGGATCAGAGGTCACGCCAACGGTGGTAATATCAACGTATACTACAATCGGCATGAGATTCATAAAAGGACGAATGGTGAGCAAATGCGACGAAATGGTATCCAGTACGAATTACAAAGGAATATTCCTATCACGAACAACAATACCGAACGCAAAAGCGCAAATAGACCCCAAAGATGTAAAACTGTATCTCTATATAAATAACAAGATGGATTTCTTATATCATAAAGGATTAGCATCAACAGAGAAAATATATTACGATTTAGTTAAAAATGACTGTATCCTGAACAGAGAAATACTAAAAACAAAATTGGCAATGGCAATCACAAATCCGGACAACGCAATTCCATTACTACCACTCCAAGAAGGATATTTTGGGAGAATCGTCGGAGAAGTTATGTATACGTACAAATGTGAAAAGACAATTGCAAAACTGCCAGAGAATTCAACAATCCCAAGAGATAAATGCATAAACGAATTGGAAATAATGCATAAAGGAAAAATCAGATTCGCTCAACCAGTAACAAGGATGATAAATCCGGAGAAATTTGTACCCAATATGTTCAGCTGCAGCAATGTATATGGACCATTATTCGAAATAAGAGATGGAAGTTGGTTACAATTTCCAACTCGAGTAATGGTAGCACCTCCAAAAATATTTGAACTCACAGAGTTGGCCAGTGAAGCAGAATTCAAGCCAGTAGATATATCACAAAGTGGGATATACCAAACAAAAGATCTGGAACGAGCCAGAGAACATTTATTATTCCCAGCACAAAGGCAAGCCATACTATCCAATATTGTGACAATAACGGGAGGTAACAACTATGGAGAAAAACCCAACTACGAATTGTTATTATCACCAGACCATTTTCAACATGCTACAGCAAATATGATGAAAGCCATGTGGGGAAGATTCTTAATCTTCGGACAGATGATGGCAGGAATTTTAGGAATAATACTCATCATCCAAATCGTAAGAGTAATCCTAACACAGATGTTAGCATGTTTCGATATTTACAAAAGAGAAAGGAAAATCAACTGGAAAATGGCAATTGGATTCTTACCGTTTTTAGCAAAAACAATGGTGTTACATGGACACTCAAAAGACATCCACAAGATAAAGAGATTAGTAGGAATTCTAACTAAAATGAACGGTACCGATGAAGAAGTCGGACGAAAATTCAAAGCAATAATGAGATTAGAAGACGAGAAAACCAGAATGAAACGACGGAAAACGAGTAACTGGAAACGATGGATAAACCTCAAAGATGATGATAGCGACAACAGCGACAATGACGAAAATCAGGGAGGAACACAGATGCTAACTCAAGAGCAGCTTAAACAATGGGAAAACCGGAAGACAAGACATAGTGGACATTATAATCACCCACCACCAGTATATGAATGTTTAAAGAAAGCAACAAAATCAGTAGAGAAAAGTACGCCAGTGGAAAGACACGTGCCGATACCAAGACCAACAACACTGCGAAACATTTATCCGGCACCGTACGAACCAAATTGGGCAGACTTGATACCAAGAACCAGCCAAAGATCGAGAAGTGTGGATCAGGATCCAGAAACTCGAACCATAGCCATGCTACAAACGTTAGCTGGACCAACATTAACGATACCCATAGAGATAAATGGAGTAGAGATAAAAGCAATGATTGATACCGGAGTGAACATCTCAGCAATAAAAATGGATAAAATACCAGGAAGATTGTGGCCATGTAAGGAAGAAGCTATCATGGACGTAATAACCTGCAGCAAAGAATCAGTAGCAGTCATCGGGAAAATATGTTCGATAATCGAATAAAAAAATATAAAAATCAATATTTATCTAGCAGTCATCAGGAGATTAAGCGCAGATTGCATAATTGGAACAGATCTCATGCCAGAACTATTAAAGGAAATAATAATAGATCTAGGATAGATGGAGCTGAGGGATAAAACCGGATGAATATGCATGTTGAAATCAGAAGTGCGATGCTCAGAGAAAATAGTAGTGCCAGGGCTCACACAAATGATTTGTTACGTAAAAGTGAACGAGGAAACCAGGGGCGAAATGATTTTCGAACCTAACCACAAATTCGAGAAAAAGAACAACTGCCGTTAGCCAGAGAGATAGTGTATGTAAACGATAACAGTGAAATTCCAATCAACATTACTAATTTCGATGAGGAAGATAAAGTAATTTACGAAAACGAAAGATTGGGGAAACTAACACCGATGATGGACATTGAGCTCCCAGCAACGAAAACCGAGGGAACTGAGGAGGAACTATGGACTATTGACAGCCAGCTACTAAACGAAACTGAGAAAGAGCAATTACAAAAACTACTAATGGAATTTAAAGATATATTTGCAGCATCCGACTTAGATCTCGGTACAAGCGACGTGACGCAGCACACGATACCATTAACAGATGATACTCCAATAACACTACGGCCATATCGATTAGCAGAAGCCCAGAAGTCCGTTGCAGAAAAAGAAGTTCAAAAGATGTTAGACGCAGGAGTAATCGAACCAAGTTGCTCACCATGGCAATTCCCAGTGGTCATGGTAAAGAAAAAGGACGGAACACAACGGTTCTGTATAGATTATCGACGACTCAATGCAGTAACAAAACGGGATACATACCTGTTACCAGATATAAATGAGATGTTACAAACATTACACGGAGCAGCTTATTTTACATCGTTAGATTTAAAAAGTGGTTATTGGCAAATAAAGCTCAAAGAGGAAGACAGAGAGAAAACTGCTTTTACAATCGGAAAAGACTTATACCAATTTAAGAAAATGCCTTTCGGATTAACTAACGCACCGGCTTCATTCCAGAGGTGTATGAACTTTGTAACTCACGGCATCAAACAGTGTATGGTATATATTGATGATTTATTGATTTATTCTAGTACCTTCGAGCAACATCTAAAGGATATCCGAAACGTATTTGTTCGACTACGACAATGGAAATTAAAATTGAAACCATTCAAATGCGATTGGGCAAAGGAAAAAGTCACCTTCTTAGGACATATTGTGTCGGCAAAAGGTAAAGAACCAGACCCAAGAAACATTGAAAAGATAAAGAATTGCCCAGTACCAAAAACAGTCACACAGGTGCAAGAATTCTTAGGCCTATGTGGATATTATCGAAAGTTTATCAAGAGTTATGCAACCATCGCGAAACCAATACAAGAATTAACAAAGAAAGACACCCCATTTATATGGGAGAAGGAACAACAAACAGCCTTTGAAACACTCAGAGATAAACTAATATCAGCACCAATACTCGTACACCAAGATTTTAAGCGGATATGCATCTGGAGCAGTCCTAGGACAATGGGACGATGAGAAAAGGGAACGAGTTATTGGATATTACAGTCGAACATTCAAGAAACATGAAAAGAATTACTCTGTGACTGAAAGAGAGGCACTAGCAATAATCCAAGCCATCAAACACTTCAAATATTTGTTGTGGGGTCACAAGATATCTATCACTACAGATCATCAACCATTGGTGTGGTTAGGCCAACACAGAGAAGCCTCTAGCAGATTAATGAGATGGGAAATGCAGCTGCAAGAATACTCACCATATATCAAATTCAAATCAGGAAAAGCCAACGCCAACGCAGACTGCATGTCAAGATTCGTATTCGAAGAACTAATGGATCACGATGTAAGACGAATATGCATGATAATCGCAGAAGATATCGACTTCACAAAACTGAGAAATGAGCAGAAAGAAGACGAAGAATTAAAAACAATAATCGAATTTATGGAAACCAATGATATGAAAATCTTCGACAACAATAGCAAATTAAGAGAACATATGGAGAAACACAGACATCGATATACCATGGAGAAAGGATGGTTATTATTAATGGATATTGAGAAACGACTCATGTGCTTACCAGAAAGCAGACGAAAAGAAGTGTTGATGCAATATCACGATGGAAAGCTTGGAGGACACATTCAGCAAAAAAAGACGGAAGCAAGACGCGCCAAAAAATATCCTCATTGGCCCAAATATCGGAGAAGACGTAAAAGGATGGATAAAGAAATTATGCCTAAATATGTGCAAACCAGAAAAAGCCACAGGAAGTAAATTGAAAGCACCATTAAAGCCAATGCCAATTCCACCAGAACCCATGACAATGAGCCAATGGATGTATGGGACCTATTTGCCTAAGAAACCAAACGACCGGAATATCTACAATACGGAGTAACAGATTATTTATCAAAATTCCCGGAAGCATTCGCAATACCAGACCAAAAAGCCAGAACAATAGCGAGAATCCTAGTAGAGGAAATATGCTGTAGATATGGAACACCCAAACAGATCCTAACCGATCAAGGAACCAACTTTATCAGCGAAATCATAGAGGAAGTAACAAACTACTTCAGTATTGCGAAGTTGAGAACATCGCCTTACCATCCACAAACAAATGGACAAACCGAACGATTCAACGGCATATTAATTGAAATGATGTCAAATTATGTAAGCAGACACCAAAAAGATTGGGACAGATATATAAATCTATGCCTTATGGCATATAGAATGTCGATACACTCGGCAACAAAAATGAGCCCATTCAAATTGATATACGGCAGAGAATGTAACATGCCGATAGACCTGGAATATCAACCGCCGATATCACAATATTTGGAAATTGATGACTATGTAACAGGATTCAAAGAGCGAATGCAGGAAATCTGGAAAACGGCAGGTATGAATATTAGATTTAACCAAGAGAGCTATAAAGAATTACATGATAAAAAGCGAGACGTACGATAACATAACTTTCAGGTCGGAGACTGGGTAATAATCGCAACACCAGAAATTATCCCAGGAGTAGCCAGAAACTTACAAAGGAGTGGTAAAGGACCATATGAAATAATGTACGTGAACGAGAATAACGCTCGAGTTAAATTGGTCAATAACCCACTCACCAGGCCTATTTACGTAAACGTGAGCAGATGTAAAGCGATACCTAGAACAATAACAAAGGAACCAGAAAATCGAGGTATGCAAACCAGATCACAAACCCAACAACTGAGTATAAACGGACTAACGATGAGTCGTAAAATAGAAGCAACATCAAACAATATTGCAGAGAAACCTAAACCAGATGAATCCAAAATAACTTTAAATGCGACACAAGATAATGTAGACAAGATGGATATAATAGTAAAAGCCATCAAAGAAATAATGCCAGAATAGTGAACAAGGCGGGAAAAATCGCGATGGATTACGCTAAAGGAGCTAGAAGTCCACCAGAAATGGACCGCATCAAAGAAAGGATACCCATGATCTTTACCATGGCAGACATAGAAGGTAATGTACCCCTACATATTGCGGTACAACACAGAAATATTCAAAGAATAATAGATATAATCCAACTCATGCAGAAATGCGGACACACCTCGAACATACCAAACAAAGAGGGACAAACACCACTAATGTTCGCAGTTGCAGCAGATGCTTCTACAACAGTTCTGAGAGAACTACTAAGAACGGGATCATCTTTCAAGGAAAAAGATAATGGAGAAAATAATGTACTACATTATGCACTGAAATCAAGACAGGCAAGTGCAATAAAATTTATAACCAGCAATGCGACAATAAGAGAAAGAGAAATGATGGGCAAAACAATCCAAATATTATGGGAAGCTATCGATGCCAAACAAGACGAAGCAGCAGCCAATCTGATGAAATGGACCTATGAAGGCTCGTCACTCAAAGTATTCGACTTAAACTATATGGTAAGAAACAGAAACGTCCTATTAAAAGAAACAATATACGCTTACTATCCATTCCCAAAGACGATAAAAGCAATGTTGAAATGGGAAAGACTGAAATTCACCAATCATCCAACGGAAGCAATACGAATCGGAGATAGAAAGGAACAGCTATTAGCAATAATACATAGATGGCATCGAAAGCAAATAAGATTTCAAAAGAGCAAACAAGAGATAAAAGAGATGGATGATATAAAAGCAAGAATAATAAAGGTCTATGAGGAAATAATTGTAGTAATAAATGTCGAGGACGACATTTCAAAGGAAACCCGGGATGGAGATAATAACGGAGAAGGAAGTAATAACAACAACGAAAACCAAGGTAATAACAACAACTAAAACCAAGATGATCAAGATACTAAACCAAATGCGGGAGACGAGAATAAACCCGCACAACAAGAGAAAAGGAACAAGCAACAGCAACAACAACAATGAGAAAAAGCAAAACCGAGGAATACGGCTACACAATAGAGACTTACAACAGCCAAGAGGAAACCGAAACCGACCGACCCTGCTACAAAAAAATAATGATACTAATTACGTCAATCAAGTTGACAGAAGCTGATAAAGATACCATGAAAGAAATAAAATCGTTCAGAATACGAACGATAAATGATAAAGGTATCCCAAGTAAAGGAATATGCTTACAGCTGACAAGGAATACTAGCATAAGTTGTCAACTCGACTCAATAGGAAAACCAGGAAAGATGGAAATACGATCCGAAAACTCATCATCATGTCAGACCACCAAAGACGTATGTAGAGATGCTAGAAAAGGAGATGGAAACGTAAGAATCCAAGTAGAGCCAGGGATAGGCAAATTACGAATAACAAACAGAGGAATAGAAACAATTGAACAAGTGTGTATACAAAACAAAATTATCGATTGTTGGAAAATGAACATGAAAACAGGAAAGAAATGCGAATGGGATAGTCTAGAGGGTGATGCAGAATATATAATATGTGTCAACAACGACATAATAATAACCTGTGCATTAGCCAAAACCTTGGGAGAAAAACTCACGACACCAAAAGAAGAGCCATATCAACGTCGAGCACGAGAAAACAAAGAAATGACAATAAAAGTGGAATCAAACCCCAAGAGTGGAGAGTAGATAATAGTCGAAAATATGGGCAAAGAACCCATTACAAAAGTCTGTGTATTCGAAACTAAAAAGAACGGAACGATGAATGAAAAAATCAAATGTCAGTCAAATGAGGATATCAAAAATCAAAAATACCGCATCCCAACTAAAAGAAAATGCGGAAAGTATATAGTACACGTTCAGAAAGGAAGAGATGATTACTGGAAATCAATAACAAAAAAACTACCAGAGTCAATTACGACAAAGCATCCAGAAAAAGAAACAAGAGAGGAACCGTACCAGCGTCAGATTAGAGAAAGCAAAGCAGTAATAATAAATATAGAGTCAAATGCGGCAAACGAAGAGGAAATATTAATTGAGAACACAGGTGAAAAACCCATAACAAAAATCTCCGTATACGAACCCAAAGGAAATGGAACAGTGAACAAAAGAATACAATGTGAAACAAACAAAACTATAAAGAATCAAAAGTATCGCATCCCAACGAAAAGAAAACTCGGAAAATATGTGATAAACATTCAAAAAGGAACTCATGAACATTGGAGAACGATAACAAGAAAACCATCCAAGCCAATCGCGACAGATCAACCCACAACAAAACAATCTGAGAAGAAAACAAGTAACGAGACATGGCAAAAGGGAATGCTCATGGACGACAGCCACCTTTCAATTCACGAAGCTCTACAACTTCAGAAAGCACTCAAAAATGTACAACCGAAAGAGAGAATAATGGAAACAACCAACGCAAGAGAAACCACAACAGCGCAGCCTAACGAAACGAATTACACGATAAAAATGATCTGGATAACAACAGCGGTAGTAAGTATCGTAGTAATGCTGATAATAATTCAACAGGTGAGAACCACCAACAAATGCAGAAAGAAACCAACGAAGAAAAGATTATGGCCAGCAGTAGAAAAATTCAACTATGACATCGAATTGGGACAATACGATGCAGAAAGAACCGAGGAATATGAAATCATAGGAAACTCCAGTACAAGTGGACTCTGGTTAAAAGAATCGCCCATTATTGAAACACAACAATGGTCAAATGAATTTGATGTATACCAGATAACCAACGAGAAATACGGGGATATACGGACATTGCGTATAGAGTCCCCGGAGACAATGGTATAAAATGGGAAAGACGTTGTATATAGTGTAAAATATTATGTAGTATAATAGTAGTATGTATAGGTATGTATAAATATTGTACAAAATGCGTCAGAGACAATAATCAAACAGAAAGAATATAGATGAATTAATGATGTGTTATAATCAACAGATGAATCCGAATAACGTGAATCAACAAAATCAAGCCAGAATATCACCATTCGTAGAAGTAATTCAACAACCTACAGCTGCCAACGTACCCATAGAAATTGTAGAATTAGATCGTGGGATATATCAAGACCAAGGAATCGAGGTAATATGGAGACGACAATGCGAATTAATGATGCAAATAACAAACAACGCGCAAACTCAGTGGACAAATACTCATCTAGTATTAACGGAAAGCGTGAACAGAGTTTTACAGCAAGCAGTAAGAACAGAAGATCAACAACGAACCATACTACAATTACAGAGAATAAACGAACAATTAGCTGATCAAATCAGATGGCAAGCTGACGAAATTAGAAGATTACGTAACAACCAACAACACGTAGATCCAGCAAGTTTGGTGGAATGGATATCATCGATGCCAGAATTCACCCCAGAACCGGATTCGACAGTAGAGTAAAAATAAAGCGTACCTTGTAAATATGTGTAAATAAAACGATAGAAGCGAAACAACGAATAATCAGAAAATTTTTGTAGATATGCAGACAATTATCGAGAGAGATTAAGAGGAAGCGACAATCCATCCAAAGCTACAAGACGAATAATGAAAGATAGAATTAGAATGGTGAACGATACGGAAGAAAGATTAAAATGTTGCAAATGTAAAGAATTACTGATTGGAGCGAGACAGACGAAATGTGGATGCAGAATATGTACAGATTGTACGATAAAAGTGATAGAAGCAAAAATGCTCAAATGCCCTAGTTGCGACGAAACGATTGAAGAAGATGAAGACCCTACAACAATAGGCAAAGCCACCAACAAAGAAATCAACAATCTATTAGTCCAATGCCGAGTAAAGGAATGTGAATGGAAAGGACTTATGAAAGAAGCCGAAAGTCACACAAATGAATGTGAATATAACGAGGTACCATGCGAAAAATGTCTAACCATCACAACGAAAAAGACTATGGAGGAACACCATAAAGTGTGCATCAAGAGAGAGGAAAAATGCGAATTCTGCGGAGCTATCGACGAATGGATAAAAATAGAAAAGGAACATTGGAATCCAAAAGAGGAACAAATATGCGATCTCTACGAAGGAATATGCGCAAACAACTGCGACAGGAAAGATAAAGTCAAACTAAAAGAACATTGGAACGGATGTATCGGCAAACCAGTCAAATGCCCGTTAAAATTATTCAATTGTCAAGCACAACTACCAATTGCGGAAATGCAAAAGCATATGATAGAGAACAGTATCGACCATACTGAAATCATGATGAAAACGATAGGAATGATAGCGTGGGAAGTAAAAAGCCTACAGCAGAAATAGATGCACAAAAGGCACTAATGAGGGAAATACTAGAATCCATCAAGAATTTTGAGAAAAGCCAAGGAAATACACTCAATAAAATGGCCGAAATGGAAAAGAAAATGCAACAGATGACCAACAGCATAAAGGAACTAGAAACAACCAGCTCAGTAGCCAGAAAACTTCCTACAACACCATTCATCTGGAAAATAACCGAATTCGCAGAGAAACTACAAAGAGCAAAAGATGGAACACAGAGAATTATATAGCTGGGAAAATGGATACAAATTGGGTATTAGACTATATCCAAACGGAGATGGAAATGCAACAGGTACCCATATCAGTGTCTTCGTCAGAGTAGGAAGAGGAGAATATGACGAGCTATTAACATGGCCTTTTAAACAAAATATGATACTAACAATGAAAGGACAAGAGGAATATCGTAACCCAATCAGAACAGGAAATGAACCCCAGATGGGAAGACCAACAACTTACTGGAATACGGCAATCGGTACACCACGCTTCTATCCACAACAACGATTAAGAGGAGAAGGATTCTTGCGAGAAGATAATTTGTACATAAAACTAGAAGTAGAGAAGCCAGACAAGACGTTGTAAAAAGAAAAAGAAAGTGTAAATAATATGTAAATAAAATAATAAAAATCACACAAAAATCAAAAAATACAAATAATCAGAAAAATCAGAAACACTAAAATTCAAAAATAATGACGATATTTAGATGGCAAGCGGAATCAGCGAGGAGATAACAATACAGATGAGAGAAGGACCAGATTCAATATGGACGAAACTTTGGAAAAAACCAGAAGAGGAAGAGAAAGTTAATACACTAGCAGCAGCAATTATATACTATAAAGACTACGACGGAACAAGACGGCCAACGCGAACCGTGAAAGCGATATACTCACAAATGAGAGTGAGAGACGAGCAGCTGAGAAAAGAGGAACAAAGATATTTAACATTTAAAGATAATAAAGCATTTACCGATCGGCAAAGCAAAGAAATGGCCGCAGAAGGATTTTATTTTATGGGAACGCCAGAACTACCAGATGAAGTAACATGCATCTACTGCAAAGGAAAACTCGCAAAATGGGAAAAGGGAGAGACAGCGAAACGAGAACACCTGAGGAAATTTTCAACCTGCCCATTTAGAATTAATATCGATGTCAGAAACCAAGCAATAAACAGATTAGATGGATTCCAACAATTGGAAGTAGACAAGGATGAAAAGGGCGGAGAGAAAAAGATAACGGTAATAAAGGGTTTCGAAGATCCAACGGAACTAATATGGGAAAGAGAAACTATAAAGAGAACATTCGAGAAGAGGATTAGAACTTTCAAAGGGAATCCAAGAGCAGCAGAATTTGCAAGTCAAGGATATTGTCAAACAGCAAGAGGAATGATGTGTGAAGGATGCAAAAATCAACAGCCAATACCAGATCAGAATGTTAAAAAACTAAAACATAAAGGAAAATGTATGTACAAACAGGAAAAAGAGTCGGAGAACATAGAAGTAATAATTACAAACCAACAAGTGGAAGATATTTTAGATCGACCAAAAACGAGGACCATGATGTTATTATCAGAGTAGACACTCAAAAAATGAGGAAAATAATCAAGGAAAGGTTGGCTAACAACTTGGAATGGTACGACTCGACACAAGCAATAATCCGAGCAATCAAGCGATACCAAGAGAAACCTAAAGAGAATCGCGATAAATCAATAATAAAAGAAGCCATTTTGGAGCAGCATCAATGTGTAACATGTTGGCAAAAACATGTTGAAATAATTTATACACCCTGCGGACATATGGTCACATGTGAAGCATGTGGGTTAAAAGTTAGTATATGTCCAGTATGTAGAAAGCCGATCAACGGGCGGATCAAAGGATTCCGTTTCGCTGATCAGTAAATAAAAAAATGAAAACATTGTGTAAAAATGTAAATAAAGATAAACGTAAAAACAAAAAATTATAAAAATCAAAATCCACAAAAACACGAGATATGATGTAAATTATGCTATAAATTATGATAAATTTTGATATGATCGAAAAGAGAGAATAATCGATATTAATATTCAGAAACTATAATGAACCAAAGCGAGATGACAAATCAAATAATAGAGGAAGTTGAAGCGGAGAACAAAAAGTCAAAGACAACAATCGAAAACCAACCCGAACAACTAAAAGAGATGAAAGAGGAAGCAGAACAATGGCAACAAAGATCAATACGATTAAAAGAAATGATAATAGCAGTAGAAGGAGAACTACTGAAGGATACGTTAAAGATAAAAACGATAAGAGAAGAACTGGAACAACAAACAGAACAACGAACGATGGACCCTGAAGGAAACGACAAACTTTACAAAGGAAGAGAGGAAGAGCTAATGAGAGAATCCATCCAAAATCAAACCAGAATTAGAAACCAAAGAAAAGAGATACGAGCCCTGGAACAAGACAAGCAGGATCAACAAAGTGAGATAGAAAGATTACGAGAAGTAATAAAGGATAAAGAAACAGAGATACAAGAAGAAGAGGAAGAGACCATAAAAATCATGAACCAAATGCAAGAAGAAATAGAACAAATAAGAACCCAATACCGAATAGAAAGAACAAAGAGAACCCATATGGAACAAGCAAAAGAATGGGCAAAAGGACAAGCACGATACTGGAAAACCAAATGGACTGAGGATAGAGAACAATCAAGAGGTAATTGGGAATCACGCATCAGACATTATATACAACAAATAGCCGAAGAGGAAGACCGAGCAAGAGCTTACAAAGCCAAATGGGAAAACGCGAAGATAGAAATCAACCAACTGAGAAATCAAGGGCCAAAACCATCAAGGAAAATCAGAGAGCCCAGAGATGACAGACAAGAGAGAATGTTGACTCAGATAACTGATCAAGCAAGAAAATGGCGAATCGAATGCAAAATATTTGAAGACGCCAACGCGAAACAGTTTAACCACATAGTAAGACTGGAGCAAGAAATTGTATTACAACAAACCAGAGTGAAAGAAATGCAAATTGAGCAGGATGAAGCTCACCGACAAAAACAAAAACAACGATGGGAAACGGAGATCAAGGAGAAAGCAATAAAAAGAGAAGAGAAAAAATGGAAAGAACATTACCAAGAAGCCAAGAAAGAAATAAGACTGTTACCCAAAAGGATATTGAATATGGAAGATTGGGAGCTATGGGAACAAGTCGAAGTGCAAAAACAAACAATCGAGGAACGTAACGAACAGGTCCAAACACTGGAATTTCGGGAACAAATCAGACAAAGTACAATGAGAAGGCTCAGGAAAACCGAAACTGACCTCCGGAAATGGGTCAGACAACTAAACCAAAAAATAGTGGAAACCCTAAATGAACTAACTGACGAAAAACGACAAAAACAGCAGTTGGACGAGAAAATAACCGAACTCCAACAGGATGTGAATGGACATCGAGGAGTTGTAGTATCTAGAGAAATTCAGCTGAGACATCAACTCGAAGTCAATGAACAGTTGAGAGGACAAGTCGAAGCGGAAATCAAAACGATAAAGCAAGGGTATGAGGAAAATGAGCAGAACCTGAGAAAAGAGATTGAAAAACTAAAACCGTTAGAAAATACGCATCAATTAGAAACACAAGTCGAGGAGCTAACGGAAAATGTGGGATATCTCACTTATCTCTTAGACGAAGAGATACAAATATCAAATACCTTACGTGAAGAGGTAAACACTCTACAGAATAGACCACAAATCCTGCTCGTGCCGTTATATCCAACGGAAATACCAACCCAAATACCCGCTGAACCCGATGAAGGATTCGGGGAAACGGACGAAACGGTGGTATGAATTAAAAGGGAGAAAATTTGTAAAAAGTGTAAAAAGATAATAAAAATAATAAAAATGATAAAACAAAAACTGTAATCGATGTATATTTAGTATGAATTCGAACGAAACAGAAACCCGAATGAACCTAGAAGACGGAGAATGTATACCAAGCCCATTCAACTAGTACAACCAATTGAACAAGATCCACTAAAGTATTATAGTAAAAAGTGGAGAGCCGAAAGAAAAGAGTGGCAAGAAATAGTGGAGGAACAAGAATCAGAAATCGCCCGGATAAATCAACAGTTAATACAATCAAAACAGTTAGTCAACGCAGTGAAGCGAAAACTAGCATCTAGTATGGGAGATAACAGGGATCAAAAGAAAGAAAAGGAGCAGTTGAGACGAGAATTAGCCGAGATAAAAACTCGTGTAGTCCTAGAGGATTACTGGAAAACAGAAGCGGAGAGGATGAGAGACAGCAGAAAGAGCGAACAAAGATATGTAATACAACTGGAAGAGAGTTGTAAAGAAGCCAGAGAAATAAAACAAAATCACCAACAGACTCAGGATAAAATCAGATCGTTAACCAAACAACTCCAAGAATCGAAACGGAAGCTAGAAAAACAAACAATTAAACGAAGCAATTGCAAACGTCAACTCGAAAGAAAACAAGCAAAAGAGAGGAACCTTCAAATGAAAATCCACAATCAGCAAAGGATAATTAAAGAAAATAAAGAACGACTAAAAGAACTCCCAAAACTAACCGAGCGATTAATAAAAGCCCAAGTCCTGATAATGAGATTTTCAGAGGACAGGACTAAAGAGGAGTGCGAGATACACTCAACCATGGGAAAAGAAAAAGAGTAAAAAGGGAAAAAATCTCCACTGTATATAGTTGAATAAAATTGTAAAAAAACACGAAATTGATTGATATATATTAGAAATGAAAACTATGAGCCAAACGTTATGGATAACAATGATAATAATAATGAGAGAGTGTAACACCGAGAACCCTTTGGAGAGATGCGAGAAAACCCAACCCTTCAGAAGAGAAGACAGTACCTGCGCAGACTACAAAGAAATCTGCAGAAATCCCGAAAATGAAGAATGTCAACAAATAAATCTTCAATGTATTCAATGCCCCACAAAAGAGAACAAGGACGAATTAAAGCAAAACATTGAAGAAACTCAATCGATGATACGAACCCTATTAAAGAACAACGACGAAACATCCAGAATAAAAAATGAGAACCTGGAGATAAAGAAAATCTTGGAAACAATCATCAGACAAATCCAAGAGAAAGCTAAAACAAACCCCAATAACAAACCCATCCGAGAAATTCAAAAAATCGTCCTGTCCATCAGAAAGCAACAAGAAAAGCAAGTCGAGCAGAGAAGTGAACCTAATACAACAATCTTATCAATAGAACTTATCCTACCACTCAGTATAACATCAAATATTATACTCCTAATATGCCTTCTTATTCTCGGCCTAACGAAAAACCAACAAAGGCGAAATATCCCAATCCAGAAATTTAGAGGAATATTCCACCAAATCCGAAATATCAGAAAAACCAACGAAACATCGAAACTCTCGCATATCTCTATCAATCACCCATCAAGATCAACCCAAAGAGAAATCCAGCTCGAAAGTGAAAACCAAGCCGTCAGTGATTCGTGCGAAGCCAAGTATAACTGAATTACATTGATTATTATTGATTTGAACTGATCCTATTGACTTACATTGATTCACATTGATATTAAAACTGAACTATCCAATTTTATTTCTTTTATTTGATTACGTACAGTAGCCGGACCTTAAGTCCATCTTTATCTTGATGATTAACCTACTGTAGAGACTTTTTATGAATGTTGAAAATAAAAATGTATATATCATTTTGAAAAGACAATTGAAATTGCGGGTCGCAATTTTATGGACCCCCTAGTGTTTTTTGTTGGGCCAGAACACATACGGCCTTGGAAAATGTTTAAATGGATCGGTAACACACATGCAAACATAACATGCAAATTTAAACTCAACCCTATTAAAACATCAACTAAACCCTATCAAATATGAGAAAAAAGATAATTACATATAAAATAAATAAACATAAAAAATAAATTAAAATAATAACAAAATGCAACAAGATCCGCACGATACAAACACAAACATAACATGAAAACCCAACAAATTCGACCGAAATTTGATAAATTAATAAAATCTCATGAAAATGAAATTTAAATCAAAGAATTTGAATTAGAAATAATTCAATAAAAATTCTAAATAAAAAATTATCAAAATAAATTAAAAAATAATAAAAATAAAGATTAGAATACACTAAAAAATAACAAGGTCGAACACGCGAGGTTACGGACAGAAAATAGGTATAAATACCGATGCATTTTCACATAAAAATTAACCATTTTTCGAACTAAAAAATTGTTTTAGAATTTTTTCAAACGTTTTAAATCTATTTTTAGGTGAGCAGAAGTTTTATTTGGAAACTCTCTCTCCACGTCCCGTGCTCGCAACCTCGGTAGAGCTCTGCTTGGATGTCGGCGTGGGGGGAGATGTATTTTTATGATCATTTTATGATTTTGGTCAAGTAATTTGTATATTGTTTTAATATATTAATACATATTTATAATGTTTAAAATTAACTTGTTTTTCATAAAACTTAATTTGTTTTTCATAATTAATTGTGTTATTGTCGAAATTTTTCCGGCCCACAGCCAAGACACATCGCAAGTCAGTAAAATCAACATACTATTCAGATTCGTGTAAGTGCGTGGAATATCGCCGATGATCTGTGCCCATGAAGACCCGGCGTGCGGAACGCAGGGATTGGAACGTCAATATTATTCCGTATAGAAGAAAGAAGAAATAAGGAAGGGGTCTTTTGGCTATTTCCTCGTTTCTCGTTTTCTTTAAATTCGACCTAAATTATTATACACACGGCTCAAAATCATCACACCGAGTAGTCCAGTGGGCACTCATTAAATATAATATAAACATAAAATGCGCTTAAGGCCTATTAAAGGGGAAAGGTGACGGGGAATAAAATTAATATGAAATCACTGCTATGAAATAAAATAAATTAATCTTATGAATTAAATTTAAATGCAACTTTAAATAGTAAATTTAAATTATTATTAAACAAATTCCACAAACTTCAGTAAAATAGTGAATTTAATCAGATCCTAATCCAAAGAACATCCATCAGTACAGCTAATAGCGACATTTTACTCGAACTCCCTTATAACTAAAAGCCAATTTTAAATCGAAATTGACCACATAAAAATACATTAGCCTAAATAATTAAAGTGACAACCCGATAGATTAAGAATAATTTTATTATAAAAAAGACTTCATAACCCATTTGAATAGCCAACTTAATAGACCCATCGGTTTTTCTACCATTATATCGCTATAACATTGACGAACAAATTCACGGAATAGGTCATCCACAGTTGATACCCGTTTTCCTAAAATATAACAATTTAAGTTGAATTAAAACGTTCGACGAGTTCTTGATTCAGAAATGATTACCAATCACTAACGCAACCCAGACCACGATCGCTAGCAACTTGACTTACTGCCATTGTTCCAGTATGGAATATTGAATCAATAATCGTACAAAACCGGACGACTAGACTTTTCCCTAAAAATCGAACGATAAAATGTTCACTCAATATTATCAAGATCCAGCGAATACGAATACTAATCGGTAATTAAATTCCAATCTTAGTAGATGAGACGATGCTCATGATTTTCTGGCACGGTAAACTCGTGAAATGCTAAATGAATGCGTTAAATATTAATAATCTAAAATCAAATAACGTGACGAGAATTTGAAATAAAGTGGGAACACCCGCCGTGGACTCGTGTAGTTGGCAAGGACACGTGCGAGTCTTCCGCCGTTAGTTTCCAGAGAAAGAAAAACTTACCACACTCCAACGTCGAATTTCCAAAGCCATTCCAAAAATCTGAATAAATAATAAATTTAATTAAAAAAATTCGAGCGGATGTCGCGATTGTTTATGCATCCGAACGTCGAATATTGTTCAAATAAACCAAATTAATTCAATCAATTATCATTCGTATCATGCGAAATAAATTCTAACCGGACGCACACAGACACCCACGCAATTGGTGAATTATAAAACATTTACTAGAAAATTTTTGGATATTTTTTTTTTGAATGTCAAACAATATCGAATCAATACCAGAGATGCCCAATGAGGAGGTTGCCGCAATGTTGGATATGACCGCGGAAAGTAAGAAATTTTAAATTATATTTATTAAATAAGCATTAATAATTTTCGTAATAATTGCATTCGATAACTAGTAATAATCATATAAAGTCTGTTGTAACCTTTCTAATTAATAATTTGCAATTATTGATAGATAATTTTTATAATATTCAATTAATTTCCGACACGACCATCATACATAATCTCGCCTCCGCAAACATTCCCTTTATTCATTATTGATCATAAAACTCATTCGCCTTGCCCCATGAAGTACGACTCATTGTTATCAATTCAATCCCCGATTTATTAAGTCCAGTTCATTGGATTTTTACATCGCGGCCCCCATGAGATTTATTCACCCTACCATACGGCTACTATTTTTGTTCAACTGTTGATTTTCATCGCCACCACAAAACCTGCTCACCGGTCGCTCATCCAGCCGCGGAATGTATAGTGTTTTGCTAATCAAGGAAGATTGCTAGGAGTTTTTTCATGAAATCATTAGTTATGTCTCAAAAGGCAATATTTTTAATAGAAAATATAGTCAATCAATTTTATTAGAAAGAGTTTATCCAAGGAAAATATGTAACTAGTTAATTTATTATTTTTATTTTTTTGCATAAAACCTGTACAACTAATTAGACATAATGAAAGTTTAGTCGTACTTTCTCGCAATACTACGTGGATTTCGATTCAAGATTTAAGAGATGATTTCGTTACAAAATATTGCAATCAACCAAGTTTAGAAATATTTCTCCAGTCGCATCGGGCCATTATTTTCTCGACGTTTTGATTGACGGGAAAAAAAATATATTTGTTTATGGAAGAAAAGGTATAGTAATTTCATATACATAACGATGGTCAATAAGAGATATTTGAAAAATCAATATTATCGATAATAGACTACAGTGAAGAAAAGGAAAGAATTTAGTGTCGATGATTAACGAAAAATCTCTACTGAACCGTGAGACGTTTTGATTTAACAAAAGAGCTGGGTCAGTTCCAAATTCTGGTATAGTCTCGCAAAGGAGTAAATCAAGAATACTATAATTATTTATTTGTTTATTTTATTGATTCAATACTCTAAATAAAATTCGTACCGGTAGTTAATGATTTACATTCAGAAAACCTTAGTGCAAGGAACTACCTGCCGACTCTCGCAGACCGATGGAGATGGGCCTGGGCCCAATATAGACAAGAAAGATGCCCCGAGTTCCCTCCATCAAGGTTCCTCGACAGAAACAATCTGTGGCAGGAGATGGCCGAAAAATGGAGCCCGGCTGAGGAAATCTATCGACAGGCTCGACATCTGCTCGAGAACCTGGAATCCCATCAACGGGAAGTGGACCTACAGGTAGTCCGAGCTCGCCAGTATCTGGCGAACGTTGAGGAAGATTTACTGGCGGGGCGGATCGCCGACAAATATTGGCATCCCCAACAAATCTCCTCGACACAGGCCCCACAAGCAACCACGGCCCGAACCCGCAATACCAAGAGGCCGACCATGTCGATCTCAGGCTATACACCTGAAGAATGGGTGGCGAAAGGCTTCCCCTGAGCAGACAAGGACACAAATTCGATCAATGATAATTAAGACTAATTGTTTTCCTTTTTGTTTTTGATTAGTTTGCTTAATGATAATAAAAAAAAAAAATTTTTGTGTTTGTTTTGGTTTTTGATTAGTTTAGGGTTTTATTATTTTCAATTGATTTTCATTAGTTTGTTTGGATCAAATATAAATTATATGATTCCGCCCTATCAATAAACCTCTCCCCTTTAATTAATTTTTTTATTAGCCATGGAACCGGCCCAATTACTACAAAAAGAATTATCCCGCGCCCAACAATCCAACAAAGCTCTATACGAACAGATAATTCAGCTAACAAAGGAGGTACAGCAGGTGAAATCCACCTGGGTGGACCCAGCAAAACTCAAGTCCATCCACCAACGTCTCACAGCTGCTCAAAAGGGTTGGGCTGAGGAACGCCAACTGAATCAGAACCTCCGGACGCAAATAAGAGGTTGGAGGTTGCCCTAGCCGCCAGTCGTGAAGGGGAAGCGGTGACTTACCCTCTTATCTTCGCCCCATCTCAATTGGCATACCGGGATTCTGTCAGCAACTCAACACCATTAGCGACTCCATCGACGGTCCCTTCGAGCAATTACCGGCCGGGACGTAAAGAACGCGCCCGACGCAGAGCCGCACGCCTGGCAAATAAGTTAACTTAATGTGTCGTGTATCGCTTTGACATTGAACTCACTTACAAATATTGTCTAATTTAATCGTTTTTTTTGTTTTATGAATTGAATGTAAATTATAATTAATGGTAAATCATTTAAAAGTGGTATGTTATAAAATATAAATAATGTTAAATTGCTGCCGAAAAGTCATGAGCATTCGCGCTTCGTCGAAAAGATGTCCTTCCATCGCTACCCATCAACATGAGTCTGACCTTGGACCTTCTCATACAGGGGACATTGTAAAGCAAGCATAGGTCTTCCATCGACAGCTCGTTGAACCCGAGGGTTGTCCGGGAAATTACAGTATTAGTAATAGTGCTCAGTTTTTGCGGACAATCCACCCACTCGAACACATTTCCAACGTTGCCTAGCAACGGGTGCCGAGTGGTAGCTAGAAAACATTTATATGGCGTTACCAGGGTAACAATAAGGTGATTTAAACAAATAGCAAAACCCAGTAACCCACCACTAGGTAAAATGTAGAGTCGTGACTAATTGTATATTCATTCTTTGATTCGTTAGAAAAAATATTCATAACTTGTATATAATGTACTTTTACTATATTTAATATTTGAGTTGTTATAAAATGGAAAGTTAGTGAAATTGGTCAGAATTTAACAATAAATATATCAGCTTTATTATTTGGATGAGACAACTATTAATCGGTAGATTTATTTAAATATCTTTATTCATTTAATTTTCTAAAATATATTGATAAATGTGTTTTGGTATCTTTATTAAATTTAATTAATTTCTCAGTATCATCTCGAATATTAATTTCAATGTTGTTTATAGTTGAAGTTGAAATTGGTAAATACATTGGATTCTTCATTTCTAATTAAACAACTTCCCCTTGTTCATAATTTTTAACCCAAACAGATTTTAATAAAGGAACTCTAACATCTCCAACAGTTTTTGGTTCAATTTTATTCGAATAAATGGACATTTGTTGATGATGATGTAATAATCTTGGAATTTTATTACCAAAGATTTCTTTATCAATAAAAATTTGTTTATTTAATCTTAAGGTTTTGATTAAGTTGTTGTCAAAATATATTTTTGAAAGGTTGTAAACAAGTTTTATTTTAACCAATTCATTGTTCTCAATTTTTAGTTCTTTAAACGGAGACCTTAAATGTTCTTGTAATTCAGATAAGGTGTTTATGAATAAATTATCTTCAAAATATTTTTTAAATATTGTTTTTTCTTCATAATTTATAATTATCCCAAATTGTTCCATAACACCATCGTCTGTAAATTTTGGTAATTTTATTCGACAATGATGCATCATCGCTTCAATTGTTGTCAAAGTCTTGATGAATGGAGAAGCACTGATTTTACTAATTCTAACGTGATAATCAACCTTATATTTAGTCTTTTTAATGATAGAATCAGATAATTGTGATATCCATTTATCCATATTATTCGTTGAATAAACATCGATTGGTCTCATTCCATTTAACCCTCTACGTGGAGAATAATTGTAGCTATAAATTGCCTTTTGTAAAAAATTCATCCAGGTTTTATTTCCTTGAATTACGAAATACTTTTTTAACCGTTCTCTTAGAGTTCGATTAAATATTTCCAGTGGGCTGCTTTAAATTGAGAAAATACAGAGTAATGACTTATTCCTTTAATAATTTCTTTGAGTTTACTATTATAAAATTCTTTACCTAAAAATAAATTTAATTTAATTAATTACTTACCCAAATCAGTTTATAAATTACGAGGATTGACATCAACAAATAATTACTTTATTGCTTTAGCCATTTCATTGGCCGATTTAGTTTTTGTTGGAATAGCACGAGCAAATCGACTAAATATATCAGCACATGTCAAAATATATTTGTATGCTTTATTAGTTTTAGAGAAGGGTATCATTTCCATCAAATTCATCTCCGATAAATCATCAACTACCATTGTTTTATAACTACGGGTTTTGAATTTCTTCAACATTGGTTTATTTAAACTGTACGCCATTTGCCCAGATAAACATTTCTGAGTTTCCTTCCTTGAATTAACTACTTCCTTAGCCAGTTTTCTTACACCACCAAAACCTGTGAGGTGTTTTGGGTCAATACTTTTTAGAGTTTTTTCACTGAGTTTCGATTTTTTGGTTAATGTTTCCTTCATTATTACAACAAGTTGTCAAAATATTTAAATCTAAATTTTGTTTATCCGGTAATGAATTTTTGGCACCCATTAAGAAGTTGTTGGGGTTGTCGGTGAATTCGAATAGAAATTATTGTCGATCTGACTCCATGTGTGCTTTAAACAACCGTAACGAACTCCAAACGATATAAACTTTATTGATTAATACACTTTATCTCCACTTTAAAATGACACAACGAATTATCAATCAATCACACTTAGTGCTTATTGCGACCCTTCGGGAAGAATAGCACTTTTCGGATCAATTGGCTTTACAATCACCTGACTACTGCGGTGGGTTTCTGAGATCGGTAACTCTGATTTAGTTGCTTCGCTTTGCTTTGACCTTGCTTAATTTCTGTTTCAAATTTCTCTTTAATTCCTTTTGTTTTTCTTTGTCTTCTGTAATTCTTTGTCTCCTGCAAATTTCTTGTCTCTCGCAATTTTGTTTTTCGTAGTTTTGTCTTTCGCAAGTTTTTTCTTAATTTTTTTGTGTGTTTGATTTCAATTGCGCTTCCTTTTTATACTCCATCATCCAATAACACTAACTGATGTCGAAAAGAATTTCTGATATCTTTGAACGCTAATTCCTTTTGAGCCTCCATAATCACTGACAGCTGTCCAGATAAATCATTTTTTAGAGGTGCCCTTTCCCGGATTTCCAAACAACATTTCTTCCCTTATCTTGAAAGAGCTTTCGAAATAACGTGCAAATTTTCCTTTTGTTTTTGTTTTCTTAAATTTGCACTTGTTAATTATAAATGACTTTCTTTTATTTAATTGTCTGTTTTTATTGATTTTCTCGTTATTCGACATTTCTTTTTCATTCCCTTTTTATTAAGCTCCAGAACCACATCTTAATCACTTATGATAGTTTCCCCCAATAATTTTAAATGTTTACTAATTATTTTACTTTATTATTTAGGTATCCTCAACATATATCCCATCTTTAAAAGAAATATGTCCTCGAATTAAAATTTGACACAAAATTCCATTTTGATCATGCTGTACAACTCTTTATAACTTTACATTAATTCAATTATCAATAAAAATAACAACTGCTTTTAAGAAATTTCATACAACTAATTGTTTCAAAATTTAACATGCAAATGTTTAATGTAAGTTTTTATGTTATTTATAAATTTCATGAAATTTGCGCAGATGCAAATGAAATAAATTGAACGATCTCCATTGATTTACAGAAATATTTACTATTCACTTTAAAATTCTTAATTTCTTCACAATTTTCTGAATTCTAGAGTATTCGAAGGTTTTGACCAATTGTAACTTTTTATCAAAAGTTCACACGATTATAGTTCTATGGTAATTTTTGATCGTCTTATTGTTCTACACAACATATCAAAAATTAAAATTTTTGGCCAAAGTTGTGACCCTTTATAACTTTTTATCTAAAGCTTTGATGACCAAAGTTCTATTGGCAATTTTGATTGTTTCGTCGATCTCTACAACATATCAAAAATTAAAAATTTTGACTAAGGTTTTGATCCTTTATAACTTTTGGCCCAGAAGTCAGACTGCCATACTTCTATAGTAAATATTGCTCAGCTTCTCAAGCTCTACAACATATCAAAAATTAAAATTTTTGAAGGTTTGACTCTTTATAATGTCTTATCCAAAGGTTAAAAAATCGTAATTTTATCGTTACTTTTGCCATATTATCGTTCTCTACAACATATCAAAAATAAATTTTTTTGCCCAAGATTTTGACCTTTAATAACCCTTGATCCAAAAATCTGACAACCATAGTTCCATTGTAAAATTTGCTCAGCTCGTCAAGCTCTGCAACATATCAAAAATTAGAATTTTTGAAGGTTTGACCCTTAATAACTTTTTATCCAAAGGTTGGAAGATCCTAATTTTATCACCACTTTTGCCATTTTATTGTTCTCTACAACATATTAAAAATAAATCTTTTTGACCAAAGTTTGAGCCTTTTTAGCTTCGAACCTTTAGAAGATATGACCATGGTTCTATTGGCAATTTTATTCAGCTCATTCTTCTCTACAACATATCAAAAATTATATTTTTGGTCAAGGTTTGACCCTTTACATCTTTGAAGTTCGATAAGATACGACTTTAGTTCCATTGACAATTATACTCAACTCACCGTCCTGTACAACATATCACAAATAACTTTTTTGGCCAAAGTTTGGCTTTGTAACTACGAACCTTTAGAAAATACAACCATAGTTCAATTGGCATTTTTACTCAGCTCATCGTTCTCTACATAATATCAAAAATAAAATTTTTGGCCAAAGTTTTACCCTTTGCACTTGTTAATTATAAATGACTTTCTTTTATTTAATTGTCTGTTTTTATTGATTTTCTCGTTATTCGACATTTCTTTTTCATTCCCTTTTTATTAAGCTCCAGAACCACATCTTAATCACTTATGATAGTTTCCCCAATGATTTTACATGTTTACTCATTATTTTACTCTATTATTTAGGTATCCTCAACAAAGTTAATGATAAAATTGCGCTTATTGCAGATAATAATATTGGAATTAATGCCATCAAAAATCCACCATTTTGTTTATATATTATTTTTCGCATCAGACGACGATTCTTAGTATTTACTAAAGATAAAATCGATCTTTTATGTTTTTGCAATACAAATGTTTTAGCTTTAGTAATGTTTACATTACCACGAACTTCATTAACAATAACTTCAATTAGATCATCTATAACAAATGAAGGAAAATTCTGTAAAATATTCATTCTTTTATTATTAGGAGCCTTCACCAAGGCATTAAAGTATGGCAGACTACGTTCAACTTTCATATTAAATACAGTTTTCATCTAGTTATTTTGTTTATATTTTAATCCACTTTTTATTTTTAACATTCTTATTACTCGTTTTTATTAATTTACGTTTAGTAAACCTTTTCTTTGTAACTTTTTTGTTTGTTGATTTTTCACGTTGAACAATTACATTTTTAAATGTCATTTCAAGTAATTATTTTCAGATTTCAATTTTATTTATAAATCGTAACACTTTTCCCATTGAAAATATCAGTTCTAATACGTAATTCACCAGGTCATTGTTGAATAAATAAGAATAAATAACCGTGAAAACCTTTGTTGCATCTTGAAAAGAATCAAATAAAAATTTTCTATCATTGAGATAAGCTTTTCTAGCAAGAAAATCTATAATGGTTGCATCTCGATGGTTTTTAAAAGTAACCAAGTGCTGTACACTTAAATTACGAGTTCTATGACCGCTCCCAGGATAAAACCACCCCTTGATTTTAATAAATTACATAAAAATAAAGTTTTTACACAAACACTAGTAGTGGGATGTGTCACATCCAGCACATGTCACATCCAGCACAGTACCCCTCCCCCTCCCCCCCCGGCTGAGTGAAAATTTTTCTAAGTTCAAAAGTACAAAAAATTTTTAAGACAAAGACAATGACTCATTCAAGGTCATTTAAACAAAGACCATGACTCATTCAAGGTCATTGGATGACTCATCGTATTTTTTCAAGGTCATTCAAAAGTAGGTCAAGGTCATTGGATGACTCATCATATTTTTTCAAGGTCATTCAAAATTTCTCAAGGTCATATTATTTTTAAACATTTTTAAATTTAAATTTACTACTTATAAAAATAAGTAGTATGTATTTTGTACATTTATTTTATTGTTATTAAATTAAATTGTTTGTTTTAATCAAGTCAATTATTATATTATTATTATTATTATTATTATTATTATTATTATTATTAATATTATTAATATTATTATTATTATTTTTATTATTATTATTATTATTATTATTTTTATTATTATTATTTTTATTTT
This sequence comes from Schmidtea mediterranea, assembly GCA_022537955.1. Lineage (NCBI taxonomy): Eukaryota > Metazoa > Platyhelminthes > Tricladida > Dugesiidae > Schmidtea > Schmidtea mediterranea. The sequence continues at coordinate 117,961,856 of CM039680.1, forward strand.
TATTATTATTAATATTATTCTTTTTATTTTTATTATTATTTTTATTATTATTATTATTTTTATTATTATTTTTATTATTATTATTATTATTATTATTATTATTATTATTATTATTATTAATATTTTTATTATTATTACAAGTTTTATTTATTAAGATTATAATTTTTATTATTATTATTACATGTTTTAATTTTTTTTTTTATTACAAGCTTTATTTATTATTAATATTATTCTTTTTATTATTATTATTATTATTATTAATATTATTCTTTTTATTTTTATTATTATTTTTATTATTATTATTATTAATATTATTCTTTTTATTTTTATTATTATTTTTATTATTATTAATATTTTTATTATTATTACAAGCTTTATTTATTAAGATTATAATTTTTATTATTATTATTACATATTTTAATTTTTATTACAAGTTTTATTTATTAAGATTATAATTTTTATTATTATTATTACAAGTTTTATTTATTAAGATTATAATTTTTATTATTATTATTACATATTTATTTTTATTACAAGTTTTATTTATTAAGATTATAATTTTTATTATTATTACATGTTTTAATTTTTTTTATTATAAGCTTTATTTATAATTAATATTATTATTTTTATTATTATTATATTTATTATTATTATTATTATTACATATTTTAATTTTTATTACAGGTTTTAATTTTTATTACAAGTTTTATTTATTATTCTTTTTATTATTATTTTTATTTATTATTATAAATATTATTATCATTATTTTTATTACTTTTTATTAAAAATACATATATATATATATATATATATAATAAAACAAATACATAAAACAACTATATAAAAAACATCTATATAAAAACAACTATATATAAAAAAAAACAACAACTTCATAAAAAGTAAATCAATTATTAATTATACAATTAAACAAATATCAAGTTTTATTTCACATTTATGAAAATATTGCTAATAAAAATAATAATAATAAATTATAACAAATGAAAATATCAAAGAGAAATTTTCACAATTTTTATTTTTATATACAAATTTGTTAATAAATATCAATAACATTCTCAAATATCTCATCAAATTGCTGATTGCGAACTGTTGGATCGGTTTCAGGCATGATTATATTACCACCAACATCAAGGACATCAACCCCTCTATAATGACCATATGCAAAACTCGAGTTTTTCCCTACCCAAGCTCTCTTGTCTTCATGATTATTTAATGCTATTTTAGAATTTTTAAAAGTGAACAGCTGATGATTTCGGGTCCCTATCCTAGTTTGAGGTACCGACATAATACTATTGTTATTATAACAATTCAAATATGATTGGTGTTTAATGTCGGTACCCGGTAATTTTACACCCTTAGCTCGCATTGTTGATTTATTTCCTAGCAAGCTATAACATTTAGGGCGCAAGAAAACCCACTCGCTATATCCTAACCCTTTACTCTCATCCTTGAACTTGCCAATAACCGAGTCAAGTCGTCTAGAATATAAAGGATGAGAAGGATCATAATTTGATGTATCTAACAGATCATCCGAAATCATAGCTTTTAATAAAATTTCTAATTTTAAATTTTTTATCTCCAAAAAGAAGCTATCTGTATCACCCGCTACTAGATTGATATCACAATTATAAATATCACGATATTTTTGTAATTCAACATACTGTAACTGGTACATCCGTAGTTTGGATAAATCTAGAACTGATTGACCGATATAACTAGGTCTATCCAAACATATTGAGTCCTTATTAAGATGAGCGGCAAAAAGATCATCAGTAATCTCTATTGTTTTTCTAAATGCCGGTTTTGACGAATATGTAATTAACTTTTCAGCTGAATTACATAATCGCAAATTCATCCTCTTTTTAAGGTTCTCAACAGATTTACCATACAGACTGTTGTTATACAATTTAAATAAATCTCTATATAATTCACTAACTGCATTTGCACGCAAGTTAGTGTTTTTATCGATATAATGTTTAAAAATAGGAGCTTGCTTGTATTTAATAGCTCTATGTATATGTGTAACCTTAGCCCCGAGAGAAAGATAAAGCCTGAGAAGCCTCCAATGAAGAACATAGTTCTTCTTATGATAATGCGTTAGCATTAACTTCTCAACTTTTGAATTTGGTGGGCACATCTTTTCCGGTCCAATCGGAAAGTCATTTAGAAAATCATGTAAATTATCTGGAATCTCGATATCAACTTCCATAGTATATCCATATGGAAGGATTTCAATATCCACAACATTCGCACATTCATTCAAAACCTCATCCAAACCATCATACACCCAAGTAAAATCAGCGTAAGGAAGACTTTGGCTGAGAGCCCAACCATACAGATTATTTATATCTATGTACAATAATTCTGTATCCTCCGAAGCAGCAATGTAATGTTTGTTAACAAATGTTAACCCACCCCGTATTCCACCTTCGTAAAAATTGAACATTTCCATGTCCTGTAAAAGTTCAATGGGTTCCGTTAATGTCATAAGCGCTGAAGCCCATGACATACCCGGAATGCCATAAAAGTTTAGAGGTTCAAGACCATTGTAAACAATAGCCTTGGCACGGAATTGTTGAAAATAGTCCGCAAGGAGGAATACATCAAGTTTAAGGTAAATTAACATATAATCACGCAAAGTCCTACAGTTTTGCTGCGTCCAGATTAGTTGTGCCCTATCGTACTCATCTTCACTTACGCCCTCCCAAATTGGAGGCAACTCATAAGTAGTCTCAAGAACTTCCTCCGAAACAGCAAAATTATATGGAAAAATACCTTTACAGTCGACTATAGAACCTTGAAAGACAGACGAAGTCAATGGAAGAGAAGTTAGCGTTTTCACAGCCTTAGCTAACGAACAATTAACAAATTGCATACTGTCGATAAAGCGAACAGCCAATTTGTTAATGTGAACAATTAATGAAATAAACTTTTCTATAGAGGTCGGTATGATATCTAAATTCCATGAAGGAAAGCGATCGAGACCATATTTTAAAATATGGTGAAGGTCATACCCTCTTAAATTATGAAAGACTATAGGTAGCAACCGATAAATCCTACGAGCTATATTACATTTTCGGCAAGCTGCCCCTAGATAATTACCAGTAAAATGGCAATGATCTCTAACCGGATTTACAATCGGTTTTTTACATAAATAACAGGTTCGACAAGATTTAAACTGTCGAACCTCACTGAAAGACATAGGCCCTATCAATTTATCACCTTCCGAATCATAGTACGGAATAACAATTTCAGTTGCAATTTCCTCAATTTCCTTAAGAAAATCAGGAATGCAATCAAGTCCGTAAAAGTAATAATATGATTTTGTGTTAGTATAATTATTAATTAATAAAAGGCCTGCTGCAATAGGCATATGAATTTGATGATGTCTATCATCAGGAGGTAAAACCGATTCAAAATCGGCATAAATCACAAAAGGTGGGGTGATATGTTTAGAATAATTTAGGAATTCTAAATTTTTATTTTCGGGGAGCGTGTATAGGGTTGTGCCAGTCTGATTTTTGGCGCATAATGCAACATGTGTATTGAATGCATTATCTAATCTAAACCCATTAAGGCAATGTGGACACCAACGACATCTAATTTGAATGTTACAGTCAGGGTTTTGATGGCAATTCATTAACCAGTTGATATTGGTCACAGCGGTATAATGATATCTATCATTATTTTCAAGTAGTAATAAATAAATAGGGTTTCCGTCAGTGACTTTGCTTTTATGGATCAAACTTAAAGGAGGATGGTGAAAGACATAATTATCTGGAACCTCATCAATTATAACAGTTAGTGTGTACGAAAACACATTTATTGCTAATTTTAAAGTCGAATTTTTCTTTTCGAATTTTGGTATGTTTATTAATTTCATGGGACAATCCGTGATCTCATCGTACTCTAATTCGTCTAAAAACTCTGTATATTTAGAGACTCTTTGGGGGTTTTCACCAATTATATCTTTCTTTAATAAATAAAGAATAGAGTAAAGGAAGCACTTGTCGTCATTGTTTTTTATATTTACTATGGCTCCTTTATTTTTCAATGCAGAAGGGGTTTTAATATATTTATGTCCAGACAAACGATTAATAGGAGCATATTTTGTTAAAATAAAATGAATTTCCATAATATTAATAACACGCCATCCACTGCCTAAATGGGTGAATTGTTCTATTTTTTCATTAAGCTTATTAACCCCTTCACTTAAAAAGTTATCTGAAAATGTCTCCGCATTATTTGAAAAATAATTGTCACGGATCTCGCCATCTTTTTCAAATTTAATTAATATCGCGAATTGAATTTTAACGCTCCCCATTTTATTTATCTCAAAAATTAATTTATTACTGATTCGCTCAGTTAAAGTTACTGTAATTAGTTGCGCGTTAGATATATCAAAACGTAAAGTTTTGATAGGGCCATTTAAATTTACTGAAATGTTCGGCTCATTCTCTAATACAGAACCTCCGAATTGTATAATATTTTCATTATTTATAGTAGGTATAGTATTTTCATTAATTATAATAGGTATATTATTTATAATATTTTCATTATTTATAGTATTTTCATTAATTATAATAGGTATATTATTTATAATATTTTCATTATTTATAGTATTTTCATTAATTATAATAGGTATATTATTTATAATATTTTCATTATTTATAGTATTTTCATTATTTATAATAGGTATATTATTTATAATATTTTCATTATTTATAATAGGTATATTATTTATAATATTTTCATTATTTATAATATTAGAGTCATCATCATCACTGATTTCGATGACTTCTTTTTTAATTATTTTATTTGGGATATTAATTTTAATAGGTGCAGCAGGTCTTTTATTCTTTTATTTGATGTTTTTTATTTTGTAGTATATTCAAAATATCGACGTTATTTTTATTAATTTTCTTAAACATATTTATTTTACTCGACTTGAAAGAATTTAAATGAACCCCATGTTCCCTATAAAATTCTTTATATTTAATGTTCTGGGATGTTTTGCATATGGCGCAGATAAAAAAGTTGATGCCATTAAATCTATGGCGGTAATATTTTTTCATTTCTTCATGGCAACTTTCATTATGTTGCAATGATGAGATGCAATATCTTGGATAAAAAGTGCCTAATAAAAATATTAAATTAAAAACCTATATAAAGTAACTATGATATAAAATATCTAATAATTCTAACAAATAAACCTATATACAATAATATTTGCATGCTCACTGCAAACTATTTAATAATTCTAATATATAAAACCTTAAATACAATAATATTTGCATGCTCACTGCAAACTATTAAATAATTCTAATAAATAAAACCTTAAATACAATAATATTTGCATGCTCACTGCAAACTATTAAATAAAATATCTATTAAAATAATTCCTATATAATTCATATATATAATTCAATTACGTAAGATCTATAATAAAAATGTTTATATAATTCAAAAACTATTTGTTCAACTATATTTGTTTATAATTTATTATGTTAATATATGTTTCAGTAATAATACTTTTTTAAAATATATTATAAATTAATGATATTTGAAGTATTATTAAAATAATACTTTAAATTTCATCAATTTAAAAATATATTTATCATAAAACTTTTGAAATAAATAGATCCTTATTATAAATTTATTATAAATTATTATAAATTATTGATATTTGATGTAATATTTTAATAATACTTCAAATATCATTAACTTAATTTCGATAAATAAAAATAAATAAAAAACTAACATTTATCTCCTGATTCCGACGAATCATCATCCTCTATAGAAGAGAGGTCCTCCATATCTTCCCCAGTAACGAGGGCATCTCCAAAAACGGTGGCATAATTATTGTCATCCCCAGAAATGGGGGCATCTCCAAAAACGGTGGCATAATTATTGTCATCCCCAGAAATGGGGGCATCTCCAAAAACGGTGGCATAATTAATGTCATCCCCAGAAATGGGGGCATCTCCAAAAACGGTGGCATTATGATGATCATCTGCATCCAAATCAACTAAAATGTTTTTTAAATATATAATAAAATTAAATTAAAATTTACCATCTTCGATAATATCCTCTTCGCTATCGCTGATAACAATTGTATCTTCGATTAAAATAACTTCTAAAATAATTTATAAATAAAACATATATAAAATTAAAATTTACCATCATCTTCGATAATTATAACATCATTTTCACGATCTAACTGATCTTGTATTCCTGTTAAAGTATACCGATCTAGAAAAATATAATAATAAAATTAAAAATAAATTAAAAATCCTTACCATTTTCATCGACCAACAATTGGCGTAAAATTCTTGAGTTCTCCATTTTAAAATTTTTGAAATCCCGCGAGTAAAATTTTGAAATAATTGTGACAAATTCTACATTTGTCAATGTTTATAAAGAGAATAATATTTTCAGGATTTAGCCAATCACATTTAAGCAATACACACATATAGGTGAGAGATTTTTAGACATGTTTTCTTTGTAAAATCACATACATACTTTTGTTTGTATGTGTTTTCTTTGTAAATCACATACATACTTTTGTTTGCATGTGTTTTCTTTATTCAATTTTGTGTATGCATGCACTTATCATGTGATGATCACGCACTTATCTTGCACTGTCTTTGTGATCACGCACTTATCATGCACTGTCTTTGTGATGATGCATTATCTTTAATTAAACACATAATAATATTTATAATAATAATAATAAAAATAATATTAATAATAATAATATAAAAATATTAATAATAATAATAATATTAATAATAATAATATAAAAAGATTAATAATAATAATAATATTAATAAATATAATATAAAAATATTAATAATAAAAATAATATTAATAATAATAATATAAAAATATTAATAATAATAATAAAAATAATAATAATAATAATTATAATAATAATAATAATTATTATTATAATAATAATATTTATAAAAATAATAATAATAAGTAATAATAGAATAATAAAAATAATAATATTTATAAAAAGAATAATAAAAATAATAATAATAAATATTAATAGGTAAAACACAACAATAAACATTAATACATTTATTAATCATCAAATCTCTTGGATAATAACCAAGCTAAACAATGTTGACCACATGTTAAGCTCCATGGTTTTTGATACATAGTTTTATTATAGACAATAGGTTTACCCATTGTTTGCAGTTTCGAAACCATTAAAGCCGGATAATAGAAACCCATAGGATCAAATACAAATATCTTGCTAGGCTTCATATATATTGCTAACCAATGTTCTCCACCGAGATGAGATGATTGAGTATTGACGATTATGGCTTGATTATCACGTAAATATGGAATTTTATCAAGAGGAAAAACCCCTAAAAATTCATGTCCTAGTATTTGTTTTCCAATTCGATAGACCTGAACAGAACTACATCAATAATATTAATAATACATTTAAAAACTTACTCCATGACAAACTATCATAAATTATCTATACATTTATACCAACATTTTCAAACCAACAATGTTCGTTCAAACCAACACTGTTCTGTTTGCAGTTATTTGAACTTCATTTTCAAACACTCCATATATTACAACATGTACCGGTTCAGTTGTAGCTTTAGCAAACTTTATATCTAATCGTAAATTTCCATTTTGAGGTAATTGACTCTGATTTAAATCGAAATCGGGTGCCAAAACAAATGTGAAGAATGGATATTTGCTTTTAAAATCTTAAAGAGTTATACCACAATTAAGGTTTTTATCCAAATAACCCATATTTCTAACTATACTCTGCATATATGTAGCACAATAATTATCATTTTCGAAATCTTGAGTATATGTTTCTCTATAATCACTATTTTTCGATAAAGTTAGCGATGTTACACCAAAGTTTTTGAAAATTGAGCTCGATGTTAAGTATGATCCATTATATTGAGATTCACTTTGAAATGTTACCAATATAAAGTTGGGCATTCTTCTATCTCCAAATATTTGTTCCTTATAGAAAGAAGCTGAACCCTTAGCAATAGCAAATTGAACAATTTCCTTTGTTTTCAATGGATATATTGCATGCTTAGAATTAAGCCCCAATTGATGACCTGCTAATACAGAAGGCTCAACACGAACTCTTCTTACCAATAATTTTGCATCAACTAATTGAAGAATTGGTGTTGTGGTGGCACTTGTTAGTGATAATGCCGAATCAGATCTTTTCAATCTAATGTGTACATTAACACCTGGGAGTAAATATTTCGGTTGATCCATAAAATCGAGTTGTAATGATGAGCACATGGTAAATAATTTCGATCCTTTAATCCACTTTTTCCTATCATCATCACTACCATAACCCATAGGAGTTAAACATGTATTTTTAGTATCACTATTGTAATTTATAATAGTTTCTATTAGAGCTTTGTGAATATATGTACTGTTACCACCCTCAATCTTGATATTATTAAATCCGAGAACTGCATCTTTAAAAAGTGTATGAAACAAGAAATTGTTTGGTATTACATCACTAGGTTCACCCAACGGTTTTCTATCTTTATCTACAACTTTGATCTGAACAGTTAACAATGTATCATTCAAATCTAAATATTCAGTTTGGGAACCATTAATATAAAATTCAATATCGGTTCTACTATCCATAATAGAATTCATCGGGAATACCTCTTCAAAGGCCCCCATTTCAATTACTGCTTGGGGAGACGGTCTATCAAATAAGCACAATTCAGATTTACCACAAATCATTTTTGAAATATAGTTCCATGTCCTTTCATTCGTTTGTTTATATGTTTATGATGTCTTTTACGTTTTTGAGCTGGTGCAGGTTCTTGTTTTTGAAACATACCTGCAACACTAGGTAGAACTTTCCCTAACTCGGATAATGCATTTGATTTCAGAGATGGCAATATTTTCTGCTCATTCATTATCACATCTTTAGCAGTTTTCATACCAAAACTACCAAGGCGTTTAAGAATAGGAAGTGCAAATCTACCAATTGTTCTCAACCAACCTGATCCACACTGTTTACCAATAAAATATGGTAATTCGCCACCACTTTGGCTACCACTATACATACTAATAATATCGTTATTGGCCATCTAATTTACGAAAATGTAATGTCAAATGAGTTTTTGTATCTTTACTAAATTCAATAAATTTACCGCTATCATCACGAATATTTATTTCTATATTGTTTATACATGATGTTGATACCGGTAAGTACATTGGGTTATCGATATTTATATTGACAACTTCATCCTGGTCATGTTTATCAACCCAAACAGATTTCAATAGAGGAACCAAAGAATCACCAACAATTATAGGATCGATGATGTTAGTATATATGAACATTTGCCTATGAAGTTTTATTATTTTTGGTTTGCGTACACCAAAAGCACTTGTCCTATATGTTTGCTTATCTAATCCCAATGTATTAGCCAAATTTTTATCAAATGTAATTTCACAAATGTTATTATTCAGACTGAATTTACATAATCCATCTTTAACAAATTCAATAGTTTTAAATATATGTAAACAATTGAATGAAATATATTTATGTAATTCTTCAAGTGTTTCAATATATAAATCATTAGTAAATGTAAATGTCTCTTCAACTTCATTAATATATGATACAGATATTTTGATGTTTTCGATTGTTACACTTTTTTCATCAAATGTTTTGAAACGTATTAGGTATTCAGTACCAGGAACAACAATGCTAAGCTTATCACAACCCATTCGCTTGGCATCCTCAATACTTTCAAACTTTATTGTAAATGGACTATAATCACAACTAACATTCAATCCATCTTTGAAAAACATGCCACAATTTTCATCTAAAATCTGATTCGGAATATGACAATATCGTTCAAAATTATAGATTGAGAAAATACCACTACAGGTTTTGGGTACACGTTTCTTGTAACCGATTTTACAATGACTATAAAATGGGAATGTATTGTACACAAATGTAAAGTCTTGCAAAGCAACTTCCCAATTTCCATGTAAATAAATGGGATTTTGAAGATCAACCATAAATTTACTTGCTTGATTTTCCGGATGGATTAGTGGGCAACTATTACTCGGTAAAATTGTATAGAAACTCATTTTACTAGGTCTTTTGATGATATCCATGAGGGTTTTTGATATCCATGCCATTTGACATAGTATTGTTTATCCTTACCCACCATTTTAGTTTTCAATATTTTCTGAATTCTGAACACTGTAGTTTTGGAAATAACTTGTAATTCCTGTTCATAGAATTTCCCTTGTATTAAATTGTTATCACTATCTTTAATAACATACATTACAGGACTCTGTTTAGTATTAATTTTAGTAATTTGAAATACCTCATCACTCCAATTACTATCGAAATTTTTGATGAAAGGTGAAGCAGATATTTTACTAATTCTAACGTGATCACCAACTTTATATTTTGGTTTTGTAATAGCAACTGTTTTAGATCGTACTGATTTAGCTAATGTTTTCGAGCTGATATCTACGGGTCTCAAACCATTCAGACCTCGATGTGATGAATTATTATAACTAACAAGTATTTTCGGTAATACATTTATCCATATTTTATTACCTTGATGCACGAAATATTTCTTCAATCTATCCCTCAATGTCCGGTTAAATCTTTCAACATGAGCGGCTTTGTATTGAGAATGTACAGAATAATGATTTATTTTCAGACGATCCAGGATTTGCTTAACTTTACTATTGTAAAACTCCTTGCCTATAATAATAATAATAATAATAATAATATTAATAATTATAATAATAATAATAATAATAATAATAATAATAATAATAATAATAATAATAATACCTAAATCGTTTGCAAATTGTCTGGATGCTCATTTTAAACATTGAGTTAATTGCTTTAGATATTTCCTCTGCAGATTTTGTCTTTGTTGGTACACCGCGAGCAAAACGACTGAAAACATCAATACACGTTAAAATATATTTATAACCCTTGTTAATTTTCGAATACGGTATCATCTCCATCAAATCCATTTGCCATAAATCATTAATACCGAATGTTTTATAAGCTCTCGTTGGAAATCTTTTCCGCATTGGTTTGTTTAAACTGTACGCAAGCTGATCTGACAACCACTTTTGCGTTTCCTTTTTCGACTTTGGGACTCTTTTCTTTAACTTTGCCACTCCACCGAAACCTGCTTCGTCTTCTGGGTTCGTCCAAATCTTCTCCATTACAACAAGATGATTTAAATTTAAATTTAACATTAGGTAATGATTGACCCATCGTTTATTGTGATAATAATGATAATGCTAATGGTAACATTGCTCCAATAAAACCACCTTGTTGTTTATATATGATTTTTCTCATTTGCTTACGATTTTTATTATTTACTAGTGATAACAAAGGCTTACGATGTTTATTCAGTACTAGTTTTTTAGAATTACTGATTTTAATTTTACCTCTGACTACTTTTAATAGAATTTTGAGTAAATCATCGACAACAAAAGTTGAAAATGATTGTAAAATAGACATTCTTTTCATACTCGAAGCCTTTAACAATGCATTAAAATATGGGAAACTCCTATGATTTTTTACAATTTTATCTATTTTCTTACTCTTTTTAATAATGTTTTTCGAAATTAGATTCATTGCAGGGTAATTCTCAGTTATTAGCTTTATAGATGGTGTATAACTGGTTTTTGGTGGAACTTTATTTATAGTCTTTTTAATACTCTGTCTAAGTTTTCGGATATTTTTAAGCCTGGATTTCATAAACATATTTACATGTTAAAGTTTTCAACTTTGTTTATAAACCATGTCACCTTCTTTAATGAAAATATCTGTTTTTATCCGTAAATCATCATTGCATTGTTGTGTGAAATCAAGAAATATATATCCACGTGGTGATTTTGTAGCATCTTGAAATGCACTGATGAGAAAATTACGATTATTAGGGTATGCCTGTCGAGCAAGAAAATCAATAACTGTTGCATCTCTAGGATTCTTGAAAATAACTAAATATTGAACATTTAAATTCCTTGTTCGATGGGCGCCACCCTGATGAAATAGATTTTGAGTAATAAAGATCACAGTAACACCAACGTGTCTACTGATTTTTGTGAATAAATTATTAAAATCCTTTTCTTTATTAGCTTCCTGATACAAATCATCAATAATGATGACATCACCTTTCCTTAATCGACTTGACCAGTTTTTATCGAAACCCTTTACTATTTTCATGTTTTTCAATTTACAGAAATTATCTTGAGTTAATCCATGTTCTTCATCTGCACCCTTATGCCAATAAATCTTGTTGAATTTTGTTTGAAATAAATTAGATTTCAGTAATTTACACACAAACATAGTTTTACCACTACCACTTGGGCCAACGATTTGATATACCGCATCATTTCTTAATTCCATTATTAATTTGTATAATTATAGGTTTTTGTTTATATTATATGATTTAATGAACTCTTCCTAAAAATTATATATATAGCTTAATATTTCTTTATTGTTTAATTATGTTATCAAATATAAATTATAAAGGAACTTTCGATGTATCAAAAATGACGTTTCCAAATGGTAAACCCCAGCAAATTGTAGATAGGAGTGGAAAATACCCTATAATATTTTTCAAATCCGGCAAATGCAGAATCATGGGATGTAAGAAACCTTTAGATGTCAATAAATTACAATATAGAATAAAGGATCTTAAAATACAGTCAATTACAGTTACCATGGATATAGGACAATCTATCAATCTATACAACATGTCAACAAAATGTCTTTGTATGTTCGAACCAGAGTTATTTCCTGCACTGAGGCTTTTAAAATACAACTTAATGTGTGTTAACGTGTTTGCTAGTGGCAAAATAGTTATATTAGGGGTGCGAAATCTAGAGTACAAAAATATTGTTTGTGATATACAAAATGAAATCACCGGATTGGTCGATATCTGATTGGCTAAGGATTGATTAAAACAACTTGCTTATTCATTTTATTTCATTTTTAAAATGGAAAATACTTCAAGCACAAAATTAAGCAAAAAAGAGATCGAAAATTATGGTAAATTTATTATTTATTATTTATTAATATTAATATCTTTGTTTCCAGATAAATATCAGGCCGTATTACTGGAAAGGTTATTCTTTTTCTATCCTCAACTCAGAGCAATAGTCAAAGACCAGCCTGAATCAGTAATTCCAGATTTGGTCTATACAACCACCAACATATGGATTTTTAACATAATTGATCAAGCTCTATGGGATATTAAGCTTGACAGAAGACCAAAGGAGATGGAACCCGAATACCCTTGTATTCTGGGTTGTAGCTGCTGCGATTTTCGATACCAGCGCTATGTGGAATGGTGCCTGGCAAAATCAGTTAGAAATTCTTCGAAATACCAACTTTTTCGAAAATAAATGTATTGAATTTTATTTTTTGTTTTGTTTTGTTAGTGTTGGTAATAATAGTTTTATTGTTATTGTTTTGGTAATAATATTAATAATAATAATAGTAATAGTTTTATTTTTGTTAGTTTTGGTAATAATAATAATAATAATAATAGTAATAGTTTTATTTTTGTTAGTTTTGGTAATAATAATAATAGTAATAATAGTAATTTTATTAGTATAGTAATAATAATAGTAATAATAATAGTAATAATATTAATAATAAAAATAATAATAATAATAACAATAATAATAATAATAGTAATAATAATAGTAATAATAATAAAAATTATAATACATTTTATATATAGATGATATGTGTAAAATCATAAAACTCAACTGGTTAATTTACATACAGTCACGCACTTAACATGCAATTATCATGCACTTATCATGCATGATTCTGATTGGTTAATCAGTATCAGTCAAGGGTATAAAAGTGCGTCACCACCTTATAGAGATCATAAATCAAACATGACCAAGAAAATAAGCGTCCAACCAGTTCAGATGTTCCACAATTATAAAATGTATTTTTAAAGGAGCCTATTAATATGCAATTGGCAAATCCGGTCAAACTCAATAAGACTCAATTTCAATCTCTTGCTGGCACTCTCTCAATGTTAGATATCAAGGATATTGATAATACGTTCAAAAAGATCAATTCCAATTTAAAATGCAATGAAAATGCGTTCTTCACGAGTCAATATACCAGATATTATGATGCATTTACAGAAATTGGATTCAAAGAACAGGAAAACTGGTATATAACAATAACAATCCAAGGATATAAAGCAGATCAAAACGATGTGCTTTCTCCAATCTGGAAAATTGTTACTGCTAGACTTTCACAGTTATTTTAGTGTTTAGTGTTTAATAAATGTATTAATGTTTCTTTGTTATTCTATAAACAAAATTATAATTAGTTTTAAAATAGTGTTAAAATGATGTCTGAAAAAGGTAAAATATAAAATATAAATAATTAATTAATTTTGGTTTAGAATATTTAATAAACTTTTTGTTTGATAAACTTGAAGAAATAACCGGTGTAAAAATTAGAGATATGTTGACTCTAGTTGAAGCATTGAGTAAAGAATCGGATTGCGAATCTGAATGTCAGAGTGATTCTGGATGTCAGAGTGATGAAATTGTTAATGATGGAGATACTGAAATTATTAATGATTCTGAAGAAATTATTAATGTTGAAGAAGATACCGAAAAAGATGAGCCTACCGAATTTAAGAATTGTATTGATCATGTTATAGAAAATATTATGATAGAATCTTGTGGTGATGAAGAATGTACATGTAATAATCAATAAATCTTTAAAATATAGTTTTTATTAATAAAAATAACAAAGAAATATTTATTAAAATCTATGATAAACCTTGTTACATAAATATAAAACAGATACTCCAGTGAATAGTTTTAATAAAAATTTGCAATTCTCGATATAAATATCAGAGCGTTTGGCTTCTGCGGCAACTTGAATAATAGCTGTCCATCCACCGTTTGATTCTACCCACGGATCAATTTTTGTTTCTATCACCTAAATAATAATAAATTATTAACAATATAAAGTAATATACCTCTATAGACCATTGGAAATAATTTTCATAGTCGGATCCAGATTTTAATATCATGTGTTTCATGTACATTAATCCTACTATTATTCGCATCCATTTATTATTTTCATCGAACATGTAACTAAATATTGATTGGAATGCCTTCTTTCTCTCCAATGGTGGCAAATTGAGAATTTTTTCATAATCGAATGGGATGTCTTCAACGATTTTCTCGGTACGGTTTACCATAAATTTCATGTTTTTAATGATTTCATCTTCTTCTCTATTATTAGAGACCAGCTCATTCAACAAAGTTATAAAAAATTTAGTTTTTGGCATTTTATAAAAATATATGAAAGTGTAAGCTTATTTATACTATATTCGACCAATCAGAATCATGTAATACTAAGAAAATATGTAAAAATATATAATGGAAATGGCAATGATGATTTGTTGGCACTGTTAACTTCTTTCAAGCTGTTGCCGCCACTGTTAACTGGGTGTTGTTGTAATTTCATTATACGATTGAACTGATCAGTTGTTTTATTAGAATAAAATTTTATACTATATTGAACTTGATTCATCATTTTTTCATTAAGTTTACAATTTTCTTTCAATTCTAATATTGATTTTCTTAATTCATTTTTGATAGTACCAATGGTCTTATTTAAATATATAATATCATCATATAATTCGTTTTTAGCTCTTTTTAAAGTCTCATATGTATGTTCAAATCGGAATTCTAAATTACTCATTCTTTCAGATAATCTTTTGACTGGAGTTTTCAAATATCTAGGCCTATCTATCATGTACAAAATATCCATCAATACAGCGGTATCTGGACATACACATCTTGTTGAATTTTTACCTTGAACGGTTACAACAATTGAGTTGGCCATATTAAAAACTAATAATATTATTAAAATTTCTTTAATCATTTTTAAATCTATATAAATTAATATTTATTGTTTATAGCTAAAGATGTGTGTGTGTGTGTGTGTGTAAATTAGTATAAAAGTAATTGTTATTTCAATTTTTATCATTAAAATGATTGTACCGAGCGCAGTTCAAGCTATGAATGAAATAAAACATTATGGTAATTTATTATTACTATTATTATTATTACTTGTTTTTAGATGATTATTTTAAAGTTATTAAAGAACGTCTGGAATTCTATTATCCAGAAATACATGGAATCATGGATAAGCCAGCATCAATAATTCCAGACTTGATATTCAATCATACATCAATATGGATATTTACTGTAATAGATGAGTTCCTATGGGATATCGAACAAAACAAATTGTCAAAAGATATGGAACCCGAATACCCTTGTGGTGATGGATGTCATTGCTGCGCTGCCAGATATCGGAAGTATGTGGAATGGGCTTTGAATAAAGCTCTTCGACAATACTACTATAGTAGAATTATCTCTTTATAATAAATTTGTTGTATATGTCGTGGTTTTCATTATATAGTAATAATGTTAATAATAATAATAATAAAAATAATAATAAAAATAAAAATAATAATAATAAAAATAATAATAATAATAATAATAATAAAAATAATAATAATAATATTAATAATATTAATAATAATAATAATAATAATAATAATAAAATAATTGACTTGATTAAAACAAACAATTTAATTTAATAATAATAAAATAAATGTACAAAATATATACTACTTATTTTTATAAGTAGTAAATTTAAATTTAAAAATGTTTAAAAATAATATGACCTTGAGAAATTTTGAATGACCTTGACCTACTTTTGAATGACCTTGAAAAAATACGATGAGTCATCCAATGACCTTGACCTACTTTTGAATGACCTTGAAAAAATACGACGAGTCATCCAATGACCTTGAATGAGTCATGGTCTTTGTTTAAATGACCTTGAAAGAATATGATGAGTCATCCAATGACCTTGAATGAGTCATGGTCTTTGTTTAAATGACCTTGAAAAATATGATGAGTCATCCAATGACCTTGAATGAGTCGTGGTCTTTGTTTAAATGACCTTGAAAAATATGATGAGTCATCCAATGACCTTGAATGAGTCATGGTCTTTGTTTATATGACCTTGAAAAATATGATGAGCCATCCAATGACATTGAATGAGCCATGGTCTTTGTTTAAATGACCTTGAAAAAATATGATGAGTCATCCAATGACCTTGAATGAGTCATGGTCTTTGTTTAAATGACCTTGAAAAATATGATGAGTCATCCAATGACCTTGAATGAGTCGTGGTCTTTGTTTAAATGACCTTGAAAAATATGATGAGTCATCCAATGACCTTGAATGAGTCGTGGTCTTTGTTTAAATGACCTTGAAAAATATGATGAGTCATCCAATGACCTTGAATGAGTCATGGTCTTTGTTTATATGACCTTGAAAAATATGATGAGCCATCCAATGACATTGAATGAGTCATGGTCTTTGTTTAAATGACCTTGAAAAATATGATGAGTCATCCAATGACCTTGAATGAGTCATGGTCTTTGTTTAAATGACCTTGAAAAAATATGATGAGTCATCCAATGACCTTGAATGAGTCATGGTCTTTGTTTAAATGACCTTGAATGAGTCATTGTCTTTGTCTTAAAAATTTTTTGTACTTTTGGACTTAGAAAAATTTTCTCTCAGCGGGGGGGGGGGTACTGTGCTGGATGTGACACATCCCACCACTAACACTTGGTCCAACTACTTGATATACTGCATCATTTCTTAATTCCATTTTTTTATTAATTTTTTATATTAGTTTTAATTTTTAGATTTACTTTAGATTGAATTTGAAAATGTCAAGTATTAAAGATACGTTGGATTATTGCGCACCAGAGTTTCTCGTAAGAAAAATTTACCATTTCATAGGGATTAGCATTGAAGATCTTCTCGAGATTCACATGACAACATTCAGGGATCTGGTGACCGATGTGTTGCAAATTCCATTGTATATAAAGATTCAATGAGAGTAACATGTTGAAATGGATGTCCATGTTGCCACGATTTCAAACGTGACCAAACAATCCATATATTGTTAGCCAAAATGAATAAAGCATATTACTCGGACATTTTTAATTTGAAATAAAAATTATTTATTTTTATTTAAAAATTAATTTAAAATTAATTTTTCAATTATTTATTAATCATGTTCTTGATTAGAAAAAATCGACTTTAGATTAGCAATTAATTTCCTAATTTAGAAGAAATAAAAAACATAAAAAATTACAAAAAAGTCACCGAAAAATTAAAAAAAATATTTTTTTGTCTTAATTTTTGCGTCGCTGTAAGCATTCAAATATAATCACAGAAAGATCGACCTTTGTGTTGCTGTGACCCCATGATAATATTTGCCAATTTGTGCCGACCTCAAAGACAAAATTAATCCGGTTGCTCCTACTTCACTGTATTTTTGCAGTAGTCAGAGTAGTAGCAGTATAGTTTAAATAAAAATGATATTAAGAAACGACAAAACTATAGCCAAATCACAGTAGAAACTAGTAGCTTGCAAATTATAAATTCAAAAATTCAAAAAAAACGCGTTTTTTATTTTAAAAATTGATTTTCAGAAGGTCTCAGGCGACTCCTGTCAAATTGTCAGACGACCCCTATTGGGTGATAACTTGCATGTTGGGAACACTGCATTAGACAACTAATGCTTTAGAAAAGCTAATTTAACAAATATTGAAAATTAAATCTTAAATTTATTAACGTTATAATTGAAACCTGGTATATAATTAAGAAATCTGACAATCGCAACTATTGGATTTAAATATTTAACAAAATTTAGAAATGAAATCGGACAGAATAGTTGATTTGTGAGTTTTACTATGATTGTCAAAGACCTCCTATTTTGTCATATTAATAAATATCATTTGTAATTCATAAACCGTTTGCCACTTATCTAATTGGAGCCATGCTTGACTGGGTCAATTTCACAGATGACAAAATTTGATGGAGAATCAAGAATTAACTCTCGTCAATTTTGTTGGAATTATCATTTTGTTTTTCTAAAATATCAACAAAAAATATTCCCAAAAATATATTCATAACTTAATTGATGAAATAATTTTAAAAATAATAAAAATTTTATATTATTTCTAATAAAATATACTTAATTTTCAAATTAAAAAAAATTATTTCCCGTTTTTAGTGTAACCATATATATGCAGAATTTAATTTTATAAAACTAGCACTACCGTAAATTCAAAATTTTTCACTTTTCACTTAGTTGACATATATAGAGTGTTTCAATGTAAAGAATAACTAAAATCAAATTCTATATAAGACTGTAATTAGAAATTTAAAATAATTTTTTTTTTGGGAATTATACATGTTTCACATAATATACTTTTATTAAGTTAGGTAAAATTTAATACTATATGGCTTGATTCAAAATTTAAAATATTGCTTTATTTGTGTTACAGACGTGCTTTTTTGTGAATTTTGCATTTAAGAGGAAACTCTCAAGAAATAAGGTGCAAGAAATGTCACTTGGTTGGTCATTATGAGGCAAAATGCTACAAAAACTTTGAAAGAATGAGATATAAGACAACCAATGAGAATTTCAGAAGACAAGACAGGCAATACGAAGCATGTACTGAGTATCATGGACCGAGAGATGAAGCAAGATCAGCAAACAAGAAAAATCTGGCATTTATAGACAAACGAATTATGAAAGCACTGAAGATAATTACTGGTAATGCCCAAAAGTCAACGCCCCGATAAAAAAGGAGATAGTCGGAGTTATCCATGATGACTCAAAAGTATCAGTTATTATAGTAAATGTAAAAAATCAGGTATTATAGATAAAGATGTGAGACGAGGGATGTGTCTCCTCCAGAACAGTACTTATGATGAGGAAAAAAATATTAAGCAAAATTTTTCTAACAATTTTTATTTAAGTCAGCTCAAATTTAATGATTTTTCACAAAAGTGTTCTGATTATTTATGTAGCTGGTATAAATTTAACAAATAAATAGGTCACAAACACACATCCTCGTAAAGAACTTATGTCTACTTTGTTGGTTCATTGAGTACTTGGCCTGAATTGGAAATAGCAGTCTAAAACTAACAAATTTTTAACTATGTATGGCTACATAAGAATAGATAAACTTTAAAAATACGTTTTTCGTCGATACGACAATCATTTATAGGAACATAAATTTAATAAATAACTGTGTAAATAACATTGTAATTTTCGCAAAGCTAATTCATAAAATATGAAATATTTCGATCTTAACAAGAACCTGATCACTCATAAAACAAAACAAAATTCACAAAGTCTTTCATTTTCTGCTCCTTCTCTGTTTGATATTTCTTTCTCACGAATGTTTTCTAATAAATGGGAAATAAAAAACATTGACGTTTTTTTCAAAATTTGGCTAGTTTTCTCCTACTTGTCTGATTTTAATCTTTCCTTTTCATTAAAACTTTGAAATCAATTTAGAGTTTGATTTTTGTACTTATCTTCTAAAATTGTATAATTTTCTATAAATTTGGAACCAATTTGGTAAAGTTTTATTATTTTTCTACTATTTTTGTTGTTTACTTATTATTTTTTTATTGTTTCAATTTATTTTTTTATTTTTTTATTAGATTTTTAGTACTTCTATTAGTTTTATCCTTTTTGTGGTATAATAGGCGATATTTCATCATTTTTCATCTATTTAAATTTTCTGCTGTGAATTTTAATAGGTTATCGTGCCGAATCAACAAAATTTTTTATACATCTCTAGTTTTTGCCCAACACTCTTTTACCAGCAATAATAAGGAATACATTTTTTCTTACATCAAAAAAGTACGTGGAAATCGGTGACATATAAGTCGATGCCAAATCGAGAAAAAATTATACATTTTGAATTTCGCTGTCAACCCTCCTATAACACGGTGAGAGCGTACCGCGTTATATGGAAAACGCGCAATAAGAAACTCGGATTTAACCATACAAACCAGGTTAATTCGCAGCGGCTACTATGGAAACTGTCTACAGCGTTGTATGAAAACCGCGCTATAAGAAACTCGGAATTAGTACAAATCACATCATTCGTCTCACGTTATATGGAGACCAATAAATAATCCAACAAAAACAAGAAAGACTTTTGTAAAATTATTTAATCTTTCAACACTCATCCTCGCTGTCAGATCTGAGTCGCCTAACTCGCCTTCTTTTAATGGGCAAAATGTCTTCCTCATTTGGTTCATCTTCACATTGGTTTTCGATTGTAACTTTTTTTCCTAACTCCGCTATAACCTCTATAGGGAGCTAAGCAATTTCTTAACTCTATTTTAAACTTTGCACTGCGCACCGTTGAACGATCAGTTTGAACAAAATGAAGTTCTAATTTTTTAGCCAAATTTAGCCCTTTTTTCACATCTTGTAAATCGAGATTTGGCACCCATTCGTTTTCCTTATTTTCGTTTACCTATATTGTTTATATATCATATTGTTTTAACATATTGCTTATGTATCTTAGGCGCGCTTTGCGTCGAAAATAAAACTTATATTAAAATCTCTTACAATATCTAGTTACTAGAGTCATTTATAGGCTGCTCGGAAGGAACTTATGGGATGCTGTTGAACGGAAACCACGCTCTAAGAGTACCGTGTTATAGGAGGGTTGACTGTATATTTTATTTAGGAATTTTTCTCGGTAGGCGATTGAAGTCATGTTTTATTTTAGACTTTTTATCGAGCATATTTTTGTCATTGAAAAAATTACACTAAAAATTCAAAAAAATTACTATTAGAAAAAAATGCGCGAAAGATTTTCATAAAAATATTTAATTAATTATTACGGCATTGCATAATTGGGATTAATAACTTCATTATGTAATTTTCTAGGGAAAATATTTTTATTGTGTAATAGTATGTTGCTCCACAGACCTACTAACTACCAAATTTCATTCCAAAATTCAAGTAATTAAAACATAATTAAAAACTATTTATAAGTTTAATTTAGATTTTATAATAAATAAAAAATAAATAAAAAATAATTAAAAAATAAATACCATCGTAAAATATTTCGATATACTATTTATCCAACATCTGATACCAATTTACTGACAACTGTAAGTAAAACAAATAGAAATTTAAAAATCGAACATTTTTATTTTTATAAATAATTCAATATAAACTTTAAACAGCAAATCAATGTGAAAATTATGTAATTTAGAACTGAATTTTTACGATATTTCATAAAATTATGCAAGTAAGAATAAGCTGGAAAATCTAAAACTTTGAACACAGCTATTTAATGAAAAAAATAAGGAAATAAAGATTGTTCATAAAGCAATGCGATTCATCAGCATAACAAATATTGGAATAATAAAGACGCACTGATAAATAAATGTATGAATATTCGGTAATATCATTTTCTTTCATTGAAGTTATTATGCAGCGAGTAAAATTAACGTTTAGAATAACTGGGAAATCATTCTTTTAGCGGGTTTGTTTTGATATCGCTGATTCGGAATGATTGTTTTCTTTATTTACTTGTAAACGTTTAAGTAACGTCATTACCGTAGCAGCATTATATGCCTTCTGAAATCAATTAATTACTTAAAGCAACATGTAAATTAATGTAACATAATAATGACTGACTGCTTACTTATTTGACTCAACAAACATTAAACCTACGGTTCCTTTTTACAGACTAAGAGATTCAGCACCTTAAAGCACTATATAAAGCACATTTAATGTTAGATTTTACATGAAAACTATCAGTAATATATCAATTTTAAGGGATAAATTATAGCTAAATAATGAGTATGTGCAGATAAACGTAGAGTTTTACATGAAATGATCAGTAATATATCAATTTTAAGTGGGAAATTATTGCTAAATGTATGTACGGAGAAAAGTAAGGTTTTTATGAAATTATCAGTAATTTACCAAATAAAGGTGAAAAGTTTAATAATTGATCACGATTGAGGAGTCTTAATCAAATATTTGTTGGGATATCATCGCTCATAAATCAGGGTATTACTATTGCAGGATTAATGTAAACAAATTTCAATGTGGTAATTCATTAAATTACAGTCACTATAACTTTAGGGGTTAAATCCAATGTAAAGTATGTGTAGATAAATCAATAATTTAGCTTTATATGTGGAATTATTGTCAGTAAATTGTAGCTTATTAATGCAATCTTTAGTGGTAACATGATAGTAATTATAGTTTTTAAGTGAATCGAAGATGAATTCAAGGATTGAGTAGATTTATACTTTTTGTCCATGATTTGTGGTATTTTGAGGTTTATTGCTACTATGATAGAAATTCATTAAAATTTTATCGAAGATTTTAAGATGGTTGGATATCCAGTTGGACATTAAAGTATATTCATTTTTATCAATATGATAACAAATATTGTTTTTCTTATTCTGTTAAATTCATTTTGTATTGAAGAAAAGTATGTGTAGTTCAAACTTTTAATAGGGATAATTAGTATATTTTTATAGAGGCAAATTCTTATTGTACGGTAACCATAAATTACAACATTTGATAGTCAATTTAACCAATATTTGCTGTACATGAAAATTTTCTAGTCGATCTATATGATTTTGCTTGAATTATTATAATTATTATAATTACAACTTTTATATGTAAACATTTGGAAACATTGTTGAAGTATTCTTTATAAGGAAACTTTAGAGTAATGAATCATGGTAATTGTAGCGTTTTACAATGCATGTAATTAGATTAGGATAAATTTTAAATTAAATAAGTTAATTATCGGTGATTAGCAACAAGTTCAACATGATAATGATTTTAAAAGACTTCTGTTTTGTTGATTTATTTAAAAAGATTAATGAAATTATGTTCGATTGAATAGTATGATTTCCTATCGACTAATCAAAGCGGTACCAATAATATTTAGAAAATAATTTGAACATTAAAATTTGAATTTGAATTAATTTGAGTCGTTGTCATTGGTAATAAATAGAATTAACCAATTAAAATCAAGTATTCTATAATTTCATTTTCAAATTATTATTTTCATTAAAAACTGTAATTATTTTAATTGATAAATTTATTAGTATTTTCAACAACCGGTTTTAGTTTATTGAAAAATTCAATATGGTTTGTACGTTTTCAAATTATTTTCAAGAAAAATTAAAATAAATATATCGATAAATCTATTCAACTTTTCATCTATTTTTAGTTTAATAATAGTTTTATTGAAAAATAGTTTGCACGTTTTCAAATTATTTTCAAGAAAACTGTAATAATTTTAATATATTGATAAATTTATTAGTGTTTTGAACATGAGTCTAGCGATTAAATTTATCAAAAAATAGTGTCGTTGTCAATAGCAATATGTAAATAGTAACAGCAACTCAAAATCAAGTATTTGGTTTCTACTTTTTCAAAATTAATTTAAAGAAAATTTATTGAAATATGATTTTTATGTTGTTTCAAGAATAAATTTCTATTGAAAAAAAAGTTCAGTCAATAATATTCCAATTAATATTTCTAATTAACAATTGCATTTAATCAATCAATAATTTTACGAGTTTATTTACATCGACGATTAACAAATGTATATACTTTTTAATCTAATTATTAATAGAGATTTTCAATTTAATATTCTTAAATTAAAATATTTATTCATATTTTCAAACCATTTTTAACAGGTACTTAAAAATTGTCAACGATTTTTAAATATATGTATGTTTTTTTACCAATTAAGCAACTACTCTTTATTAAAGACATACTTGGGATTTAGTAATTATTGGTATACATAAGGTTATAATAGTTCAAACTTTTAATCACATAGGGTTAAAATGTTTACCTCTTTTATCATTTAGGGTTAAAATTATGTCTTCTTTCATTATTTAGGGTTAAAACTATTACCTCTTTTATTCTTTAGAGTTAAAATTATTAAATATTTCATTACTTTGGGTTAAAATTGTTACTTCTTTAATTACTTAGGGTTAAAGTTATTACCTATTTCTTCACATAGGGTTAAAATTCTTAACCTTTTAGATAACTTTATAACAAATGTAATAGTTTACTCATAAATTTATCGAAAAGTATTATAATATACATAGTTTGAATCATAAATTATTGAAATAATTAATAGGTATCACATAAGACCTGATGAATTTTTAATGGTTATTTTGATCAATTTTTGGTTACATAAAGCTTTAATTCCCGAAATTATCGGTTAATTAGCAAGTTGTTAATGAATGTAAATCTAATTTTACACGTTTTGGTATCAACACTAAAAATGATGAGTTTTAATTAGTATTTAGATATTTTCAAAGCTCTTATTAAAAACAAAAGTTTATTTAGATATCATTAGTATTCACTTCGCTGATATTGACGATGTTTAACAAATACGTGTTTGTAATAAATTTACGTTTGAAAAATTGTTTGTCTTTTTTCTTGTTGTGAAAGTTAAATTATTATTATCAATAGCATTATTATTACCATAATTGTGTGAATTTTGTTACCATTAATTAAACCAGTATGCGTGAATTTTTAAAAAAATATTGATATAAAACTCATGAGATCGATTATTCTTTATCAATTTATATAGTGAGTCCAGTGAATTTCAATTGTAAACCTAGTGACTTATTTTCATAAAAACACTAAATCTAAAATAGTTGTTACAACGAATTTAGTTGATGGTATCGCTAATAATGAACTTGAATTTATTTGTAAATTAAGTACTCTTTTACCTGCAATGGTTTCGGATAATCTTTTGGACACTTCGAATTATGATCCTAGTTATCCTTTGTATTCAAGAAAACTTGACTCAGTAATAGGTAAATTCAAAGATGAGAGTAAGGGACTTGGATATAAGGAATGGGTTTCTTACGACCAAAATGCAATAGTCTTTTAGGTGAAACTGAAAGTAATAAAGCTAAGGGAATTACTTTGGAAGGAACTGAAATAAAGCATCTTTCTTATCTTGATTGTTATAGAAACGATACAATTTTTTCTGTTCCCCAAATGAGAATAGGGACGAAAAATCATCAGTTGTTTACTTTTATAAATTGTAAAATTGCTTTAGGTAACAACGACGATAAACGTCAATGGGTAGGTAAAAACAAAAGTCTTGCATTCGGACATCATTTAGGTATCAATGCCACTGATGTGGAAGATATTGAAGCTTTTATTTAAATAAATGTTGTCTTGTAAATGTGTTTGTCTTTTTATTCTATTGTTTTGTAATTATTATTATTACTAAAATTAATATTATTATTATTAATATTAATATTATTATTATTATTATTATTATTATTAGAAATTTGGGTAATAAAATGAGACTTGTAACAGTCTGGTGTCGGTAATAATTCGTTGAGTCAGGGGTTCAAATCCTATCGTGGGCGAATTATTTTTTATTTTCAAAACTAAATTTTTTAATAGAATATAAATTTGTATATTTTATTTGCTGTAAATTTCAAATTTTATAGAAATTGGTAAAGTAAATCTTGTATAATTTAATTTTTTTACATTTAGTTAAGTTGAACCTTTTGTGAAAATATTGAATTTTGTAAATCCAGTATTCAAATTAAAGTTTTGAGTGACTTATTTTTAATTAAATAAACTATCAATATACTATAATTGTTGTAAACTTAAATTTTCATGAAAATTATGATTATTTTTATAGAATTATTACGTAATATACTACTAACAAAGTATTCAGTAAGCTAAATAATTTAGGATTGAATATATATTTTAAGACGAGTTTGATGTTAATTTATTATGTTTAATGATTATAATTCTAACATGTGCTTTCATCAACAAGTATGCGTATGATATGTCCCTTGATAACATTAATTTGAGCGAAATAGCAAGAATTATCAACTCTGTTCTTCCAATTGTTTCTGAGATCATAAACAAAGATAAAGAGAAAGTTTAACAAAAGCAAAAGAAACAATTAAATTTGACTTACAACAACGTAAAAATAAAGTTTTTGAATTAATTATTAGTTTTGAAAATGCTGATGTTAAACAAATAGTTGAAAGCATTATTCGACAAATTCCTCACTTAAATAATTTCACTGAAATTAAATCCCACGAACCATACCTAGGAAGTAAACAAAACTCAAATATAATAAGTAATTATAAAAGTAGATCAGAAAGTTTCGAAAAGCAATTTCTAAGATATTTCACTCTGCATTGTATGACTCATATATGCAAAAGTGGCAACTGAGCAATAAAAGCGACATGATTGCAGCGGCTATAAAATTATCTCCTCAAATAAATAAAGTAATTTTTAAAAGTAAACTTGGTGAATTTGCATGGAACTTTATACATCGAGCGCGAACTAATACACTTAACATCAATGCAAAGCCTAATAGAAAAGGGGATTCTAGACTCTGTAGACGTTGTGAGAAAGAGGATGAAACTATGTCTCATGCTTTACAGTCATGTAAGATTCACCAAATACTAACATTAGAGAGACACAATGACTGCCTAAAGATAATAACGAATAATCTAAAAAATCCTAATTTTATTGTTGTGGTTGACCATTCTTGTTCTCTTGTCCTGAATTCTAAACAACGCGTCAATATTATAATAACTGATAATGAAAGAAAAAGAATATTCATGATTGGTAATAAGTGTCCAATGGATTCTGTTTCACATTTTGACTCGACTGATAAGGCAAATATTGAGAAATATAGCTTGTTTTAGGGTGAATTACAGGTAGCCAAACCTGATTATCAGGTAGAGCTTTACACTTGTATTATTAGGGCACTAAGCTCGATTCCTCCATCAACTTATGATCTGATTTGTAAACTTGGCATTGAACCACTTCAAACAGAAGGTCTGCTTAAAGAATGTGCAATGAGCAATATCGTGCACTCAGCTAAAATATGGTATTACCATGTGCACGGCATTCTAACAGACTTCTGCAATTAATTTAAAATTATGGATATTTAAACTAACTTAAACTTTTTCATTGAGATCAGAATTATTTTTTTATTTGAAATGATTCAGACTACATTCGTAATTTATCTTTAAATTCAATATTATTAACCGGACTTTTGCCTTTGAAAAAGTCGTAATTGAATTTAGAAAACTTAGAAAATCAAATCAGAGCTTAGTTCGTAGTATTTATTACTGCAAAATTTATATTTCCAATGCCGAATGACAACGCCGATGAATCATCATAACAGATCAAGCAAAAGAAAATTCAGAAGACGCCAATTGCAGAAGAGACTGATTTATCAAATACTTGATAACTTACATTTGAATTCATCCATATCTACTACGATTGCAGTATGAATTGCATGCTTAATGTTGAGCATATTCTTTTCACTGTGAAACAAACTTGTTATATTTATTAAAATTTTAAATAGTACTAGTGAGTGATTTTGTTATGTCTATGACTTAGTTGATGGCTTGTTAAGCGATGATGGGCGCTGATCGGTGTGGATGGGTATGGTGTGTGGAAGTTAAGTGTGTTGGTCCAGAACTGAGTGACATAATAATGGTTAGGTAATCGGTGTGTAATAAGTGTGTCTCCGGGTAGTGACTGACCAGTGTACATGTGACATAATCGTGAGGTCACCTGGCAACAATGGGCAAAGGTCAATTACTAGGTAGCAACTGAGTGGACAGATGTCATTTCCCTTTTAATATATCTTTAATGTTAAGCAAAGAATGCAAAGTTAAATCAAAGTCTTTTTTAACATAGTGTTGGGTTATTATTATTGAAAGTCGGTTCCCTCTGACTCCTCGTGTCCTTTTTCGATCAAATAAGCAAACCCAACACAGAATAATTTTATTTGCACTTTATCACAATAACAAATCAATCCTTTGGTTCAATATTTGTAATCACAATTTCACTACTTGATTTGCACCTTTTAACCACTGTTTGGCTCGGATTATCTTAGGGTAGGTTGTCCAAGGGAGAACCACCCTGTCTGATAGATAACCTTGACTTTTACTTGGATTTTGATTTCTCTACTAACCTAGCTACTGCTCGTTCACGTCGATTCACTCTAGTTAATAATATCTGCTCTCTCGTATCTAGTTAATAATAATTGTCCTTTCTTGTCTGGTTGATAATGTCTCTTTTCTTGTCTGAGGAATTCTGGTCCTCTTTTCTTGTCTGATCAGTTGTGGTCCTCTCGTGTTTTTCCCTCTTTCTTTTATACTCCTGCTCAGACTGTTTTCCGACGATTGTCAACAATAGGTTATGCATTATCAAATTATCATTAATAATTACCTTTCAGACCGACATTTGTCAACAACGTTTGACGTTGTTTAGGCTAATTTATCCTACTATATTATTCCGTCTATGCGCCGGGTTTTCCTTATCTCTCGGGTTTTCCTCAGCTCTCGGCTTTTCCACATCTCTCGGGTTTTCCATTGCCTCGGGCTTCCCATTGACTCGGGCTTCCCATTAGTAATTAATTTTCTTAATTAATTTCCTTTTTTATTTTATATCATTTTCTAGGGACCCCTCACTCAATTTTTATTATTATTTCCGGACTCGTCTCTCAATTTGGCGTTCAACCATACCAATTTCCCCCCGATCATTATTACTTTCGAATTTTATACATTTTTTAATTAATATTGCACTTTTATCATTTTTTGTGTTTTATCGATTTTACTGTGCTTTTTCGTGATACCCCAACAATAGGAATAGTACAACAAAATATGATGTTGAAGTTATGTTAATAAGAATATAAAATTTAAAATTCCTATATAAAACTCACCTTCCATCTACGAATAGCCAGAAAATTTTTCTTAATTTGAGCACTTACAGACTCGTATATATTCTTGTCTAATGCGGTATTGCTTGATATCCAAGGATGGGCAAGGGACTCTTTACATGAGTATCGTTTTTTGGGATTTTTTTCCATTAAATGTTTGATAAAATCTTTAGCTAAAATAATATTAATAAGTATTTGATGAATTTAAAAATTTTGAATTATTAAAAAATTTCTCCGATGTAAAAGTATATTTTCATTATATGTTAAAAAAAGATAATAAATAATAAACTATACACAAGTATGAAATTAGTGTATATCAAATAAAAATGAAAACCATTAAATTTTTATGAGAACTACATAAGTTAAAAGCAATTACATTTTATAAATGACCTATCTGTTTATCTATTACTATCTTCAAACCGTCAAAAATGATTTATATATTTTTTATAGAATCAAAAAAAAATTATTCTTTACTATAAAATTAGGAAAAAATAGAATCAAAATATATAAATTATATGTATATATTTTTAAAGGTTTTCACGATTCGCCTGAACTCAGTCTGCAACAACACTTTAAAAACCTCAGCTATTTTTTCATAATTTGACAGAAAAGAATAATTTTTTTTGATTCTATACAAAAAAATTTATAAAATTTTAAATTATTTACAAAAATTAATCAAACTTAAAATACTTTGTAATTAAACAAAATATCTAAATTGATATTTGGTGATTTAAAATTGGTAAATTAAATTAATTTTAAAAATTGTATGGATTCACAAATAAATATAATGATTAACGTTTTTTTATTTGCTTAAATCGGATTTAAGCAAAGAAGTAAATTATTTTTGTAGTTTTAACCAAATAGACCTCATTAATTTGAAATGCATAAAGAAATTTGCTATTATCGGAATTGAGAGAACTGGCTGTTATAATTTTCGCAGCTCATTACTGAATATTACCATAACGATCACGGAAAAATTATTGTAAGTTATCCTTCTTCTTGGAACTAGGACTGGCGAAGATATTTTTGATGCTGCGTGGAGCATTTTAAAACAATCCCAGCTTGATAGGTTTATGTTCGATTGTTATCATGATACAAATTTTTAAAAAGACTCAATATGCATTCTTAAATTAAAAATGTATTAGTTGTAAAAAGAAATCCGTTAATCCGTGGGTTAAGTATTCAGAAATTTGTTAATAATATTACAATCAACCTCAGTAATTTTGACATAACAGCAAAATTTGTACAATAATTAACATTGTTTAAAAAATATTTTAATAAGACATATTTTTCTTATATGTAAACAGTTAAAACCACAAAATCAAAATTGCTTTTTCTCATTATTGAAAAAAATTAATAATGAATTCGATAAGAATTTTAATGGGTTTTCAATAGTAACAGTTTTTGCAGTTATTTGCACCATTATCATTTGAAATTGAAAAACCTATCCCTTTGAATAAACTGGAATAAATTAATATTAAAAATGATTCAGTATTAGAAGTCAATAAGTAGGAATTCAAAAAATATATTCTCATTGTGGAGAAAGATTCCTTGAGATTAAAATGCTTGCTGCCAAAATTATCTGAGCAATAATTGTTATGTATAAAGTTATACAAAATGGCTTATAGGTTGAAACTGACAGATTTTGAAAATGTTATGTTCTAAGTTTTGAATCCAGAATCTTTGAGTGTCCGGGAAAACAAAATAATTATTTTCAAAAATACATTTAAATATTTAATTTCTAAAGAAAATTAATATAACAATTTAGACATACTAAATTATGATAATTAGAATATATATTTGGTACACAGATAAGTTTTGAGAGATTTATCAAAAGATGGCGTAACTAGTGTTGAATTGCATAGGAACATCTGGTAACCCTATTAGTGTTAAAGCGCCATCATTTTACTCTTAAAATTATTATGTAGCATTTCACTGAAGTGTAAACAACAGTTTTTTGTGTTCTAACTATATCAATTTTTGTGCCAACAAAATCAGAAGGGTTTTTGCATCGAATAATGACGTTGGACAAAAAGTGGATCTAATACGACAATCCAAAGTGCAGAAAATCGTCGGGTAAACCCAACTATGCATCATTAAACCGAATATTCATGGCAAAACAATAATGCTGTGCATCTAGTGGTGATCAGCTACGGTTCCCATCTCCGGGGAACGTTACCAAGGATAGTTTATGTAATTGAGTCGAGCATGAAATATTAAACGCCCATAATATACTGAAAAACATGACAAATTGATCTTTTTTGCACGACAAATGCCTTCATAGTGATTATCTGTTCTTCCATCATAATTTGAAAACATTCCTATTTTTTTGGCGAGAAAGTTTACATGGACGACCAACTTGATATTTTCTTTCGCTCAACTGTATTCAAAAAATATATTTATTTAAACAAATTCCCCAAATTTTAAATTCGATTTGCCAATATTATAAATTTGGGAAATTTGTTAATATAAATATATTTTTTGAATACAGTTGAGTGAAAGAAAATATCAATAAAAGAGAAAGCGAAAGTGATCAGGACCTGTTTTAGGTCGATATATGTCATATCTCATTTTATGAATAAACATTGCGAAAATTGATTAACATTAAATTTATTTAAATTATATTTATATAAATAATTCCGCTATCGAAAGAAAAAAGATTTTAAAGTTTATATAATAATTTAGATAATTAAAATCAATTAAATTAACCATTTTTGAGAAGCTTTATATGAAAAATATTCATATTTTATTTTGATTGTTAATAAATAACTAAAATTCTATGATATTATTAATTTTATAATGAAAAAACAAATCCTATGATATATACGTATTATTATTATTATTTATTATTATCATTATTATTATTATTATTATTATTATTATTATTATTATTATTATTATTATTATTATTATTATTATTATTATTATTATTATTATTATTATTATTATTATTATTATTATAGTAGCAATAGCAGTTATGGGGTTATAAAAAAAAATAACCTGAATCTGAAATTTCATCCCAATATGGAGAATCAAATTCATATTGTGCTTCTTTTATTTGTCTGAACAATTCTTGGTCATTTTCGTCATAAAATGGTGGATACCCGCATAATCTATTACAATTCAAATAGAAAAATGTTTAAAAAATATAAATTAAAATGAATTTATAAATGTTATTATTGAGTGAACCTTCTGGGAAAGCTGGTAATCTAAATTGATTGCAAGATG
This sequence comes from Schmidtea mediterranea, assembly GCA_022537955.1. Taxonomy (NCBI): domain Eukaryota; kingdom Metazoa; phylum Platyhelminthes; order Tricladida; family Dugesiidae; genus Schmidtea; species Schmidtea mediterranea. The sequence continues at coordinate 117,994,804 of CM039680.1, forward strand.
AATATTTCAGACTTTATTTAAAACAAGACAGTAGCCTGAAAAAATATGAAAGAGGTTGAGCCGAATGCTCCAGTCAAAAAAATTTAGTGAATGTTCTATGTAAGACAGCAGCCAGAAAAAATACTTTTACGATATACTACTCAAAACATTATAAATGACGTAAAAACAAACGACTCGTTTACTAAGTCAAGATTAAACAATTTGAAAGACATGACAATAACGAAATGTTTTACACACACAAAATCAACACAATCCTTATGTGATAGAATTCGTCCGTTTCCAACGGACAAGATTATTAAAGTTACACAATAGTTTACAGAACTGAAAAATGCATATATAATCCGTCGATCATATTCGTCTGGCGCCTCTTTAATTCATGATGTCACAAAAACGACGGCACTTACCGACATTGTGGAGACAATTGTCCTATAAATTCTTAAACAATTCACGACATATAACTACATTTATACCTACATAATTAGCCTACTTTGATTGAACTCCATCTATCACTGAACTTAACCTTGCATAAATGATCTCTAAACATAGATTCAAACCTAGAATTTTTTATCCCTAGCAATTACAAACCTTTTATACCTCACTACTTACAGCAAAATTCGCGTGGATAAAAGTAGGTAGTTAGTGGCGCATTGGCCCACTACTCCTCAGGGGGTTTAATCGGATTAAATTACATAATTCTATAATTAATCTTGATTACGTCATCAAGTAATTAAGGTAATTGATTTTTGTATGTGTGTTTATTTTTTTCGATTTTTTTGGTATATTTGTCAAATTTTAATTTTCGATGTATATTTTATTTTCTACAAAATTTAAATATGAATCAGATGAACTCGGACATTGTCTTAATAAAGGGGGAAACCGTTCAAACAAACTCATCTTATTCTATGAATCATATAGAATCCAAGATTATGTCTTTTTTGGGGGATAAAATCCTATTTTGGAAAAGATACATTGATGAAATTTCCGTAGTTTCCACGATACCTCTCAACCTCATCTTATCCCATGCAAACTCCACTAATACAAATATACAATTCACTCTTGAACTTCTTAACTCTGAAGACAAAATACCTCTTTTAGATACCTTGATAAATTCCTCTCAAGTTTCTGAAACACTTACTTTCAACACAGATCTATTAACTAAAAATCTAAAGTGAACACATTCTCCCTTGGGAAAGTCACGTTCCACTCCAGTGAAAAATATCATTATTAATAGGAGAGAGAAAAAGAGCAATGAGAAACTGTTCTGACATAACAAAAAACAAGAAATCCTCGAGAAATTCAAAACACGTGTTTTGTAAAATAGATATCCAAAAGAATTCGAAGAGAAATATTTTTTAAATGAATATAGCTCCAAAAAAAATAAAAAAAAAGCCACAGCACACAAAAGAAACACGAAAAACCAATAATATACCCACACTACCCTTTCTTGAACAATAAGACATGTAATGTAATCAGATCTTTCATTCACAACACAGATTTACCTGTACATATTTTACACAACAGTTCGCAGATGATTTACGAGTTAGAACAGATATTTCCAGTAAATTTTCAACAATTTATAAACTAAACTAAATTGCTATGATGTTCTATTAATATAAAAATAGGTTTCAAGAAATTTTTAATTAAATCTAATAATCAAATATTTAATGATGTAAAGAAGCGTGTAAAGAAACATGCAAAGAAATATACTCTAAAGAATATACTTCCTTATAAATTTAAGAAAAAATCGTTCAAAATTCCTAAAAAATGTATTAAATTATAAACAAAGTATAATGCTAAAAAGTTTAAACAATAATGTTACAACGTAGTATACCATATTTTAATGCTTTGATAAAGGCAGCACTCAATAAAAGATCAGACATTTTACATTTCTTTACTTCGTTTGTGGTTGATGATTTACTTGAAACTATTCTTAATGTTGTGTGTGGTAATGTTGAGATTAGCAAAGCGAAAACAATTGTATTAAAAATCCTAAGATCTCGCTTTTATTTTTAGTAATTAAAAAAAAAATTAACGAGAAAAATTGTATTTAAACGCGAAGGTTTTATAGTTGCATTGTTACCAATCGCATTATCATTATTAGGCGGTGCTGGTTTATTAGGATCATCTTCATAAACAATGGGACAGGCAAGATGATCCAAATTTATTCTAAATCTTAAATCTTGCAAAATATTTTAAACGTAAATATTTTAAGATTGTTATGTAGACTGTAAAGATTATCATTTTTTAAATATTTTAATACCATCTTGTAGAGAATAAAATTGAAAATATTTAAAGTCGTAAAAAACTATATGTAAATTTAAAAATTGTTAAATAAATTGAAATTTCAAAAATATGAAAAAGTATTTGGTCCATTAAAATAAAGATAAAATTTGACGCATTTAAAAATCAACAACTCTTGACGAAAGTCAAAATTGGCGCCGTAAAAATCGATTTTCAAATATTTTTAACTTACATAATAGTTCATTAAAGTAAAAAAAATTCCATAAAATAATATTATGTAGTAATGACGTAATCGATGAATTAAAAAAATTACTGAATCACCGATATAAGCAAAACTAAAAAATCGGTGGGGGTTCGGGAAAATTATTATATAATATGTCTTTGTTAAGTAATATTCCTTTGTTTTGGAGTGCACACATCTAAAGAAAATCAATATTTTATTCTATCAATTAATCTGAAATGTATGTGAATTTCTTCTATCAAATTTTACTAGAAAAAATATGCTTATTGTCTAAATTTTACACGGATTCAATTTTGGTATTGAATGATATGATAAAAAAAATCATCTGATTTATTTCACACACACTATGAATTTTCAAATGGATTTATTTAATTTCTACAGAAATTGGATATTTTTTCTTTTTTTGTTAATATTCCAATTTTGAGCAGATAAAAATTTTCAGAAAAAATAGATATCTAACAATTTTTGTAAGATTACAATCCTCTTAATTTTTATGGGCATGCGAATATAATTAATTCAATATATTAATTATTATTATAGTAGTTTGGAAAAGATTATTTAAAATTAATTAATCAATACTTTTATTATATTTAACTCAAATTGGATATGCACTAAATAAATTAAATTAAATTATGTTAAAGTAAATTAAAATAAATTGTAGAGAATCTTACAATTAAAATTCACAAAAATTAAATGAAAAACAATAATTTGGCCTGGGTTTCTGATAATGTGTTTGGTTTTGAAAAAAAGACTGAATTATGTGATCTTTAAGCTTGTTTGAAAAATATAAAGGTTGTTTTAATGATATACTAACCGATTGTAAGCTTTAAAAATATATTATTTTATGTGAATATTAGTTTTTCTTAATTTAAGGATATCAATTGATAGTTTGAATAATTTTTAATATAACATGAACTATATTAAAGAATTCCAAGACTTCATCAAATTTAGTTTGAATATAAATGACAATGAAACTGGTATTGAGTACGGTTCAAATTTTTGGTGAAAACTTTGAATTATCTGAAAGTGGATTAGTTTATGCATATTATGGATTATTCTGTGCCGCGTTAAATAGTTTCAAAATTCTTTTCCCGTTCGAAATAATGTCATCTCTCAGAGAAGCGGAATTGGAAATTATGTCGAAATTTCTACTCATACTCATCTATAATTTTTACTCTTCAAATGAAAATGTATTAACGGAAACATTATCATTGCAAAATGTTTTTAAAATTATGCAATTGTCGACTTTGATCGAGTTTTGTGAACATAATTTAACCGAATTATGGTATCCTATCTACCAGTCAAATGATGAAGTGTTCAGGAGCGCATTGGATAAAGCTTCTCTTGCTTGTTCTATCAAATCCTCGATTTCAGTGCAAGAATTAAAGTCATTTAATATGTCTACGAAAAGTAAAGCTGGAAAAATGAATAAGTGCCAAAGCAGAATTTGTAGTTCAAGAGCTGGTCTTTATTTTCCTGTTGGTGGAATTCACAGGAAGTTACGAAAGGGAAATTTTGCTGAATGTGTTGGAGCTGGAGCAACAGTTTATTTAGCAGCAGTTTTGGAATACTTAGCTGCTGATTTACTTGAATTGGCTGGTGATGCTGCAAGAGATAACAAGAAAGGTCGTATTATTCCTCGAAATTGGCAATCTGCTATCGGAAATGATGAAAAACTGAATAAATTAATGGATGCTGATTCGGACGAGACTACTTCCCGATCAAACACAAATTAATAAGAAATTAAATGAGGTAGATCTTTTAAGTTAATTAATATTTTAAAATAATGAAGTTGAAATTAAAATTAAGATTCATTTTTGAATTTTTTCAAAAGTTAATATTGTTATTTCTTTAGTAGTAAGATGTAAGCCCGTCAGATACAACCCCTAGACTTATGTAATAAGTGACTTCTGTAGACACTGTTACTATGCGGAAACTAACTTCTGTCCACTCTGTTATTAACTGACACTACTGGCCGCAAGCGTTTGTCACACGTACATCGGTCAGTTATTATCAGGTGACACACGCACATATTTTAGGTACTAATTGATGTCACACAGTTTGGGATCAACATACTCTCATTACCCAATGTTCTAGAACCTTCCATACAGGTACACATTCTAGAATATTCCTGAACATCCACACCACTGATCACAGTCCATCATCGTGTACAATCGTCAATATATATATATATATATATATATATATATATATATATAAATAATAAAATAAAATAAGTTTGGCAACGAAACAAAAAACCAACTAAAATAGTATGGATTAATTTTTATAATTTAAACAAATTAATTTTTTAAATTAAATATTTGACTAAATATTTAAATAATTTTACATATACATATTTCAATAGAACATAGGAATTGATGTAGTTTGAAATAATAAATATAAACAAAATCGTTAATAACAAATCAAATATCAATAATTTAATTGAGTTTTTTCATAATAAAATAAATCACTGAATAAATAAAAAAAATTTTGACAAGATTTTTAATTTACTAAAAAAATGAAATAATTTTTGTGTATGTACATGATCAAGATTTATTTTTTTTCCAATGCTGTGAAAGGGTTAAAGTATGACTGTAGTAAGAATATTGTTTACTTATAGATAGTTATTTTTATTATTAAATCTAAATAAACTAACAGAATATAAGCAATAACTCCAACCGCCCAGCAATCTACTTCTTTTCCATAGCTTCTACCCGAATTTACTTCTAGAACCTCAGGAGCTGAAAATAATTCCATTAAAGTTTTAAATTATATTATATTATTGCAAAAATAATGGCTGTAATAATATTTTTGAAAGAATAACAAAATCAAATGGGATAAAGTTTGCTGATCAACAATCTGTTTTAAAATTAAAAATTTTGTATTTAAATAAATATAAGACTTTACATCTATAGTATATAGCCATTTTGTAATCATTAGAAATGTGAAATAAAGTTCTTCTTAATGAGAAAATGAATAATTTATAAGTTTAAAGAAGCCCGGCAATTAAAAAATTATTTAATTAAGTAATTGTATAGATTATCAATCACATTATTCTATTTTCCTTTATTTTCATAACTTAAAAATTCACTGACTATATGTTAGAAATAACATTGCTAAATTAAAATTTGATCTATTTACCAACATATCCAGGAGTTCCGCAAGCCGTGGCCATAGCTGAATCAGCATCATCCATTTTTGAAAGACCAAAATCACTGATCATTATTTTACTATCATCATCCGGACTGTAATAAAGCAAATTCTCCGGCTGAAATTGTTATGTAAATTACGTAAATCTTTCATTTTAAATTTTGGACAAAATGGAACAAGATTTTTTGAAAAATAAAAATATATAATTTACGGTAAGCACAACTATATGTGAGTTTATTCAAAAAGATTAAAAGCTAGCCTAGAGGAGCATCATTGTTAGGGGACATGCATTCAGATTGAGTGTGTTAAAAAAAGCATATTACATTGTGTAAAACAGACAAATTTTTAAGGCTCTAACGTATAAAATGACAAAACGAGATGTATTTCACCGTATGTGGAAAACTAGTCGAGAACTTTGCAACACGTGATTAGTTAAAACCAATTTGAAGTTCCATCAAAATAAGTATAAATGATATTCAATAAGATAATCAAGTTGGAGTGGCAAAAAATGGTTGATCAAATGTTAACGAGATTAAACTAAGGTTGATAGAGATGATCCAGTTACAGGTTATTGAAATGTGAAATCCGATGTATCCGGGAGAGTTTAAGACGTTAACCACATTGTGATGGACGTATGTTTGGAAATAATGGACACAGTCGTTGTGTTTTGCACGTGGTTACACAAATAAGGATATACAACTTATAAAATTCGCAGAGATGTAAGTAATGATTAAAGACTACTATGCCACTTAAATGAAAATTAGATAAAATTGAACATACTGACAAATTCAATACTATATTTTATTGAATAAATTACATTTTTATCAAAATATAATCGGATTAAATCTAATGGATTGAAAGAATTGTAGGTTGATAGGACATTAAAAGACTTTCAAAAAAGACTTAATGTCTGTTAACAATCCCCGAAACATAATTGTTGATCGACGACTATATTTTCAAAATTTACTTCGATGTAAATCGAACTCTGTAGCTTGTAAACTTATTCAATATTACATTTTTAATATGATGTTGTTAAACAAGTGGCAAAAAGTATCTAAAGAGTCAATCTGTCGATTCTTTAACAGTTAAATATTGCGAAAAAAAATTAACTTTTTGACAAAAGATTTGTAAGTGACAGGGCACATAATGTCGAGTAGTAGTATTTGCGAATTTGTGTAATGAGTTTAATATTATCGGCAGATGCGCATTTCGACCACAAGGAATCATCTATAATCAAGAGAATTATAAAAATAACATTTTGAACGTTACCTAATTGTAATAAATGATACAAAATATGTAGATTCTATAACAAGCTACATCTTGTACGCATTTAAATGTTTTGCTGAAGGCAACAAAAGTGATTTTGAATTGGGAAATCAGAGATCGAAATGTTATAAATGGTATCCCAAGACAAGTTCGGACAATCGATGAGAAAATGTTAATAAAATGGAAAACATTGAAAAAGAAAATACCATAAAATCGAATGTATGTCTAGAATCAAAATTTGGTATAATTTATTTATCTTTTATATTTTGTTGCATTCATATCATCTTGTTAACAAAAAATAAAATTGAAATGTCATAATTTATTTAACCTAATAAATAATAAAGACATGTTAAAAAGTTACTTATTGTTTCAAGTGGTAAAATTACTTTTTTAATCTGTTTTATAATTTTAGAAATTTTAAACAAAAATTGTCAATTTTATTAAAAATTATTTTTATGCATATTATAATTCCGTGAACTAATTTTTCTTTGATCAAACGTATCTCGACAAGTGGTGTAAAGGTAAACTCCACTTCGACGGCATAATAATGACTGATCACTGATTATTTCCTAAAATAAATAGAAATGGAAAAAATAATCATAATCAAAAATTAAGAATAGCAGAAATTCATTTAATAAAATAAATGAAAAGTTAAAAAAAATTATGGAAAATGTTACAGCAATAATTTTATGTTTAGATAACAAAACCTTTTACAAATTAATGTTTGGGAGCATTTCCTGCATTTTTAGAAAATCCATTCCAATAACAAATACGAAAAATTGAAGAAATTATATTTTATTTATTACAATTTCATAATTAGTACCAACAATCTTTGATTTTCATTCTTTGCATTCTTTTTGTTTTTTGAAACTGGGTGCCAATCATAGCTACCAATCTTGATAACTCATCTGCATCAGTGTCTCCTTCCTCTTTCCGGAATTTCAGTTCAAAATCATATTCGGCCAGATTAGCAAGACATGTTTAAAGTGAGATTTGATTGGCGTTTTTGTATTTTTCAATATTTTGTGGTTGATATGAATTATGAACTTTCTAAAATTCATAATATATTCATGTACAGAGAGAAGTTTTCCCTGGCTACTCAGCAGCCCTTTTCATGTGATATAAGAAATCTTGCTACATTTTCTATAATTTGACTCAAAACCGCTCCAATAGCTCTAAATCTAGTGTATGTGTCTAAGATAAATGTTCTACTTTCTCTTGGATAGTCGAGAACAGGTGCCTTGCACAACTTTTCATTCAGTATTTGCAAGCTTTCTTTGCATTCCTTAGTCAAAATTATATCTTTGTCGCCTCTAATTGTTTCAGCATATTGTTGGGTAATTATTATTGAAAGTCGGTTCCCTATGACTCCTCGTGTCCTTTTCAAATCAAATAAGCAAACCCAACACAGAATAATTTTATTTGCACTTTACCACAGTTACAACTCAATCCGATTTATTTCAATGTTTTGTAATCATAATTTCACTGAATTATTTGCACCCTTCAACCACCGTATAAATTTGATTATCTTAAGGTAGGTTATCCAATGGATAATCACCCTTTCTGATAAATAACTTTGACTTTACTTGGGTTTAGATTCTTCTACTGACCTGACTACACTATACTCGTTTGCTTCGACCACTGGCCATTTCGTGTTTTTCCCTTTTCCTTTTATAATCCTGCTCAGACTGTTTTCAGACAATTGTCAACAACATTTGCTACATTATTAAAAATAATTACTTCCCACAGACCATCTTGGCCGACATTTGTCAACAACGTTTGCTCCATTACTAAATTACAAATTAGGAAATAATTACCTCTCCATAGATCAGTGGCGCCCATTTAATATTGTTTAGACCAATTTACCCTTTTATATTATTTCGTCTACACGCCGGGTTTTCCTCATCTCTCGGGTTTCCCATTGCCTCGGACTTCCCATTGACTCGGGCTTCCCATTATTAATTAATTTTTTTAATTAATTTCTTTTTTTGTCTTATATTATTTTCTAGGGACCCCTCACTAAATTTTTATTATTATTTCTGAACTCGTCTCTCAATTTGGCGTTCAACCATAACAATTTCCCCCGATCAATACTACTTTCGAATTTTTGTAAGTTTTTTAATTAATGTTGCACTTTTATCATTTTGGTATTTTAATGACTTTACAGTGCTTTTTTCGTAATACCCCAACAATATAATGGTTCTGCTATTCTGGTATAGTTTTTAATATATCTTCTGTAGAAAGTCGGAAATCCGAGAAACGATCTTAACCGTTTCGAAAATTTTGTTACTTTTGATTTCTCGATATCTTCAATTTTCTTTTTTTAATTGAATACTCCACCCAAAAACTTCTTCAATTTCTTCCATCATTTCTTCGTCGCTCAATTCTTATTTCACAATTTATTGTTTTGACTCCCCATAGAAAATGAAATTCATGAAGTCGCTGATACTTTTTCCGTCTTCTTTCATTGTATTATATTTTTTAGAAACATTGTATCCATCTTCTATTTCACAGTGAGTTTTCCTGAAATCCTTACTGTTCTCGGTATAACCATCTCTTTCAAATTTTGAATATATTTTTTTACACGTGATATTCTATGATATCGTCGGGAAACCTCTTTTCGTAATAAAATATAGTTTCGGAACTTATGTCCTTCCTTTTCACCTATTAGGCATTTATTACTGAGAGGGAACTCAAATCTTCTATATTAATAATAATAATAATAATAATAATAATAATAATAATAATAATAATAATAATAATAATAATAATAATAATAATAATAATAATAATAATAATAATAATAATAATAATCAGATAAGTGAATAACAAAATAAGACCCTGCTGCAAAGTAATAATTAGATTGTGAAAAAAGTTTGATTATAAAATAATCCTCTTCAGTTTCTTGTAGAATTAATATGTATATATAAATACATAAGTAGGGACCAACCGGGTATTTGGATGTACTATTTGCCAGATCCGAGTACGAACAGAATACCGATATTTTTTACATGTAATAGAAAAAAAATTTTCAGCATAAACATGATTTTTTACCTGTAACAATGAACAAATTAGATATATAGCGTATTAGTGTATTTTTGTTACTTGTTGTAGTTGTTGTCATTAAAAAAAAATTTAAATCAGAATAATTAATATTCATGAGTATGACCGACTTCACTGCTGTTGTGTACATATACCAAAGACTATAAATAAAAATTAATTCAACTAAAAAGTTTGAATATTCAATGCTTCAAGTTCTAGAAGAAATAAACTTAAGTAATAATACATGCCATGTAATTAATTAATTATCACTACTAAATTAAATTAATTAATGATATCAAATGATTTGATTCAAATCCATCAACATACCATACATTATCACTTTAACTTGAAATTTAAAAGTTAAAAATTAAAACAGGTTTGTTTAATCACTTTAATGTTTTCTTTCACCTTCTGATCAGTGATTACTTTAATAAAGTTTTTGCTTTGAACCACTCAGTAATCAAAATAATTACGCTTAAGTTCTTTTTCAAGAACAGTAATTGTTTCAATTTCTCCGGAGACAAGTTTGAGCGTTTATCTTCACAATTTCACCTGCTCTACTGAAACTGCGTTCGCTTTCCACACTTGATGCAGGAGTTGCCAGAAATCTCTTGGCACAACTTGCTAAAATTGAGTATTTATGTTGATTTAATTTCTAATATTCTGTGGGATCCAACTGAGGAGCAATACCAGCACCACATTTCTGAAGTGGTTCTGTCAAATAGAAATTCAACTCTTTCAGGCATTCAGCTTCATCTGATGCTGAATCAGCGATTGAAGATTCTTCAACGAAATCTTGACAATAATCATAGAGACTTGAAGAAACACCAAGATTAGGTTGCTTCTTGTTATTTTCAACCACGTTCATCTCCGATTCAGCAGAAATTACTTCCGAATTCGTCTGTTCTGATGTACTTTGTCTTGCACTTGCTGACATTGCTGTTACAGTTTCAGATGGTACAATGGTAGCGCGAATGCAGCAAATCTCTTTCAAAAGTTCTTGCAGCAGCATCTCCCTGGCTCCTGTTGCTTCATCATTGTAAAATAATCGCAGCTTGTAAGTCGGATCAAACATAGTGGCCAGAACACAAAGTTTTATTGGTGATCAGGTGATGGAACCGGGCATGCAGATCAGTGCACATCTCTGCACTCATTGTTTTAACTCCAATGTCATCGCCAGAATCATTTTTTCTTCGGAGAAATCGATCAAGCAGGCGTACACTTGGAATGATCATTCCGACATGTTATTCAGACAAAATGGCTTGCTTTGTCTGCTCTTCAAATGGTTTCAGAGTGCAAACGAAGGTGCAAAAATGCACACAGTCTTTCCCAATTATCATCTATCCAGTGGGTAGTAAGATTTAAAAACGCTTGTAAATTATTATCACTGGTCCAGACGTCGCTTTTGAAACTTAAATATCGTGTCTTGGCAACCATTCCCTCTATGACTGCTTTAACTGACAAGTACATGTCTGGGATTATTGTCCGTGAAAAGTGCACCGACGAAGGGATCTTATATCGTGGTTCCATCCCCTTCAAAAAAACCTAACAATTTAAACAAAGATTTAATGAAAATGAAAATTCATAAAATAAACTTTTACATTCTTATATTCGTTTTTTCTAGTTCATTTCCCAAAATATCTTATATATTAAGGTGACCAACTATTTTTTGTTCAAAAAGAGTACACTTTCGAAAAAGAGTACACTCCTTGGTTAAATGCACAATAGGGAATTTAACCAAGGAGTCATCATTTTGACTTTTAACTACAATGAACGGAAACTCTTTTTAAATTTTCGTTAAAACGATTTTTCCTTCTTTTGTTATCGCTCATATTTGAATTAATAATCTAAAAATTATATTAGTAATATATTTTTTATTTTGCTTTTAAATAGATATTATAATCTGATATTAAGCAATATGCGCGAGTGAAATTCAAATCACTGTCAAAATAATTTTAAATATTTAATTAATAAAATTGAAATAAAATAATCTAAAAAAATATTTAATACAAAAAAAAATGTTTAATACAAATGAGTATAAATTATACAAATGAGACTTTCAGAGTACAGGATTTGAAAAGAATACGGTTTGAGAAAAAAAGTACAAAACTCAGTAAATGAGTATAGTTGGTCACCTTAAATATATGTAAAATATACATGATGACTATTTTCATAACAATAATAACTGATTTATTGTTCTTTTACAATTTATAGATTTCAAATAATTCGATTCAAAAAAAAGAAAGAAAATTTATTAATTTACATGAATAAATATATGCTTTATTAATTAATCATAGATCTCTAGTCACTATAAAGCACTAAATATAGATATAGGCATGCTCGTTTTCATTTTTATTTGATTAACAAAATTTAAAAAAAATTAAGATAATTTAATTATATATTTCTCAAATTGTTCTTTGCACAAAATAAATTATTCATAATATTAAATTAATTGTTTAATATATATATTCCAAAAAAATATCAAATAGTTCAAGAATCTATCATAACTATTTAATAATAAATAGTTCATTTCAAAGATTTGTATAGATTATGTAATTGTGTCAATATTCGCCAATAGATCCAACGACTGCTACAAATTATATCAATATTTGATTACCATGAAAATCTGACCACATCAAGATAATTTGATTATTGAAAATGTATGCCATTTGTCAACACGAAAAGTAATAATTTATTTCGATAAATCAGATTTTTATGGATTTAATTTTGACATTTACATAGTAAAATTTTACTTGTATTTTTCTAATATTTCATTAATATTGAATTTCAAACCATCTCATTATTAATATAAACAGTATGAAGTTTTTAACCTTTTAACAAAAACAATTATATTTGTAAAGAACACAAAGTCTCAAATTTTATTTCAAATAATATAATATTTATTACAATTATCAAAATAAGTATTAATTTGAAGTTGTCTGAATCAATAAATAATACTGACCGTTCTTTAAAAACATGTTTCATGTGCAGAAATTAAAAATTTGTCTGATGTTAAACAAGAATGGATAATAAAATATAATCAAAAATAGTGAGAGGTCATTGAAAATTTGTTAGTCAGGAATTATTTGAAGTTTCAATTTCTGGGTATCTTATGAAGATCTTCTAGACTCAAAACTCAGTAAAAACCAAAATATAAGACCAATCATGCATTTAGTTTTGGAAATAAAAATAATGATTGAAATAATCAATAATGAATAATTTTAAATTTATGTAACAATTTTAATTACTTTCAAATCTCTATGTACAACCCCTTGTTCATGCATATAGTCTGTTGCTTCCAGAACCTGTCGAATAAGATTACTAGCATCCTTTTCTGTATAACTTCCCTTTTCAACTATTCGATCAAACAGTTCTCCTCCAGTAACTCTAATAATAATAATAATAATAACAATAATAATAATAATAATAATAATAATAATAATAATAATAATAATAATAATAATAATAATAATAATAATAATAATAATAATAATAATAATAATAATAATAATAATAATAATAATGATAATGATAATGATAATAATAATAATAATAATAATAATAATAATAATAATAATAATAATAATAATAATAATAATAATAGTAATAATAATAATTAAAATAAAAACGCCAATAAAATCTCTTAAAAAATAAAAAATAAAATTTTTAAAATAAAACTTTAAGTATAAGAGAAATATGGTGAAGGGATTGGTTTATCGTTCATGGTCTTTATCTTCTACTTTTGCTAATTCGGTAAAAAGTGCTTATAAATTGGTTGAGTTGTTGATAAAAAATGGGTATTCTAAATCATTTTTATTGTTGATGATAAAATAGACTGTTGACAAATGTTTTGGATACATGTTTTGGAAAGTCTGAGTGTAATTTGACAAATGAATGTGAATTGAGTGTTGATTTAAATAATAGTAAAAATGGATATAAAAGATTGAGCCTAAATTTTTGTTAGTATTACCGTAATCTGAATGTTTTACAAATTATCTGTTAAGTAAACAGATGAAAAATTTAGTGTATAAGATCATATCTAATTCGTGTAAGGAACGCAATATGTTTAATAATAAATCAAAAACTCCTGTTGGATTGTGTTCTGATCTCGTTTATAAATTTACATGTAATAGGTGTAATGCCAAATACATCGGAGAGACTTCCCGTCATCTCTGTACTCGAGTTCTAGAGCATTGTCAATTGAAGGGTTTGACCAATATTAGTGAGCACATTAGAGGCTGTAAAAGTGAAATAGGAATGTCTGATTTTAGAATTTTGTTGAAAAGTTTTAATAATTATTAGGAACGCTTGATATGTGAATGTATTGCTGATTAGGTCATTGGATCCAAAGATTAATGTGCAAAGTGCTATGACTACGAACGTTTTTAAATAGTTTAAGTATGTTAAATCATGTTTATGTATTGTTTATTTTTAAATTTAAAATTTTAATATTATTAAAATATTTTTAAAATTATAATATATATAAAAAATTATAATATTTATATAAATAACATTTTAAAATTAGTTAAAAGTATTTAAATATTTTTTAAGTGTTTATTTATTAAAAAATTAAATTAATAATAAAAAAATAATTTGTTTAAATTATAAGTTAATTCATAATATTTTTATTGGTTTTTTTGTATCTGAAAATGACAGTTATGCTGTCGAAATATACCGTACGAAGAGTTTTTTATTGGCGTTATTTTTTAATTAAATCGTTGCCAAATTTGTTTAATTATTTATTTAATAATAATAATAATAATAATAATAATAATAATAATAATAATAATAATAATAATAATAATAATAATAATAATAATAATAATAATAATAATAATAATAATAATAATAATAATAATAATAATAATAATAATAATAATAATAATAATAATAGTCATGATATTGCATTAAAGTTCAAAGACCATACGTTAATCAGTTTAGTGTATACTGCGTAATATAATACAGTGTGTTGGTGATTGTGTAATATGCACTACTATTTAAATGAGTTATCCATTTATGTTTTTCAAATAAATCTTTAGATGGAATCGAGTGTTCTAACTGGTGAACACGCCGAAAATTTTCACACAATGACGACTCAAGGAGAAGTGAAGAAATCTGCAAGAGATGTCCTACAAAAACGAGCTCAGGAACTCTTGGATATGAAAATTAGAAGATACTACAGCAGATGTACTAAAGAAGCTGAAAAATGAATACGATTGGTCGGTATGACTTAAAGAGAACAGCAGCATTCTATTTTCTACTTTGCAAAGAAGCAGCTAAGATGTGGAAAATTTCGAAATAGAAAACACAACAAATAAGATAGCTAAAGAATGGTTTACTGAAACATTTACTCTCAAATTAACTATTATAGACAATATTAAAAAACTTGCTGCTATCAGGCAAGATGAAAATGAAAGATACGCGACATTTGAAACCAGGGTATTAAAACTAGTGGATGAAGTTATTAATTCAGGAATGAAAGTAGATGAATTCGCCAATGAAATTATAACTAGACGAGTCAGAGACAGAAGATTAAAAGATGTGGTAACAACGAAACCAACTAAGACCACAGAAGAACGTAATCAATTGGCAAAAATTTACGAAAAAGTGGAATTCAATGAAAAGGCTGATGAAATTATGTTAATAAAGAAGAGCCGTTACGCAAAAGCAACAAGAAGAAAGAATCCAGAAACGTTAACGAGAGAAACAAATAGAACTAATACCAATGCGTTCAGAAACCAAGGCAATTACATAATGAAATGAATTATGTAGTCGAACAGAATACAATGGTATCGCTTAACCCTTTAAGTGGGAAATTAATAAGGCTAGGTATTGCCAAATAGGACCATTTAATTTTTTGCCTATTTATTATTTCAGAATTATAAAATACACTGGTAAAAGCAATATGAAGTCATACAATTTATTTTATTTAGATATGTATAAACATCAAAATTAATATTTTTGAACGGTATAGTACCGTAATAATGTGTACATAGAACGTGCGGTACCCTGGTGAAAAATGATATTTTCTTAAACAGAATTAGTCTTATTTTCAGAAAACATTCTTAATTCGGTTTGTCAAAAAAGTAAAAATAACAGTTGTCATATATTGCTGTTTATTGACGCTTTTAAAGGTAATGAATGAGTAGTATCACTTTTGCATCCCATGAAATTGAAGTCATTACCTTTCTTGTAGGCAACATAGACTTTGCCTTATTTAGTGGTGGAGAATCGATATATTTCCACTGCTTTGACTCATATTTTGTTTTAAGTATTATAGCAAAGGACACAAGTTTCATTAGTCATTACAAATCGATGCATAGAATCAGAATAATTCTTCTCAGATCGGTTCAAACTGTTATTAAAGATCTGTATTCGAATGTATTTATGGTCATCTGATACCGATCGCGGAATCCATTTTAACAAATATGACGCTTGTTCATCAAAATTACATAAAATCAAAGTAATTGCAAAATCTTGATTCGGAGATCTTCAAAAACAACCTCGAGCATTTTAAATGATGTTTTCTGATGTCATGGCACTTTTAGGCACTACAGGATAATCTTCGAAGGTCGGATGACCACGCTTAAATCCTGCAAACCATTTTTGCTGTGGTATATAAAAGTGCACTATCAAGCAGCACATTCATTTTCTTAAAAATTTCCGTAGACGATAGACATTTTTTTAAACAAAAATCTTCATACGATACGGTTTTAAAATTATTTATTTTCAAACTGTAATTAATCAGCTATTTATGACAATGTAATCAGTGGAGTGATATGAAATTTTAAAGTTAATTATTATAGGTCTGCTAATATAATAAAAATCTTTATATCAGGTCACGAACTTTTCTAATGACGTTGTATACTATGCATCTGGCGAATATATAGGGGGCGATGTGGGCAATCGACCCCCTGATTTGTTATAAGTGAGACACAAAGTGAGACAGCTTGTGAGTAGGTATTGTACATAAAAATCGTACCCTCTCTAATATATGACCTGGGTCTACCACTGGCTATGTAAAGCCTTATAATTATTGAAAATAAATGTTTATAAGCTTGAGAATTGACAAGAATGTCTGGGCCCTCTCATTGTTTATTAATTATCCCAATGACACGTAATGATTAATGTGCTGCAGACACACATGTGATGTATACTGTCTAATTATAATGAATAGATTTATCTTTCATGTTATTATTTCTTAACCTTTCTAACAAATACTTTTAAGAAACATACAGCTGAAGTATTGCAAGATAGCATGGTGCAAATAATGATAGAAAAACCAATACAAAAACGTAATATTCCAATAAAGAACTAATAAACAAAAGATTTATTCAAGAAACTTAAGGAAAGTCTTCAAAAAACTGTATCCCAAATGCGATGTAAACTTTTTTATCTCGAGATTAATGCAATGTGTTTTTTACGATGTTGTTTAAACCAATGTTTGTTAAAAAGATTTCTTTTACTAAACTTTATATAAAAACCAAACTTATAATTGCATCTTTTAAAAATTTATAATTTTAAAATAAAATTCCTAAATAGTATTTAAACTAGTAGTTCCTGGTTTGTTCTGTTAAATGAAATTCTATAATAAATGAAAACAAATATATTCAGACTGATTTATAATTTCTATTATAATATAATGTGTACGAAATGATTTGTAAGGATATAATAATTATATCATAACAAATGATTTCGCGCACACTTATATAATATTAACTCTAATTCATTTAGAAAGGTTTTACTGTAACACAACCTGAAATTAAGATGGACAGAACTACCAGAATGATTTAATTACTTAAAATCACTTAATATTAAAATAATGCTTATGAGTTGTGAAATAATGGTTTACCTTTAATTTTCTCGAGAAAACAAATGAGAGTTTATTAAGTTTTGTTATTACTTTTGATACGCATTGAAAACTTTTGATTTTTTTGCATATATGTAAAAAAAATCATCAATGGTTCAATTAAAAATAGATTTCTAAATAAATATATTTTTAGAAATTAGGATGACACATTTATTCCATTCTAGTTTATACCAATGGCTAAAGTTCAATATTCAGTATTTAATTTATTTAAAATTTTAAAAATATTTTTTATAATCGAAATTATTCATATTAGATTCAATCTGAGAAAAAGGAAATAGATAAAGAATTAGTAAATTTTGTTTTAAGAGTGATCAGTACCTATTTCATATTTCTCTTTTATAAACAAACACTGCGGAAATAGTTTTTTATTTAAATTAAATTTTTAGAAATAATTCCGCTCGCGACAAATTTATTTTAAAGTTTATGTTATTATTATTATTATTATTAAATAAATAATTTAATAAACATGCTTAAAACAATGCTTAATTCAATATTTGAAATTAATTTGAATAAAAAATTTAAAATCGATCTTTCCTAACTGATGAGATGAATCTGTAGAGATACATCTTATAATTGATATTCGTCTGGTGTATTTTACTATAGGATATAATTTTTATTTGACATAGAAAAAGAGCAATCTATTAATATTTAGTGTAAAAATTTTAAAAAAATTATTTTCATTTGGTCTTTTTACACTCATTTACAAAATAATTTTCAAAAAATCGTTTGACACTATTAAAAAAATTATGTTTCAAATAATAAATAAATAAGAATCATGAAACTTTTATTTATTGCAATGCCTAGAAAAACAATACAGAATGTTCTTATTTATTGAATCAATAGAAATCAAATCTCAATTAATCTATGTCAAATAATTAGTTTCTAAGAAACATTTTATTTAAATTTTTAAATCAATTTTCGATATAATAAAATACAACTACAAACCGCTTAATCAAATTGTTTAGAAAAAAAATATTTCAAAAAATGTTACTTTATAATAAACTATTTAGAAATTTAGTAATAAATAAACTTTATACCAATATTAAATATTTTAAAATGTATTGCAAATATATTAACACATTGTAATCGGATCACGTATTAATACGTGTTAAGCAAATTAATGCTAGAGAGCGTATCACGTATTTATACGTTTTTGATAGATTGTTAGTGGAGCGCGGGTCACGTTAAAATGCGGGTTCCAATATTTTTGAAGTTATCGCAATTTTTCTAGAGGTCTACGTTAGCGCGAAATTACGCGAAAAATCACCCGTTACCAGCACTAGTACGCGGCCGAAAACTGCCCGATCACAATGTGTTAATGATCTAGAAGAATTAATAAAAATATTTCTCAACTATCTAAATATTAAGTATAATTATACTGTTACATTAAAGTTTTTATATTCAATTTATCAAATTATTTCAAATTATTTTAATAAATAACAAAATTGTATATTAGCGTCACTACGTTGCGGCTTTAATTTTAAATAAAAATAAACTAGAGGAACATCTCATATTTTATTTTAAATTTGTTGCACAAAACTTGCACTCAGTGTTAAAATCAACTGTCATATTAATGGCAAATCCACACTAAACTGGAAAAAACATAATCTCAATATAAAATAATTTTTTACTTCTAGTTATTATTGTAAAAATAAGTAAATATTATTAATATTCTGTTAGCTTCTTTTGGATTCCTATTAGTATTTTTGAAAATTTTAATAAATGCAGATTATTAATCTATAGAATATCAAGTACTTTATCTTCTTAAAAGAAATGTAGATAGTTAATCAAGTACTACGGATGGTGCCCTATCCATATTAAAATAGTAATGTAGTTTAAAGAAAAAATTTCAGAAGTTACTGCGGTATGACCAATCGTCAAAATTTTATAAACAGAATACTAATCCACCATAAACTTAAACATGTCAACAATAATAATAGCAATAAACAAAATTCGAGCCAATCTTATAACATACAATATGTTTCGTAAAATTTATTTAATTAATAAAGTAGAATTCGAGAGGCTTCTCTTACATACCGAATTAATGTGACTATTATAAAGAATTCGTTGATTCAAGCTTTTACACTCTGCAATGGAGCTAATTAATAATGTCAAGTTAGATGTTTTAGTGAACATATAATATAGAATATTTGATATAAGAAATTGAACCAAAGGATTTGATGATGTTTTGACAATGGAAGTATAAGAATGGATGTTGGATTCATTTGCATTACTAAAGTTGATAAACTATTTTCCATAGAATTAATTGAAATTCAAAATGATTTTGAGTTACAAAGTTTTATAAAATTCTACCGCGAAATATTGTTGCAAAATGCAATTTCTAATCGATTTTATGAACTCTTAGAACATTTCTAATCATCATATTTTGGATTTTTAACATCATATTTAGTAGACATGGTTTACGTGAGGTTTTAATGAAACAAACCGACTTCTAATAGAAAATCGAGGTTATCTTCGCCTGGTTATGACTTAAATTGAGCATGATAAGATTTTTGCATTAGCGACAATCACATCATTTAAAATCATTGAAAAAAATTAATTCATTTTATTTAAGGATATGCTAGCAATATTTTGAGCAATGAAGGAAATGTTATTTGTTCAAAAGTTGTGTTTCTCTGTATTATTAATAGAATGATTTATAATAAGAATATCGATACAATCATAAATTGATAGTACAAGATTTTAACGGTTTTAAATAAACATTTAATTTTTTAATAAAATAAATAACTTTTTTCGATATTTGAAAAAATAATAAATTATAAAACGAAGAATTTTAATGAAACAATAAAACTTATATACATCATAATGTCAAAAAACCCCAATTAGAATTTTATTTCTGATTTTGCGGTAGAATTGATTAGTTATTAAATGTCAAATTAATGGATAGTAGCTTTATAAACAGTTGTATATATATATATATATATATATATATATATATTAACTCTATTAACTGTTATATTCAAACAATGTTACCATATGATAACATACCAAATTTTAAAGATTAAACTTTGTATAATACGAATTCTTGCATTTGCTAGTCTAGTAGTACCCAATTGGCCAATCATGATTGACCAGCTAAATGTGGCACAATTTACGGTCGATCTCGATACTTTATTTTAAAACAAACTTATTTTAAAATTATAATAAAAATGAAATATACAAAATCAAATTAAATTCATTAATATATTAAATGTTTAGTTTAACTATTTTTAGATAGTTAAATCTTATAATACCATTAAATAATAATTTAACTGTAAGAAAAATTAGAAAATATATTGTTGAATGACTTGTTTTCAAAAATATGAAGTCATAATTTAACATAAATAATTAAATAAATTTGGCAACGATTTAATTAAAAGATAACGCTAATAAAAAACCTTTCGTACGATATATTTCGATAGCACAGCTATCATCTTCAGGTACTCAAAACCAACTAAATATATTATGAATTAACATTTAATTTAAACAAATTATTTTTTATTAATTTAATTTTTTAATAAATAAATATTTTTAAAAATATATTTTAAATTAATTTAAAATTTAAAAATTTTTTTTTACTTATTCTAATTTTTTAAAAATTAATGTAATTTAAAATTTTCAATTATTTTCGTAGTCACAGGACTCTGCACATTAATCTTTGGATCCAATGACCTTATCAGCAATGCTTCACATATCACTCGTTCCCAATAACTATTAAAACTTCTCAACAAAATTCTAAAATCAGACATTCCTATATCACTTTTACAGCCTCTATTGTGTTCACTAATATTGGTCAAACCCTTCAATCGACAATGCTCTAAAACTCGAGTACAGAGATGACGGGAAGTCTCTCCAATGTATGTGGCATTACACCCATTACATGTAAATTGATAAACGAGATCAGAACACAATCCAACCGGAGTTTTTGATTTATTAATAAACATATTGCGTACCTTACACGAATTAGAGACGATCTTATACTCTAAATTTCCTATCAGTTTACCCAACTTCCTCTTATAATTTGTAAAGCCTTCAGAGTACGGCAATACTAACACATATTTAGGCTCAATTTTTTTATATCCATTTTTACCATCACCCAGATCAACACTCAATTCACACCCATCCGACAAATTACATTCAGACTTTCCACAACATGGATCCTTAGGATTTTTAATCAATTTATCAGCAGTTTCTTTTATCATCAACAATAAAAATTATTTAGAATATCCATTCTTTATCAACAACTCAACCAATTTATCAACACTTTTTACCGAATTAGCAAAAGTAGAAGATAAAGCCCATGAACGATAAATCAATCCTTTCACCATATTTCTCTTATACTTAAATTCACAAAAGCTTTCTGGAGAAGTATAAAGACCAGTATCAGTTGGTTTTCTATAAATCTCTGTCTCATACTGTTTATCTTTGCGTTGAATTAACAAATCCAAAAACGCAATTGATGACTTTCTCTCCGTTTCACATGTGAATACAATGTTTTTATGTAAACTGTTCATAAAATGCAAAAACGGTTCTACATGTTTCTGGTTTTCAAATATAAGAAAAATATCATCCACATACCTTTTATAAACAAAAGGTTTTTCAAATTGGAAAGAAGCAATTTTCTTTTCCAAACTAGTCAAAAATATTGATGCCATCGTTGGTGCTAAAGGGGAACCCATAGCGACTACATCTATTTGTTGATACCATTCATCATTGAAAAGAAAATTGACATTTGAAGTAGCAAATTCAAGAAGTTTTCGAAATGCCCTTCTATCCAAAATGTAATGTTCCGAATCATTTTCATTCCACAACGCACAGCATAAGTCAATCGTCTCAACCAGTGGCACATTCGTAAACAAACTACAAGCATCAAACGAAACCATAACATCATTCATACTTCGTTTTTGTAGCTTTGCAATACAAGAATTTTTGGATTTGTTAATTCAACGCAAAGATAAACAGTATGAGACAGAGATTTATAGAAAACCAACTGATACTGGTCTTTATACTTCTCCAGAAAGCTTTTGTGAATTTAAGTATAAGAGAAATATGGTGAAAGGATTGATTTATCGTTCATGGGCTTTATCTTCTACTTTTGCTAATTCGGTAAAAAGTGTTGATAAATTGGTTGAGTTGTTGATAAAGAATGGATATTCTAAATAATTTTTATTGTTGATGATAAAAGAAACTGTTGATAAATTGATTAAAAATCCTAAGGATCCATGTTGTGGAAAGTCTGAATGTAATTTGTCGGATGGGTGTGAATTGAGTGTTGATCTGGGTGATGGTAAAAATGGATATAAAAAAAATTGAGCCTAAATATGTGTTAGTATTGCCGTACTCTGAAGGCTTTACAAATTATAAGAGGAAGTTGGGTAAACTGATAGGAAATTTAGAGTATAAGATCGTCTCTAATTCGTGTAAGGTACGCAATATGTTTATTAATAAATCAAAAACTCCGGTTGGATTGTGTTCTGATCTCGTTTATCAATTTACATGTAATGGGTGTAATGCCACATACATTGGAGAGACTTCCCGTCATCTCTGTACTCGAGTTTTAGAGCATTGTCGATTGAAGGGTTTGACCAATATTAGTGAACACAATAGAGGCTGTAAAAGTGATATAGGAATGTCTGATTTTAGAATTTTGTTGAGAAGTTTTAATAGTTATTGGGAACGAGTGATATGTGAAGCATTGCTGATAAGGTCATTGGATCCAAAGATTAATGTGCAGAGTGCTGTGACTACGAATGTTTTGAATGTTTTTAAATAGTTTACGTATGTTAAATCATGTTTGTTTTTTTAATATTATTAAAATAATTGAAAATTTTAAATTACATTAATTTTTAAAAAATTAGAATATAAGTAAAAAAAAAATTTTTAAATTTTAAATTAATTTAAAATATATTTTTAAAAATATTTATTTATTAAAAAATTAAATTAATAAAAAATAATTTGTTTAAATTAAATGTTAATTCATAATATATTTAGTTGGTTTTGAGTACCTGAAGATGATAGCTGTGCTATCGAAATATATCGTACGAAAGGTTTTTTATTGGCGTTATCTCATAATTAAACATTGTTTATTTAATTTACAATTTAAATATTCAAAAAAATTAAATTGTTCTTAAAGTTTAATTTATTATAAAATCAAATTAAATAATTTCATAACAATTAAACTCTACATAACTCCCTCCAAAATTGTGCGCCGGTTTAATTGTTGCACGAAGTTAATCTGTAGTAATAAATTCGTCTATACTGTTAATAAATATTTTCGAAATTTTTAAATATGCTGATCTGTTAATTACTTTGAATGGTCTAGACATTTGGTAGTGTGTTTTTGTAACCGGACGTTATTACAATTACCTAATTCTTTTTTAACTGAAACCTTTACATTCTGATGTTTTTCTGCTTTCTTCGAATTATTTTGAGCGTTATTATTTTTAATCAGTTTTAAGTTCTCTTCTGTTTCTGACCATTCGTTGAGTGCTATGTCGCCGGACAATTTCAATTTGTTTCCAAATATCCATTCTGCTGGCGACGCTGAATTATTTAATGTGCAGCGATTACGGAGACAAGTTGGACTTTCAGCTGATCATTTACCCATGTTCTGTTTGCATCATTAGAATGGGCTTTGAGTGGATTTTTAAGGTTTCGGTGCCATCTTTCGACTTTTTTGTTGCATTGGGGATATGCAGGTTTTCTCTGTCGATCAATACCCATGTTCATGCAAGTTATTAAATGAAACTGAGTAAAATTGCAGTCCCTGATCGCTAATAATTATGCCTGGAACTCCATATCTGCTAATCCTTTCTCTTTCCAGTGTTTTAATATGCTGCCACTTGTTATGTTATTTATTGGAATTGCTTCACCCAATGATGTTGATCTGTCGATCATTGCAAGAATAAATCTTTTGTTTTTCACAAGAGGTTTACTAATGGGTATACTAAATCTATATGGATGGTTTTAAACCTACCCATATCTGGAATAGTTCTTAAAGCCGTTTTAGTATTACGGGCTATTTTTGATTGCTGACATTTAAGATATTCCCGTTCTATGAGCGAACATCAGATCTCATACATGATCATACACTTCTCTGTTATCAGTTGCGTCATTGGCTTGTATCCGAATGAAAGAGAATGAAGTCTTTGAAATTCTTCGAATCTGAATACTTTGGGAAGAACAATTAGTGAAATTTCTGTGGTTGTATCAACTAAAATTCCTTTTTTTGTTCGACGTAGTTGTAATGACGATTCTTCGAGTTTTTCTAAGGAATCTTCGGAGATTTATCCATCGGCAAAATGTTGGTATTTTTGACAGTTTAAAGCACCTAATTTTCACTGAAAACGGTCTTGATGAGAGATCCGTCATCACATTTTCTTTACCTTTGATATATTCAATTGAGAATGTGAATTCAAAGATGTTCAATGATTTTCCATTGCCTTGCTGATGGTTTTTTCATTAAGATTACGTGTATCAGATCCGTTTCATTTTTCGCCATACATATTCACTAAAATAAATCCCGTCATGCAACTCTTCTCAATAGTAAAATCGAAATTTCACTATTCGGAAGTCAACAATACTACTTCGGAAATTTATGAATGTTTTAAAAATTTTAGTACAAAATGATTTCATTCAAATAATACGAAAAACAAAAACCTATTAGCTTAATATTCATTTCTAAAATTTGGGACATTCATACTTTTGATAATTTTACAAAAAAATATATTATCATAATTGAAATTTCATAAACCACATTATCAAAAAAAGAATTACTCACAACTCCATTACTAAGTAATACGTGTCGTCACTCTCCAATACATCCAACAATTGAACTATATTTTCATGTTTCAGTCTGAAAATAATGTTAAAATATTTAATAACAATATTTCATTTACATTTGATAATAGATGTATAAATTTAAAATTTCATTATTTTTTCCATGTGTAAAATGTGGAGTTTTGTATTGTATTAATAATATTTCTTGAGTATATTGGATTTTTTGTGTAATAATTGATTTACCAAACTATAATAAACATTCTCTAGTATAAACATTAAAATCCAATCCATTTTTTATTTTAAAACAAATAAAATTGTTATTTTTTATCATTATTAATCATTCATTAATAATTTGAATATAAGTGAAAGATATTGGAATTTTTATACTATTTATTAATGGCAAATGGAAAGTTTAGTAAAAATTATATTACTAAAATTGTATTGTATGCATTTCTAAATATTTCATTGAATGAAAGAAATTTATTAACATGATAATTAATTACTTTGCTGTAAGAGGCAAATATAAAATTTTAATTGAGAAGTAAAAACATGATACAAAATAAATGCATTTTCCTTATCTTCTCTTACTTTAAATCCGTGATAATCAAATTTATTTTTACACATTTTAAGCCAGTGTCGGCAACCTTTTTCGCATCGCGCCACCCTAAGCCAAGTTTTTTTTCTTGAGGAAACGACTATAACAACAATTGAAAATCTTAGAATAAATTTTTATTTAAAAGTAATGAATCGAAAACAATTAATTGTGAGTGTGTGAATAACCAAGTATTTTAAGGGAAATGATTGAGAGAAAATTTTATTTTTTAAGTGGGTTAAGTTGGTTGAATATCTGTGTTCAAAGAGTAAATATTATTTAAATATGGCATTTTAATAAATAAGTAAATTATTCAATGCTTAGTATGTATATAGAGAGTTGTACAGTACTCAGTTATTTGTATACAGTACCTAGTGATTGTTGTTCGGTTATTAATGAATTATTCACTGTGTATGGGTTATCAGTGTTCAGAAGTTGATACCAAGTAAATATAACAATGGATTTGGTTTCAATGAATTTGATTAATTATCGCCTGATAACGACAAGGTAACTAAGCAACCAAAAATTTTAAAATAGTGAAAAAGTTAATAAAGTTTCAACTTGTATTTCATTTTGTTAACCTTTAATGTGATTTATTTCAAAATTAGTTGGTCAGTAACCCATCATTAATATTTATTGGTTCAGTAATTAGTTTTTGATATTGATTTGTTCAGTAACTAGTTATTGATAACATATTGTGAGTGTGTGAATAACTAAGTATTTTAAAGGGAAATGATTGAGAGAAAATTTTATTTTTTAAGTGGGTTGAGTTGATTCAATATCTGTGTTGAAAGAGTAAATATTATTTAAATATGTCATTTTAATGAATAAGTAAATTATTCAATCCCTAATATGTATATAGAGAGCTGTACAGTACTCGGTTATTTGTATACAGTACCTAGTGATTGTTGTTCAGTTATTAATGAATTATTCACTGTGTATGGGTTATCAGTGTTCAGAAGTTGATACCAAGTAAGTTAACTTTTTATGTTTTCTGAAAGTATTATTATCATTATTATTATTTTATTAATATTATTATTTATTATTATTATTTTATTATTTTTTTTAAGGATGGGTTGCTGCAGAGTGGAGGAGATGGGTTGCTCTTGCGAATGACTACTACCTACCTTAGGCAATACTATGTAACACTGAAACTCAAAAATTTAATTTAATAAAATTCTTTGAAAAAAGTATTTGAAAAATTTCTTTGAAAATTTGATCGTTATCAACATGTATAAAAAAGTAATAGTAAAAATTATACTAAAAATTTGATTGTAAGATTACATTAAAAATTTTTTCAATTAAAAACATGTGTAAAAATTTCATTGTAAAATTATCCTAAAAATTTCATCTTTAAAAATTATATATAAAAAATTCCATTGTAAAATTATGTTAAAAATTTTATCATTTAAAAATATGTATAAAAATTGATCGATAAAACTATACTAAAAATTTTATTTAATAAATTTTATCATGCAATATTGTCGACTCTTTAACTTTAAAAATTCTTACCTTATGTAATTTACCTTTTGACCCTCTATTTACTTTTAAAAAAATCTTACCTTATGTAATTTGCCTACATAACTGCTTTTAAAATTTTCAGCTTTAAAAATTACCCTTATGTAACTTAACTGTTGACTCTCTATTTAATTTTAAAAAATTCTTACCTAACTTACCACACTTTACTCTAGGCACCTTAAATTACTTTAAGTACCTTAATTTACTTAAATTTATTCTAAAGTACTTTAAATTACTCTGATGTACCTTAATTTACTTAAATGTACCCCAATGTACTTAAATTGACTTTCGACCCTTTAATTTACTTTAATTTACCTTAATGTACTCTAATGTATCTTAATTTACTAGAGGAACCTTAATTTACTCTAATATACTTAAGTGTATTCTAATGTACTTTAATTTATCTTAATTTACTTTAGGTATTTTAAATTATTTTTATCTAGAGCCTAAATTTGCCTATGAAAATTGTGTGAACAAATATTTGAAGTGTTTTTTTTAACCAGCCTATAAAATACCTCTGTCAATTTTTTGATTAGTAGGCGTTTCATGCAATTTTTATTTTATGCCTATATTTATCTATAGAAAGTATTGAGACCAAATATTGCATTAGTTTTTATTACGAATTAAAAATATCCCTGACTATATCACATCTTAGGCGATTTGAGCCAATTTTAATTTTATGCTTTTTTTATCGTTAGGCGATTCAAGCCAATTTATTTTAGTCTTTTTCAAAAATACCCCTTGACTATAGTGTGATTAAAAAAAAAATTTTGTGAATGAAAATACCCTCTCTGACCATCTTAGGCGATTTGAGCCAATTTTAATTTTATGCTTTTTTATCGTTAGGCGATTCAAGCCAATTTATTTTATGCCTATATTTAACTATAGAAAGTATTGAGACCAAATATTGCATTGTTTTTTATTACGAGTTAAAAATATCCCTGACTATAGTCTGTTCATCTTAGGCGATTTGAGCCAATTTTAATTTTATGCTTTTTTATCGTTAGGCGATTCAAGCCAATTTATTTTAGTCTTTTTCAAAAATACCCCTGACTATAGTGTGATTAAAAAAAAATTTATTCAAAAAAAATATTTCAATTTTATTTCAAAAATTCGCCAAAATTTGAATTTAAAAAAAATTCGAAAAAAAATTTGAATTTAAAAAAAAATCCCGCCAAAAACTCGAAAAAAATTTCGAAAAAAAAATATACACAAAAAAATTAATTAAAATACACACAAAATTAATTAAGTTGATTACATCATTATGCAATCAAGATAATCCGAAATTTAATCTGTAATTAAACCCCCCCCATGTTTTTTTTATGAGCCAGTGTGCTCCTAACTACCTACTTTCTGCAAAGATTCTTTTAAAAACCAAATCATTTCTCAAATCAATCAGGTTTTCCTCAAGCTCCTCTTCAAGTTTGATGGCTTCACACTCTGCAAATGAGTTGATTTCAAAGTATCTCCGATTTCTTGCTTGATCTGAATCTTTGAAAGAATTGAGTCAACAGTCGGAAAGGATCCAAAGATTGATTTGCTGACTTTTAGACTTTAAAATCTCAGCATTTCCTCAATTCCTTTTAACTTGCCGGAGATAGTTATGAAGTTTTCTTGAGATCATGTAATTTCAAATTTAAATCATTAAGTTTGTCGAAAATATTGCTCAAAAAAGAAACTCGTAACCACCAAATATCTTCTTTCAGGAATGAAAAATCAACTTCGTTATCGATGAATGAAACAATTTCAACTTTTATAAACAGAAATCGATTCAAAACTTTACCTTTTGACAGCCATCGAACTTCGGTGTGATAAAGCAAAGTTTTGTAATCCGAATCCATTGCTTCGCATAAAACTGCAAAAATTCATGATCGAAGAGCATTCACTTTTATATAATGATCACACTGACGACTTCATTAAGAATATCTTTGAGAATTTAAGGAAGAGCATTTGAAACCATGAGTCTTTTCGTAATTTATGAGCGGCACAAAAACGACACTGCTTTTGGGGGTATTTTTTCCGGCACTTGTTATTCATTCTAGTTAATTATTTCTTATGTCCATTGATAGTTGTCCTGGCAGATCTTAGCGTGAAATGGCTTTGAGTGATATGCGATACGTAGTACTACTTTACCCCCATTAGAGCGCTAATTATGAAAAAACGTAGTACTATGTGAGCCACTTAAAAGGTGTTAATATAAAATCATTCAGTGGTATTATTATAAAGACTTAAATCTAAGGACAACCGTCTGAGGCGCATCTTTCTACTGGTGTTTTTGTATAAATATATTACACTCAAATAAAAATATTTCTATTCTTTAGAAATGAATGAATAATTGCAAAGTATCTCAAAATATATCGGTAGTATAAGTGTTACCACTTCAATAATTCAACCACTAAAGTATTTTTGCTAAGCCACAGACAAACTAAACTATTTAACATGTCTTCCTACTAGTAATTGAATATATAAATATAAATTTATAAATCTGTTGTTTAAATTATAGTAATTGTTTAAATAATATTAGAAAGTGGCCAGGGCCGTGCCTGACCGGCGTTCATTACGTGCGCCGCACGCAGGCGGCCAAATTCAAAGGCGGCCTGACGACCAGAAAAACAAAAAAAGAAAAGCAAAATAACAATGTTAATATATAGTCATATATAATCGTGGAAATAGACAAATAGTTGATTGAAGTGTCATTGATATTTTTTTATTGATATTTTTTATTATTGATATTTTTAAATATTTTATTAAAAGGCCTAAGAATGACTGGAAGAAAAACGAAAAGATTGTCTGGAGCACATTATAAAAGAAAAAGAGTAGAAAAACAACGTGTTACTAAAAAAATCTTTGGTTCACTAACCAAATATTTGGAAAACCATACAGAAATACAAAATGCTTGCAGTAGCCAAGCAAATCCAATCGGAGAATTTTTTTCGAATGAAAATGTATTATCTGCCAAAAAAACAAATGATAATGACAATATTGGTAGTAATGATGAAATAACAGATATTGCAGCTCCAAATATCGACGATATCACTGAAATTAATGAAGAATATTTTGATATGTGTATAGAACTAAATGATCCAGCTTGCTGGCCTTTGGCACTTACCGATAAAGTGCTGAATATTTTAATTGAAAAAGGCCCTGTTCAAAATATACAATCTACATATCCACTAAATGAATTTGGAAGATCATTTTCAAAGGTTTATTTCTATAGAAAACTGCCAAATGGGGAAAAGTTTAATCGTGAGTGGTTAATCTATTCTCCAAAAAATGATGCCACATTTTGCTTCTGTTGTAAATTATTTGGCAAACAGGAAATAAAATTAGTTAATGAAGGCTTCAACGATTGGCAACACATATCCGACAACTTATCTCGTCACGAAAAAACAACGCTGCACATCGAAAATTGCACCTGTTGGAAAAAATTGGAATTAAATTTAAAAAGAAAAACCACAATTGATAAAAATATGCAACGGTATTATGACGCCGAGAAAAAACGATGGTGTCAAATTGTAAAACGCATGATATCTGTGGTGCAATTTCTAGCAGGACAGTGTTTAGCTTTTAGAGGTTCTTCCGGCAAATTGTACGAAAAAAATAATGGAAATTTCCTGAAAGCAATTGAAATGATAGGAAAATTTGATGATATAATGGCAGACCACATAAAACGCGTACAAGAACCAAACGCCCCAAAGAACCGCATGCCACATTACCTGGGAAATCGCTTTCAAAATGAAATAATCGCTATCCTTGCAACCCAAATTCAAAAATATATATTAACATCAATAAAAGAGGCAAAATATTTTTCTGCCATTTTGGACTGTACGCCGGACACTGGACATGTCGAGCAAATTACAATGGTTAGTAGGTAGTACATATTAAAAATTATGAAGTTAAAGTAAGAGAAAATTTCATTGGCTTTTACCAAGCTAAAAAATGTACTGGAGAATCTTTTTACGACTTCTTAATTCAAAAGTTAAACTATCTTGAATTAAATATTAGCGATATGAGGGGCCAGGGATACGTTAATGGGTCTAACATGTCCGGAAAACATAGAGGATTACAAAAACGAATTTTGGACAATTATCCCCGAGCTCTGTTCATGCCATGCAACGCGCATACATTAAATTTGGCCATTAATGACGCAGCTAATGTTTCGTTTTCAACGGTGGATTTTTTCAGTAATGTATCTGCAATATACAACTTTTTCAGTGCATCACCATTTAGATGGCAAGTTTTAAAGAAAAATGTAAAATCTTTAACATTAAAACAAGTTAGCGAAACTCGATGGGAAGCAAGAATTAAAGCGATTAGACCACTGCGAAATGAATTAGGTGAAATTTATGACAGCCTTATAGAAATAGCTGAGGAATCTTCAATGCCAACAGTTCGACATTAAGCTGAATGTTTGGCAATGAAACTTAAATCTTATAAATTTATTTCTTCAATAATAATATGGTACGAAATCTTGGAAAGGTAGATTTTATTAGCAAAATGATGCAGAAAGTTTCTTGGAATATCAGTTCGTGCGCTGAATCAATTAAGGAAGTTTTGAAATTTTTTAAAAGCATTAGAAATGACGAAAGTTTCGAAAATTATTTGCAGATTTCTAATGAACTTTGTGTAGCACTTAAAACTGAACCGGATTTTCCTTCCGAAATTAGTGTACGTAGCCGACATCACCGAAAACAATTTAGCTATGAAAGAGATGAAGATATTCAATTTACTCCAAAAGAACATTTTCAAATTAGTTTTTTCTATGTAATACTCGATACGGCTATTTCATCTCTTACTACCCGTTTTGAAACTTTGTCAGGTTTCGAACGTTGTTTTGGATTTCTATACAAATTTATTGATATGGAACATGAGGAAATAAAAAACAGTTGTTTCGATCTCCATAATAAATTTAAAGATGGCGAATCTTGTGATATTAGTGGCGTAGAATTATATCAAGAGTTAGTTTCTTTAAAAATTATCATAAAAGACAGAAAGCAGCCCGAAGAACTCATAAAGTTTTTATACAAATACAACTTAGAGACTTCTTTCCCAAATGTCGCCACAAGTTTAAAACTATTACTGACAGTTCCAGTATCTGTTGCATCTGGAGAGCGAAGTTTTTCAAAATTAAAAATAATCAAAAACCATCTGAGAACTTCAATGACTCAAGAGCGTCTCAGTAATATATCAATTATTGCAATTGAAAGTGAAATTGCTGATTCCACAAATATTGAAGGTGCGGTTGAAGAATTTGCCTCTAAAAAATCGCGTAGAGTAAATTTTTGATTGTAATATTATAGATTTATAGGCGTGTCAAAATATATTAACGTTTTATATTCAATGGTTATATTTACATTAGATATATAAGTATAGTAATAAACATTATGAATTAAAATTTGTTTTTTTTCTTTGATTTTGATGTTATATCAAAGGGCGGCCGTGCATACCAGCACGCAGGTGGCCATGTACCCAGGAACGGCCCTGAAAGTGGCATAATTTAATTGGTAATATTATCTACGAAGTTTTCTTTTAGGATTATTAAAAAGATCCTAAGTGATAAAAGACTGATACAATTTTTAGTTGATTTCGAGACATTTATTATTTTTAATCAATATTGTTTGTAAAATTATGAAAATTAAATATTCAAAACAAAAAAAAATAATTTGGTAACGACAGCGTTTCTAAATTCATTTTGGTCATGAAACCCTTTTATCATATTTAAACTTTATGGTAAAATAAAACATAACAAATGGAAAAACCGATAAATGTATTTTAGTATAACTCCAAAACGTAATAACAATCAAAAATTTAATTAAATTGCATATTTACTTTTCCAAACTTCAAATAATTATTTTTTTATTATTTTACCAATTGAAACTCTTACGGAAGGTTAACACAATAGGTTGTATATGAAGAATAAATAATAATTATAGTAGTTGTTCCATTTCTATCAAAAAATTATCAAGCGTAGGAAAACTTCAAATTATATATCAAATTATACTTCAAATTAAATATCGAACTTACAATGATAATATTTTATCCTTTCGTTTTTCCTTGGAATGACAAACCTGATTCATTTAATTTGATAAATATTTCTGCGAGGTAAGCAATTCTGCATAACCATATTCGATCAAATAATTTAAAAGAAAAATTCTAAGAAGCTGTTTGATTATTTGGAAAAATTTAAAATGAATATATGAAAATTTTTAAATACAAACAAAGCTCTTAAAGACGGCGAAAGTAGTTGAGCAGCAGATACAAAGATATCAAATGAAAAGATTGACGGTGAATTTCAGCCAAAAAGATCGAAAATTAATAAATGAAAATATAATGAACATTACTTAAATTGTGATTAAAGTGGACAGGAGAAATAAATATCTCTTTACTTTTATGTGCTGTATGCGGATATAAAATAATAAACAGTGAAATGGTTTCTAGCATAAAAAATGTCATATGGAAAAAAAACTTTGATGTTCAAAGACGAGTATTTTGAACGCTTAATGGCAAATAATTCTAAACAAATACAAAAATTTGAAAACAAAATAAACGTATCTGGCAAAGAACAAATTTCATTCTATAAAGTAGCCCAGATTATTTCATATAAAGGATAATCTTTATCAGTTGTTGTAAGGTTAATCTTATTTGTATAATGTTTAGAAGCTGAAATAAAGAAAATTCATTTTATTCCAGGAATAATCAATACGTCGGAAACATAACTAATATTAAATGAAAGCCAAACATGGATAAAATATATAAATTATATGACAAATAATTCAAATCGGAATATTATGGAAAATATCAACTGCAAAGGAAAATATGATTCAATTTCAATAAAGTAAAAAAATCTAATGAAAGTCGATATTCAATAATGCTTGGACAATGGATTAAACTAGTAATGAGCATAAAAGCATAGAAAGTTTACATACAAAACAACGAATCTGTTTTGTTTGAATAAAATAATTCCGCCAGACTTTTCGAAAGATATGTGATACTAATATACAAAGATTTATGCCACCTTAGATCAATGAAAAAAATTATTTTGAATGGAGGAAATTAAAGTTCTATATAAATCAGCTTTTAATAATACAGTCAGATCAAGAATATACAGTTCTTTGAAATCAAAAAATGATGCACATAAACAAAAATAGCTATTTATTTAAAAATACATATTATCTAATATATATAGAATTACAACTTTTGAAATTAATTAATAAATAGAGATTATATATAAAATAAAAATCCAAAATGTTTTCTGTTGATATTTCTTGAAGAAACATTTGCAACAAAGTCAATATTTTAATATCAATACTGTCATCAAACTTGAATTTTTTAAAATTCTTTGTCAAATACGCTTTATGCCGATTTGAAATATCTCAAACAAAGAGATTAGGAAGTTTAACAAAAATTTCGTTAACGATTTTTCAATATTATCATTTCCAAATGATAACTCAAAATTGACGGTTAAATAAACAAATAGAACAGGAAATTAATTTTTAATGATTTTTTAAGAAAAAAATAATAATTATAAAATCTTATTCAGATTTTTCTTGTTCTAATTAAAAATCAAACTTCATTTAGAATAGACAAATAATTAAGAAAATTTTTCTTACTAAATTTAATAAAATATTTTATAAACTTTATCTTTATGATACGTTGAGTCCTGACCTTGTTTTGTCAAACGATAATACAAGACGGTAGTAGATTAAACTAGTAAATTAATGTAGATGAAAAAACACGGGTGTATATATATATATATACAGTCAAATCTTGTTACTATGCCACTCGCGCTATTATACCACTTTTACTAGGTTCCAACAAAATTAAATATAAAAAAAATTTACTATACCACTCTATACTCTTGCTACTATCTTATATTGTGTAACTTTTAAAAGCCTATGTTTCTGCACAATGCTCAATTATCAATCACGTCCCAAAAGTGAAGCGATAAAATAAGTCTAACTGCACACAACACTTAATACATTTTGCGAAGGTTAAGGTTATTAAAGAGGAAATCCAAAGTGAAGTACAGGATGCGGAGCTGCTCGATATCTGGGAAGCTCTGTCTGCCGAGAAAAAGATGCACAAGAACGAGGAGATCGAGCTGTCTGACTTTCTCAAAGCTGATGAGTGCCTCGCTACTGGTGGGACTTTTACACTAGATGAGATTGCGGAGTATATGCTATGCGATGAAGAGCCGATGGGAAACAAGGATGATGATATAACTGTCGTTTCATTTGAAAGTAAATCATGAATATTAGGTACATTTATGTTATAGACAACATATTGGATGAATATAAATGAATAGAAGTTGTTATTTTGCATGATCAGAGCTTTGATAAAACATTTTAAATAGTTCTGAAAGTTTAATACAAATGCAATACTTTATTGTTTGATGAATAATGTGTTAATAAAAAGGTTATTAAACGATAGTCGATGTAAATATGTATAGTTTTGTTGATACTTCACTCTATGAATAATGTATTTTTATGTTTCAATCTAAAGAATTTATTATATATAATAAATCAACAGAGCTTGAATGATGATGATTTGATATTCTTAATAAGAGTTCAGTCAATTGGATTTAAAATGAAATCATGTATTTCGTGATAAATAATATGTCGTATTACATATAACTTGAGAAATAACTTGAGAAATAACTTGAGAAAATAAATCTATTTTTACAAACCCTCGTTACACTGCCACTCTTGCTCCATCTTGACAGGTGGCATAGTAGCGAGATTTGACGGTATATATAAAGTGAAAGATAAAACTAAAAAATTGTCCTCACATTTTCAGTTCTATAAATACTGGCGTTATCTATTATAAAAGTAATGTTATTTTAAATTCATTATCTAATTAACTCAAATAATATTATTAATTATTCAGAAAAAGTAGTAACAACTAATGATGTGTTATTGATATTTGATGTAACTGTTACTGCTTTTAGAAATGATTTGGTTGGTATCATTTGACACTTTTTTCTTGACAAATTTACACATAGAATGATTATAATATTACTATAACATTTAGAATTACAATTAGGAAAATAAATCACAAAATAAATTAGATTTAAGAATAAATGAAAGTTAACATAAAATCGATGTATTAATTTCTAGAACATATTTATATCGAAGGGAGTGGCAGGGATTAGTGTTTCAGAACCATATGCTGACATTATTTTGTTAATTACCGTTTGTTTTAATAAAACAGAATGAAAATAAATCAAAAAAGGATTCGGTGTTAAATGCCCACACGAAAAATGCACACGGACAGTATTGCTCACACGAAAAATTCTCACATAGAAAAAACCACACATAGATAAAAGCACTACAATAAAATAAATAGAGAAAAAATCAAGAATAATATTCAATCTAAGAGTTAATCAATGTACGATAATAACACTCGATTTTTGTAACTAAATTTAAATTTACTGGTGAAGCTGGGTATTTATATGAAAATCAAAACTTCTAGAGTCGTCTGGAACTTCCCGGAACCTTCTCAACTTCCCAACATTTTCTTAGAAGCTTCTAGAACCTTTTAGAAATTTTAATGATCCTTCCAGAACCTTATAGAATTGTATAGATTTGTCTAGAACTTTCCAGAATCTTCTACCATTTTCAGTTTGCTTTATATATACATACTCACATTCAAATTGATTTAAAATTTCAATGTCGATGAGGCAGTACTAAATGAAGTCATATATTCATGAAATTTTTTCGGTGCTGTTTTGAAGTGAAAGGGAACACAAAAAACAAAATGCTTCAAAAAAATTTGACAAAAGGTTTTTTGGGCCATCCTAATATTACTGGAAGATCAAACAGAAAAGGAGAAAGAGATAAAATGTGTGTGTATGAGTGATCAGGATCTGGTTAAGAATGAAATATTTCATATTTTATGAATAAACTTCGCGGAAATTGCTTACACAGTTACTTATTAAATTTATGTTTATATTATGTTATGTTAACTTTTTCTTTTTATGTAACTTATTTAATGATAAAATTATGAAAAATTAGTAATATTAATAAGGCCTCCTCAAATAGAGTTATAAAATAAATATACATACTAATTTATTTTTAAAACATGTTTAATTATAGCATACACTAATGTCATTGAAACATCACTTTACTATTATGTATTTCGACAGATTTAATATTATCGTCAGGAAGAATTGAAATAAAAAGTATATAGATTTTAAATTTGTTATTTAACCAAATTTATAAAACCTTAAAAAATTTTAATAATTTTTTATACATTCTTACATATCATTTTACACACTATTTCTTTCAAGCACCACTTCAGAAACAACAATAAAAATGCAAACATAGAAATATATCCATTTATAAAATGAATTCCTTCAGTCAATGTTATTTAAGAATGTATAAAAAAATTGAAATTTTGTAAAAAGTGATTGTTAAAATTTAGATTTAAATTTTGAAAAATAAAATTTATTTTGTAACTTTTTATAAAATTGTTTGTATAATAAATTTAAAATCTATAGTTTTAATTTCAATTCTACGTGTCAATGACAGTGAATCATTCGAAATATATAATGGATATTACCGAATAGTATGACTCATATTATTTAATAGTATGACTATAAAATGTCAGGTTTTCGAGTAGTCATATTATTTTCGATATTAGTTAGATATCAAAAAACAAAATTATATCAATACCATTTATTATCATTTATCAGCTAAATCAAAAATATCAGGCTCTGTTTAGATGTTTTCTTGACGATGTAGAGAAGAATTAAACATTCGGAGCGTATATGTATTTTTGAACATCTCACCATAAATATCGTTTTTAGAAATATGTCATACATTAATATCATCTGAAATCCGGCTGATTTAATTGAGTTAAGAATGTTTGTATTTGAAACGCTATTCCAAGCATCACTCACCCAATTACTAACATCATATTGTTTGGAGCCTTTGGATTTCCCCTCTTGTCTATTCAACAGCATCCGAATTCTACCATGTATTTATTATTACCGAAATTTTGTCTTTCAATTCCTTAAATATTCCAATATCTCCCGCCTGAACATATAGGATCACCACTGATCACTATCATTTTGATATTTCGGATTCTACAATGATTTTTAACCTTTTCTGAAATATGTGAGCGGCAATAGTCCCAGATAATGCACTTTCCTGTACTGACATCGAATCGTGGAAACATCATATCGATCCATGCAATAATAAGATCTTGATTTTGACTGAGGAACATTGTAAATGCTATTAACCACACGAATAATAGAATTTCCAGTTTTCGCTTTGTTGATGTCTAAGGGGATTGCCTTTTGTCCATTTCCCCAAACAAAAGTCAGCTATGTCATTCGCATTGAAGAAAACCCATTGGATTTCATCACCATATGCTTTCTTCATTTTAAATGAACTGTTTGAGTTCTACTATCTTCAAAATATATGACAGTTTCGTCCATTAACAGAGTTTTTGAAAGGTCAACAGTTGGAAGAGTATTTCTTAAAAACAAAATATAATTGACTCCACACATTATTAATTCATCATTAGACAGGACTGTAAAATTTGTGGTCCTTCGCAAGGACAGTATATTTCTGGTCATAAAGTTTGTGACCCACGTACTTGTTGCTTTCAACTCAATGTTATTTTCCGAAGCAAGTTGTGTTGCATGAATTTCCCTCCTACTTATACTGGATAACTTCTTTTTGAAATGTTAATTATGCAGTAATTTCGAATTAACATAATAATACATAAAAATTGCTCGTTGTAGATTTATTAACTTCAAATGTATATGTAATTATATTCATATTATTCGAATAGTCATATTATTAAATAGTATGACCATAAAAAAGTTGGTCAAACATTTTGAAGTAGTCATATTATTCGGTAATATTCGTTAGTGTAAGTGATGTTCGAGTGGATTTTTCTATTATTTTAATTATTGTTTTAAAATAATTTATAATTTACTATTTACTATAGATTTTATACCATATAACAAGGATTTAGTGAAATATATAATAGTCTAAATAAAACATTTGCATTTATTAATTATCATAATAAAAACTAGAATTTTATTTATATAAATAATTCCGATACATACAAAAAAACTATTGAGACATTTTAGCCTAATTTAAACATAGGGCTAATTAATACCAACTATGTAATTAATACTTAAAAATATTAATTTTATTTAAAAACATTTCAACCTCTATTATTTTTTAAAAAAATATTTATTATTATTATAATGATTTTAGTTGATTATTATTACTATTAATATGATTAAGCAATAGGAAAAAAATTTTTAACCAATAACATAAAATTAACTATCAATATTAGAAAGCGACGAGTCAAAGTAAAATGAAGAAGTCAAAATTAAAGAATTGATAATCAACCACCTGCACTATGTCAAGTCGATATGAGAAAAATACATGCGAAAAATAAAAATTTACATAATAATGACGAATAAAAAATACTAAAGAAACTGCAACAAAATGGACGGGAAAACTAAGCAAATGGTTATAAGACAAAGCACCGAAGTTTATAAAAATATATCATTAATTTTTGTGGGCCCTTAAAGTCTTAAGATAAAAATGGTTATTGAAGTTTGAAGCTCGTAGGATAAAGATAAAACATTTGAATCTCAGTTACTGTTGGAATTATTAAATTAACATCATAATAAAATAAGGTATTCAAGCCCTTATCATTATAGCACAATGAGAGATTATTTACAACCATAATAAATGCAATAGCAATTACATTGAAAAATTTTATAAAAATTGGTCATAAATATTACCAGATGTTGAATTCATGTTAAATGCAATAATACACCAGACAGCATTTCCACTGCATTAGCCCCTACATAAATAGTATTTGATCAGAAATATGCTGACGCAAACAGACTTAAAGCAGTCAATAATTGTTATCATGGTTTGCATATACAGTCAATTCTTTTTTTGTGTTTTTGAAGTTATGCAGTTTCTCCCCTTCACTCCAGAAAAGGACTAATCTTTGTTAAACCTAAACCAGCCAAATATGTTTGAATAAAAAATCACTCAAATCACAAGGTTCCGTTTCAAAATTTAAAAAAAATAAAGCAAAATAAGTTAAACTTTATATTTATTATTAAGTAATTTTAAGTTTTCCCAATTTCTACGCCAACTCTTAATGATGTTCTGGTTTTATGTGCTTTTCAAAAATTATGGAACGTATCTCTATTTATACAACCTTAGTCGTGTCTTTTTTATGCGGTTTTCTTAGAAACTTATCTACCGAATAAAAAAGAATTGACTGTATATTTGGTTAATACAGATATACTGAATGTGCTGTGTGATTAGAACATATTTATTTTATCATTGAAAAACGGAATAGCATTTTATGTAAACACTTTTCTAAAACATTTATAGAAACTGTTAGAAACAAGTTGTTTAGAACTTTCGTAATAATTTTATTTCGTGTACATTAAAAAGGAGATTTTGAAGGTTATCAAATCTTGTTTGATTGATATAACCAAATTTTCTAAAATGGTAAACTAAAGTTTTAGGTAAACCATTTTTTAAAGAATTTTTATATTAAAATTTTATTTTTAAAAAATTACAATAAATTCATGATTAGTTTATTCCACCCTAAACAGGATATACCAATGTTCTTTTAATGCAAAACTTGTCATTTGCAATTTTTAAATTTTTGTTATAAGCTGTAAATGCAATATATGATTTCCGTTAATTTGCCTTTGTGTAAATCGGGATTTCAAAACAAAAATATGGTAATTTTAAATGAGAACGAATTCAGAGCAAAATAGTCACAAATAAAGAAATACAAATTAGATTGATTTATTAACTAAGTAACAATTTTCTAAATTTAATTATGCAATAAAATATAAGATTGAATACAAAAATATATTTTTATTATTAATCATATTATAAAATTATAAAAACACAATTTAGTTCAATCCTCTAATGTACGCGCCCGCATCAAGGCGGACTATACGATGGCGCTGATTGAGCAATCAAATAAAATTCGTTGCTAGTTAATGTCGACTAACTTCAACTAAAGGCAAGATTACCCCTATACATTGATACATGAATGGTTGAGACTGCATTCATAGTATTCCTATTTTAAATAATTTGTTTGTGCAAGATATAACTTATAAAAAAACTTTTAATTAATTTTCTTTAAATTCAATTCAACAGAAAATCTTTGCTGAGCAAAATTTATCAAACTAGTACATATTATTCACGCAGAAATAATATATTGCAAAGTAAATTTTTAAATTTGGTAAAATTTATCAGATAGGAGTAGAAAAACAATAACAACCAACTATGCAATTATGCAACAGAAGATGTGCACACAGATGTACACACAATGAATTCCCACAGCATTCAAATCTGTGTGCGTAAATATTCGCTGATTTTCTAGTCAAGAATAAAAATAGGTGTGCATCAAAAATGAGCAGTATGCCATATGATAAATCGATGGGTGCTTGACAAATTTTCATGGAGCATAATCAAAATAAAGAAAAATTTTAAAACTGTTTCCTAGACGCGTAATTTAAGTAGCAATACTGTTAAATTAAAAAATGAAATTATTTTTATTATAATTTTAAAAATTTTTGTTATATTAATTGTAACACCTAATAAAAAAATGTAATTGTAAACATAAGCAATTTACTTTCTTAAAACACTAATTTCATTTTTTAAAGAATCTTCTCGAGCTTGCGCCTCTTGTTTATCTTTATTACTTGCACGTGAAGAAGCGGTAATAGCTTTTTTCTTAATACATTTAACAGCTACAAACGACCTTTTTTCAGTATCTTCAGCTAATCTTACTTCTGAAAATGCTCCTCTAAAAACGTATCAAATCAAAAATAATTAACTTTAGACTGTAATTAAACATTAATCAATAAAAAATATATATTATGTCGAAATATAAAATAGTACTAACGTTCCTAAGACTTCTTTAAATTGATATCGAGAAAGTGAACTTGTAAAATTCATATTTAATTTTATTCTTAAAAGAAATACAAATGAAGCAACTGTTTAGGGTGCATGACAATTAAATGACTTTATTTAATAATAATGCATTAAAAGAAATATAAATTTTTAAAAATGTTTATGTCAATTAGTGTATTTTTAGAGATTAGTGCTCATTAAAATATTTTTGGAAAAGTTAATTAAAAATTTATTATTGCATAAACTTTTTAATATGTATTAGATACAAGAATCATACAAATTATATTTAAGTTTCCTATTTAATGGATTTATTTATTTTTTTATTGATATAGTTAATACAGATTTTGAACTAAAACCCAATATCTTAATTAAGAGTTTTAATAAGTGAAATAATCTTAGTGAAATAATCAAT
This sequence comes from Schmidtea mediterranea, assembly GCA_022537955.1. Lineage (NCBI taxonomy): Eukaryota > Metazoa > Platyhelminthes > Tricladida > Dugesiidae > Schmidtea > Schmidtea mediterranea. Next base: position 118,037,842 of record CM039680.1, read on the forward strand.
TTAAATGAGTCGAACAATATTCCGCTCGTTAATTGTTTACAATTTTCACTATGATTCACAGTTGGCACTTTGGTCTTGAAAAAAACTTAGACTTCTGATAAAACGTTAAGGCATGTTGATGCCTAAATGCCACACAAGATTTTGAATACTACCCCTGTGCCCGTGAGTGCGATCCTCAAAACACCCGCCGTTAAACTGCAAAATGTATGCAGAAATACAGGGCCGTTCCTGGGTACATGGCCACCTGCGTGCTGGTATGCACGGCCGCCCTTTGATATAACATCAAAATCAAAGAAAAAAAACAAATTTTAATTCATAATGTTTATTACTATACTTATATATCTAATGTAAATATAACCATTGAATATAAAACGTTAATATATTTTGACACGCCTATAAATCTATAATATTACAATCAAAAATTTACTCTACGCGATTTTTTAGAGGCAAATTCTTCAACCGCACCTTCAATATTTGTGGAATCAGCAATTTCACTTTCAATTGCAATAATTGATATATTACTGAGACGCTCTTGAGTCATTGAAGTTCTCAGATGGTTTTTGATTATTTTTAATTTTGAAAAACTTCGCTCTCCAGATGCAACAGATACTGGAACTGTCAGTAATAGTTTTAAACTTGTGGCGACATTTGGGAAAGAAGTCTCTAAGTTGTATTTGTATAAAAACTTTATGAGTTCTTCGGGCTGCTTTCTGTCTTTTATGATAATTTTTAAAGAAACTAACTCTTGATATAATTCTACGCCACTAATATCACAAGATTCGCCATCTTTAAATTTATTATGGAGATCGAAACAACTGTTTTTTATTTCCTCATGTTCCATATCAATAAATTTGTATAGAAATCCAAAACAACGTTCGAAACCTGACAAAGTTTCAAAACGGGTAGTAAGAGATGAAATAGCCGTATCGAGTATTACATAGAAAAAACTAATTTGAAAATGTTCTTTTGGAGTAAATTGAATATCTTCATCTCTTTCATAGCTAAATTGTTTTCGGTGATGTCGGCTACGTACACTAATTTCGGCAGGAAAATCCGGTTCAGTTTTAAGTGCTACACAAAGTTCATTAGAAATCTGCAAATAATTTTCGAAACTTTCGTCATTTCTAATGCTTTTAAAAAATTTCAAAACTTCCTTAATTGATTCAGCGCACGAACTGATATTCCAAGAAACTTTCTGCATCATTTTGCTAATAAAATCTACCTTTCCAAGATTTCGTACCATATTATTATTGAAGAAATAAATTTATAAGATTTAAGTTTCATTGCCAAACATTCAGCTTAATGTCGAACTGTTGGCATTGAAGATTCCTCAGCTATTTCTATAAGGCTGTCATAAATTTCACCTAATTCATTTCGCAGTGGTCTAATCGCTTTAATTCTTGCTTCCCATCGAGTTTCGCTAACTTGTTTTAATGTTAAAGATTTTACATTTTTCTTTAAAACTTGCCATCTAAATGGTGATGCACTGAAAAAGTTGTATATTGCAGATACATTACTGAAAAAATCCACCGTTGAAAACGAAACATTAGCTGCGTCATTAATGGCCAAATTTAATGTATGCGCGTTGCATGGCATGAACAGAGCTCGGGGATAATTGTCCAAAATTCGTTTTTGTAATCCTCTATGTTTTCCGGACATGTTAGACCCATTAACGTATCCCTGGCCCCTCATATCGCTAATATTTAATTCAAGATAGTTTAACTTTTGAATTAAGAAGTCGTAAAAAGATTCTCCAGTACATTTTTTAGCTTGGTAAAAGCCAATGAAATTTTCTCTTACTTTAACTTCATAATTTTTAATATGTACTACCTACTAACCATTGTAATTTGCTCGACATGTCCAGTGTCCGGCGTACAGTCCAAAATGGCAGAAAAATATTTTGCCTCTTTTATTGATGTTAATATATATTTTTGAATTTGGGTTGCAAGGATAGCGATTATTTCATTTTGAAAGCGATTTCCCAGGTAATGTGGCATGCGGTTCTTTGGGGCGTTTGGTTCTTGTACGCGTTTTATGTGGTCTGCCATTATATCATCAAATTTTCCTATCATTTCAATTGCTTTCAGGAAATTTCCATTATTTTTTTCGTACAATTTGCCGGAAGAACCTCTAAAAGCTAAACACTGTCCTGCTAGAAATTGCACCACAGATATCATGCGTTTTACAATTTGACACCATCGTTTTTTCTCGGCGTCATAATACCGTTGCATATTTTTATCAATTGTGGTTTTTCTTTTTAAATTTAATTCCAATTTTTTCCAACAGGTGCAATTTTCGATGTGCAGCGTTGTTTTTTCGTGACGAGATAAGTTGTCGGATATGTGTTGCCAATCGTTGAAGCCTTCATTAACTAATTTTATTTCCTGTTTGCCAAATAATTTACAACAGAAGCAAAATGTGGCATCATTTTTTGGAGAATAGATTAACCACTCACGATTAAACTTTTCCCCATTTGGCAGTTTTCTATAGAAATAAACCTTTGAAAATGATCTTCCAAATTCATTTAGTGGATATGTAGATTGTATATTTTGAACAGGGCCTTTTTCAATTAAAATATTCAGCACTTTATCGGTAAGTGCCAAAGGCCAGCAAGCTGGATCATTTAGTTCTATACACATATCAAAATATTCTTCATTAATTTCAGTGATATCGTCGATATTTGGAGCTGCAATATCTGTTATTTCATCATTACTACCAATATTGTCATTATCATTTGTTTTTTTGGCAGATAATACATTTTCATTCGAAAAAAATTCTCCGATTGGATTTGCTTGGCTACTGCAAGCATTTTGTATTTCTGTATGGTTTTCCAAATATTTGGTTAGTGAACCAAAGATTTTTTTAGTAACACGTTGTTTTTCTACTCTTTTTCTTTTATAATGTGCTCCAGACAATCTTTTCGTTTTTCTTCCAGTCATTCTTAGGCCTTTTAATAAAATATTTAAAAATATCAATAATAAAAAATATCAATAAAAAAATATCAATGACACTTCAATCAACTATTTGTCTATTTCCACGATTATATATGACTATATATTAACATTGTTATTTTGCTTTTCTTTTTTTTGTTTTTCTGGTCGTCAGGCCGCCTTTGAATTTGGCCGCCTGCGTGCGGCGCACGTAATGAACGCCGGTCAGGCACGGCCCTGGCCACTTTCTAATATTATTTAAACAATTACTATAATTTAAACAACAGATTTATAAATTTATATTTATATATTCAATTACTAGTAGGAAGACATGTTAAATAGTTTAGTTTGTCTGTGGCTTAGCAAAAATACTTTAGTGGTTGAATTATTGAAGTGGTAACACTTATACTACCGATATATTTTGAGATACTTTGCAATTATTCATTCATTTCTAAAGAATAGAAATATTTTTATTTGAGTGTAATATATTTATACAAAAACACCAGTAGAAAGATGCGCCTCAGACGGTTGTCCTTAGATTTAAGTCTTTATAATAATACCACTGAATGATTTTATATTAACACCTTTTAAGTGGCTCACATAGTACTACGTTTTTTCATAATTAGCGCTCTAATGGGGGTAAAGTAGTACTACGTATCGCATATCACTCAAAGCCATTTCACGCTAAGATCTGCCAGGACAACTATCAATGGACATAAGAAATAATTAACTAGAATGAATAACAAGTGCCGGAAAAAATACCCCCAAAAGCAGTGTCGTTTTTGTGCCGCTCATAAATTACGAAAAGACTCATGGTTTCAAATGCTCTTCCTTAAATTCTCAAAGATATTCTTAATGAAGTCGTCAGTGTGATCATTATATAAAAGTGAATGCTCTTCGATCATGAATTTTTGCAGTTTTATGCGAAGCAATGGATTCGGATTACAAAACTTTGCTTTATCACACCGAAGTTCGATGGCTGTCAAAAGGTAAAGTTTTGAATCGATTTCTGTTTATAAAAGTTGAAATTGTTTCATTCATCGATAACGAAGTTGATTTTTCATTCCTGAAAGAAGATATTTGGTGGTTACGAGTTTCTTTTTTGAGCAATATTTTCGACAAACTTAATGATTTAAATTTGAAATTACATGATCTCAAGAAAACTTCATAACTATCTCCGGCAAGTTAAAAGGAATTGAGGAAATGCTGAGATTTTAAAGTCTAAAAGTCAGCAAATCAATCTTTGGATCCTTTCCGACTGTTGACTCAATTCTTTCAAAGATTCAGATCAAGCAAGAAATCGGAGATACTTTGAAATCAACTCATTTGCAGAGTGTGAAGCCATCAAACTTGAAGAGGAGCTTGAGGAAAACCTGATTGATTTGAGAAATGATTTGGTTTTTAAAAGAATCTTTGCAGAAAGTAGGTAGTTAGGAGCACACTGGCTCATAAAAAAAACATAGGGGGGGGTTTAATTACAGATTAAATTTCGGATTATCTTGATTGCATAATGATGTAATCAACTTAATTAATTTTGTGTGTATTTTAATTAATTTTTTTGTGTATATTTTTTTTTCGAAATTTTTTTCGAGTTTTTGGCGGGATTTTTTTTTAAATTCAAATTTTTTTTCGAATTTTTTTTAAATTCAAATTTTGGCGAATTTTTGAAATAAAATTGAAATATTTTTTTTGAATAAATTTTTTTTTAATCACACTATAGTCAGGGGGTATTTTTGAAAAAGACTAAAATAAATTGGCTTGAATCGCCTAACGATAAAAAAGCATAAAATTAAAATTGGCTCAAATCGCCTAAGATGAACAGACTATAGTCAGGGATATTTTTAACTCGTAATAAAAAACAATGTAATATTTGGTCTCAATACTTTCTATAGTTAAATATAGGCATAAAATAAATTGGCTTGAATCGCCTAATGATAAAAAAGCATAAAATTAAAATTGGCTCAAATCGCCTAAGATGGTCAGAGTGGGTATTTTCATTCACAAAATTTTTTTTTTAATCACACTATAGTCAAGGGGTATTTTTGAAAAAGACTAAAATAAATTGGCTTGAATCGCCTAACGATAAAAAAAGCATAAAATTAAAATTGGCTCAAATCGCCTAAGATGTGATATAGTCAGGGATATTTTTAATTCGTAATAAAAACTAATGCAATATTTGGTCTCAATACTTTCTATAGATAAATATAGGCATAAAATAAAAATTGCATGAAACGCCTACTAATCAAAAAATTGACAGAGGTATTTTATAGGCTGGTTAAAAAAAACACTTCAAATATTTGTTCACACAATTTTCATAGGCAAATTTAGGCTCTAGATAAAAATAATTTAAAATACCTAAAGTAAATTAAGATAAATTAAAGTACATTAGAATACACTTAAGTATATTAGAGTAAATTAAGGTTCCTCTAGTAAATTAAGATACATTAGAGTACATTAAGGTAAATTAAAGTAAATTAAAGGGTCGAAAGTCAATTTAAGTACATTGGGGTACATTTAAGTAAATTAAGGTACATCAGAGTAATTTAAAGTACTTTAGAATAAATTTAAGTAAATTAAGGTACTTAAAGTAATTTAAGGTGCCTAGAGTAAAGTGTGGTAAGTTAGGTAAGAATTTTTTAAAATTAAATAGAGAGTCAACAGTTAAGTTACATAAGGGTAATTTTTAAAGCTGAAAATTTTAAAAGCAGTTATGTAGGCAAATTACATAAGGTAAGATTTTTTTAAAAGTAAATAGAGGGTCAAAAGGTAAATTACATAAGGTAAGAATTTTTAAAGTTAAAGAGTCGACAATATTGCATGATAAAATTTATTAAATAAAATTTTTAGTATAGTTTTATCGATCAATTTTTATACATATTTTTAAATGATAAAATTTTTAACATAATTTTACAATGGAATTTTTTATATATAATTTTTAAAGATGAAATTTTTAGGATAATTTTACAATGAAATTTTTACACATGTTTTTAATTGAAAAAATTTTTAATGTAATCTTACAATCAAATTTTTAGTATAATTTTTACTATTACTTTTTTATACATGTTGATAACGATCAAATTTTCAAAGAAATTTTTCAAATACTTTTTTCAAAGAATTTTATTAAATTAAATTTTTGAGTTTCAGTGTTACATAGTATTGCCTAAGGTAGGTAGTAGTCATTCGCAAGAGCAACCCATCTCCTCCACTCTGCAGCAACCCATCCTTAAAAAAAATAATAAAATAATAATAATAAATAATAATATTAATAAATAATAATAATAATAATAATACTTTCAGAAAACATAAAAAGTTAACTTACTTGGTATCAACTTCTGAACACTGATAACCCATACACAGTGAATAATTCATTAATAACTGAACAACAATCACTAGGTACTGTATACAAATAACCGAGTACTGTACAGCTCTCTATATACATATTAGGGATTGAATAATTTACTTATTCATTAAAATGACATATTTAAATAATATTTACTCTTTCAACACAGATATTGAATCAACTCAACCCACTTAAAAAATAAAATTTTCTCTCAATCATTTCCCTTTAAAATACTTAGTTATTCACACACTCACAATATGTTATCAATAACTAGTTACTGAACAAATCAATATCAAAAACTAATTACTGAACCAATAAATATTAATGATGGGTTACTGACCAACTAATTTTGAAATAAATCACATTAAAGGTTAACAAAATGAAATACAAGTTGAAACTTTATTAACTTTTTCACTATTTTAAAATTTTTGGTTGCTTAGTTACCTTGTCGTTATCAGGCGATAATTAATCAAATTCATTGAAACCAAATCCATTGTTATATTTACTTGGTATCAACTTCTGAACACTGATAACCCATACACAGTGAATAATTCATTAATAACCGAACAACAATCACTAGGTACTGTATACAAATAACTGAGTACTGTACAACTCTCTATATACATACTAAGCATTGAATAATTTACTTATTTATTAAAATGCCATATTTAAATAATATTTACTCTTTGAACACAGATATTCAACCAACTTAACCCACTTAAAAAATAAAATTTTCTCTCAATCATTTCCCTTAAAATACTTGGTTATTCACACACTCACAATTAATTGTTTTCGATTCATTACTTTTAAATAAAAATTTATTCTAAGATTTTCAATTGTTGTTATAGTCGTTTCCTCAAGAAAAAAAACTTGGCTTAGGGTGGCGCGATGCGAAAAAGGTTGCCGACACTGGCTTAAAATGTGTAAAAATAAATTTGATTATCACGGATTTAAAGTAAGAGAAGATAAGGAAAATGCATTTATTTTGTATCATGTTTTTACTTCTCAATTAAAATTTTATATTTGCCTCTTACAGCAAAGTAATTAATTATCATGTTAATAAATTTCTTTCATTCAATGAAATATTTAGAAATGCATACAATACAATTTTAGTAATATAATTTTTACTAAACTTTCCATTTGCCATTAATAAATAGTATAAAAATTCCAATATCTTTCACTTATATTCAAATTATTAATGAATGATTAATAATGATAAAAAATAACAATTTTATTTGTTTTAAAATAAAAAATGGATTGGATTTTAATGTTTATACTAGAGAATGTTTATTATAGTTTGGTAAATCAATTATTACACAAAAAATCCAATATACTCAAGAAATATTATTAATACAATACAAAACTCCACATTTTACACATGGAAAAAATAATGAAATTTTAAATTTATACATCTATTATCAAATGTAAATGAAATATTGTTATTAAATATTTTAACATTATTTTCAGACTGAAACATGAAAATATAGTTCAATTGTTGGATGTATTGGAGAGTGACGACACGTATTACTTAGTAATGGAGTTGTGAGTAATTCTTTTTTTGATAATGTGGTTTATGAAATTTCAATTATGATAATATATTTTTTTGTAAAATTATCAAAAGTATGAATGTCCCAAATTTTAGAAATGAATATTAAGCTAATAGGTTTTTGTTTTTCGTATTATTTGAATGAAATCATTTTGTACTAAAATTTTTAAAACATTCATAAATTTCCGAAGTAGTATTGTTGACTTCCGAATAGTGAAATTTCGATTTTACTATTGAGAAGAGTTGCATGACGGGATTTATTTTAGTGAATATGTATGGCGAAAAATGAAACGGATCTGATACACGTAATCTTAATGAAAAAACCATCAGCAAGGCAATGGAAAATCATTGAACATCTTTGAATTCACATTCTCAATTGAATATATCAAAGGTAAAGAAAATGTGATGACGGATCTCTCATCAAGACCGTTTTCAGTGAAAATTAGGTGCTTTAAACTGTCAAAAATACCAACATTTTGCCGATGGATAAATCTCCGAAGATTCCTTAGAAAAACTCGAAGAATCGTCATTACAACTACGTCGAACAAAAAAAGGAATTTTAGTTGATACAACCACAGAAATTTCACTAATTGTTCTTCCCAAAGTATTCAGATTCGAAGAATTTCAAAGACTTCATTCTCTTTCATTCGGGATACAAGCCAATGACGCAACTGATAACAGAGAAGTGTATGATCATGTATGAGATCTGATGTTCGCTCATAGAACGGGAATATCTTAAATGTCAGCAATCAAAAATAGCCCGTAATACTAAAACGGCTTTAAGAACTATTCCAGATATGGGTAGGTTTAAAACCATCCATATAGATTTAGTATACCCATTAGTAAACCTCTTGTGAAAAACAAAAGATTTATTCTTGCAATGATCGACAGATCAACATCATTGGGTGAAGCAATTCCAATAAATAACATAACAAGTGGCAGCATATTAAAACACTGGAAAGAGAAAGGATTAGCAGATATGGAGTTCCAGGCATAATTATTAGCGATCAGGGACTGCAATTTTACTCAGTTTCATTTAATAACTTGCATGAACATGGGTATTGATCGACAGAGAAAACCTGCATATCCCCAATGCAACAAAAAAGTCGAAAGATGGCACCGAAACCTTAAAAATCCACTCAAAGCCCATTCTAATGATGCCAACAGAACATGGGTAAATGATCAGCTGAAAGTCCAACTTGTCTCCGTAATCGCTGCACATTAAATAATTCAGCGTCGCCAGCAGAATGGATATTTGGAAACAAATTGAAATTGTCCGGCGACATAGCACTCAACGAATGGTCAGAAACAGAAGAGAACTTAAAACTGATTAAAAATAATAACGCTCAAAATAATTCGAAGAAAGCAGAAAAACATCAGAATGTAAAGGTTTCAGTTAAAAAAGAATTAGGTAATTGTAATAACGTCCGGTTACAAAAACACACTACCAAATGTCTAGACCATTCAAAGTAATTAACAGATCAGCATATTTAAAAATTTCGAAAATATTTATTAACAGTATAGACGAATTTATTACTACAGATTAACTTCGTGCAACAATTAAACCGGCGCACAATTTTGGAGGGAGTTATGTAGAGTTTAATTGTTATGAAATTATTTAATTTGATTTTATAATAAATTAAACTTTAAGAACAATTTAATTTGTTTGAATATTTAAATTGTAAATTAAATAAACAATGTTTAATTATGAGATAACGCCAATAAAAAACCTTTCGTACGATATATTTCGATAGCACAGCTATCATCTTCAGGTACTCAAAACCAACTAAATATATTATGAATTAACATTTAATTTAAACAAATTATTTTTTATTAATTTAATTTTTTAATAAATAAATATTTTTAAAAATATATTTTAAATTAATTTAAAATTTAAAAATTTTTTTTTTACTTATATTCTAATTTTTTAAAAATTAATGTAATTTAAAATTTTCAATTATTTTAATAATATTAAAAAAACAAACATGATTTAACATACGTAAACTATTTAAAAACATTCAAAACATTCGTAGTCACAGCACTCTGCACATTAATCTTTGGATCCAATGACCTTATCAGCAATGCTTCACATATCACTCGTTCCCAATAACTATTAAAACTTCTCAACAAAATTCTAAAATCAGACATTCCTATATCACTTTTACAGCCTCTATTGTGTTCACTAATATTGGTCAAACCCTTCAATCGACAATGCTCTAAAACTCGAGTACAGAGATGACGGGAAGTCTCTCCAATGTATGTGGCATTACACCCATTACATGTAAATTGATAAACGAGATCAGAACACAATCCAACCGGAGTTTTTGATTTATTAATAAACATATTGCGTACCTTACACGAATTAGAGACGATCTTATACTCTAAATTTCCTATCAGTTTACCCAACTTCCTCTTATAATTTGTAAAGCCTTCAGAGTACGGCAATACTAACACATATTTAGGCTCAATTTTTTTTATATCCATTTTTACCATCACCCAGATCAACACTCAATTCACACCCATCCGACAAATTACATTCAGATTTTCCACAACATGGATCCTTAGGATTTTTAATCAATTTATCAACAGTTTCTTTTATCATCAACAATAAAAATTATTTAGAATATCCATTCTTTATCAACAACTCAACCAATTTATCAACACTTTTTACCGAATTAGCAAAAGTAGAAGATAAAGCCCATGAACGATAAATCAATCCTTTCACCATATTTCTCTGATACTTAAATTCACAAAAGCTTTCTGGAGAAGTATAAAGACCAGTATCAGTTGGTTTTCTATAAATCTCTGTCTCTTTCGATTGGATTCTCCGATTGGATTTGCTTGGCTACTGCAAGCATTTTGTATTTCTGTATGGTTTTCCAAATATTTGGTTAGTGAACCAAAGATTTTTTTAGTAACACGTTGTTTTTCTACTCTTTTTCTTTTATAATGTGCTCCAGACAATCTTTTCGTTTTTCTTCCAGTCATTTTTAGGCCTTTTAATAAAATATTTAAAAATATCAATAATAAAATAAAATATCAATAAAAAAATATCAATGACACTTCAATCAACTATTTGTCTATTTCCACGATTATATATGACTATATATTAACATTGTTATTTTGCTTTTCTTTTTTTTTGTTTTTCTGGTCGTCAGGCCGCCTTTGAATTTGGCCGCCTGCGTGCGGCGCACGTAATGAACGCCGGTCAGGCACGGCCCTGCAGAAATAACTCAGAAGGTTATTTGTATTTATTCTTTCTGGGGGGTTTATGGTTTCATAGCTCTGAACTCATACATACAAGTTATCACCTTGGCCCGTTGGTTAACCATTTCTAGCAACGTTGATAATGTAACCAAGTATTGTGAGACCGCCAAATGTGAGCCTCTATTCAAATGCAACTCTTGGTCTATCGAGTTGCCATTAGAAGGCCTACGCTCGTCTCCTAAGTTTTGTTCGCTACTATCTTTGTTTATTTTCTTACGTTATTTCCTCCTTTGATTTTTCGCAATGGTTTAGTTTAATCATGATCTTTAACAAAATTAGAAAGAAAAAAAATTACATAAGTTTTATTAAATTTACGCAAGCACATATTCAAAATTATTATTCAAAATTCATTTAATCCTTCTTAAATTTTTCTGCTGGCTGCAGGCGTCGTCGCATCTGTTCTGATCTTCCCGGTCTGGAATGTGGATGACTGGCTGTAGTTGCCATTGTCAATTCCTCTCACTCTCGGTACGCCACATGCGCTCGAGCAAATACTAATCGAAAGGTAATCTCTAGGCTACGGATTTGGGTGCGCTGAGCTTGTATCAATTGTTTCTCCTCTCGTCAGCCTCGTCGTACAGTTTTTGGTAAAGCTTCTTCACTCGTTGCGGTTCAACCCATGTCGACCTTACATCTTGAACTTTCTGGCTCATTTGCAATAACTGGCTGTGCAGCTCGGTGTTTCCCTGGCGTAGATTGATCAATTCGCGACTGATAGAACAAAATGTCTCCATGTCTGAAAAATATGTAGATTTTAAATAAATAATGTTTCGATGGAATTCTTTACGCACATGGAGATTTATTTTACTAATTCTGAATTAATTAGATTCCTTATTTTTCCGTGAATTTTTAAGAATGGTGTTTGTCTAACTAACTTATAATCTCAAGTTGGACAGACGCATAGTAGTGGTCGAACTCAATTATTTATACAAGTATTTCGATGATAGGTTAATCGACGCTAGAACTTCACCGTGAAATTTTAATTTACTTAATTACTTTATTTTATTCTACTTAGTCTAAACTTGTCCACTGTCGAAGTCATTCTCTTGGTTTGTGAATTTACTGTGATTACACGTTAACTATTAAACTGAGACATCGAGACAAATAATTTATTTTTAAACAAGTTATATTTATTCATTTCATGTCCTAAAAAGGCGTTCTTCTGACCTTCCAAGTTTAAATTACTGCCTCAGCGTACCGACAGTTGTAGGTGTGGTCTCCACCTTTCCTCAGATTTCCAATTCGATCGAGTATTGATTTGTGAAACACTCTAGTTAAAAGAACCACACTGGTAGGAGCTACCACTTTTTAATCCGGATCATCTAGCTTATAGGATATCCCGTATGCCCGTGTGTATATATAGGATATCCCAGACAAGGACTCATCAAAAAATTTCAAGGTCATTAAAACAAAGACTAAACAAAAATTTTGAATGAATTTGAAAATATATATGATTCATTCAAAGTCATTGGATGATTCATCATATTTTTCAAAATTATTCGAACAAAGACCATGACTCATTCAAGGTCATTGGCTGAGTCATCATATATTTTCAAATTCATTCAAAATTTTCTCAAGGTCATAATATTTTTTAAAATTTTTTAAATTTAAATTTACTACTTATTTTTATAAGTGTTGTTTTAATTATTAATATTTTAAAATTTTTATTCTATTATTATTATTATTATTATTATTATTAATATTAATATGATTACTTAGTATGAATAATAATTATTATTATTAATATTAATATATTTTTTTCTAATTATTACATAATATTTTATTATTAATATGATTATTACATACTATTTTATGAATAATATTTTTTTATTACTTATTATTATTATTATTATTATTATTATTATTATTATTATTATTATTACTAGTTATTATTACTGTTAACAATGTTACTAATGCTATATTAATTTTTATTATACTAAAATTATTATTATTGTTACAAGTTTTTTTTTATTATAATTTTTATTATTATTTTTATATAAAATAAAATAAATATTCAACTATGTATGGGATCCAAAGGTTATAAAATTATTTCAATATTGAATAGAAAAATGAATATGTGTGTATGTATATAATTTAATTAAAAATATTTTGTGCATGTGAGGTATCATTTACATGGTTTTCAATAGTTTTTCGAAGGTTTACTAATATGATCCATAGTATGTAATGAATAGAAAAAGTTGGTGTGTACAATGAAGATAAAATCGATATTTTTAAGACAATATATTTAAATAAATATGATATTCATGTTTATGGCTCAAAATATGTGTGTGTTAAATCAGCGATACGGAACATAGAAAAGGTTTAATAACAATGTGTCATTTATGATACACGTGTGTTTCATGGTTGAAATATATGAAATTTTCGAAGGTTTGCGATTGTGGTCCATAGTAGACAGGGATAAAAAATTGTAAATGTTTGTATAAAGTTAAAGAAAAATTCGATATTTTTAAAAAAATATGTGCAAATAAATATCAAAAATAATTATGGCTCAAATGCGTGTGTTAAACCATCGATATGTTACAGTGTTTATGGAAAAACTTTAATGAAAATATGTGTTATTTTTCAAAAATTTATGAAATATTTATTTTATGGTTAATAATGTGTGAGTATGTGTTAAATCATAAAAACAGTTCAGTATTTATGTAAAGATTGAGATTGTTAAGAAAATGTATATAAATTATGATACACACGTGGTTTTTGATTGAAATATGTGTGTTTGTTTAATTGATAAAAGAAAAACTCTAGACAATTTTTAAAAACATACATATAATAAGTGATCTAATTTAAAGATATTTATATTTCATACCTATTTTCGTTAAAATTCCAATTTATTTTTTGATAAGGGACTAAATAACTTATAATCAAATATTTCAAAACCTAGGAGCTAAGAGTTACAATAATAAAAATTAAATCTATTAAATATAAAAACACAATAAAAACTTACGATAAGAGAAAAAAAAACAATATGAAGTTTATGCTTTATTATTGCCAGACCAAGTGGGGTCAAAAAGTACCTGGGCTTCACAGCACAAATTAAAGCCTAGATTGGCGGGTAGTTACAGATTGCACAACGTTTAGTCGCGGTAACTACAAAACGTCATAAACATTAAATTAAATAATGTTTTTTACTACCAAAATAATTATTTGCAGACTATCTAGATTAAAGCCACCAATGACCAGCTTGTAAATAAAATGTAATAAAGTGTAAAGATATTATTATATTTAAAAATAAAAAGAAATAATTCATCCATTTAAACTTCAACCCATCGGAATCGAATGATGGGAGTCAAAATAATATTATTATTTAGTCAAAACTTGAAATATTAAATGCGCGCGGGTATACTTTTAATCAACATAATTGGTAAAGTATTTTTTTCATCACTATATTTCTACAATCAATTAATCAAACCATAGTTTTTAATATATAATCATTAGTCAAGTCTTAGTTAAACATGGACTTGTATTGCATTTACATTGTGAATCATGGACTAACATAATCCATGTATTTTGAAAATTTGTATATTCATAAATGCGTTTAAATTAATGCGAAAAAAGATGCTCATAAAATATAATTGTTCTAAATTATTTTGTGTTTATCAAATAGAATAACATAATTATATTTCATAATTCTATTTTATAAGTGATATAACAAATTTAAAATAAAATCTGTAATATTCACCAAATTATTATTATTATTATTATCAATTAATATTATTATTATTATTATTAATACTGTTAAGTCAAAACTGAAAGCTTGATATTTTATATATTTAATGACCGCCTGTATACTTCTAATTAACATAATTGCATAGTTTTAGTGAAGCAACATACCTTAGTATTTTCATCATGCAACTATATTTCTAAAATCTATTAATATAAAGATTTATCGTTTTTTAATGTATTAATTACTCATGTTTATGTTAGCTATGCATTTGTATTGCAATGTCTTTGTTAATCGTCCACTTGTTTTAAAACATAATTTTATCCATGCATTTCAGAAATTTGCTATAAAGAGTCTAAAAATATGTTGAAATTAAAGTGTGAAAAAAGAAGATAATCAGAAAGCAGAAACATTATAATTGATATTAGTAATTCTGTGTTTATCAAATCTATTTGTTATAAGATATATTTTTTAAGTAATATAACAACTGTAAAATAAAAAATTTGTAATAATCAACAGATTTATATTAATATAATTAATTAATATTATTATTATTATTATTATTATTATTATTATTATTATTATTATTATTATTATTATTACCATTTCATTAACATTATTTTCGTCTATCATAATTTTATTATCAACCATTTTGTCATCATGTATCTCATCAACATTTATATTTAAAGATCTAAAATTATAACTGAAGAATATTAAAATGTTTACTATTAAATTATCAAAAGTAGATAACATAAACTAATTAATGATAATATTAAGTTAATTTAGAAAGTATTTACTTAAATTTTGGACTCAAATATATTTTATAAGCTAATTTTAACTTAAAGTATATATTTTATGTGTAAATATCTAATTATGGTTCGAGTGTGTAAATTGATGCACTATGTGTAAATTAGTAACAGATGGGTATAAGGTGTGTACAATGTGAGTAAAGAGGGGGTCAACACATAATAAATCAATAAAAAAGAAATCTAATTCGTCGAAAAAATCAATAAAAATGGAGACGGAAACTAATCTACGCAATAAAACCACAGATATTTTATAAAAATATTTATTAAAATGACATTCTGACACTATTGACTTTCAAATCGGAGTCATGACATCATCTGAATCGATCTTGTATCCTTGAATTATGATAATTGTATACCAATGAAAGTTTTCAATAAAATTTACTTCTTTATTAGTAATATAAAACTTTGCATTCTCGTAGCCAAGATATATGTGATTATTGCTTCTTAACTTGATATTCATTGTATTTAGAATTTCGTTCACTAAATTACAATCTGCATCCGATATTATTGCGAGTAAACATGAAAATTGGGTATTGATTAATTCGATTGGCATTGAAAATTTGTAAGTGATAGAAAATCTGAGAAAATGTAAAGTATGGCTATAATTCTTCACTATCATAAATTCGGTTTGCATGTCGAAATAATGATTATAGTTGTCATCGTATTTATACTATGTATGTAACCAACGCAATGACAATGTTGCTATAAAAATTCTAAAAATATGTTGAAATTAAAATATGAAAACTGAGAATACTCAGAAACTTAAAAATTAGCTATGATGTACATATAACCTTAATGTGTGCATGACCTCTTCATAATCTCGATGTTTAATTAATAAAATGCATCGATATTGCATTTTAAATGAATGGATACTGCTATAAAACATAATAAAAATCATACGAAAACAAGTGATTAAAACAATATTAGACCAAAATTTATCTATTTTTGTTTTAATGCATCATAAAGAACACACAAGAATAGGGTCACAAAATAGGTATATATACCGATTCATTTTTAAAGAATTTAATCACCTTTCCTTGTGAAAACTATTTTTCCGACGAAAAGTTTCGAACACTTTTTCTTTGAAAAATATCTTTGCAGCAGGAATTAATCAGCGAGAACTTTTGACGAAACTTTTGAAGATCGACTTACATGACACTCCTCAAGTAAATTACAAGTAAGTCCCTACTTGAATGTATCTTCTGCAAGTATGATGCGTGTGAATGAGAATGTATTAATTATGTCATAAACGTCAATTATATGATTCAAACGAGCAAGGTTTCATTTTATTTTTGTCGAAATTTTCCGGCCCACAGCCAGCACATATCGCAAGTCAATAAAATCAAACACACTATCAGATTGTGTAAGAGCGGTTTCTCCGCTTATGATTTGTGCCTGTGAAGGTCCAATCATGAGTAACGACGGATGCTAAACGTCAATTATGCAATCCTATATGGGGTGTCTGATAGATCGAGAAGTAGTCTTTTGGCTGCTCCACTTTCTTTCTTCGTCCGAAAAATCGATCTAAACTCATATTCAAACACACCGGCTAAAAATCATCAACATCAAGTAGCTTAGTGGGCACTCCTAAAATCCTAATATGAACATAATTCAATCCAAGGATCAAAATTGGGTAAATGAGTGAGCGGGAAGGGGGCGAAATCAATGCAACGAATTTTAAATGGAAAGCTAATTAATACTAGGGTGGCTAGTATTAAATCTAAATCAAATTAACCACTAAACGTGATTTTATTCAATATGAATCTATAGTATTAAAGTTAAATTAGATAAGGATAACTAATGTTAAGGTCAATCCATACAACGAATTCGAAACACCAAATTTAACCCATGATGAGGATAGCTAACGATCAAACTTAATAAGGGTAATTAATATCTAATGTAAATTATACTAACAGCCAAACCTCAAGCGATCCGCTAGTATAAAGTTTATACTATAAACTATAGTAACAACCAAACTTTATTCAGTAAGATAAGTAGTATTAAAAAAAATTATAGTAACGATCAAACTTAATTCATAAGGATAGCTAGTATCAACAATAACTCATGTTGACAACCAAACCTAATTCCATAAGGATAATTCAAAATCAATAAATGCCTCCGTAACAACATAAGGATTACAGTCGTACTTAAGATAACCAGATAAGATCAAAATTGACCAAGATCTATACGAAGATTCTTTTAAATAATCTGATTTAGTAGCATTGATGAGGTTGACCCTGTAATTCCAGATAGCGAGAATCCCAATCAATTTACAAATAAGATGAGTACAAAATCCATGTCGAAAATTAACCATAAATAAGCACAGCTCCATAATAAAAATATAAAATGACATGAGAAATTAAAGGAGACAGGAGGATTTTCAAATAAAGAAAGCGCATTCCGAATCCGAGATCTGATTGAGTCATAGTTTCCAGGAACATTTAGACCGGGATTAATTTACTCAGAAGAGAAATGGTAGAATAATTCCAGTAGATCTTTATGTCACCGCTGAACAACATACCCCCCTTCCCGCCGGGGTAACTTTTTTTAAGTCCAAAAGTACAATTTTTTTCTGAGACAAAGACAATGAGTCATTCAAGGTCATTGAAACAAAGACCATGACTCACCATAATTTCTCAAGATCAATAGACGAGTCATCATATTTTTCAAGGTCATTTAAACAAAGACCATGACTCATAAAAAATTCTCAGGGTCATTTAAAATTTCTCAAGGTCATTTAAAAAATTTTCAAGGTAATTGAAACAAAGACCATGACTCATCAAAAATTTCCTCAAGATCATAGTATTTTTAAAATTTAAAATTTAAATTTACTACTTATTTTTATAAGTAATGTTTTAATTATTAATATTTTTTAATTTTTATTCTATTATTATTTTTATTATTAAAACATTTTATTATTATTATTATTATTATTATTATTATTATTATTATTAATATTATTATTATTATTATTATTAATTTTATTATTATTAATATTTTTATTATTATTATTTTTTACTATTATTATTACAAGTTATTAGTAAAATCATTACTATTATTATTATTACTAAAATTATGATTATTGTTACAAGTTTTTATTATGATAATTTTCATTATTATTTTTATATAAAATAAAATAAATTTTCAACTATGTATGGGATCCAAAGGTTATAAAATTATTTCAATATTGAATAGAAAAATGAATATATGTGTATGTATATAATTTAATTAAAATATTTTGTGCATGTGAGGTATCATTTACATGGTTTTCAATAGTTTTTCGAAGGTTTACTAATATGATCCATAGTATGTAATGAATAGAAAAAGTTGGTGTGTACAATGAAGATAAAATCGATATTTTTAAGACAATATATTTAAATAAATATGATATTCATGTTTATGGCTCAAAATATGTGTGTGTTAAATCAGCGATACGGAACATAGAAAAGGTTTAATAACAATGTGTCATTTATGATACACGTGTGTTTCATGGTTGAAATATATGAAATTTTCGAAGGTTTGCGATTGTGGTCCATACTAGACAGGGATAAAAAATTGTAAATGTTTGTATAAAGTTAAAGAAAAATTCGATATTTTTAAGAAAATATGTGCAAATAAATATCAAAAATAATTATGGCTCAAATGCGTGTGTTAAACCATCGATATGTTACAGTGTTTATGGAAAAACTTTAATGAAAATATGTGTTATTTTTCAAACATTTATGAAATATTTATTTTATGGATTTTTTAAATGTTTTGGCGGGAAAATATTTTGCAAAAGAAAGTATTTGAGACTGGCACATAGCTAGTACATAGATATTGATAATTTATATGTTTTCTTACCAATATATCCATTAAATATATATAAATATATAAAAATAAACATTATTTACTAAGCATATGGTCATACAATTTGATTATACTATATGGTCATACGATTTGATCATACATCATGGTCATACAACATTGAGCGAATCATATATATGTATATTAGTTAATACATAACCATTTAGTAAGTTCTTACTTATTTTACTAATATTAATTAGACAGTTCGGTATTTTTACCAAATTGGAAGTCATACAGGCTTAGTCAATTTCTATATATTCGAATTCGAAAAAGAAAACGCAAAAGTGGTTATCAGATCAGCTTGCGTACAGTTTAAACAAACCGATGCGGAAAAGATTTCCAACGAGAGCTTATAAGACATTCGGTATTAATGATTTATGGCAAATGGATTTGATGGAGATGATACCGTATTCGAAGATTAACAAGGGTTATAAATATATTTTAACGTGTATCGATGTTTTCAGTCGTTTTGCCCGCGGTCTACCAACAAAGACAAAATCTGCAGAGGAAATATCTAAAGCAATTAACTCAATGTTTAAAAATGGACATCCAGACAATTTGCAAACCGATTTAGGTATTATTATTATTACTATTATTATTATTATTATTATTATTATTATTATTATTATTATTATTATTATTATTATTATTATTATTATTATTATTATAGGCAAAGAGTTTTACAATAGTAAAGTTAAGCAAATCCTGGATCGGCTCAAAATAAATCATTATTTTACATTCTCAATACAAAGCCGCACATGTTGAAAGATTTAACCGGACATTGAGGGATAGATTGAAGAAATATTTCGTGCATCAAGGTAATAAAATATGGATAAATGTATTACCGAAAATACTTGTTAGTTATAATAATTCATCACATCGAGGTCTGAATGGCTTGAGACCCGTAGATATCAGCTCAAAAACACGAGTACCATCAGTAGTTACTATTACAAAACCAAAATATAAAGTTGGTGATTACGTTAGAATTAGTAAAATATCTGCTTCACCTTTCATCAAAAATTTCGATAGTAATTGGATTGATGAGGTATTTCGAATTACTAAAATTAATACTAAACAGATTCCTGTAATGTATGTTATTAAAGATAGTGATAACAATTTAATGGGAAAATGTAAAGGAAATTCTATGAACAGGAATTACAGGTTATTTCCAAACCTACAGTGTTCAGAATTCAGAAAATATTGTAAACTAAAATGGTGGGTAAGGATAAACAATACTATGTCAAATGGCATGGATATCAAAACCCTCACGGATATCATCAAAAGACCTAGTAAAATGAGTTTCTATACAATTTTACCTAGCAATAGTTGCCCACTAATCCATCCGGAAAATCAAGCGAGTAAATTTATGGTTAATCTTCAAAATCCTATGTATTTACATGGAAATTGGGAAGTTGCTTTGCAAGACTTTACATTTGTGTACAATACATTTCCATTTTATAGTCATTGTAAAATCGGTTACAAGAAGCATGTTCCAAAAACCTGTAGTGGTATTTTCTCAATCAATAATTTTGAACGATATTGTCATATTCCGAATCAAATTTTAGATGAAAATAGTGGCATGTTTTTCAAAGATGGATTGAATGTTAGTTGTGATTTTAGCCCATTTACAATAAAGTTTGAAAGTATTGAGGATGCCAAGCGAATGGGTTGTGATAAGCTTAACATAGTTGTTCCTGGTACTGAATACCTAATACGTTTGAAAACATTTGATGAGAAAAGTGTAACGATCGAAAACATCAAAATATCTGTATCATATATTAATGATACTTTGAAACAGTTGAAGAATTACATAAATATATTTCATTCAATTGTTTACATATATTTAAAACTATTGAATTTCTTAAAGATGGAATATGCAAATTCAGTCTGAATAATAACATTTGTGAAGTTACTTTTGATAAAAATTTGGCTAATACATTGGGATTAGATAAGTAAACATATAGGGCAAGTGCTTTTGGTGTAAGCAAACCAAAACTAATAAAACTTCATAAGCAAATGTTCATATATACTAACATCATCGATCCTATAATTGTTGGTGATTCTTTGGTTCCTCTTTTGAAATCTGTTTGGGTTGATAAACATGACCAGGATGAAGTTGTCAATATAAATATCGATAACCCAATGTACTTACCGGTATCAACATCATGTATAAACAATATAGAAATAAATATTCGTAATGATAGCGGTAAATTTATTGAATTTAGTAAAGATACAAAACCTTATTTGACATTACATTTTCGTAAATTAGATGACCAATAACGATATTATTAGTATGTATAGTGGTAGCCAAAGTGGTGGCGAATTACCATATTTTATTGGTAAACAGGATGGATCAGGATGGTTGAGAACAATTGGTAGATTTGCACTTCCTATTCTTAAACGCATTGGTCGTTTTGGTATGAAAGCTGCTAAAGATGTGATAATGAATGAGCAGAAAATATTACCATCGCTGAAATCAAATGCATTATCAGAGTTAGGGAAAGTTCTACCTAGTGTTGTAGGTATGTTTCAAAAACAGGAACCAGCACCAGCACCGGCTCAAAAACGTAAAAGACATCATAAACATATAAACAAACGAATGAAAGGACATGGAACTATATTTCAAAAATGATTTGTGGTAAATCTGAATTGTGCTTATTTGATAGACCATCTCCCCAGGCGGTAATTGAAATGAGGGCCTTTGAAGAAGTATTCTTCATGAATTCTATTATGAATAGTAGAACTGATATTGAATTTTATATTATTGGTTCCCAAACTGAATATCTAGATTTGAACGATAAATTGTTAATTGTTCAGATCAAATTTGTAGATAAAGATAGAAAACCGTTGGGTGAACCTAGTGATGTTATACTAAACAATTTCTTGTTTCATACACTTTTTAAAGATGCAGTTCTCGGATTTAATAATATCGCGATTGAGGGTGGTAACAGTACATATATTTACAAAGCTCTAATAGAAACAGTTATAAATTACAATAGTGATACTAAAAATACATGTTTAACTCCTATGGGTTATGGTAGTGATGACGATAGGAAAAAGTGGATTAAAGGTTCGAAATTATATACCATGTGTTCATCATTACAACTCGATTTTATGGATCAACCGAAATATTTACTCCCAGGTGTTAATGTACACATTAGATTGAAAAGATCTGAGTCGGCATTATCACTAACAAGTGCTACCACAGCACCTATTCTTCAATTAGTTGATGCAAAATTATTGGTGAGAAGAGTTTGTATTGAGCCCTCTGTATTAGCCGGTCATCAACTGGGGCTTAATTCTAAGCATGCAATATATCCATTGAAAACAAAGGAAATTGTTCAATTTGCTATTGCTAAAGGTTCAGCTTCTTTCTATAAGGAACAAATATTTGGAGATAGAAGAATGTCCAACTTTATATTGGTAACATTTCAAAGTGAATCTCAATATAATGGATCATACTTAACATCGAGCTCAATTTTCAAATATTTTGGAGTAACATCGTTAACTTTATCGAAAAATATTGTGCTACATATATGCAGAGTATAGTGAGAAATATGGGTTATTTGGGTAAAAACCTTAATTGTGGAATAACTCTTGAAGATTTTAAATGCAAATATCCATTCTTTACATTTCTTTTGGCACCCGATTTTGATTTAAATCAGAGTCAATTACCTCAAAATGGAAATTTACGATTAGATATAAAGTTTGCTAAAGCTACAACTGAACCGGTACATGTTGTAATATATGGCGTATTTGAAAATGAGGTTCAAATAACTGCAAACAGAACTGTGTTGGTTTGAACGAACATTGTTGGTTTGAACGAATATTCTTGGTTTGAATGGTATAAATGTATAGATAATATAGGATAATTTGTCATGGAGTAAGTTTTTCATGTATTATTAATATTATTGATGTAGTTCTGTTCGGGTCTATCGAATTGGAAAACAAATACTAGGACATGAATTTTTATGGGTATTTCCTCTTGATAAAATTCCATATTTACTTAATAATCAAGCCATAATTGTCAATACTCAATCATCTCATCTCGGTGGAGAACATTGGTTGGCAATATATATGAAACCTAGCAAGATGTTTGTATTTGATCCTATGGGTTTCTATTATCCGGCTTTAATGGTTTCGAAACTACAAACAATGGGTAAACCTATTGTATATAATAAAACTATGTATCAAAAACCATGGACATTAACATGTGGTCAACATTGTTTAGCTTGGTTATTATCCAAGCGATTTGATGTATAATAAATGTTTTATTGATATTGTTATGTTTTATTATTATTATTATTAATATTATTATTAATTAATTAATGGTCACAAAGACCGTGCATGTTAAGTGCGTGATCATCACATGTTAAGTGCGTGATCACAAAGACAGTGCATGTTAAGTGCGTGATCATCACATGATAACTGCATTCATACACACACAAAACTGTATGTGAATTACAAAGAAAACACATACAAACACAAGTATGTATGTGATTTACAAAGAAAACACATACAAACAAAAGTATGTATGTGATTTACTAAGAAAACATACCTACATACTATAGGCTGCATGCATAAAAATCTCTCACCTATATGTGTGTATTGCTTAAATTTGATTGGCTAAATCCTGAAAACTTGATTCTCTTTATAAACATTGACAATTTCCAAAGTTGTCACAATTAATTCAAAAAATTTCTCAATTTTCAAAATTTATCAAGCTCGATTTTCAAAAATTTCAAAATGGAGAATACCAGCATTCTACGACAATTATTAGCAGAGGGAAATGGTAAGTTTTTTATTTTATTATTACTTATTATTATTGATTAAGGTACATTTAATTGGTTCGATGTAACCGAAAAAGATATTCCAGAAGTTATTTTAATCGAGGATAGCGGTAAATTACTTTATATTGTTATTAATTTATTATTATTATTGTTTTAGAAGTAATTACACATAAGGAATTCATAATCATCAGTGATAGCGAAGACGATATCAATCATGGTAAATTTTTTATTTTATTTTATTATTATTATTATTTTAGTATCCACGTGGTGATTTTGTAGCATCTTGAAATGCACTGATGAGAAAATTACGATTATTAGGGTATGCCTGTCGAGCAAGAAAATCAATAACTGTTGCATCTCTAGGATTCTTGAAAATAACTAAATATTGAACATTTAAATTCCTTGTTCGATGTGCACCACCCTGATGAAATAGATTTTGAGTAATAAAGATCACAGTAACACCAACATGTCTACTGATTTTTGTGAATAAATTATTAAAATCCTTTTCTTTATTAGCTTCCTGATACAAATCATCAATAATGATGACATCACCTTTCCTTAATCGACTTGACCAGTTTTTATCGAAACCCTTTACTATTTTCATGTTTTTCAATTTACAGAAATTATCTTGAGTTAATCCATGTTCTTCATCTGCACCCCTATGCCAATAAATCTTGTTGAATTTTGTTTGAAATAAATTAGATTTCAGTAATTTACACACAAACATAGTTTTACCACTACCACTTGGGCCGACGATTTGATATACCGCATCATTTCTTAAGTCCATTATTAATTTGTATAATTATAGGTTTTTTTTATATTATATAATTTAATGAACTCTTTCTAAAAATTATATATATAGATTAATATTTCATTATTGTTTAATTATTTTATCAAATATAAATTATAAAGAAACTTTCGATGTATCAAAAATGACGTTTCCAAATGGTAAACCCCAGCAAATTGTAGATAGAAGTGGAAAATACCCTATAATATTTTTCAAATCAGGCAAATGCAGAATCATGGGATGCAAGAAACCTTTAGACGTCAATAAATTGCAATACAGAATAAAGGAAATTAAAATACAGTCAATTACAGTTACCATGGATATGGGACATTCTATCAATCTATACAACATGTCAACAAAATGTCTTTGTATGTTCGAGCCAGAATTATTTCCTGCACTGAGGCTTTTAAAATACAACCCAATGTGTGTTAACGTGTTTGCCAGTGGCAAAATAGTCATATTAGGGTTGCGAAATCTAGAGTACAAAAATATTGTTTGTGACATACAAAATGAAATCACGGGATTGGTCGATATCTGATTGGCTAATGATTGATTAAAACAACTTGCTTATTCATTTTATTTCATTTTTAAAATGGAAAATACTTCAAGCACAAAATTAACAAAGAAAGAAATAGAAAACTACGGTAAATTTATTATTTATTATTATTAATATTATTATCATTGTTTCCAGATAAATATCAGGCCGTAATATTAGAACGATTGTTCTTTTTCTACCCACAACTACGAGCAATAGTTAAAGACCAGCCAGAATCAATCATTCCGGATCTGGTATATGGAACAACCAACATATGGATCTTCAATATCATAGATCAAGCTCTATGGGATATAAAGCTTGACCGAAGGAGATGGAACCCGAATACCCCTGTATTCTGGGTTGCAGCTGCTGTGATTTTCGGTACCAGCGATATTTCGAATGGTGCCTGGCGAAATCTGTTAGGAATTCTTCTAAATATCAACTCTTTAGAAAATAAATGTTTTGTATTTTATTTTTGTTTTGGTAGTAATAGTTTTATTTTGGTGGTGGTAACAATAATAATAATAATATTAATAGTAATAATAATAATAATAATATTAATAGTAATAATAATAATGATAATAATAATAGTAATAATAATAATAATAATAATAAAACACGTGATATTAATAATGCATTTTATATATGTGATGTGTGTAAAATCATATACAAACTCCATGGGTTAATTCACATACAGTTTGTATACAGTCACGCACTTATCTTCCACTTATCATGCACTTATCATGCATTGTCTTTGATATAATATTATGCATGATTCTGATTGGTTAATCAGTATCTGTCAAGGGTATAAAAGTGCGTCACCACCTTATAAAGATCATAAATCAAACGTGACCAAGAAAATAAGTGTCCAACCAGTTCAGATGTTCCACAATTATAAAATGTATTTTTTAAAGGAGCCTATCAATATGCAATTGGCAAATACAGTCAAACTCAATAAAACTCAATTTCAATCTCTTGCTGGGACTCTATCAATGTTAGATATCAAGGATATTGATAATACGTTCAAAAAGATCAATTCCAATTTAAAATGCAATGAAAATGCTTTCTTCACCAGTCAATATACCAGATATTATGATGCATTTACAGAAATCGGTTTCAAAGAACAGGAAAACTGGTATATAACAATAGCAATCCAAGGGTATGAAGCTGATCAAAATGATGTGCTTTCTCCAATCTGGAAAATTGTTACTGCTAGACTTTCACAATTATTTTAATGTTTAGTGTTTAATAAATGTATTAATGCTTTCTTTGTTATTCTATAAACAAAATTATAAGTAGTTTTAAAATAGTTTTGAAAATGATGTCTGAAAAAGGTAAAATATAAAATATAAAATAATTAATTAATTTCGTTTAGAATATTTAATAAACTTTTTGTTTGATAAACTCGAAGAAATAACCGGTGTAAAACTTAGAGATATGTTGACTCTAGTTGAAGCATTGAGTAAAGAATATTCATGTTCAGAATGTCAGAGTGACAATACTGAAATTGTTAATGATTGAGATACTGAAATTATTAATGATTCTGAAGAAATTATTGATGATACACTTATTAATTATGAAGAAAATGTTAATGATACTGAAGATACTACCGAAATTATTAAAGATGAGCCTACCGAATTTAAGAATTGTATTGATCATGTTATAGAAAATATTATGATAGAATATTGAGGAGATGAAGAATGTACATGTAATAATCAATAAATCTTTAAAAATGTAGTTTTTTAATAATAATAATAACAAAGAAATATTTATTAAAATCTATGATAAACTTTATTACATAAATATAAAACCGATGCTCCAGTTAATAGTTTTAATAAAAATTTGCAATTTTCGATATAAATATCTGAGCGTTTGGCTTCTGCGGCAACTTGAATAATCGCTGTCCATCCACCGTTTGTTTCTACCCACGGGCCAATTTTTGTTTCTATCACCTAAATAATGATAAATTAATAACAATATAAAGTAATTTACCTCTATAGACCATTGGAAATAATTTTCATAGTCGGATCCAGATTTTAATATCATGTGTTTCATATACATTAATCCTACTATTATTCGCATCCATTTATTATTTTCATCGAAAATGTAACTAAATAATGATTGGAATGCCTTCTTTCTCTCCAATGTTGGCAAATTGAGAATTTTTTCATAATCGAATGGGATGTCTTCAACGATTTTCTCGGTACGGTTTACCATGAATTTTATGTTTTTAATGATATCATCTTCTTCTCTATTATTAGAGACCAGCTCATTCAACAAAGTTATAAAAAATTTAGTTTCTGGCATTTTATAAAATATTTGAAAGTGTAAGCTTATTTATACTATATTTGACCAATCAGAATCATGCAATACTAAGAAAATATGTAAAAATATATAATGGAAATGGCAATGATGAATTGTTGGCACCGTTAACTTCTTTCAAGTTGTTACCACCACTGTTAACTGGTTGTTGTTGTAATTTCATTATACGATTGAACTGATCAGTTGTTTTATTAGAATAAAATTTTATACTATATTGAACTTGACTTATCATTTTTTCATTAAGTTTACAATTTTCTTTCAATTCTAATATTGATTTTCTTAATTCATTTTTGATAATACCATTGGTCTTATTTAGATATAGAATATCATCATATAATTTGTTTTTAGCTCTTTTTAAAGTCTCATATATGTGTTCAAATCGGAATTCTAAATTACTCATTCTTTCAGATAATCTTTTGACTGGACTTTTCAAATATCTAGGTCTATCTATCATGAACAAAATATCCATCAATCCTGCTGTATCAGGACATACACATCTTGTTGAATTTTTACCTTGAACGTTTACAACAATTGAGTTGACCATATTAAAAACTAATAATATTATTAAAATTTCTTTAATCATTTTCAAAACAATATAAATTAATATTTATTGTTTATAGCTAAAGATTTGTTTGTGTGTGGGTTCTCATTGGTCTAAATTAGTATAAAAGTAATTGTTATTTCAATTTTTATCATTAAAATGGTTGTACCGAGTGCAGTTCAAGTTATGAATGAAATTAAACATTATCGTAATTTATTGTTACTATTATTATTATTATTATTATTACTTGTTTTTAGAATATTATTTTAAAGTTATTAAAGAACGTCTGGAATTCTATTATCCAGAAATACATGGAATCATGGATAAGCCAGCATCAATAATTCCAGACTTGATATTCAATCATACATCAATATGGATATTTACTGTAATCGACGAGTTCCTATGGTATATCGAACAAAACAATTTGTCAAACGATATGGAACCTGAATATCCCTGTGGTGATGGATGTCATTGCTGCGCTGCCCGATATCGAAGGTATGTGGAATGGACTTTGAATAAAGCTCTTCAACAATATTACTACAGTAGAATTATCTCTTTATAATAAATTTGTTGTATATGTCTCGGTTTTTATTATATAGTAATAATGTTAATAATAATAATAATTTTATTTATAAAATAATAATAAAAAAAATAATAATATTTATACAAAATAATAATAAAAAATATTTACAAAATATATACTACTTATAAAAGTAAGTAGACATAATATAAATTAATAATGATTAAAAATTCCGTGACCTTGAAAAATTTTGAATGAAATTGAAAAATTTTGAATGACCTTGAAAATTTTTTGAATGACCTTGAGAAAATATGTACTTTTCAACATAGAAAAAAATTTTGAAAAAATTTTAAAAAATTTTCTATGTTTTTGGTCTAGCGGTGACATAGGAAATCATGTACTTTTCAACATAGAAAAAATTTTTCAGAATTTTTTTGAATGACCTTGACCTACTTTTAAATGACCTTGACCTACTTTTGAATGACCTTGACCTACTTTTGAATGACCTTGAAAATTAATAATATTTTTAAAAATAATAATATTTATAAAAAATAATAATAAAATAGAATAAAATTTACAAAATATATACTACTTATAAAAGTAAGTAGACATATTATAATTGAAAAATGATTAAAAAATCCGTGACCTTGAAAAATTTTTTGAATGACCTTGAAAAATATGACGAGTCATCCGATGACCTTGAATTAGTCATGGTCTTTGTTTCAATGACCTTGAAAATTTTTGATGAGTCATAACCTTTGTTTCAATGACCTTGAATCAGTCCTAGTCTTTGTTTAAAAAATGTACTTTTAGACTTAGAAAAAATTTTTTTTACCGGGGGGTGGGGAGGGGTATGCAGTCCAGCGGTGACATGGTCTAGCGGTGACATATCCATCTACTAAGATGCAGATTCAATAAATGAAATTTTACATCATATCAATAAGAAAGTATGTTGCAGTGAAATATGTTATATTAATTCTAGAAACACTCGATATCATGATGCTTTTGAAGAAATCCTATTCAAAGAAATGGAAAGTTGGTATATTAATATTACTATTCAAGGTTATAAAGTTGATCAAAATGAATTTATGTCACCAATATGGAGAATTGATAATGCTAGAATTGCCATTGTTAACTAAATAGATTTATATTTAAAAATTGTTTATCTTTTTACTTTGTGTTAAAAATGGTTTTTTGTGATTATTATATTTATTGTACTTTGGAACTTAAGCATATTTCTTCCTTGAAATTAAAAACTGTAATGTACCAACAATCTGTATGGTTGGGCTCTTAGCCAAAGTCTTCGTTTCGGTGATTTTAGTTGGGTAATTAATAATCTTGATTCTATTTTGGATGAGTTTATGAGTAAAGACATTGAAACGCTTTCATATGGTTACACGATGGAAGTTGATCTCGAAATTCCTGAAAGTGCACATGAGTTTTTGGATAAATTCCCTGTGGCGCCTGAAAAGATGTGTCCAACGGATTCTAAAGCTGAGAAATTAATGCTTACCCATTATCCAAAGAAAAACTATGTTATTCATTGGAGACTTCTAAAGATGTTTGTTTCTCTTGGTGTTAAGGTTTTTAAGATTCATAGAGCTATAACGTTTAAACAGGCAAAGATTTTTAAAGAGTATATTGATACAAACACTTCTTTGACAGCAGATGCTACAAATAATCTTGATAAGAACAATTTTTTATAATTTGTTTTCGAATGACATTGAAGATTATGATGACTCATCCAATGACCTTGAATGAGTCATGGTCTTTGTCCTACACAAATTTTTGTCTATCCTACAAAAATTTGTACTTTAAACTTAGAAAATAAATATTTTACCGGAGGTATATGTCTTTGTCCCAGGGGCCGGTTGGGTAGCGGGCCTGTATCACACTACTAATGTTGAATGAAATTATATGTTTAATACATTTTATTATGTTTAAAGCTTTAAAGTTTTAATTTATTTTTATCGATGGCCGCGATACTTTTAGTATCGTGACAGGTCCCCCTTTAAATTATTATATAATAATAGTCTGTTGGACAAGTGTTGAATTGATATTCAATTCCCACATTTGAGTTTGCGGGATGTTGATGTGTCAATTTTTCATTTCCCACCCCTCAGAGTCTGCTGGGACTAGTCAGCTTTGCATTGATCACGAAAGTAGGACTCCGCTGGATTTCACCGCGGCGTTCATGAATGGTGGACAAAATAGAATCACGGTAAGATCAATTTGACTATAGGGGGATTAACATTTATATAAATATTTCAGTAAGAGAATTGTTTTTTCGAAAAATCCTGTCTACAAGTTATATTTATTGAGGGGATCGACTAGTGATAGTTGTGAATGAGAAATGTAGATGAAAGGATTTATGATTTATAGTAGTTTTTGAAAATGAGGTTTTGATACATTTCTTTTTAAAATGATTTTGTTATATCAATAAAACAGGGCGGGGTCAGGAGCATTTATTTTTTTCGGTCGTCAACGACAATTGCACTGTTTAACGACTCATCACATTTAAAACTTCAAATGAAAAATTTGGTTATTATTTAATTTTAATTTCTTTGACTCGAGGGTGCCGATTATAGAAACTTTACCGACAAGTAACATCAGTAGATGAGAAAACTAAATAAAAATTAGTGGAGATGATACGCGAACATAAGATAAATATGGAAAGCCCTACACTAATACCCATAGATAATAGCTTTCTACAAATCAATTAATAAGTCCTTTATAATCTGAACTAATTATAATAGAAGTACATTTCGTTGTCAATTCATTACAACATTTTCGCAGAATGTCAAATGCGATGAGCGTTCATCCAGTTAAAGTGGCATGACAGACCGGCATCACCGCAGCGCAATTTTTTGACACTGATAAACTCGGTGTGCCACTCACTTGTTAACACAACTATTCTATAATAATCTAAACGATCAGCCATAAGATGCCCCAAAGGCACTTCAACATAATAGTTAGATTAACCGAATGTAGACTGATTGTGTGTGTGTGTCTGCGTGTTACCCAACGGACAATAAATTGAGTGCGCGTAAAAAATTATTTAAGAATTTATTTTATAAAATTAGTAAATTAATCAAATAAACTTTTCCTTAAATTTTTAATTTTTGTCCTCCTTTCCTTTAGGAAAGTTTGATAACTAGTATAGGAAGAAAATTTGTAATTGCCACTACAAACCAAATCAATAAAATGCTGCCGAATTTAAGATTCAGAAAATTTCGCAATTAAAACAAACCAATCCGATTGAAACCCACATGCTGAAAGGAGACACTTTACACCTCGCATGTCAGCAGAAATATAAAAGACTCCATGCCGAACATGAGCGTACGTTGGGTACATGGTTTACTCTTGAAGCCATGAAGGAAGTCCACCAACAGATTCATCGTTTGACAAGATATCGCGATGATCTCATTTCGAAACACCGGACTCAGAGAGTCATCATAAATGACCAGAGTTTACGGAGACCGAACTAACAAAACGCCTAGCCGGTCGCAATTTGGTTGTGAAATTAAATTTAATTCCGCCAAACCACATTCCGGCGAAAAACTCTTTCAGTTTCGACAAAACGCCAAAAACCAGCTAGAAGCATAACGCCAGTAAAAATAGGCGACACCGTCGAGCTGAGGGGAGCCATTCTTCTGGAAAATGCTACAAAAGTATTAGAGGAGGCCACAATGCAGGTCGCAGAGCAGGACCCCGAATTTGTAAAGCAAGATGTGCCAGCATCCAGAATTTATGCCGACAAGGATGATGAAATGCAGATCAGTTTGGGCATATCATACACGATAGCAATGCCACAGTACCGGCCGCAAGAAGTCAAAGAGACCCGAAACTCGTTGACTTCGGTCGGATATTGGACCGATGAATTCGGTGACGAGCTGTATCACCCAGTTTCTCAAGTTGAAGCCGCCAAACCCAACGTCTACAAAAACGAAAGTTCCCAGTGGACATAGATGAAGATAATCGGGACCTCATCGTAGATTTATGTGAACGTTTAGACGATTAGAAGATTTTTTTCTCACTTCTCTTGTTGATACTGTTTTTTGTTTTTGTTAAATTTAAAATTTTCGTCTCTTGTATATATTTGTTATTTATTTTTCAAATAAATGTTTTAAAAACTTTTAATAATTATTGCCAAACATAATATAGTGATAGAAAGAATCTAATGCTATAAATTGTGCTATTGAAAGGGTTTAAATAACCGAGGGAGACATAATAGGAAAAATACCAGGCTTCACTAAAATAATTTAAAGGACTTATGGGAGATTTCCGGAAAATAGAAGGTTAAATTTTAGTGAAAGACAACGAGTTAAATAATTTAGAGAAATTTTTGAATTATCGCATGTAAAATTTTGATAATTAGGAAGGGTAGCATCTAAAAAACATTAATAAATAAGATTTTCCATTTAAGGAATTACTAAAATGTAGAATTTAAAAAGATTAATTAAGAATTGAATTTAATCCATTTTGAAATGTTGTTAATGTTAATTCAGTAACCAGATTTTAATTCCAACTCATCAAAATGTAACGTGTGTCGGTATTAAAAAGTCACCTTGAAAGTCGATGGGGAAACGAAGTCACGGAAAAATACATAAGGCTGATGACAAATTATGGGAAAAGGTGAATAGTAATATTGAAGAAGTCAGGGGAGCGAGTAGATGTAAGTCCTTCTAAAGGCAGTCAGGAACCCGAAAGCGAAAATATCACGAGAAGTAGTCTTAGAAATGGGGCTCACCTGCTCGTAGATTTTAACATACATCTTCCCAAGAGGAAACAATCCATTGAAAAATAGTATTCCAGTCAGCTGCTTTCATATTGCTGGACTTAGTATGTTTGATGTTTTCATAATCTTTAATGATACAATCCTTCCACTTCTTGCGCAATTTTGACTTGAACGAACGGTTAACAGTAAGATCTAATGGCTGCACCTTTGATGTCAATCCGGCAGGTATGAAAGCTACTTTGGATTTCTTCTTAATTTTATTAAGTGTAGTACTGACAAGATGTGAGCGATGCATATCAAATAAAAGCAATGATGGTACTTTTGGATTCTGAACACAAATATTCTTGCGTTTCATGAAATTATCAGTCCATTGAGAGCTCGCAGCAAATCCTTCAATTTTCATCTCTTTGGCAATTACTTGTGCCTGTAAACGAATTCGAACAACCGACACTTGAAGTTCTCGTTCATGTTGAATTAGGATCCATTCGTGTAATTTCGTTTCCAATTCTGGATATCTAGCGTTACCACCACGCAAAGATCTTCGATTTGGATTCAGTGCTTTGATAACAGACTCTTGGGCGATCCATCGTCGAATAACTGTTTCATTAATATCATATCGTCTTGCAACCTCCCGTATGTTTCCTAACTGACGAGCTAATTCAATAATTTCTTTTTTCTTTGCTGAACTAAAAGATCTTCGTTGTTTCTTTTTTTTGTTCAGAATCGTTATCCATTTTAATCAAGGATTCAAAACAGTGCAATAAAAAATGTAAACAATATAAACGATTAAAACAAAATGGTTATTGTCACGATAAAATTTATTTTTAACGATAGGTTGCTGATTTTAAAATCATGTGTTTTCAATGCAAATGTTGCAGCTAATACGTGCTGCGGTTTATATGACTAAAAAATACATTTTTATAAAAATGTCATCTGCAGCTAATACGCGCTGCAGCTTATACTCGGGAAATTACAGTATATATAGTACCAACATGAGCTTGGTCATGGGTGTGCATTAGTGAGATCAAAATTGTGGGGCGTCTAGGTGAGACAGCATTGAACCTTGGAAAAGAAGGTTTTGACGGAGAGAAATAAGTTGAGTAAGCTTTGCACAGATTATAACAAATTAATCACACTTAGTACACCAACACAAATAAAAATTTAATAAAGGGTAAAGAGGACATGCCCAACCCCATTATTTTTAAATACAAACAAATTATTCATCCTTTTAAAGTTGAACTCATTTATTGTCCATCACTGTATCTATTTTATCTACAGTATCTATACATGTAACATCAAGCATACCAGCATCATCATACCAAATATTATCAAAAGATGCAATTTCATGCAAACAATTACAAACATTATCATTCATACAATCATTGCTCAAGATATTACTTACATTCCTAACTAATCATTTCACTCTTAAAATAAATGACCTTGACCCAAAAAACTTGACCTTAAAAATATGACCTCGACCTTAACAAATATGACTATGAAAATTTTTTAAATGACCTTGAGAAATGTTGAATGACTTTGGAGAAATTTTTGAATAATCTTGAAATTTTGATGTCGTATCCAACGACCTTGAATGACTCATGGTTTTTTGTTTCAATGACCTTGTCTAACAATTTTGTCTAACAATTTCTTTTTACTTTTAAACTTTAAAATGTTTGCAAGTGGGGGTATGTCTTTGTTTAAGAGGGCCCGGGTGTTTTGCGGGCATTTATTTTTCTACTTTATTCGTTAGGTATTTGTTTCCTCTTTAAACGGATAATGATATTACATCTCCGAGTAAAAATCCCACGAACCTTGTAAAACCTTCCTAGGTATAGTCCACCATGTTCACCATGATGTTGCCGAACATTTAAATGATGTTTCAGTGCAGTCTATTTTTTAACACTTTAAAAATTTAAACCCACTATATTGTAAAGCGCATAACACTTTATTTACAAGCCAAAAATTGTGACCATAAAAAACCAAAATTTTTGAGTTAACCTACATAAAAATACTAGTTGACCTATATAAAAATTCTCAGTTTTTTGGAAATTTTAGAAAAATCCTCACCAAGGGTTTATGCGTTAGGGTAGCAATCATCTACTTATTTGATGTATTAAACTTATTATTGAAACCATTTTCTCGAACACTAAATTCCTTCTACTGTAATATAGTTAAATTTCTTCAAATAGTACTAAAATTACAGTTGAGTCTCATTCTATTAAGAAATGCCATTTGTTACTAATTATTGTAAAAAAAATAATTTTAACAAAGCGTTGTTTAAATTGAAAACATTTTTATTACTATTTATTCAAATAATGGAAAATTTTTATCAAAAATAAATATCTAGAGCTCTTGGTTTACAATGAAGTTATAAATCTAGTTAAAAATTTGATTATATCTTTTTGTGGTTTGTTGACAATAAGATGAATTATAAATTTTTAGAGTCATTTAGATTTAAATTTTTCATAAATAAAAATTGATTGTACTTTTGATGTTGACAAAAAATATTTAGCCGAAAAGCTTGAAGCGGTGACCAAATAAAGTCTCTTGGTGGACAAAAATATAAAATGGCCGAGAAAAAATTACACTAAAAATATATAAAAAATATACTTTATCCAAAAGAAAAATGAGGGGAAAAATAAAAATAATAAAAAATATAATAAAATCGAAAATGAACAAAAAAAGGTCCAAAAAATTAATATTGGTCGCACAAACGCACGAAAACAATATATAAGCAGCAATCAAATTCATAATTTTTAACTTATGCTAATTTTAGATTTTTGTAAATTTCAGTGAACAGCTTTTTAATCACATTGTAAGTAGTTTTTGTAGTTTATATCAATATATTTTTACATGTTAACTCATATTTGATTGATTCGAATGACCGCGGACATTATTGTGTTTAGCGACAGGTCCCTCTTAAATTTATATATTGTATATGTAGTGTACAATAAGCACTATTTGGCTTGACAAAAATTCGAGACCCCTCCACTTTAAAAAAATTTTACTAGGGAGCGGGTTAAATTTTTTAAAATTTTTAATTATTTGTTTTAATGAAGTAAATTATTTACCTTATTTTTGTTTTAATCAATTAATTTATTTTTCAATTTAATTTTTAGTTTTAATTTTTAAAAATAAATTCTTGATTAAAATGCCTAAAAATAAATCATAGATAAAAAAAGCCAAAGTATTTTATGTATAGTCAGAAACATTACCCCATAGGATATATTACTTAACAATTTACTTTGGGAAAATAGTTTTAAACATAGCTCCCTAGGAGAATTGGCGTGAATATATTTTCTCAAATATATTTTTTGTAGGGTGAGGAGGAATAAAGGTTTTATTAAAATATTTAAATATTTGTTTAAATGAAGTTAATTATCCTTTTTAAAAATATTATTAATATTATTGTTTTTTATTATTATTAATATACTCTTTTGAATATTATTATTTTTAACATATTATTATAATTTTTAATGTTATTTTTATTATTATTAGTTTATTTTTATTGATTTCTCTTCAAATATTGATTTTCCTTGATTTCTCAAAGGAAAAACTGCTGAGAAAATCACAAATATGATTTTATCGAAATTATTATTATTGCCTAATTTAAATGTGGTATCCAGTGATAAAAGAGTTCCCCACCTATTGTTTGCTTATGTTTATTAATTTATACAAACCATGATTTGATTGACTTAGAAAGAGCGGCAAATTTGAGACCTCCAGGGTGGCAAAAGTTCTACGCCCACCACTCAATAAGCCATAGTTACTTTTTGATAATTAAACAGTTCTATAAAGAAAATTAGGTTGTTGACAATGTAAACTTGAAATTTTAGTTATAAAAATTTAAACAAATGATAGGTTTTGTTGAAAATATTATTAATGTATTATATTTAATGTACATTTTATAATCTGAATAGTAGTGGGATGTGTCATATCCAGCACATGTCATATCCAGCACACTACCCCCCCCCCCGCTGAAAGAAAATTTTTCTAAGTCCAAAAGTACAAAATTTTTTTAAGACAAAGACATTGACTCATTCAAGGTCATTGAAACAAAGACCATGACTCATTCAAGGTCATTGGATGACTCATCATATTTTTTCAAGGTCATTTAAACAAAGACCATGGCTCATTCAAGGTCATTGGATGACACATCATATTTTTTCACGGTCATTTAAACAAAGACCATGACTCATTCAAGGTCATTGGATGGCTCATCATATTTTTCAAGGTCATATAAACAAAGACCATGACTCATTCAAGGTCATTGGATGGCTCATCATATTTTTCAAGGTCATATAAACAAAGACCATGACTCATTCAAGGTCATTGGATGACGCATCATATTTTTTCAAGGTCATTTAAACAAAGACCATGACTCATTCAAGGTCGTTGGATGACTCATCATATTTTTTCAAGGTCATTCAAAATTTCTCAAGGTCATATTATTTTTAAACATTTTAAAATTTAAATTTACTACTTATAAAAATAAGTAGTATATATTTTGTAAATTTATTTTATTATTATTAAATTAAATTGTTTGTTTTAATCAAGTCAATTATTTTATTATGATTATTATTATTATTAATATTATTAATATTATTATTAATATTATTATTATTATTATTATTATTATTAATATTTTTATTTTTATTATTATTATTTTTATTATTATTATTAATATTATTATATTTATTATTATTATTATTATTATTATTATTATTATTTTTATTATTATTACATGTTTTAATTTTTATTACAAGTTTTATTTATTAAGATTATAATTTTTATTATTATTATTACATATTTTAATTTTTATTACAAGTTTTATTTATTAAGATTATAATTTTTATTATTATTATTACATGTTTTAATTTTTTATTACAAGCTTTATTTATTATTAATATTATTCTTTTTTATTTTTATTATTATTTTTATTATTATTATTATTAATATTATTATTTTTATTATTATTATATTTATTATTATTATTATTACATATTTTAATTTTTATTACAAGTTCTATTTATTAAGATTATAATTTTTTATTATTATTATTACATGTTTTAATTTTTATTACAAGTTTTATTTATTATTCATTTTATTATTACTTTTATTTATTATTATAAATATTATTATCATTATTTTTATTACTTTTTATTAATAATACATATATATATATAATAAAACAACTACATAAAAACAACTATATAAAAAACATCTATATAAAAACAACTATATATAAAAAACAACAACTTCATAAAAAGTAAATCAATTATTAATAATACAATTAAACAAATATCAAGTTTTATTTCACGTTTCTTCACGCTTGGCATTTGATTATGAAAATATTGATAATAAAAATAATAATAATAATAAAATAATTATAACAAATGAAAATACCAAAGAGAAATTTTCACAATTTTTATTTTTATATACAAATTTGTTAATAAATATCAATAACATTCTCAGATATCTCATCAAATTGCTGATTGCGAACTGTTGGATCGGTTTCAGGCATGATTATATTACCACCAACATCAAGGACATCAACCCCTCTATAATGACCATATGCAAAACTCGAGTTTTTCCCTACCCAAGCTCTCTTGTCGTCATGACTATTTAATGCTATTTTAGAATTTTTAAAAGTGAACAGCTGATGATTTCGGGTCCCTATCCTAGTTTGAGGTACCGACATAATAGTATTGTTATTATAACAATTCAAATATGATTGGTGTTTAATGTCGGTACCCGGTAATTTTACACCCTTAGCTCGCATTGTTGATTTATTTCCTAGCAAGCTATAACATTTAGGGCGCAAGAAAACCCACTCGCTATATCCTAACCCTTTACTCTCATCCTTGAACTTGCCAATAACCGAGTCAAGTCGTCTAGAATATAAAGGATGAGAAGGATCATAATTTGATGTATCTAACAGATCATCCGAAATCATAGCTTTTAATAAAATTTCTAATTTTAAATTTTTTATCTCCAAAAAGAAGCTATCTGTATCACCCGCTACTAGATTGATATCACAATTATAAATATCACGATATTTTTGTAATTCAACATACTGTAACTGGTACATCCGTAGTTTGGATAAATCTAGAACTGATTGACCGATATAACTAGGTCTATCCAAACATATTGAGTCCTTATTAAGATGAGCGGCAAAAAGATCATCAGTAATCTCTATTGTTTTTCTAAATGCCGGTTTTGACGAATATGTAATTAACTTTTCAGCTGAATTACATAATCGCAAATTCATCCTCTTTTTAAGGTTCTCAACAGATTTACCATACAGACTGTTGTTATACAATTTAAATAAATCTCTATATAATTCACTAACTGCATTTGCACGCAAGTTAGTGTTTTTATCGATATAATGTTTAAAAATAGGAGCTTGCTTGTATTTAATAGCTCTATGTATATGTGTAACCTTAGCCCCGAGAGAAAGATAAAGCCTGAGAAGCCTCCAATGAAGAACATAGTTCTTCTTATGATAATGCGTTAGCATTAACTTCTCAACTTTTGAATTTGGTGGGCACATCTTTTCCGGTCCAATCGGAAAGTCATTTAGAAAATCATGTAAATTATCTGGAATCTTGATATCAACTTCCATAGTATATCCATATGGAAGGATTTCAATATCCACAACATTCGTACATTCATTCAAAACCTCATCCAAACCATCATACACCCAAGTAAAATCAGCGTAAGGAAGACTTTGGCTGAGAGCCCAACCGTACAGATTATTTATATCTATGTACAATAATTCTGTATCCTCCGAAGCAGCAATGTAATGTTTGTTAACAAATGTTAACCCACCCCGTATTCCACCTTCGTAAAAATTGAACATTTCCATGTCCTGTAAAAGTTCAATGGGTTCCGTTAATGTCATAAGCGCTGAAGCCCATGACATACCCGGAATGCCATAAAAGTTTAGAGGTTCAAGACCATTGTAAACAATAGCCTTGGCACGGAATTGTTGAAAATAGTCCGCAAGGAGGAATACATCAAGTTTAAGGTAAATTAACATATAATCACGCAAAGTCCTACAGTTTTGCTGCGTCCAGATTAGTTGTGCCCTATCGTACTCATCTTCACTTACGCCCTCCCAAATTGGAGGCAACTCATAAGTAGTCTCAAGAACTTCCTCCGAAACAGCAAAATTATATGGAAAAATACCTTTACAGTCGACTATAGAACCTTGAAAGACAGACGAAGTCAATGGAAGAGAAGTTAGCGTTTTCACTGCCTTAGCTAACGAACAATTAACAAATTGCATACTGTCGATAAAGCGAACAGTCAATTTGTTAATGTGAACAATTAACGAAATAAATTTTTCTGTAGAGGTCGGTATGATATCTAAATTCCATGAAGGAAAGCGATCGAGACCATATTTTAAAATATGGTGAAGGTCATACCCTCTTAAATTATGAAAGACTATAGGTAGTAACCGATAAATCCTACGAGCTATATCACATTTTCGGCAAGCTGCCCCTAGATAATTACCAGTAAAATTGCAATGATCTCTAACCAGATTTACAATCGGTTTTTTACATAAATAACAGGTTCGACAAGATTTAAACTGTCGAACCTCACTGAAAGACATAGGCCCTATCAATTTATCACCTTCCGAATCATAGTACGGAATAACAATTTCAGTTGCAATTTCCTCAATTTTCTTAAGAAAATCAGGAATGCAATCAAGTCCGTAAAAGTAATAATATGATTTTGTGTTAGTATAATTATTAATTAATAAAAGACCTGCTGCAATAGGCATATGAATTTGATGATGTCTATCATCAGGAGGTAAAACCGATTCAAAATCGGCATAAATCACAAAAGATGGGGTAATATGTTTAGAATAATTTAGGAATTCTAAATTTTTATTTTCGGGGAGCGTGTATAGGGTTGTGCCAGTCTGATTTTTGGCGCATAATGCAACATGTGTATTGAATGCATTATCTAATCTAAACCCATTAAGGCAATGTGGACACCAACGACATCTAATTTGAATGTTACAGTCAGGGTTTTGATTGCAATTCATTAACCAGTTGATATTGGTCACAGCGGTATAATGATATCTATCATTATTTTCAAGTAATAATAAATAAATAGGGTTTCCGTCAGTGACTTTGCTTCTAAGGATCAAACTTAAATGAGGATGGTGAAAGACATAATTATCTGGAACCTCATCAATTATAACAGTTGGTGTGTACGAAAACACATTTATTGCTAATTTTAAAGTCGAATTTTTCTTTTCGAACTTTGGTATGTTTATTAATTTCATGGGACAATCCGTGATCTCATCGTACTCTAATTCGTCTAAAAACTCTGTATATTTAGAGACTCTTTGGGGGTTTTCACCAATTATATCTTTCTTTAATAAATAAAGAATAGAGTAAAGGAAGCACTTGTCGTCATTGTTTTTTATATTTACGATAGCTCCTTTATTTTTCAATGCAGAAGGGGTTTTAATATATTTATGTCCAGACAAACGATTAATAGGAGCATATTTTGTTAAAATAAAGTGAATTTCCATAATATTAATAACACGCCATCCACTGCCTAAATGGGTGAATTGTTCTATTTTTTCATTAAGCTTATTAACCCCTTCGCTTAAAAAGTTATCTGAAAATGTCTCCGCATTATTCGAAAAATAATTGTCACGGATCTCGCCATCTTTTTCAAATTTAATTAATATCGCGAATTGAATTTTAACGCTCCCCATTTTATTTATCTCAAAAATTAATTTATTACTGATTCGCTCAGTTAAAGTTACTGTAATTAGTTGCGCGTTAGATATATCAAAACGTAAAGTTTTGATAGCGCCATTTAAATTTACTGAAATGTTCGGCTCATTCTCTAATACCGAACCTCCGAATTGTATAATATTTTCATTATTTATAGTAGGTATAGTATTTTCATTAATTATAATAGGTATATTATTTATAATATTTTCATTATTTATAGTATTTTCATTATTTATAATAGGTATATTATTTATAATATTTTCATTATTTATAGTATTTTCATTATTTATATTATTTACATTATTAGAGTCATCATCATCACTGATTTCGATGACTTCTTTTTAAATTATTTTATTTGGGATATTAATTTTAATAGGTGCAGCAGGTCTTTTATTCTTTTTATTTGATGTTTTTTTATTTTGTAGTATATTCAAAATATCGACGTTACTTTTATTAATTTTCTTAAACATATTTATTTTACTAGACTTGAAAGAATTTAAATGAACCCCATGTTCCCTATAAAATTCTTTATATTTAATGTTCTGGGATGTTTTGCATATGGCGCAGATAAAAAATTTGATGCCATTAAATCTATGGCGGTAATATTTTTTCATTTCTTCATGGCAACTTTCATTATGTTGCAACGATGAGATGCAATATCTCGGATAAAAAGTGCCTAATAAAAATATTAAATTAAAAACCTATATAAAGTAACTATGATATAAAATATCTAATAATTCTAACAAATAAACCTACATAAAGTAACTAATAATATTTGCATGCTCACTGCAAACTATTTAATAATTCTAATAAATAAAACCTTAAATACAATAATATTTGCATGCTCACTGCAAACTATTAAATAATTCTAATAATTCTAATAAATAAAACCTTAAATACAAAAATATTTGCATGCTCACTGCAAACTATTAAATATGCTATAAAATATCTATTAAAATAATTCCTATATAATTCATATATAATTCAATTACGTAAGATCTATAATAAAAATGCCTATATAATTCAAAAACTATTTGTTCAACTATATTTGTTTATAATTTATTATGTTAATATATGTTTCAGTAATAATACTTTTTTAAAATATATTATAAATTAATGATATTTGAAGTATTATTAAAATAATACTTTAAATTTCATCAATTTAAAAATATATTTATCATAAAACCTTTGAAATAAATAGATCCTTATTATAAATTTATTATAAATTATTATAAATTATTGATATTTGATGTAATATTTTAATAATACTTCAAATATCATTAACTTAATTTCGATAAATAAAAATAAATAAAAAACTAACATTTATCTCCTGATTCCGACGAATCATCATCCTCTATAGAAGAGAGGTCCTCCATATCTTCCCCAGTAACGAGGGCATCTCCAAAAACGGTGGCATAATTATTGTCATCCCCAGAAATGGGGGCATCTCCGAAAACGGTGGCAATATGATGATCATCTGCATCCAAATCAACTAAAATGTTTTTTAAATATATAATAAAATTAAATTAAAATTTACCATCTTCGATAATATCGTCTTCGCTATCGCTGATAACAATTGTATCTTCGATTAAAATAACTTCTAAAATAATTTATAAATAAAACATATAAAATTAAAATTTACCATCATCTTCGATAATTATAACATCATTTTCACGATCTAACTGATCTTGTATTTCTGTTAAAGTATACCAATCTAGAAAAATATAATAATAAAATTAAAAATTAATAAAAAATCCTTACCAGTTTCATTCTCGAGAATACTTCTTAAAATATTATTGTTCATTTTTGAAAATAGCGCTTCAGAAATTTTTGAAATAATTGTGACAAATTCTACATTTGTCAATGTTTATAAAGAGAATAATATTTTCAGGATTTAGCCAATCAAATTTAAGCAATACACACATATAGGTGAGAAATTTTTAGACATGTT
The DNA here is from genome assembly GCA_022537955.1 of Schmidtea mediterranea. Taxonomy (NCBI): domain Eukaryota; kingdom Metazoa; phylum Platyhelminthes; order Tricladida; family Dugesiidae; genus Schmidtea; species Schmidtea mediterranea. Next base: position 118,082,208 of record CM039680.1, read on the forward strand.
TTCTTTGTAAAACACATGCAGTCTACACTGTGACTGCATGCGTTCTTTGTAAAATCACATACATACTTTTGTTTGTATGTGTTTTCTTTGTAAATCACATACATACTTTTGTTTGCATGTGTTTTCTTTATTCAATTTTCTGCATGCACGCACTGTCTTTGTGATCACGCACTTATCATGCACTGTCTTTGTGATGATGCATTAGCTTATCTTTAATTAAACACATAATAATATTTATAATAATAATAATAAAAATAATATTAATAATAATAATAATAATAATAATAATAATATTAATAATAATAATAATAATAATATTAATAATAATAAAAATAAAAATAATAATATTTATAAAAAGTAATGATAATAAATAAAAAAATATTAATAGTTAAAACATAACAATAAACATTAATACATTTATTAATCATCAAATCTCTTGGATAATAACCAAGCTAAACAATGTTGACCACATGTTAAGGTCCATGGTTTTTGATACATAGTTTTATTATAGACAATAGGTTTACCCATTGTTTGCAGTTTCGAAACCATTAAAGCCGGATAATAGAAACCCATAGGATCAAATACAAATATCTTGCTAGGTTTCATATATATTGCTAACCAATGTTCTCCACCGAGATGAGATGATTGAGTATTGACGATTATGGCTTGATTATTACGTAAATATGGAATTTTATCAAGAGGAAAAACCCCTAAAAATTCATGTCCTAGTATTTGTTTTCCAATTCGATAGACCTGAACAGAACTACATCAATAATATTAATAATACATTTAAAAACTTACTCCATGACAAATTATCATAAATTATCTATACATTTATACCAACAACGTTCGTTCAAACCGACAATGTTTGAACTCTGTTCAAACCAACACTGTTCTGTTTGCAGTTATTTGAACCTCATTTTCAAATACTCCATATATTACAACATGTACCGGTTCAGTTGTAGCTTTAGCAAACTTTATATCTAATCGTAAATTTCCATTTTGAGGTAATTGACTCTGATTTAAATCGAAATCGGGTGCCAAAACAAATGTGAAGAATGAATATTTGCTTTTAAAATCTTCAAGAGTTATACCACAAATAAGGTTTTTATCCAAATAACCCATATTTCTCACTATACTCTGCATATATGTAGCACAATAATTATCATTATCGAAATCTTGAGTATATGTTTCTCTATAATCACTATTTTTCGATAAAGTTAGCGATGTTACTCCAAAATTTTTGAAAATTCAGCTCGATGTTAAGTAGGATCCATTATATTGAGATTCACTTTGAAATGTTACCAATATAAAGTTGGGCATTCTTCTATCTCCAAATATTTGTTCCTTATAGAAAGAAGCTGAACCTTTAGCAATAGCAAATTGAACAATTTCCTTTGTTTTCAATGGATATATTGCATGCTTAGAATTAAGCCCCAATTGATGACCAGCTAATACAGAGGGCTCAACACGAACTCTTCTCACCAATAATTTTGCATCAACTAATTGAAGAATTGGTGTTGTGGTAGCACTTGTTAGTGATAATGCCGAATCAGATCTTTTCAATCTAATGTGTACATTAACACCTGGGAGTAAATATTTCGGTTGATCCATAAAATCGAGTTGTAATGATGAACACATGGTAAATAATTTCGAACCTTTAATCCACTTTTTCCTATCATCATCACTACCATAACCCATAGGAGTTAAACATGTATTTCTAGTATCACTATTGTAATTTATAATAGTTTCTATTAGAGCTTTGTGAATATATGTACTGTTTCCACCCTCAATCTTGATATTATTAAATCTGAGAACTGCATCTTTAAAAAGTGTATGAAACAAGAAATTGTTTGGTATAACATCACTAGGTTCACCCAACAGTTTTCTATCTTTATCTACAACTTTGATCTGAACAGTTAACAATGTATCATTCAAATTTAAATATTCAGTTTGGGAACCATTAATATAAAATTCAATATCGGTTCTACTATCCATAATAGAATTCATCGGGAATACCTCTTCAAAGGCCCCCATTTCAATTACTGCTTGGGGAGATGGTCTATCGAATAAACACAATTCAGATTTACCACAAATCATTTTTGAAATATAGTTCCATGTCCTTTCATTCGTTTGTTTATATGTTTATGATGTCTTTTACGTTTTGGAATCGGTGTTGGTGCAGGTTCTTGTTTTTGAAACATACCTGCAACACTAGGTAGAACTTTCCGTAACTCGGATAATGCATTTGATTTCAGAGATGCCAATATTTTCTGTTCATTCATTATCACATCTTTAGCAGTTTTCATACCAAAACTACCAAGGCGTTTAAGAATAGGAAGTGCAAATCTACCAATTGTTCTCAACCAACCTGATTCATACTGTTTACCAATAAAATATGGTAATTCGCCACCACTTTGGCTACCACTATACATACTAATAATATCGTTATTGGCCATCTAATTTACGAAAATGTAATGTCAAATGAGTTTTTGTATCTTTACTAAATTCAATAAATTTACCGCTATCATCATGAATATTTATTTCTATATTGTTTATACATGATGTTGATACCAGTAAGTACATGGAATTATCGATATTTATATTGACAACTTCATCCTGGTCATGTTTATCAACCCAAACAGATTTCAAAAGAGGAACCAAAGAATCACCAACAATTATAGGATCGATGATGTTAGTATATATGAACATTTGCCTATGAAGTTTTATTATTTTTGGTTTGCGTACACCAAAAGCACTTGTCCTATATGTTTGCTTATCTAATCCCAATGTATTAACTAAATTTTTATCAAATGTAAATTCACAAATGTTATTATTCAGACTGAATTTACATATTCCATCTTTAACAAATTCAATAGTTTTAAATATATGTAAACAATTGAATGAAATATATTTATGTAATTCTTCAAGTGTTTCAATATATAAATCATTAGTAAATGTAAATGTATCTTCCACCTCATTAATATTTGATACAGATATTTTGATGTTTTCGATTGTTACACTTTTCTCATCAAATGTTTTGAATCGTATTAGGTATTCAGTTCCAGGAACAACAATGCTAAGCTTATCACAACCCATTCGCTTGGCATCCTCAATACTTTCAAACTTTATTATAAATGGGCTAAAATCACAACTAACATTCAATCCATCTTTGAAAAACATGCCACTATTTTCATCTAAAATTTGATTCGGAATATGACAATATCGTTCAAAATTATTGATTGTGAAAATACCACTACAGGTTTTGGGAACACGCTTCTTGAATCCGATTTTACAATGACTATAAAATGGAAATGTATTGTACACAAATGTAAAGTCTTGCAAAGCAACTTCCCAATTTCCATGTAAATACATAGGATTTTGAAGATCAACCATAAATTTACTTGCTTGATTTTCCGGATGGATTAGTGGGCAACTATTACTCGGTAAAATTGTATAGAAACTCATTTTACTAGGTCTTTTTATGATATCCATGAGGGTTTTTGATATCCATGCCATTTGACATAGTATTGTTTATCCTTACCCACCATTTTAGTTTTCAATATTTTCTGAATTCTGAACACTGTAGGTTTGGAAATAACTTGTAATTCCTGTTCATAGAATTTCCCTTGTATTAAATTGTTATCACTATCTTTAATAATATACATTACAGGAATCTGTTTAGTATTAATTTTAGTAATTCGAAATACCTCATCACTCCAATTACTATCGAAATTTTTGATGAAAGGTGAAGCAGATATTTTACTAATTCTAACGTAATCACCAACTTTATATTTTGGTTTTGTAATAGCAACTGTTTTAGATCGTACTCGTGTTTTTGAGCTGATATCTACGGGTCTCAAGCCATTCAGACCTCGATGTGATGAATTATTATAACTAACAAGTATTTTCGGTAATACATTTATCCATATTTTATTACCTTGATGCACGAAATATTTCTTCAATCTATCCCTCAATGTCCGGTTAAATCTTTCAAAATGAGCGGCTTTGTATTGAGAATGTACAGAATAATGATTTATTTTGAGACGATACAGGATTTGCTTAACTTTACTATTGTAAAATTCCTTGCCTATAATAATAATAATAATAATAATACCTAAATCGGTTTGCAAATTGTCTGGATGCCCATTTTTAAACATTGAGTTAATTGCATTAGATATTTCCTCGGCAGATTTTGTCTTTGTTGGTAGACCGCGGGCAAAACGACTGAAAACATCGATACACGTTAAAATATATTTATAACCCTTGTTAATTTTCGAATACGATATCATCTCCATCAAATCCATTTGCCATAAATCATGAATACCGAATGTCTTATAAGCTCTCGTTGGAAATCTTTTCCGCATCGGTTTGTTTAAACTGTACGCAAGCTGATCGGACAAACACTTTTGCGTTTCCTTTTTCGAATTCGGGAGTCTTTTCTTTAACTTTGCCACTCCACCGAAACCTGCCTCGTCTTCTGGGTTCGTTCAAATCTTCTCCATTACAACAAGATGATTTAAATTTTAATTTAACATTAGGTAATGATTGCCCCATCGTTTATTGTGATAATAATGATAATGCTAATGGTAACATTGCTCCGATAAAACCACCTTGTTGTTTATATATGACTTTTCTCATTTGCTGTCGATTTTTATTATTTACTAGTGATAACAAAGGCTTACGATGTTTATTCAAAACTAGTTTTTTAGAATTACTGATTTTAATTTTACCTCTGACTACTTTTAATAGAATTTTGAGTAAATCATCGACAACAAAAGTTGAAAATGATTGTAAAATAGACATTCTTTTCATACTCGAAGCCTTTAACAATGCATTAAAATATGGGAAACTCCTATGATTTTTTACAATTTTATCTGTTTTCTTACTCTTTTTAATAATGTTTTTCGAAATTAGATTCATTGCAGGGTAATTCTCGGTTATTAGTTTTTTAGATGGTGTATAACTGGTTTTTGGTGGAACTTTATTTATAGTCTTTTTAATACTTTGTCTAAGTTTTCGGATATTTTTAAGCCTGGATTTCATAAACATTTTTACATGTTAAAGTTTTCAACTTTGTTTATATACCATGGCACCTTCTTTATTGAAAATATCGGTTTTACCCGTAAATCGTCATTGCATTGTTGTGTGAAATCAAGAAATATATATCCACGTGGTGATTTTGTAGCATCTTGAAATGCACTGATGAGAAAATTACGATTATTAGGGTATGCCTGTCGAGCAAGAAAATCAATAACTGTTGCATCTCTAGGATTCTTGAAAATAACTAAATATTGAACATTTAAATTCCTTGTTCGATGTGCACCACCCTGATGAAATAGATTTTGAGTAATAAAGATCACAGTAACACCAACATGTCTACTGATTTTTGTGAATAAATTATTAAAATCCTTTTCTTTATTAGCTTCCTGATACAAATCATCAATAATGATGACATCACCTTTCCTTAAACGACTTGACCAGTTTTTATCGAAACCCTTTACTATTTTCATGTTTTTCAATTTACAGAAATTATCTTGAGTTAATCCATGTTCTTCATCTGCACCCTTATGCCAATAAATCTTGTTGAATTTTGTTTGAAATAAATTAGATTTCAGTAATTTACACACAAACATAGTTTTACCACTACCACTTGGGCTAACGATTTGATATACCGCATCATTTCTTAAGTCCATTATTAATTTGTATAATTATAGGTTTTTTTTATATTATATAATTTAATGAACTCTTCCTAAAAACTCATATATATAGCTTAATATTTCATTATTGTTTAATTATGTTATCAAATATAAATTATAAAGGAACTTTCGATGTATCAAAAATGACGTTTCCAAATGGTAAACCCCAGCAAATTGTAGGTAGGAGTGGAATATACCCTATAATATTTTTCAAATCAGACAAATACAGAATCATGGGATGTAAGAAACCTTTAGATGTCAATAAATTACAATATAGAATAAAGGATCTTAAAATACAGTCAATTACAGTTACCATGGATATAGGACAATCTATCAATCTATACAACATCAACAAAATGTCTTTGTATGTTCGAACCAGAATTATTTCCTGCACTGAGGCTTTTAAAATACAACCCAATGTGTGTTAACGTGTTTGCTAGTGGCAAAATAGTTATATTAGGGTTGCGAAATCTAGAGTACAAAAATATTGTTTGTGATATACAAAATGAAATCATCGGATTAGTCGATATCTGATTGGCTAATGATTGATTAAAACAACTTGCTTATTCATTTTATTTCATTTTTAAAATGGAAAATACTTCAAGCACAAAATTAAGCAAAAAAAGAGATCGAAAATTATGGTAAAAATATTATTTATTATTTATTAATATTAATATCTTTGTTTCCAGATAAATATCAGGCCGTATTACTGGAAAGGTTATTCTTCTTCTATCCTCAACTCAGAGCAATAGTCAAAGACCAGCCTGAATCAGTAATTCCAGATTTGGTCTATACAACCACCAACATATGGATTTTTAACATATTTGATCAAGCTCTATGGGATATTAAGCTTGACAGAAGACCAAAGGAGATGGAACCCGAATACCCTTGTATTCTGGGTTGTAGCTGCTGCGATTTTTGATACCAGCGCTATGTGGAATGGTGCTTGGCAAAATCAGTTAGAAATTCTTCGAAATACCAACTTTTTCGAAAATAAATGTATTTTATTTTGATTGTTTTGGTAGTTTTATTGTTGGTAATAAATGTTTTTGTATTTTATTTTTGTTTTGTTTTGTTAGTGTTGGTAATAATAGTTTTATTTTTATTGTTTTGGTAATAATATTAATAATAGTAATAGTTTTATTTTTGTTAGTTTTGGTAATAATAATAATAATAGTAATAATAGTAATTTTATTAGTATAGTAATAATAATAGTAATAATAATAGTAATAATATTAATAATAAAATTATAATAATAATAATAATAATAATAGTAATAATAATAGTAATAATAATAAAAATAATAATACATTTTATATAGATGATATGTGTAAAATCATAAAACTCAACTGGTTAATTTACATACAGTCACGCACTTAACATGCAATTATCATGCACTTATCATGCATGATTCTGATTGGTTAATCAGTATCTGTCAAGGGTATAAAAGTGCGTCACCACCTTATAGAGATCATAAATCAAACATGACCAAGAAAATAAGCGTCCAACCAGTTCAGATGTTCCACAATTATAAAATGTATTTTTTAAAGGAGCCTATTAATATGCAATTGGCAAATCCGGTCAAACTCAATAAGACTCGATTTCAATCTCTCGCTGGCACTCTCTCAATGTTAGATATCAAGGATACGTTCAAAAAGATCAATTCCAATTTTAAATGCAATGAAAATGCGTTCTTCACGAGTCAATATACCAGATATTATGATGCATTTACAGAAATTGGATTCAAAGAACAGGAAAACTGGTATATAACAATAACAATCCAAGGATATAAAGCAGATCAAAACGATGTGCTTTCTCCAATCTGTAAAATTGTTACTGCTAGATTTTCACAGTTATTTTAGTGTTTAGTGTTTAATAAATGTATTAATGTTTCTTTGTTATTCTATAAACAAAATTATAATTAGTTTTAAAATAGTGTTAAAATGATGTCTGAAAAAGGTAAAATATAAAATATAAATAATTAATTAATTTTGGTTTAGAATATTTAATAAACTTTTTGTTTGATAAACTTGAAGAAATAACCGGTGTAAAAATTAGAGATATGTTGACTCTAGTTGAAGCATTGAGTAAAGAATCGGATTGTGAATCTGAATGTCAGAGTGATGAAATTGTTAATGATGGAGATACTGAAATTATTAATGATTCTGAAGAAATTATTAATGTTGAAGAAGCTACCGAAATTATTAAAGATGAGCCTACCGAATTTAAGAATTGTATTGATCATGTTATAGAAAATATTATTATAGAATCTTGTGGTGATGAACAATGTACATGTAATAATCAATAAATCTTTAAAATATAGTTTTTATTAATAAAAATAACAAAGAAATATTTATTAAAATCTATGATAAACCTTGTTACATAAATATAAAACATATACTCCAGTGAATAGTTTTAATAAAAATTTGCAATTCTCGATATAAATATCAGAGCGTTTGGCTTCTGCGGCAACTTAAATAATAGCTGTCCATCCACCGTTTGTTTCTACCCACGGATCAATTTTTGTTTCTATCGCCTAAATAATAATAAATTAATAACAATATAAAGTAATATACCTCTATAGACCATTGGAAATAATTTTCATAGTCGGATCCAGATTTTAATATCATGTGTTTCATGTACATTAATCCTACTATTATTCGCATCCATTTATTATTTTCATCAAACATGTAACTAAATATTGATTGGAATGCCTTCTTTCTCTCCAATGTTGGCAAATTGAGAATTTTTTCATAATCGAATGGGATGTCTTCAACGATTTTCTCGGTACGGTTTACCATGAATTTTATGTTTTTAATGATATCATCTTCTTCTCTATTATTAGAGACCAGCTCATTCAACAAAGTTATAAAAAATTTAGTTTCTGGCATTTTATAAAATATTTGAAAGTGTAAGCTTATTTATACTATATTTGACCAATCAGAATCATGCAATACTAAGAAAATATGTAAAAATATATAATGGAAATGGCAATGATGATTTGTTGGCACTGTTAACTTCTTTCAAGTTGTTGCCACCACTGTTAACTGGTTGTTGTTGTAATTTCATTATACGATTGAACTGATCAGTTGTTTTATTAGAATAAAATTTTATACTATATTGAACTTGACTTATCATTTTTTCATTAAGTTTACAATTTTCTTTCAATTCTAATATTGATTTTCTTAATTCATTTTTGATTATACCAATGGTCTTATTTAAATATATAATATCATCATATAATTCGATTTTAGCTCTTTTTAAAGTCTCATATATGTGTTCAAATCGGAATTCTAAATTACTCATTCTTTCAGATAATCTTTTGACTGGACTTTTCAAATATCTAGGCCTATCTATCATATACAAAATATCCATCAATACAGCGGTATCAGGACATACACATCTTGTTGAATTTTTACCTTGAACGTTTACAACAATTGAGTTGGCCATATTAAAAACTAATAATATTATTAAAATTTCTTTAATCATTTTCAAAACAATATAAATTAATATTTATAGTTTATAGCTAAAGATTTGTGTGTGTGTGTCTCTAAATTAGTATAAAAGTAATTGTTATTTCAATTTTTATCATTAAAATGGTTATACCGAGTGCAGTTCAAGCTATGAATGAAATTAAACATTATGGTAATTTATTATTACTATTATTATTATTACTTGCTTTTTAGATGATTATTTTAAAGTTATTAAAGAACGTCTGGAATTCTATTATCCAGAAATACATGGAATCATGGATAAGCCATCATCAATAATTCCAGACTTGATATTCAATCATACATCAATATGGATATTTACTGTAATAGATGAGTTCCTATGGTATATCGAACAAAACAATTTGTCAAAAGATATGGAACCTGAATATCCCTGTGGTGATGGATGTCATTGCTGCGCCGCCCGATATCGGAAGTATGTGGAATGGGCTTTGAATAAAGCTCTTAGACAATACTACTATAGTAGAATTGTCTCTTTATAATAAATTTGTTGTATATGTCTCGGTTTTCAATATATAATAATAATAATATTTATAAAAATAATAATAAAAATAATAATATTTATAAAAAATAATAATAAAATTAAATTTACAAAATATATACTACTTATAAAAGTAAGTAGATATATTATAATTAAAAAATGTTTAAAAATTCCGTGACCTTGAAAAATTTTTGAATGACCTTGACCTACTTTTGAATGACCTTGACCTACTTTTAAATGACCTTGAAAAAATTTGTACTTTTCAACATAGAAAAAATTTTGAAAAAATTTCGAAAAATATTCTATCTTTTTTGGTGTAGCGGTGACATAGGAAATCGTGTACTTTTAAACATAGAAAAATTTTTGAAAAAATTTTTGAATGACCTTGAAAATATATGTACTTTTAAACATAGAAAAATTTTTGAAAAAATTTTTGAATGACCTTGAAAATATATGTAGTTTTCAACATAGAAAAAATTTTGGAAAAAAAATAATTTGAATGACCTTGACCTACTTTTAAATGACCTTGAAAAATAATAATATTTAAAAAAAATAATAATAAAAATAATAAAATAATTTACAAAATATATACTACTTATAAAAGTAAGTAGACATATTATAATTGAAAATGATTAAAAATTCCTTGACCTTGAAAAAATGTTGAATAACCTTGACCTACTTTTAAATGACCTTGACCTACTTTTCAATGACCTTGAAAAATAATAATAATAATAATAATAATAATAATACTAATAGAATAATAATAATAATATTAATAATAATTATAATAATAATAATAAAATAAATTTACAAAATATATACTACTTATTTTTATAAGTAGTAAATTAAAATTTAAAAATGATTAAAAATAATATGACCTTGACCTACTTTTGAATGACCTTGACCTACTTTTGAATGAGCTTGAAATTTTTTTGATGAGTCATGGTCTTTGTTTCAATGACCTTGAATGAGTCATTGTCTTTGTTTAAATGACCTTGAAAAAATATGATGAGTCATCCAATGACCTTGAATGAGTCATGGTCTTTGTTTCAATTACCTTGAATGAGTCATTGTCTTTGTTTAAATGACCTTGAAAAAATATGATGAGTCATCCAATGACCTTGAATGAGTCATGGTCTTTGTTTAAATGACCTTGAAAAAATATGATGAGTCATCCAATGACCTTGAATGAGTCATGGTCTTTGTTTCAATGACCTTGAATGAGTCATTGGCTTTGTTCTAAAAAATTTGTACTTTTAAACTTAGCGCAAAAAAAATTGGGGGGGTATGTGAGCTAGAGGGCCGGTATCCCACTACTCTGAATCATTTGTAATCTAGTGTTTACCAACCGGTGTGCCGCGACACAATGGTGTGTTGCGAGCTTCCCTCAAGTGTGTCGCGAGAAAAGTTAACATTTTCATAAAATGTTAATAAAACGTTTAAAAAAGTAGATAGCTGTAGAATTACTCTGTTTATCTCTAAGGTATTATATTAGTAAACATTTTTGAAGCGATGGCGGGCTGTAACATGGCTAATTTAACCTTTAAAAGCTCGAGAAGAATTTGTCGAAGAAATATACTCATTCTCGGCAGTGTATTGCGAATATGAAAAGGTTGGGAAACACTGCCCTAATCGAAAGAATAAAACACGTAAAGTACTTAATCAAATTTAACATATAAAATATGTTGGATTTGTCGTAGAAATAGGATACAGACAGTGGCTATCATTTGTTTAAATTTTTATAATTAAAATTTCAAGTTTATTTTTGCCACCATGGCGGTCTCAAATGAATGCCTTAAAGAATTTTATAAATTAAATTACGAATATTTTTAATATTGTTAAATTAATTCTCACTTGAAAAAGATTGCCCGAAAATTTGCGAATATCAATAAAACATCGATATATTTAATATAAGTTTAGAACATGAAAAAATTTATTGATTTTCTTTTGATATTTTTATTTTTTGAAGATCACTTTCTTTAATAACAAGAGTTCAACTGGGTTTCCTATTTATTTCCTTTTTATTTTAATAAATTTATTGTAAAAAGTAACATTGTTGACGTCAATTTATTTTTAACTCGCCCTCCCCCATGTCAAAATTTTGTAAAATTTCTTCAACCCCCCTCCCCTATTTTGTTGACAACACTTATGGACGTCCCCATATCACATTAAAATCAATTTCAAATAAAAATATATAAACTAACCCATATATCGGTCCATAGAATAAGCGGCCAGTAACCAAGCTGAGATAAATCGTAACCAGTAAGATAAAAGTAAATAAAACTGGCACAAAACATGATTAGAATTTAATGGAATAATTTCAATTTCAATTAATCGACCTAAACCTTTGTTTAACCACTCGGGAAAAACATAAAATAGTAAAACTAATATATCAAATATACAAAGAACACCAAAATATTGGGCAGATGATTTTCGTAGTACTTTTTTATGTATTAAATCAAATATACACATTGAATTACCGAATATTCCGAAAATTACAATTAAGATTGTTGATATTACATAGAATATTTGTAAAAACGATTTGTCTTGAATCGTTTTTGAAGCATTTTATGAAAAATGTCCCAATATATTTATGTTTTCATATTTTTTCATTAATTTTCGATAAAATTCTGACTGTGACGCATTCATTGATGATGCAGTTAAGAAATCATTCGATCTAAAATATATCAGTTATTACATTTATACATGAGAAATAATTAAAAATCAGGAAATAGATAAATTGTTTAAAGTTTTAATTATTTCCCTTTTAATAGGTAGATGTGAGCCCTTTAAAACAGTACCCCCTGACCCCAGAAGGGGGGTTAATACCGTAATGGCATGTGTTCACTTTTGTTTGGTGGGTGTGTTCAGTGAAGCGTGACGGTGTTCACTTATGCATGACGGATGTGCTTAGTTTTAGAGATATTAATTAATACTATTGAGGATCTATATTCAAATTTGAAGCATCAAATGAAATATTATTCACTAGAAACATTTAAAAATAATTAAAGAAATAATTGGAATCAATATTGAAGATCTGATCCAAGAAAATCCAAATGTCATCATATATTATATTTGATCAAATTGAATGTAGTATTTGTGAAGGGATATCAATGAGTAGATGTGGAGATTCAAATTTGATTTGTCATATTAATTACAGAAATTCGATTATAATGCACACATTATTTTGTAAATTACGTAAATCAAATTATTCTGAAGTTTAACTGAATTTTAAATGTTTTGTGTTTTTTGATTACAAATATATTAATCAATATTTTATTTAACATCAATGATTAATCAGTCTCTTTCTTTCATATAATATATTGATTATAAATATTTTTAAAACTTTAATCTATATATTAATAATCTGATTTAATATACTTTCATTATACCTCGAAAGTAAAATATTAATTAACCCACTATTTAAATTTAATTGATTAAAAAAGTCTTTTATAATATCACAACAGATTATGTATATAACTATTTTCTATAATTCTGATTTAACCATTAATATCACTGATATGTTTTATAAATTCATTATACCGAAAAAGTAAATTATTACCTAACACAGTAGTTCTCAACCTTTTTCAGAAAGTGGTACCCTAACGGAAAATTTGAAAAATTGACGGCACTCTACCCTTTTTATAATAATATTTCAGCTATAAAAATAACAACAAGTTTTGTAAGTTCTATATTTAATAAACTAAATCTTTTATAACATATATTAATGTGAAATTTGAACTTGATGCTTTTTGCATATCTCCTTATTATTAAGTCGCGTATTTGACAAACATACTCTCAACTCATTCTCAATTGATTCAGTTTTTGCCTTTTCTTGTTCTTAATATTTACCAAAGTTTATTTACCAAAAATAATTCATATATGTACCTCTATTTTAAGTAATTCAAAATTTAAGATAGTAGCCTTTTTTAAAATCAAATTTTCAATAATAAAATTAGCCGAGCTCGCGGCACACTTTTCATATCTCTATGGCACCCCGGTTGAGAAACACTTACCTACCACATAAATCTAAATTTTACTGATTAAAATAAATCCTTTCATTTTACCGCATCAGATTATATATATATATATATATATATATATATATATATATATATATATATATATTATTCTTATTTAAGCTTTAATCTGACTGATAAGTATTTTTTAATTTTCTATATAAATACTCTTTCATTTTTAAAGAAAATAATTATCAAAATCAATAATTTAAATTTCAATACAAATAAAACAATCATATTTTTGAATTATCGAATGTTATTTTTGGAGACCAATATCATACAACTTTAAAGTAATTTAATTTTAAATTAATTATTAATATGTTTTAGGAGCTTTTATTTTTAATACAAAGTATATATAATGTACGTAAATCCAATATTCAACAAGATGATTATAAACCTTTAAATATAATTTTTCAAAAAATAGAAAAAGATATCCAATTTAATTCAGAACAAATCTATATCAAATGTGATTTGAAAAAGATATTTAAATATCAAAATAATTATTCAAGGATTTAAAACTAATGAGGAATAATCAAATTCAATATGGAAGATTGAAAGTATTGAAAATTATATTAAAAAATAATCAATTATTATAGATGAATAAATATTATTTAAAAAAATGTTATTTTTACTTTATTTAATAAACAAAATGTTTTTTATTATGTTTTTATTTTTAATCAAATCCTTTTAATTATCAACAAGCTTTTCAATAAATAAATGATAGTCTAAACTTTTGAGATCTAATATGACAATCTTTCCACTTAAATATATATTCACACACATTGGATTATATTTCACATATCTTAATGGTGGAAAGATTTCTGGTCCAAAAAAGCTTTTTTTATCTAAAATTTTTGCTAATGTATATAATTTTATCTATATTTTTCATATCAATTGTAACTGTAATTGATTGAGTTTGAATGTCATTGATTTGATATTGTAAATTTCCTATATCAGTAGATTTCTTACATCCAATAATACCACATTTCCCAGATTTAAAGAATATAATTGTATATTTACTGTTTCTATCGATAAATTGTTGAGGTTTCATTCTTTGAAATGTCATATTGCTTACAGTTTCTTAAGAAACTTTTCATTTATAATTTATATTTGTCACAATATTATTTATATTTAAATAATAAATATAAACAAGTGCATTTAAATTCATTAAACTTATTTTATAAAATAGAATTAAGAAGTGATACTGTATATCAAGTTGTAGGACCTAGTGGAAGTGGAAAACTATAATTTTATGTAAATTACTTAAATATAATTTATTTAAATCAAAATTTTAAAAAATCTTTGGCATCAAATAGTAAATGAAGAACATAAATTAACGCATTTTTGTAAAAAAAATGTAAAAATATTAAAGGATTTGATAAAAATTGGATAAAAAGATTGCATAAAGGATATGTTGTTATTATTGATGACTTATAACAAGAAGCTAATAAAAAAATTACTTTAACAATTTATTCAAAAAAATATCAAGACATGATGAAGTCACAGTTATTTTAATAACTCAAAACATTCTACATCAATGTGGAAGTCATTGAACACTCAACTTAAATGTACAATATTTGGTTATTTTTAAAAGTCTTAGAGATCAAACAGTTGTAGATTTTATTGCTAGACTATCATATCCAAATAACTGAAAATCTTTAATCAATACTTTTAAAGATGCAACAAAATATCCTCATAGTTATCTATTTCTCGACTTTACACAGCAATGTCCAGATTATTTGAGAGTAAGAACAGATTTTTTAACAAAAAAGTTACGGTTTATAAATAAAACCCTGAAAATATTAATAAATAATGTTTCTAAAAGCACCTTTAAAAAAATCCCAAATTACTTGAAATTAGAGAAAATATTAAAAGAAAACTTAATAAATCGATTCCTAATAAAACACGTTTCACTCCGTCGAAAAAACTATTAACATCAAAGATACCTACAAAACCAAATCATACAAAAACCATCAAAAAAAATATTAAAAAACGATTACAGTATTCCATTTTGATGCACTATTAAAAGCTCCAAACATAAAAAGAATGAATGTTTTACAATCATTCCCGAAATTTGTTATTGATAATCTACTTAACATAATATCCAAAATTGTCAAGGGACAAGTTAATATAAGAAAATATAAAAAATTTGTATTAAAAAGACACAATAAATTTTTATTAAGTCTTGTGAATACTAAAAGTCGAAAACTAATGCGATATATTTTTTATAAACAAAAAGGAGGTTTTATTACTGCATTATTACCATTGGCATTGGTAATCTTATTTAGGAGGATTTACTCAATATAAGAACATTTATAAAAACTGGGTGCTAATCCTTCATTACCTAATCTTAATTTTAAATTTAAAGCATCTTGTTGTAATGGAGAAGTTATGGACAAATTCAAAAGTTCCAGCAGGTTTCGGTGGAATCGAAAAACTAAAAAATGCTACCTTGAATTCAAAAAAAGAAACAAAAAGTTGGTTGTCAACTCAACTTGCATACAACCTAAACAAACCAATATTGAAAAGATTTCCACCAAGAACATATAAAACATTTGGTATTAATGATTTATGGCAAATGGATTTGATGGAAGTGATCCCATATTCAAAAATCAACAGTGGGTATAAATATATTTTGACAAGTATTGATGTTTTCAGTCGTTTTGCACTAAAAACAAAATCTGCTAATTATATGGTTAAAGCTATAAATACGATGTTTGAAGATAGTCCTCCTGATAATTTACAAACTGATCTGGATATAACATTAGGTGTCAATATTTTTTGATTTTTTTTTATTTAGGAAAGGAATTTTACAGCAGTAAAGTCAAACAAGTTATAAAATATACTAATCACTACACATTGCATTCTCAATACAAAGCTGCACATGTTGCAAGTTTTAATAGAGCATTGAGAGATAGTTTCAAAATTCGTTTTTGTTTATCAAGGTAAAAAACATGGATAAACGACTTACCACAAATCTTACTTAGTTATAACCATTCATCACACAAAAGGTCAAATGGATCGAAGCCAGTGGACATTTCATATAAAAATCAAGTCAAATTATGATCTTCAAAGAAAAAATGAAAAAATGAAAGAACCAAAATATGAAGTCTATAATCGTGTTAGAATAAGCAAAATTAGTGCATCACCATTTCTTAAATTTTGATAGCAATTGGAGTGATGAAGTATTTACAACTTCAAAAAGTAATATTAAAACCCCTGTCATGTATGTTATTAAAGATATTGAAATAATTGGTAAATTCTATTAGCAAGAATTAAAAGTTATTCCACAACCAATAATATTTATAATTGAAAAAATTCTAAAAACTAAAAATAAAGGAAAGGCAAGCGACATGGATATAAAAACCTTACATGGATATCGTCAAAAGATCTAGTATAAATAAACTTTTATGTAATTTTACCGAGTAATAGCTGTCCACAAATTCATCCTAATAATCAAGCAGGCAATTTTATTATTGATTTCCAAAATCCTATTATTTTAGATGGTCAATTGGAAGCTGCAATGCTAGATTTCATATTTGTCTATAATCCATTTCCATGTTATAGTAATTCAAAACTTAAATAACATGTAATAGCATCGCAAAAGGTTAACAATACTTTTATAATTCAAAACAAAATACTAAATATAATTCTTGAGAAAGGAGATAGTTTTTCTAGAATAGTTGAAATCTAATGATTATAAGTAACTTTTATCCATTTTATGATTGAATTCAAGAATGTTAAACAACCGAAAAGAATGGGATTTGAATTCTTAAAAACAAACTGTTTTACAAACGAATAAATAGTTAAACTTCCTTTATTTTCAAATGATGAAAAAGAAGAAAAAAAAATTAATACTAACAATTCCAAATGAAGAACATTATTTTAAATATAAAGAAGACTTATTCATAAATACTATAGATGAATTACAAAAATACTTGAATGAAAATTGTTCAAACATTTTTAAAATTGATGAACTCGTGGAAAATAAAATATTCAAATTTAGTCTAAAAGATGATATTAGTAAAGTTATATTTGATGATGGATTAGTAAAATCACTTGGATTATCAAAACATATTTGTTTAAAAAGAAATTCTAACAAAACCAATCATAATAAAACTTCATCAGCAAATGTTCATTTACACTAATATTATCGAACTAATAATTGGTTGGGATACTGAAGTTCCTCTATTAAAATAAATTTGGGTTGAAAAGTATGAACAAGATGACGTAGTGTAATGATAGTGAATAATCCCATGTATTTACCGATTTCAACATCATACATAAACAAAATAGAAATTAATATTCAATAGGAAGTTTAATCTCTTTTCCAAAAAATCCTAAATCACATTTAATGTTACATTTTCAAACATTAGATCACGAATTCGGATATATCTTTTTATAGTAATAGACAGAATGTTGGAGAATTACCATATTTTATAGGTAAACAGTATGGAACTGGATGGTTAAAAACTACAGGTAGATTTTCATTACCACTTCTTCGTCGTCTAGGAAATTTTGGTATGAAAACAGCTCAAGATTTTATTATGGATGATAAAAAACTATGATTAAAATTTAATGGTTTAATAATTTAAAATTTAATGCTTTAACTGAAATAGATAATTTAATACCTGATGTCTCAAGTATTTTTCAATCGGCTCAACCTAATGTATCTGTATAAGTACCTCTTGTTTTTTATTTATTCCCCAACCCCTCTTCTCCTCTTAATGTATAACTCCTTGCGTCCTATTTATTTTTTTCAAATTACCAAATAATTAAATTTGATAATTAAAACTACCAATCAATACTCCTATAGTAATATCAGAATAAATTACTATAGGGAAGAAAAAAATAGCCAAAAAAATCAATCAACAAATCTAGATTGAATTTATAATCAAAGTCAATTTACTGCCGAATCAAAGAAAATTTTAAACAGACGACTTCAATTCCTCAATCAACATCATATATATCATAACAAGTATCCCAAAGCTTGATTCCTATCGATAGATCTTATTCTTCTAATTTTGCTGATTTATCGCAAGAAGATTTCAATTCCTCAATCAACATCATATATATCATAACAAGCTAGATTACTATTTATTATTTTTTTAACAATTGTTCTTTAATAAAATGTTGTAACTATTAAGTTTTGTTCGATGATATTTTTTTATTCCGATATTGTATACATAATTACATAAATTAACGAAACACAACATTCACCCAGACCGTCCTGACACTATTTTACTGGAGACTCGCCTGGGCTCAACAAACTTCTAGAAATACTCTAACTAAAAATAATTAATAATCATTCCATAACATATACTGAATGAAGTTCAACATTTAAACATTTTAATGTTACATCTGTATAATTATCAAAAAATACTGTTTATCGTGAAACATATACACAGGATTTTGAAAATAATAAGTACTGCGTTACAATCTAGGCAATCAAGATAATCAGGGCATTCAAAATATTGGGACAATCAAGATAATCAGGAAGTTTTTTGTAACCCTAGATTGAATTTTAGTTCATCTATTTTTATTTAAATAATTAGATTTTAAAATAATTTTTGAAATTAAACTATTTCAAAATCTAATTATTTAAATATCCCCTTGCCGACGATGGAAATGGGAAACAGGGTTTCAAAAAGGCTTCAAAAGTTTTCTTTAAATACTCACATACTTACAATAAAGAGTCAACCAAAATAAAGTAGGTCACGAAAAATTTTCAAAAAATTTCTAAGTATTTGCAAACATAGCCAAATTTTTGAAAAAATTTATATAGGTCAAATTAAATTTTTCAAAGTATTTTTTAACATAGAAAAATTTATGTTGGTCAATTCATATTTTTTTATACGGAAATTCATTGAAGAAATTATTAATTTTATAGAATATTTTCGGATATTTTCAGTTATTTTGAGGATTTTTTAAGAAACTTTAAGCAAACAACTTTACATTGACAATGGGATTATTAAGTTCTAAACTTCCAGAATTTCCATGGACAAAATATCCTGGAGAACATCATCTTCCAAAATACAATTATTTGGGTCAATTGGGCTCAAGTGTTTTTTAAAAAAGAACATGCTAGTGATTGCTAAATTCATTATAAAATAATTAAACAAAAAATAGATTTAAAAATTTGTAATAAATGTAATAATGAAAAATCAAATGAATCTTTTAAAATTATTAAGGGAAAAGGAAATTCCTATTTTCTTGGTATAATTAAAAAATAATGAAAGGTATAAAAAACGATATAATGAAAATCCCAAACTTAAATTAACTCATCATTTATATGGAGGTATTAGAAGAGCATTAAAACAAAACAAAGAAAGTCGAACATTAATGAAGTATTTAGGATGTTCAATAAATGATTTTTATCAATTGATTGAATTTCAATTTTATTACAGAATGACTTGGGAAAATCAAGGTTCTTATTGGCATATAGATCACACATTATCTGTTTCTAGTTTTAATTTTGAAGATGAAAAACAAATAAAAAGATGTTTTAATCGGATAAATTTAAGACCTTTAAAAGCAAAGAAGAATTTATCAAAATCGAATAAAATAATTTTAAAAGAATATTTATTACAAGAAATTAAATCTCATTATTTTATGAATTTAGTAAATACAACACCTTCAAATTGCGGGAAACTCCTAAAGTTTTCTTCTACCACTTCATTAGAGAAATTTAATGAAGGAACTCGGGTAAGGACCGATTCCAATGGTAAAAACGAAAAGAATAAAACAATGGACAATCCGCAGCACGTCTCCCAAGTTTGTTATGATTAGAATATGGAGATTGTTCAGAGACTAAACGTTGGTGGGGATGAAAAGTCTAATCACCTTTAATGATTCCTTAAGATATAGTCCGATGTTTTTCCAGGAACTCGTTAAGATATAAGACTTGATGGAAATGATAATCCTAAACCTGGAGAAGAACCAATAAATAGAGTTGATGCAGCGGCTTGAAAATATGACATAGCGTATCGTCAAGAAGATATTCGTTCTCGTCAAAAATCAGATATTGATTTGATTCAAGAATTAAATGATATTCAAAATCCAACATTTTCTGAAAGATTTTCAAGAGCAATAGGAAAAATAGCAATGAAAACAAAGATAATTTTAGGTGGAGCGCAAGCGACTGTCTTCGGAGATTTACCAACAAACTCAGACAATCAAAATACTACTCTAGCGAATGAACTACATAAAGAATATAGAAAACCTAAAAAATATTTAAAAATAAAAGTTTTCAATAAAGATGATATTTGGTTAGCAGATTTTATTGAAACCGTAAATACTAAAAATAATAAAAATTATAAATATATTTGTATACTCGATATGTTTGGGCTTTACCATTAAAAAGAAAATAGCAGAAATTAAACAAGTTGAACATTCAGGTGGAACGCAAGCGACTGCCTCTGGCGGAATTTTACCTTTAGCAGCTTTATTACCATTAATCTTTGGATGAATTACAGCTGCATCAGGAGCAGCAGGTGGAATAACAACTGCTGTTAAAAATATTAAGAAAACGCAATTAGCTGATGTTTCAAAGGCGAAAATTCTAAATTTCTCAGTAATTACAATAAAATTAGAATTGAATGTAAATCATGATGTTATAAAAGGTAACGAAACAATCACACCCAATATTACAGATATATACATTCATGAAAAAGATGGAATCATATTATCAATTGGTGGTAAAAAATTTGTATTAACCAAGGAAGGGAATAACATATACATAACATCAAATAATAAGAAGAAAAATAATTTTACTAATGGATTGAAAAAAAACAATTGAAGGAAATGCATTTAATTCTGAATGAGAATTAAATGTTCCAATAAAAGATATTGAAACATATGAGAATTTAACAAAGGATATTAATTCAATTTCGAAAAATGATTATTATAAAAAAATAAAATCATATATTGTAAAACCACCGGGATATGATGAACAAGTTGAAAAAGTTAAAGTTGAAAAAGATAAAAAAAGTTAAAGAATTTGGTTATGAAAAATTAACTAAAGAAAAACTAATGAAGGAGCGCGAGCAACTACCTCAGGAATCAACAGAAACAACAGGTGATGGATTAGAGCATAGAGACTTTAAATATTATTTTTTATCGGATAATTCTTGTGAATTATTTTATGAATTAAGAAAATATTTAGCTTCTAGAAAAGTAGGAAATAATAATTGTGAAAATCACATAAATGCAATTTTGTCAAGATTATTAACCAAGAAATTGATTGATAAAAAACAATATCTTAAGTTTTCAAATTCTTAAATTTTTCAAATTCCTAAATTTTAAAATAATAAATAGAATGTCGATTTTCAATTTGGATAAAAATAGTAAATTTAATCATTTATTACAAAAAGGAAAATTATTTAGAAGTTTTACCATCAACTTCATCTGCAGAAGCGTTAAATTCACCTGGAAATTTATTGTTTCGAATTCAACAATCATCAAATCCACTTGATATTTGCAATTCATTCATATATTATAAATTTGAAATTACAGGTGTTGATCCAACAGGTGATATAACTCTTGAACATAATTGGTTTTAAAATTTATTTTAATCAAATTTCAATAACTTTAGGATCAACAGAAGTTGAAAATATAAGATATCCAGGTGAAATGAGTTCATTATTACAATTTGTTATGACTGATTCTAATTTTAAAAATCAAGATGGTGAACTAAGTGAATGGATTCCAGATACTGGTACTGGTGATGAAAATAATAAAGGATATAAAATTAGAAAAGGATTTTATTCAACCAAAACATTTGATTGAATATATCCTTTAAAAATTATATTTTGATTTTTTCAACAATATAATAGAATAATTTATTTAATACCATTTGAATTGAAAATGGAAAAGAATGAAGATTATAAAAAATTTTTTTATGGAAAAGCTTTAAAAGAAGGTGGTACACCAAAAATAAAATTTAAAAGAATGATGTTGATAGTTCCATCAATAACTTGTAACCCACATTTGGAAACTCAAATTCTTGAAAGATTAAACATGATTTCAAAACTAATCAATGAAAATTTTCTTCAAAGAATACCAGGTTGTATAGATATTTTAGGAGGAAGTACATTTTCATGGAAACCAACAATGTTAAATTCTCGACCGAAATTAATTTTAATGCAGTTAAAGATTCAACAATTAATTATACAACTAATATTTCAAATTTTATTCAATCAAGCGGTAATGATAAACTATTAAAATCTTTAAATGTTCAATTAAATTCAAGTTATTATCCTGGAAAACCAATAGCATTTGATAAAGCAAAAAATTATCAATCAATGCTATATAGAAGTTATATTTTAATGTGTCATGAATTTTTAGTGGAACCACAATTAAAGTTTTCAGATTTTAAAAATTTATATTCTCTATTTTGTGTTGATGTTAGTGAACAGGATGATAAACTAGCAATTAAAGGAGTAAGTGTAACAATAGAAATGGAAAAAGATGATAGTTTTAAAGTAAAATGTTTTTGTTGTGTTTTGGTTGAAAAAGAAATTAATATTGAAACCGATAGTTGAAGATGATAAATATAATATAAATATAAAATAATATAAATATAAGATAATATAAAATAAAATAATATAGATTGTCATGTTTAAAATAGTTATGGATAAATCGAAATCAAATTTTAAATTTCTGGAGATCTCTACTTAGCCATTTCTGGATGAAAACCAACCGGTATCATACGAAAAAGTTCAAGAGATATCAAATGAAAGTGTTCAAGGGATATCAAATG
This sequence comes from Schmidtea mediterranea, assembly GCA_022537955.1. Taxonomy (NCBI): domain Eukaryota; kingdom Metazoa; phylum Platyhelminthes; order Tricladida; family Dugesiidae; genus Schmidtea; species Schmidtea mediterranea. Next base: position 118,105,676 of record CM039680.1, read on the forward strand.
ATGCTGATTTAGTATATACTCCTGAAGAATTGTTGGAATTATCAAAACCAAAAACAATAGTTTTATTTCCTAGAACTCTTGAGTATGAGGAAATAATAAATTTATATAAAAAGGCTTTCCAAAAATCACTTTAATTCTTTTTAATTCTTTAATTCTTTAATTCTTTAATTCTTTAATTCTTTAATTCTTTAATTCTTTAATTCTTTAATTCTTTTTAATTCTTTTAATTCTTTAAATCTTTAAAAATGACATGTGTTGAATTGAATAAATTTCTAGATAAATATGGTCGAGATACTACAACTAATTTTTATTTTAGTGATATTTTAAAAGATCTAGAAAAAAATCTAAAATAATTATGAGAGATGAGATAAAAAATTATTTAAATTTTAATAATATTATTTTTAATCTTCAAACAACAAAAGAACATGGATCTCATTGGGTTCTTTGTTCTAAAAATTCTAAAATTTATTTTGATTCATATGGAATTATTCCAATATAAGAAATGAAATTATATCTAACTGATGGTTATATTTATAATACTTTGCAAGTTCAAAAAGAGAATACAAAAATATGTGGACAATCATGTATTTTTATTTTATTATCTTTAGAGCGCAAGCGACTGTCTTTCAAAGAAATTATTCTGGATCTTTTATAATAAAATAAAATTTAAAAATGAGTATTGTAATTCCTGAAAATATTTGTGGTGGAACAATGGCATTAAATACTAACGAAATTTTAGAACAAATTGAAAGTAAATTTGTAAATGAAAATGGTGATAGGATGAGAGAAAAATTAAACATGATTAATAATTGAATTTCAAATCTTTCATATCCTCAAAATGATTTAGATGCAGTTAATAAAAAACTTGTAAAGGAATTGAATCAAGAATCGAATACAAAACAAATTGTTCAAATTAATGAAATTGGTAAACGTTTAGATGAAGAAATTAAAAGATATATTATAATTTTAGAAACAGGATATAATAAACAAATTAATGAATTAACTACTAGTATTAGTAGAATAAATTTTGAAATGAGTGAAATGAATAACCAATCATCTAATAGAAAAGCAAGCAAAACCTAACGGATAATGAAATCTTTGAGATTAAAAAAATTTTCAATCAAATACAATTCATTTTAATACTCTCAAGAATGAAATAAGTCATTATAAAAATGAATCTTCACAATTCTTGAATGATTTTGAAACATTCAAAAAAGATGTTGCTAAAAATATACAAACATCAAACCTTAAGGGATATAAAATATAATAACAAAGCGTTTGATTATTATGCTATTTAAGAACAGTCACCCATGATTTCTTTTATAATAAAAAATAATCAAACTACGCTTTTTGGTGATAAGGATCATATTTTTAATTTATTGCGCCACCATGATGATTTCTTTGTTATGTTTGTTTATAATGGTAAAAAATATTGAAATTAATAAAATTAGAATAATGGCTTCAAAAGGAACATTTATTAGAGCTATAATTGGAAACAAACGAAAACCTTTACATCTTAGAAACAATTCATTTTCAGTCTCTGAACCAATGTCTAAATTAACTATTGGCGGGAGTTGAATAATTCTAGATATTTTAATAAATCAAGGTTATAGCGAATTTGAAAAAATAGAATTTATATATAGGAAATTAGAAAGTATGAATAATATAAAATTGGATGATTTATTTTCAACCACAGGATCAAATCCAACACTTTCTCGTAAGAAATTTAAAGATTTAGAAGATTTTATATACAAAAATATAGAAGCCGCCAAAATAGAGAATTAAAAATGGAACGCAAGCTACTACCTTCGGAACAAAGCTATATTAATGAAGAAATAATTTATCCAACTTTTCAAGAAAGAAAGATTTATCTATCTTTGAATGAACAAAATGCTTTTAATTATATAGAAAATCTTCCAATTGAAAAAATAAAAGCTCCTACAAATAAAGATTCTACGAATAATGCTTCGGTTAATAAAATGAATGAATTCCTATTAGAAAAGAAAAAGCTAGATGAAAGATTAATACATTATAAAAAAGTATAAAATCTCGATGGACTAAAACAGATACAGGAATTAAAATTGTTTGTCTTTCAATCACTGGAATCCTTACAATTTCAACCAGTTTATTTTCTAGTATAAGTTTAATATGTATAGCTCCTTTTGTTTCAATTATAAAGTCTTCAATATTTGGAGGATCAAATGCTTTGTTACTTTTTCTCGGCGAAGAAATTTCAATCGGTTTACCTTCAAAAAAGAAATAAATTTATATAAAAGTGTGTGAAAAATTAAATCTTGGTATAAATAAGTTATATTTACATCAAGTTAAAGCTTTGGAAGATGGATTATTATCACCTACTGAAATAGAGAAAAGTAATAAAATATAAGAAGAAATAAATGAAAATATTAACAAGATAAAATATTCCAAAGAAGTTGAACGTGAAATTAAAAAAGAAATAATTAAAAAATTCAAACAAGAATATAAAATGAAGATCAAGAATTTATAATTTTGGAATTTGTAATCTTGATATTCCTGATCTTCATTTTATTTTAATTCTTTCAAGTTTCTTATTCTTTAAATATCTAAATGAAACAAACTCCAGACATTTTCCACATTGGATTTTATATTTTCTAAATTTTAATTATTAAATTTTCTAAATCTAAATCTGTATATTCTTTACTCTTTCCATCAATTCAAGATATTATTTCTATTAAATGATTTCCATATGGAAGTGTAGTAATTTCATCATCAAGAATCCATCTCTTGTCATCATAATTATTTAAAGATATTTTATTTTGTTCAACTAAATAAATGTCATGTTTTATACTTTTAATAGCATGGAAAATTTTAAACCTTGTCTTGTTTTTTTCAACACAATCTTTATACATGTCATGTGTCATTAATTTAGTCATTCATTTTTGAATTCCTTTATTTTTATATTATCACCACATGGTTTTTCAGTAAACAAAGAATATTGATTTGCACGAATAAATATTGCTTCATTTATTACATTATTTGGTCTTTCATCTTTGTAGGAAAATAATTTTCCAGAATCATTAAAATATTGACTTAAAATAGGATCATCTTTTATTTCTTGATCAACATCATGAGATTGAAATTTTAAAAAGAAAGAATCTGTATCCATTTGATGTAAAGAAATTCTATCCTTGAAATATGGTTGTAATACATCAGGGATGAGCAACTCGCGGCCCGCGAAATTTTTTTTTGCGGCCCGCCAAGCATTTTTTTGTATTTTTATATTATAATGTTTATTAGTATATATAAATCTTTGTAAATTATTAATGAGTGCGGCCCACCACAAAATTTAAATTGGCCCGTGGGTTAAAAAGGTTGGTCACCCCTGTAATAGATCATAATAAGCATCGTACAATTGAAGTTTTGATAATTCCGAAATGCTAAATCCCAAATATATTGGTTTGTTGTATATTTTTTCATAATTTCCAATTTCAACAGCTGTAAGATTTTTTGAAAATATTTGTTCACCTTTGAATGTTGGTTTTGAAACTGTTTTTAAATATGAATTGAGATCATGTTTTGTAAATAATTTTATTGTTCTATACTTGTCTTGATTTAGTAGTAATAGTAATTTTGAAATTTCTAATTTCTAATTTGTGAAATTTTCAATTTACTTTTTTACAATTGTACAATATATATATTTTGTCAGTGGGAAATTATCAATGTGCGAATCTTTCATTGGAAAAAATTTCAATATTTTAAAATTTCAATATTTCAAGTAGTGTTGATTTAGGGCAAACGACTTTCGTGTTACCAACTCAGTTTTTCTCAAATTTTCATTTCCCAAATTTTTATTTGGAAATTGACAGTTGCTATAGTGTACAGTTGTACAGTTAAAAATTGTCCAATTAATAATTTGGCAGTTAAATTTGGGGTACCTTGGGTTCAGGGTGGTCGGGGTCGTTTGCCCTAAATCAACACTACTACGATGAACAATTATTAAATTTTATGTTCAATGAACATCTTTTTCCAATATGAATCTTCACCATTTTGTTAAATTTTTACATGACACTTTTCTAAATCTAAATAATGGGACTACTGAGAGTTGAAAAATTTTAATTAAAATATATTCTATTAATATCTCTTCTATCAAATTAATTAAATTTATTGATAAATTTTTTTATAATTATCTTGAATACATTTTCTCTATTATTTTCACTCCAACTCTTTTATTTAGTTGATTATTGAATGGTAAATTAATTATTTGGATAGTGTATATAAGTGGTTTTTTAGCTATTTGTTTATGATGTTATGACAATTTGATGACAGTAGTATGATTGGGACCCACTAACTCAAGTAATAATTTAAATAATAAAAACATAAAACGTAATTATATAAAAAATCAAAAATTAAAAAGACCTGCTGCAAATATCGTGCCGTGTATCCCTACTAAAATTATTAAAATTGAACCTATAGTTATAAGTGACGATGATGATGTCGCTGAAATACAATTTAATCAAATAGGGGACTCTATTAATATAAATGATGAGCCTGAAATTGAAATTGATTTGAAATAGTCACGTAAAAATATACGGTTCAACATGGAACATCAAAATGTGATTCAAATCATCATCACAAATACAAAGTTAAATAAAATTAAAATCGAAGTAGAAAAAACAGGAGCTGTAAAAGTTAAATTTACTATTCTCATACAATTTGAAAAAGATGAGAAATTTAAGGATAATTTCTTTTCAAATAGTGCGATTCCTTTTTCTGATGATGTAGTTGAAGGGTTGTTAAAATTAAAGATTTTATTTTAACCAAATTTTACCACATAAATAGATTAGCTGGTTATAGTTTTATACAAACACCTACATCGTTATTTAATACAAAAGCTACTGTAAATATACAAAAGATGGACCAGGTATGTTTTATTTATGTTTCATTATTAAAAGTAAATTAATTGCTAGCAATAGGGAGCGTGTATCATCATATACAAATTACTTGAATGAATTAAATTATCATCCAATTACCGACTGTCCCATGAGGTTGTGTAGCATACCAAAATTTGAACAGAAAAATTAACATTTAAAACTTGCTATAAATTTTTTAGAATATAAACCAACAATAACACCAAATATTATAAATGAAGACATTGTCTATGTACCCCATCATATGTACCCTACCTATTTATTTTTAACTTTTGGAAGACAGTGAAAAGCATCATTATACCGCAGTTTTTAATTTAAATAAATTAATGACCTGTCATTCGAACAGTATATGTACTATCCGAATAAGACTAAACTGGTGTTCTCATTGTTTAAATGGTTTTAAACTTGATAAAACTTTCAAGCCACACGTGGAATTGTGTGCTAAATATCAAATAGGAACTACTCTATACACGCTCTCTAAAAATAAAAATTTAAAAATTATTCAAAGATGAATGCCCGCCATTCGTAATATACGCAGGCTTTGAGTCAATTTTGCCTCGTGATATAAGACAATACAAAATACACATACCGATAACAGAGAGGACTATAATTAATAAATAATTATGCCAATACAAAATCATATTTTAATTTTATTGGTGAAGATTGTGTTTTGGGTTTTTCAAAGAACGTGGAGGAGATTGCTGTCACAATTGTCATGCCATATTATGATGAACATGGTAATAAATCAATAGATCCTATGTCTTTCTTTGAGGAACAAGAGTTCAAAAATTGCAGGATCTGTTATCTTTGTTAAAAGTTTATACGAAATAGAGTTAAGAATTATTGTTACTTCTAAGGTGATGCTTTCGGAGATTATCATGTTTCTAGGAGAATTCAAAAGCAGTTAGAAATTGTTTTTCACAATTTGAGGGGCTATGATCTGCATCATATTCTGAAGTATGCGGATTTTATATCCTGCTTGCGGATTATTCTCAGCAATTTTGTAACAAAGCAATTATAATGGACTAGAACAAGGATGTCCAAACTTTTAAATTATTGCGCCGCATTGAAAACATTAATATTTAACTGGGCCGAAAAACCACCAGAATATCTTAATCCTAGGGCCGCAATTTGGACATCCCTGGTCTACAACCTCTGAATTTTTATGGCATTCCGATAATGTCATGGGCGTCTGCGCTCATGACATTACAGGAACCCATAGAAGTTCTACAAGATATGGAAATGTACAATTTCTATGAAGGAGGAATACGGGTGGTATGACATTTGTTAAAAAATATATTATGTATCAAGTTCTGAAGATATAGAACTTCTTTATATTGGGTACATGAAATCTAAATGATGTGCTGAGAGAATGTATGAGTGCGAAAAATGGACTCATTTCATATGGTTACACTATGGAAGTCGACATTGATATTCCCAATCGCTTGCATGACATTTTGAATGACTTTCCACTTGCTCCGAAAAAGATGTGTCCGCCCAATTCGAAAGTTGAGAAGCTAATGCTCACGCATTGACCCAAGAAGAACCATGTTCTTCATTGGAGGCTTCTAAAACTGTATATAGCATTTGGTGCAGTTGTTGTAACTATACATACAGCAATTAAATTTAAACAAGCACTGATTTTTAAAACATATATAGATAAAAATACAAATCTGTACTCGAATTCTACATGCGAGCTGCATTGAGATTTGTACAAATTATTTAATAATAGTTTGTATGGTAAATCTGTAGAGAATTTGTAAAAAACGGATGAATTTGAGGCTATGCAATTCAGCTGAAAAGATAATTGTATATATCTCAAAGCCGACTTTCAGAAAATCAATCAAATTGATGATGATCTGATTGTTTCAAATCTGAATATTGATTCAATCTGCTTAGACAGACCTGGCTACATTGGTCAATCTGTGCTAGATCTGTGTAAGTTGCGGATGTACCATCTTCAATATAATAAATTGGCAAAATATAGAGAGGAATTCAATTGTGACATTAATATCGTTGCTGGCGATACCGACTCATATTTGAGGCACTGTAAGATTGACACGCTTTTGTCACCAATAATTTGAGATCAACTTATAGATACAAAAAGGTTTGGGAACTTCGTCTCAACATTCACTTCTACTTCACAAGCAGTAAATAGTTAAAATATTCACATTATTAAAATTACATAAAAATCATTAGAAAATAACAATTTATGCTAAAGATAGAAATATTTTCATTTTAATTAATAATATCGTAGGTTTGATATTCTTTGTAAGTACCTAATCTCATCGATATTAGTGAATCTACACTGTAGATTCTACAGTATTTGCTTCTCCACATATTCGTTTAAAACTGTAAAAGTAAAATACAGGCTAGAAAAAATGTAGTGTTAAATTTCATTCCTTTCACTTACAACACTTTATTTTCTAAAAATGTTAGCTTTTCTGTGTGTTCATTTTTTATGCTGGAAGTTAAGTTTCGTTACAAAATTTGTATTTAAAGTGTTATATTTACACAATTAAATATTAAATTGTATAGGTGTAATAATGTTTGTAAAAAAATTGTATTTTTTTATTTTTAAAATGTTCACATTTATTAAAAATTTTTAATTTTAAACAAATCTGGAAATTTTTGCTTAAAGATACTTTAACACCGTGCAATCAGAAAAAAAATTAATAAAAACCTTTGTCAAATTTTCAATTTCGTTTGAAAAAGTTACATCACGTTAAACTATATTTAAGCATTAATGTTTTTTTACAAATATCTAACATAAAATCACACTTTTAAATGATAATTAAGGCAATTTTATTCCCATGTGTTAAAATAAGATTATTTTGTCAATTATAACTTGCTGCTGAAATTCGTATAACAAATATAACGTGGATTTCAGATAAATAATTAAATTATTTAAAAAATTCTTTATAGATGTCATCGCTAAAAATTTGCTACAACTTTAAATCGCTTTGAATAACGATATCAATAAAACAAATTTTTACAGTTGTATATATATATATATATATAAATCTATATATATATATATATATATATATATATATATATATATATATATATATATAGATTTATATGCAAAAGTGAGTAAATAACTTTTATTTGTTGAAACATGAAAGTTGTCCAAAATATTGATTATTAATATATTCACTTTAACATTTAGCTAAACATGGGTGTTATAAGACTCGGCATTTAATTCTCATCAAGATGATAATTTTATTGCTTTTGTATCATTATATTTTTTGTTTATTTTTAAAATGATTTGTTATTTTATAGAAATTAGTGGATATAAACAAAGTAATGCTGAATTTGAGACTAATAATAATACTTTAAAATTTTAACATTGCTTATTTAAAGATTTGCTGATTCATAACTCTTCTACAGTATATCATATCGATTTGAATAAGTTATTTTGTGAAACATGTACATTAATTTCCAGGCAGACTCCTAAAGCAGCATCTCTGAATGCGACATATCCAACAGCAGCATCTCAAAAGCGTTTAATGCACACAGTATTGGAAAGAATGCTATTCAAAGGAGTAGTAGTTTACTTAGATGATATTTTGATTTATGGGAAAACCAAAAAGGATCACGATGAGATACTTGAAGAAATATTTAAAATAATTCAAAAGGCATGATGAAGATAAATCCAGAAAAATGCGAATTCAATAAAACAGAATTGTGCTTTCTTGGACATATAGTTAATGGAAAGGGTATTCAAACAAACAGAAAGAAAGTTGAAGAAATTGAGAAAGCAGAAGCATCAAAATGTTCAAAACAGTTAAGATCGTTTCTCGGACTAACGAATTACTACAGAATATTCATGCCAGAATTGCAGAACCATTTTATACCGCAACATATGGATATGAAAAAGATATAATTTGGACTAAAGAATGTAATGAAAATTTCCAAACATTGAAGGAAAGGTTATGTGAGGCACCTATTCACGACTATCCAAGAGAATGTATGAAACTTATGATAGACACAGATGGTAGGTTTGGAGCTATTGGGTCGGTTTTGAGCCAAGTTAAAGAAGATGTAGAGGAATCTGTTATAGATTATGGTTCGAGACATATGACAGCGGATGAAAAGGGCTACTGTGTAACGAGGAAAGAACTTCTTGAAGTACATGAATATGTTATGCATTTTAGAGAATATCTTTACAGGAAAAAGTTCATAATTTGTACAGATGACAAAGCATTGGTAATCATGAACACTACAAAAACGCCAATCAGCCTAAAATTTCAAACACGGTTAGAAAATCTGGCTGAACATGATTTTGAATTAAAATACAGAAAAGGAGAGGAACACTCGAATGTAGATGGATTATCAAAATTGAAATGTATGATTTGCCCCCCAATGTCAAACAAGACATGAAAAAGTCAAAGAAGGAAAATTAAAGATAAGATATATAATACTATCTAAAGAACAGAGGCTATGGAAAAAGCATTAGAGCAGCAGCAGAAGGATATCAAATTTTAAGAGATACGAGAGATGTTAGAAAATGGATGTGTACATTGGAAAAAAATTGTTTTCCATTCAACATATATAATACATGAATTGATGGAGGATTATTAACAGTAGAAAAGAAAAATCATATCTTAATTTTAGTTCCAGAAACGTTTAAGGGGTAATTAACAACAACCTTACTCCAAGAATTATGCCATATTGAATTATTCCATTATATAGAAAAGATATTTCACTGGTCGAAGATGCAGGAAACGATTCAGCTTTGCCTACGATGCTGTTATACCTGCTCTAAGAGGAAGATCGATCAGCCAAGAACCAAGAAGGTATTTATCCCTAGATATAGCCCTGAATTCCTAGAACAAATTGTTATGGATGTAGCGTATATGGAGAGGAATACTATAAAATGGTTGTAATGGTTGATAGTTTTAGTAAACTAATTTCTTTGACCGCAATCAAGAAGCAAGATTAAGGAACAATTTTCAAGACGATACTTAACAGTTGAGTCTATCGTTTTGGAACACCAAAGAGCATATTGACAGACAGAGGTCGGAATTTCGAAGAAAAACTTTTAAAAGAGATTACAGAAACTTGGTATCATGCAGGAATTCAGCTCACTTTACCAGCATCAATCAAGCGGACTACCTGAATGAGCCGTTAGAACAGTAAAAGATCTTATAACTGCGACATTGGCAGGCGGGTGTGAAGAGAAGAACTGGCATGAATCTTTACCTATTATATTCAACATAAATAGCAGTCGACAGAGCGCAACGGGGATTTCATTATTTGAGATAATTTATGGGAGAAGTGTTAATTTTCATTCAAACTTCAAATAGAGGTTGGGGAGGAGGTATTAGTGCGCAAGTAGCGCATGACACTCAGCCAAGTACACTCATCACGCAGTAACAATACACCTGATTCATTTCATTAAAAACTCCTATAATAAAATGAAAAAATCAATAAAGTTATAATATAGGAACATACATACTTACCCGTGTCTGCATGTAATTTGTTCAACTGAATAAACACTTATATTAAAAGGAAGGAAGGAATTAGAAGAAAAAATTATTTTAACGTAAAACATAATACATTGTAAATAATGCATGCAAACTTTCAAAATGTAGAAATATTCAGTTCAATAAAAACTCTATATAAAACGAATTTTAGTAACCTTTTAGACAAGTTTTTTTAAATTAAAGCCGAAAATTTTTGAAAAAAATACCAATAACTCTACTTTGAATTGTAGAGAAAATTAAGAAATAATTTCGTAAGATTTTTCTTCAAATTCAATAAATTTAATATACTTTTACAATTTTTCAGATATTTCAAAAATATTCATCGAAACTCTAGGTTTTTGAGTTTTTACCTCATTTGCAATTTTTTACAAATAAACATAAAGTTGTTCATAGTAAGGTTTTTGACAACGCATAATTGTCGAATACTAAGTATGAAAAGTTTTGCTTTTATTTGTAATGTTTTACATTTAGTATTGAAGACGTTAGAGCAGTGCTTCTTATCATTTTATGCTCTATGTCCCCAACAATAGTTTAAAATTCAAATTGCCCTAGTTTTTGAATTAATTAACAAATTAATTTACAAGCTCTTACTTAAAAATTTCGATTTTGCTTATATGTCAATTATCAACATATTATTAACAAATCAAAATTATAAGGTAAAGATTACATTCAGAAGATGTAAGTACAATACATAGATCTTGGTTAGAGCTTTATCGTCAGTGTTAAGAAATTGTTTCTATCAGAACATACCTAAAATAGGACGTATATACTTGAGAAAAATTATGATTTATGAAATTTTAAAAATCCATTAATTTCGAAATTATCCCAGCACTTGGTTAGAGTGTATTGTAATATTTTAGTTTAATGATAAAATTAAATATTGCTTGAAATTTATGAAGATAAAATATTATTCAATATTTGTGTATAAATATATTCTATTGAATTGTTAATTCATGTTTGCTAATATATCCTCAAAAATATATCAAATAATTATTGTACAAGACATTTTATTGTTAAAATATAAATTTTTGTTGCAACGTTAATAATTTAAGGAATCAAAAAAATCATACTACCAAACAAAAAAATGAATCTGTTTAATTAAATTCTTACCATTTTTAATGTTTTAAAATTTTATGTATGTTAACAATTTTGCTAATATTTTGTGCAATTTCAGTTTATTTTCTGCTATAAAACTACAGTTGTAAAAGAATTAAAAATAAATGAAATGAGATCAGACTTGAAAAGGATAAATAATTATAATTTTAAACTAATTTTATATTTATTGATACCATCGATAAATTATTGACTACGTTAATGGAAAATATTAATTAAAATGAATAATAAAACCCGCAGGTTGAATTAATTGATCAATAAAAAATGATAAAATTAGTAAAATATTTGAAAATTAGAAATTAAATAATTTCTAAAATAAAATTTGAATTAAAGAGAAACTTAAATATGAAAATAAAATTAAAGTTAATTTAAGCAAAACATACCTATAATGCATAAATTTGATAATTTGTTTCAATGGAAATGTCAGATTTGTAACAAAAAACATCAAAATTTCAAAAAATAAAATTTAAGCAATCAAATACAAATTTCATTCGTCAATCAACGAATTTCATCTGATTGCTCATCGTTAAATAGGACATCCAATACCTGTATTACCGGACTTTTTTCTGGTACCGAAATACTGGTATTGGGTTGGCTCAATACCCGTATTTCGGTATTAAATATAAAAATACTACCTCCGTTCAAAAATAATTGTCCTTTTTGGTGAAAACTTTGTTCAAAAATGATTGTTTCGTTAATTTTATATACAATATATTAACTTAAATTTCGTTTTAGACAACTTTTTTTATTTATGAAATAAAGATTTTATTACAAACTACAGTTAGGCAAAAACTAAGGTTTTAAAAATTGTGTTTAACTGCATGACATCCGATAAAATTTGGGGCTCTTAAAATCCAAATGGACGAAATTTCTTCAAATATAGACTATTTAACATTAAATAATACAAAAAGGATAATAAGGGTGAAAAATGCAAAAAATATGTAAAAATAAATAAAAACCTTTAAAAAGAATTGGAAATCATTAAAAACTAACACAATTAACCAATTTCAGCACTTCGACTACAAATTCATCGAAAACGCTTATATTCTAGAAAATAACTATGAGAATTAAGCCTGAAATATAATTAGAAACATTAATTAAAAAGAATCACGAAAATCTGTAAACCAGGAGAAAACTGATGAAATATGGTAAAAACATGTAGGCGTTTTGTTTTACCTCATCAAAAAACATGCGTGTAAAACCCCCTATATAAGTCGATGCCAGGTCGACATAAATTAATGGTATTTTTCTGAAAAAGAATTTCAAAATTTTTCTAAACAAACCGCGGAGAATCACAAAAGTGAGGAAGAATTTTATTTTTTTTATTACTAAAATTCACGTATAAAAAATAATAAAACAAATTTTTACAGGGGTTGGAATTTTTATGCCATACCTATGTAGAATTTTAATTGAATTATTTTGGTTTTAATTTTTTTATTGAAATAATGATAAATTTCAATTAAAAAATATTTCCTCGCATCGACCAAGTCTCATGAAAGTTTCGCTCCCATAGTACTTGGCCTATACTAGATGCCTCATGACCAACTCTCCATTATGAGTAATAAATAGTCAATATTGGAATATTAATAATAATCATTCATTACATTTATTATTATTATTATTATGATTAAATGTTGTCATTAATTTCATAAATTGTCTCAAAAATTTGAAAGCCAAACGATGTTAAATTAGAAAATCTATTTTATTTACTTTTATTATTGTTGTTATTGATTATTATCGTTTAATCTTTAAATTACTAATTATATGAACACATGCATACAAGTTATAAAAATGAAAATCAACCAACTATTCTAGAACTAGTACTTCGGTATGGAATGTACTCGTTGTGAAAGGTTGTTCGCCGGGTCAGATCTCCTCTCCAAGAACCTCAACATCAAACCCTCAGTAGAGAGCGAATGACTACCATTAATATCTACCATTTATTCACCATCTAGTCATTCATAATAATTTATTGGGTGTTATTATCATTAATCCAAAATTGTTTTATAATTAAATAGACATTCTTAATAATTAACCCTTCCAGGTTTATTTATCTATATCATTCGGTTAGTAAATATTAGTTATTATCTAAATTTTTCATTATGATTAGAGTTTATTTCTATTTATTTCTATTAATATTCACTTCGCCCTTCTTTCTTTAGATTAAATTTTTAATGATTATTATTCATACTTTATTATTATAATTAATATTTGATTGCCCAAACTATACATGGGATGGCTCACCAAGATCGAGAATTCAGAAATTCTTCGAAAATTCACAATACAATACAGTTGAAAAATCCAGAAAAATATTCCGGATTTGTTATAAATAAAACCAAAACTCCTCGAAATTGACGGAGTTCTAAGTAAATCTTACATCATTTCACAAACTATTATATTTTATCATACACCAAGCCCCACCAAGATAAATTCCGTTATAATTCAAGTTGATACATAAATCAACTTGGTGGAATTTATTTTGTGAATGCATTTCAGCCATTTTTTAAATGGCTGCTAAGTAAGTTATTTTTTTATAGTTATATAACTTAAAGTTAAATTTTAAGAGTTGAATTATGATTTCATAAGGAAATATGATCATAATTCAAGCTCTTAAATATAACTTTGATCAACTATTTCATATATATTACTATAAATAATATTTAGGAAAGCAAGTAAGTAACAATAACTAATCTCCAAAAATATGTATTTTTTTCGGATATTATTCAAAAAATGTGAGTTAAATTATTTTTGAAATTATAAAAATTATTATCTGCATTAAATAATTATATTTTTTATACATATTTTGAAAAAATTCATCGATTATGTACACAAAATAATTTGGTTTATGATTATTTTTTAAACTTATTAATATAATTTAAAAATTTATGCTTTTTTCGGATTTCAGGTTTTGCTTTTTTTCGACAGAAATATCTGAAATATTAAATTAATTTTAGTTTTATTGGTAAATCTTATGAAGATACATCCTCATTTACTCGAAATTTCTAGCAAAAACCTCAAAATTTAAATTAAAAATTTTTTCCGCCATTTTTCTTTCTAAAATTATCTCAAAAATGTCTATAAAATTATTTATTATAGGGTTTTTTCAACTTCGGATGGCTACATGTTAAAAGTTTGCATGCATGTTTTATTATGGGTTGTGTTAATGTGCATTATTTTATTTCTCTCTAACTTTTTGTGTCTCTATAGTTTAGGGTTTGTCTCATTGACGATTTTACAAGCAACCTCAAGGTGAGTTGGTGTGTTTATATGCTATAAATTTATTGATTTTCTTTTTATATTATAGGTGATTTATCTCAACTTCGCTTGGTGTAAATATATACATTTACATTGAGTAATTTTTCATCAACTTCATTGCTATAAAATTATTCCATACATAGCATAATGATTAACATTAGAATTCTAAGAGATCGTAGAGTATTCTTTTGAATCGGAATTGTTTCATCAGAACGAGTTGAAGGTTTTCATAATTACTCGAATTGGAATCATTGGGAAAGGGAGATAATGCAACAAACTGATTAAGGAAACCAAAAATAATAACAATGTAAAGTAAAAATAATCATAACAATATCAATATGAGCTAATGATTATCAGAGATTATGAACCGAGAGAAAGGTGATGAAACAGTTTTGATTTGAATGAACTTGCGATTTTGAAATCTAAAAAGATGGGATTAAAATTTACGATAATAATGGGGAGAAATATGTTGAAATAATATCGAACTCAAGGAGATCGTAAAATTGTAAAAAGTAATCATAAACTGTGACGGGTAAAAGTGATGATGATAACGATCGTGAAATATAGATAGAACAAAAGGAAATAAATATGGAAAAATTAAAATATTTTAAAACTTTTTTTTTAAAAATCTACAAGAAAAGACGAACAAGTAAACCCTTTTCAAAATTAAACGTCATCATAAACATTATCGTTCTTCAAGGGGATATTGACTAAACAAATTTAGTTTTAATCAACAATAATGTCGGAATATAGTTGTCGAAAAAAAGCGAAACCTCTGAAGATAATTTTGCTTTAATCCATAATAATCGTAAATTAAGATTAAAGACACAAAAATGTTAGCTAAACGGATCAATAATAGAACTGATGTCGAGATAATAATATAAACCGAATTTGTGTTTTAATCAACAGGATATTGTTAAATATCGATAGGTTACACATAAATGGACATAGAGTTATATCAAATAATTTTCGTGATAAATTTTTTTTGAATTTTCTTTTTTAGTTTATATATGCTAGGAATATAAATAATTATAGAATTATTAGAAATAGATCGAACCATAGATGTAAATAAATCAAAATTATTTGTATATTTAATCATAAACCCTTTTAGAAAATTTCAGATGGAATCAAGTCAACAAATTATACGACAAATGAAGAAATTCCTCAATATAAATGAAGATAGTTTAGAAGAGTTAAGCCAAAAATAGGAACAAATTAAGAGAATAAAAGATGAATGGTTATTGATGTTCAAACAGTAGAAAGTTTATGTCACCGATAGACCATTTCATCGCTTGACCACTACCCCTAGAGGAGTAAAAAAAATTTTTAAGTCTAAAATTACAAATTTTTCTGAGACAAAGAGAATGACTCATTCAAGGTCATTGGATGCGTCATAACAATTTTCAAGGTCATTTTTATTTCTAAAGGCCATTGGATAGGTCATCATATTTTTTCAAGGTCATTTAAACAAAGACCACGACTCATCAAAAATTTTCAAAAATTATTAAATATAATTGATTACTTAATGTCATAAGTAGTGTTATAATTATTAATATTTTTTTTATTATTATTCTATTATTTATTATTATTACTATTTATTATTATTTCTATTATTATTATTACTAACTATTATTATTATTATTTTATAATAAAAGCAAAGTCATTAACAAAAAAAAACTTTTATTAAAAAGAAATAATTCGACTATAGTAATATTGTCGAAGAGCTTTATTCAAAGTCCATTCTACATACTTCCGACATCGGGCAGCGCAGCAATAGCATCCATCACCATATGGATATTCGGGTTCCATATCCTTTAACATTTCGTTTTGTTTGACGTCCCATAGGAACTCATCGATTACGGAAAATATTTATATAGATGTATGATTAAAGACCAAGTCTGGAATCATTGATGCTGACCTATCCTTCAATATTTCATGTATATCTGGATAATAGAAGTCCAGACGTTCTTTGATAGCTTTACAATAATAATCTACAAAAACAAGTAAAATAATAATAATAATTAACTACCACAATGTTCAATTTCGTTCATAATTTGAACTGCGCTCTATACAATAACATCCATTATAATAATTAAATTTTAAATATCAACAAGTTTTATGCTAATTTAAACTAATGAGAAGTTAAACACACACATACACTTTTAGCTATAAACAATAAATATTAATTTACATTCATTTGAAAATGATTAAACAAATTTTTAGTTATTTTAATTTTAGTTATTTTAAAACTGCTAACTCAATTGTTGTAACCGTTCAAGGTAAAAATTCAACAAGAAGTGTATGTCCTGATACTGCCGTGTTGATGGATATATAATGTATCACTCTTTCTCAAAGTGGGCGATAACGCCCCCTTGTTAGCGTTTTGAGACCTAGAGGGGGCGTTAAAGGACCCAGAAAAAAATGGGGAGCGTTGACGTGGGTTAAGAGGTCGATGGTAGATTTGTAATTTCATTTAGTTTATATTTTAAATTTCACTAAAATTAAAATCTACATACTACTCAATAACGAATAATTAGTTTATATTTCTACCCTGTATGATGGTATAAAAACTTAAAATACTTAACATAGATTTCCTAGGATAGCCCGCACGCCGCACGCAATCAAGTTGTATCAAGTTTCTGTTAAATAACGCTATTAGAGCCATCCAGGAGCAATTGTTCTGTACCATTTAAATTTATTTACATGTAATACATTTTGTATATTATACAATTAAATAATCTTTAGGGGCGGTGGCAAATCAAATTAAGTCTTAAGGGGGCGATGGTTAAAAAAACCTTGAGAAAGACTGTTATATATGATAGATAAGCCGAGTCATTTGCAAACACCAGTGAAAAAATTATCTGAAATAGTGAGTGATTTAGAAATCCGATTTGAACTGACATGAGACTTTAAAAAGAGCTCGGAACGAATTATCTGATGATATTTTATATCTAAATAAGGCCGTTGGTATTATCAAAACTGAATTTAAAAAAATCAATATTCAAATTGAATAAAAATCTAAAACTCAATCAAAAAATGATAAATCAAGTTCAAAATAATATAAAAGTTTATTCCAATAAAACAACTGATCAGTTCAATCGTATAATGAAAGAAGCCCAACAACTGATGAAGCCATGCAACCGGTTATGCAAAACAGTAGCAACAAACCATCAATATTCAAATTTCCATTATTTATTTTTACATATTTTCTTAAATAAATCTATTATGGGTGTTACTTATTTTGATGATTATCTATTAACAATAAATATTAATTTAGAGATATTTGAAATTATTGAAGAGATTTTAATAATAATATTAATTGCTAGTTATTTTAAAGTGGCCAATGCAAACAAGTCAATTGTTATAACTGTGGAAGGTCGAAATAAAACAAGATGTATGTTTCCAGATATTGCTGTGTTGAACGATATATTACAAATGATAGATAGACTGATAAATACAAAAATTCTCGTAAACAGGTTAGCTGAAAGAATTGAAAATTTAGGTTACAGATTTCAAGTGAAATATGAGACTTTTAAAAGCGATAAAAAGACAATATATTACAATATTCTATATTTAAATACAAGCATTGATATTAAATGAATTAAATAAATCATTATTCAAATTGGATGAAAATCAAAAGCTTTATGAAGAAATGATTAATGAACTTTAATATAATATAAAAGCTTATTCCAATAAAACAAATGATCAGTTCAATCGTATAATGAAAGAAGTCCACTAAAGAAATCCTCAATATTTCTATTTTAAACTATTTTTCCTAAACAAAGACACTGCAACATAAATGCAATATCCATGCATGATTCTGATTGGTTGAATATAGTATAAATAAGCCCACACCTCCAAATATTTTTATAAAATGCCAGAAACTAAATTTTTTATAATTTTGTTAAATGTGCTGGTTGCTAATAATAGAGTTAATGATGATATCATTAAAAATATAAAATTCATGGTCAACAGTACCGACAAAATAGTAGAAGACATCCCATTTGAACTTATTCTCAATTTTCCAACATTGGAGAGAAAGCAAAATTCATTCCAATCGATATTTAGTTATATGTTTGATGGAAATAATAAATGATTGCGATTAATAATGTCAAAAAAATCAAATCTCAAAGCAATTTTTCCCATTTAAAATAATGTAATATAGATTAATGCGTTCTAACGAAATGAAACTAACCCAAAACACAGTTAAATTACATATAATATACACAATTTGTAGATAAATAAACGAGTAATAACACGCATAATATTTATTAATAATCACTTTAACGTCATGCCTTTTTGGCCTCGCTTTTCTGACTTTCAGTGCGTGAGTCCGAGCTAAGGAACGAGACGTTCAAGAGGGTCTTTCCGGGTTGGTTAGGATGCAGGTCATCGAACCTAAACACAAAGTAATAGTAAACCTTTATTAGTTGTCATGGCGGCCATACAGAGGACTCTGGCGTCAACAACCAAACAGAGCGAAATAGCGGGTAGAATCAGAAGGAGGAAAGCTGAGTGAACGCTATGCCATCAAGGGATCACCTATGCGATTATCGCACATCGCAAATTCGTATCTCAAATTTTTCGATATATGTCGAGGTATAAATTTTAGAATATTTCATGTTGTATCTCAAAACATTCGTATGTCAGGACATTCGTATCTCAAGGTACCACTGTACTAACTATTAATACTACTGATTACTACCACATAAAACAAAAACAAATAAATCAAAAACAATAATACAATAAAACATTTATTTTCTTAAAAGTTGAAGTATAGAAAAGTTTTTTACAGACTTCACAAGGCACCATTCGACATACCTCTGGTATCGGAAAGTGCAGCAACTACAATCAAGAATACAATAGTATTCAGTTGCCATTTTTTTCGATCATGTTGATTTTGTTGTCCCACAGAGCTTGGTTCACTATCTCAGAAATCCATATTCTTGTCTCATTAAATATGAGCTCGGGAATCATTGATGGATCTTGATCTTTTATTATAGCCTTGATTTGCAGATAATAATAAGTAATTCTTCCCATTACTAGTGTTTCATATTCTTCTAAAATTTAATGTAAAATTGAAATAAATAAAGAAAAGATTTGCCATAGCGAATGTTATCAGACTTTGGTTTAACGATATTTTCCATTTTAAAAATGAAATAAAATGAATAAGCAAGTTGTTTTCATCAATCATTAGCCCAATCAGATGTCGAAAATGATTTCATTGTGTATGTCTGTAACAATATTTTTGTACTCTAGATTTCACAACCCCAATATGACTATTTTCACACTGGCAAACACGTTAACACACATTGGGTTGTATTTTTAAAGCCCTCAGTGCAGGAAATAATTCTGGTTTCAACATACAAAGACATTTTGTTGACATTTTGTATAGATTGATATAATGTCCCATATCCATGGTAACTGTAATTGACTGGATTTTAATATTCTTTATTCTATATTGTAATTTATTAACATCTAAAGGTTTCTTGCATCCCATGATTCTGCATTTGCCTGATTTGAAAAATATAATAGGGTATTTTCCACTCCTATCAACAATTTTCTGAGGTTTACCATTCGGAAACGTCATTTTTGACACGTCGAAAGTTCCTTTATAATTTATATTCGATAACATAATTTAACAATAATGAAATACTAATCTATATATATATATATATATATGTATATATATATGATTTGAGAAAGAGTTCAATTAATTGTATAATATAAACAAAAACCTATAACTATACAAATTAATAATGGAATTAAGAAATGATGCGGTATATCAAATCGTCGGCCCAAGTGGTAGTGGTAAAACTATGTTTGTGTGTAAATTACTGAAATCTAATTTATTCCAAACAAAATTCAATAAGATTAACTCAAGATAATTTCTGTACATTGAAAAACATGAAAAATAGTAAAGGGTTTCGATAAAAGGTACCATGGTTTATAAACAAAGTTGAAAACATTACCATATAAAAATGTTTATGAAATCCAGGCTTAAAAATGTTCGAAACCTTATGAAAAGTATTAAAAAGAAAATAAAGACCGAAAAAGTTCCACCAAAGACTAATTATACACAATCT
Organism: Schmidtea mediterranea; assembly: GCA_022537955.1. Classification (NCBI taxonomy): domain Eukaryota; kingdom Metazoa; phylum Platyhelminthes; order Tricladida; family Dugesiidae; genus Schmidtea; species Schmidtea mediterranea. Next base: position 118,126,529 of record CM039680.1, read on the forward strand.
AAAAAACTAATAACCGAGAATTTCCCCACAATGAATCTAATTTCGAAAAACCCTAATTCTATTAAAGGAATACGAAAAAGAACAGGATTAAAATTGTAAAAAAATCATAGGAGTTTCCCTTTTTTTAATGCATTGTAAAGGCTTCGAGTATGAAAAGAATGTCTATTTTACAATCATTTCCAAATTTTGATGTTGATGATTTACTCAAAATTCTACTAAAGGGTAGAAAGAGGTAAAATTAAAATCAGTAAGTCTAAAAATCTTGTGCTGAATAAACATCGGAAGCCTTTGTTGTCACTAGTAAATAATAAAAATCATAAGCAAATGAGAAAAATCATATATAAACAAAAAGGTGGTTTTATCGGAGCAATGTTACCATTAGCTATATCATTATCAGGTGGATTACAATAAACGATGGGTCATTCATTACCTAATGTTAAATTAAAATTTAAATCATCTTGTTGTAATGGAGAAGATTTGGACGAACCCAGAAGACGAAGCAGGTTTCGGTGGAGTGGCAAAGTTAAAGAAAAGAGTCCCAAATTTGAAAAAGGAAACGCAAAATTGGTTGTCAGATCAGTTTGAGTACAGTTTAAACAAACCAATGCGGAAAAGATTTCCAACAAGAGCTTATGAAACATTCGGTATTAATGATTTATGGCAAATGGATTTGATGGAGATGATATCGTATTCGAAGATTAACAAGGGTTATAAATATATTTTAACGTGTATTGATATTTTCAGTCGTTTTACCCGCGGTGTACAAACTGTATGTGAATTAACCCATGGAGTTTGTATATGATTTTACACACATCACATATATAAAATGCATTATTAATATCACGTGTTTTATTATTATTATTATTATTACTATTATTATTATCATTATTATTATTACTATTAATATTATTATTATTATTATTACTATTAATATTATTATTATTATTGTTACCACCACCAAAATAAAACTATTACTACCAAAACAAAAATAAAATACAAAACATTTATTTTCTAAAGAGTTGATATTTAGAAGAATTCCTAACAGATTTCGCCAGGCACCATTCGACATATCGCTGGTACCGAAAATCACAGCAGCTGCAACCCAGAATACAGGGGTATTCGGGTTCCATCTCCTTCGGTCAAGCTTTATATCCCATAGAGCTTGATCTATGATATTGAAGATCCATATGTTGGTTGTTCCATATACCAGATCTGGAATGATTGATTCTGGCTGGTCTTTAACTATTGCTCGTAGTTGTGGGTAGAAAAAGAACAATCGTTCTAATATTACGGCCTGATATTTATCTGGAAACAATGATAATAATATTAATAATAATAAATAATAAATTTACCGTAGTTTTCTATTTCTTTCTTTGTTAATTTTGTGCTTGAAGTATTTTCCATTTTTAAAAATGAAATAAAATGAATAAGCAAGTTGTTTTAATCAATCATTAGCCAATCAGATATCGACCAATCCCGTGATTTCATTTTGTATGTCACAAACAATATTTTTGTACTCTAGATTTCGCAACCCTAATATGACTATTTTGCCACTGGCAAACACGTTAACACACATTGGGTTGTATTTTAAAAGCCTCAGTGCAGGAAATAATTCTGGCTCGAACATACAAAGACATTTTGTTGACATGTTGTATAGATTGATAGAATGTCCCATATCCATGGTAACTGTAATTGACTGTATTTTAATTTCCTTTATTCTGTATTGCAATTTATTGACGTCTAAAGGTTTCTTGCATCCCATGATTCTGCATTTGCCTGATTTGAAAAATATAATAGGGTATTTTCCACTTCTATCTACAATTTGCTGGGGTTTACCATTTGGAAACGTCATTTTTGATACATCGAAAGTTTCTTTATAATTTATATTTGATAAAATAATTAAACAATAATGAAATATTAATCTATATATATAATTTTTAGAAAGAGTTCATTAAATTATATAATATAAACAAAAACCTATAATTATACAAATTAATAATGGAATTAAGAAATGATGCGGTATATCAAATCGTCGGCCCAAGTGGTAGTGGTAAAACTATGTTTGTGTGTAAATTACTGAAATCTAATTTATTTCAAACAAAATTCAACAAGATTTATTGGCATAGGGGTGCAGATGAAGAACATGGATTAACTCAAGATAATTTCTGTAAATTGAAAAACATGAAAATAGTAAAGGGTTTCGATAAAAACTGGTCAAGTCGATTAAGTAAAGGTGATGTCATCATTATCGACGATTTGTATCAGGAAGCTAATAAAGAAAAGGATTTTAATAATTTATTCACAAAAATCAGTAGACATGTTGGTGTTACTGTGATCTTTATTACTCAAAATCTATTTCATCAGGGTGGTGCACATCGAACAAGGAATTTAAATGTTCAATATTTAGTTATTTTCAAGAATCCTAGAGATGCAACAGTTATTGATTTTCTTGCTCGACAGGCATACCCTAATAATCGTAATTTTCTCATCAGTGCATTTCAAGATGCTACAAAATCACCACGTGGATATATATTTCTTGATTTCACACAACAATGCAATGATAATTTACGGGTAAAAACAGATATTTTCAATAAAGAAGGTGTCATGGTATATAAACAAAGTTGAAAACTTTAACATGTAAAAATGTTTATGAAATTCAGGCTTAAAAATATCCGAAAACTTAGACAAAGTATTAAAAAGACTATAAATAAAGTTCCACCAAAAACCAGTTATACACCATTTAAAAAACTAATAACCCAGAATTACCCTGCATTGAATCTTATTTCGAAAAACATTATTAAAAAGAGTAAGAAAACAAATAAAATTGTAAAAAATCATAGGAGTTTCCCATATTTTAATGCATTGTTAAAGGCTTCGAGTATGAAAAGAATGTCTATTTTACAATCATTTTCAACTTTTGTTGTCGATGATTTACTCAAAATTCTATTAAAAGTAGTCAGAGGTAAAATTAAAATTAGTAAATCTAAAAAACTAGTATTGAATAAACATCGTAAGCCTTTGTTATCACTAGTAAATAATAAAAATCATAAGCAAATGAGAAAAATCATATATAAACAACAAGGTGGTTTTATCGGAGCAATGTTACCATTAGCATTATCATTATTATCACAATAAACGATGGGTCAATCATTACCTAATGTTAAATTAAAATTTAAATCATCTTGTTGTAATGGAGAAGATTTGGACGAACCCAGAAGACGAAGCAGGTTTCGGTGGAGTGGCAAAGTTAAAGAAAAGACTCCCGAATTCGAAAAAGGAAACGCAAAAGTGTTTGTCCGATCAGCTTGCGTACAGTTTAAACAAACCGATGCGGAAAAGATTTCCAACGAGAGCTTATAAGACATTCGGTATTAATGATTTATGGTAAATGGATTTGATGGAGATGATATCGTATTCGAAGATTAACAAGGTTTATAAATATTATATTTAACATGTATCGATGTTTTCAGTCGTTTTGCCCGCGGTGTACCAACAAAGATAAAATCTGCCGAGGAAATATTTAAAGCAATTAACTCAATGTTTAAAAATGGACATCCAGACAATTTGCAAACCGATTTAGGTATTATTATTATTATTATTATTATTATAATTATTATTATTATTATTATTATAATTATTATTATTATAATTATTATTATTATTATTATTATTATTATTATTATTATTATTATTATTATTATTATTATTATTTTAGGAAAGGAGCTTTACAATAGTAAAGTTAAGCAAATCCTGGATCGGCTCAAAATAAATCATTATTCTGTACATTCTCAATACAAAGCCGCACATGTTGAAAGATTTAACCGGACATTGAAGGATAGATTGAAGAAATATTTCGTGCATCAAGGTAATAAAATATGGATAAATGTATTACCGAAAATACTTGTTAGTTATAATAATTCATCACATCGAGGTCTGAATGGCTTGAGACCCGTAGATATCAGCTCAAAAACACAAGTACGGTCTAAAACAGTTGATATTACAAAACCAAAATATAAAGTTGGTGATTACGTTAGAATTAGTAAAATATCTGCTTCACCTTTCATCAAAAATTTCGATAGTAATTGGAGTGATGAGGTATTTTAAATTACTAAAATTAATACTAAACAGAGTCCTGTAATGTATTTTATTAAAGACAGTGACAACAATGTAATACAGGGAAAATTCTATGAACAGGAATTACAAGTTATTTCCAAACCTACAGTGTTCAGAATTCAGAAAATATTGAAAACAAAAAAGGTGGGTAAGCATAAACAATACTATGTCAAATGCATGGATATCATCAAAAGACTAATCCATCCGGAAAATCAAGCAAGTAAATTTATGGTTGATCTTCAAAATACCATTTATTTATATGGAAATTGGGAAGTTGCTTTGCAAGACTTTACATTTGTGTACAATACATTCCCATTTTATAGTCATTGTAAAATAAATTACAAGAATCGTGTTCCCAAAACATGTAGTGGTATTTTCTCAATCAATAATATTGATCGATATTGTTATATTCCGAATCAAATTTTAGATGAAAATAGTGGCAGGTTTTTCAAAGATGGATTGGATGTTAGTTGTGATTGTTGTCCATTTACTATAACATTTGAATATGTTAGTGATGCCAAGCGAATGGGTAGCAAAAGCTTAACATTGTTGTTCCTGGTACTGAATACCTAATACTTTTCAAAACTTTTATTGATATTGGCCCTGTGAATGAACACATTTACATTTACTAATGATTTATATATTGAAACACTTGAAGAGTTACATAAATATATTTCATTCAATTGTTTACAAATATTTAAAACTATTGAAATTTTTAAGATGGATTATGCAAATTCAGTCTGAATAACAACATTTGTAAATTTAATTTTGATAAAAATTTGGCTAATACATTGAGATTAGATAGACAAACATACCGGACAAGTGGTTTGGTGTACGCAAACCAAAAATAATAAAACTTCATAGACAAATGTTCATATATACTAACATCATCGATCCTATAATTGATGGTTATTCTTTGGTTCCTCTATTGAAATCTGTTTGGGTTGATAAACATGATCGGGATGAAGTTGTCAATATAGATATCGATAATCCCATGTACTTACCGGTATCAACATCATGTATAAACAATATAGAAATAAATATTCGTGATGATAGTGGTAAATTTATTGAATTTAGTAAAGATACAAAAACTCATTTGACATTAAATTTTCGTAAACTAGATAGGCAATAATGATATTATTATATTATTATTAGTTAAGGAAATTCTACCGGGTGTTGCGGGTATGTTTCAAAAGACGTCAGCACTGAAATCGGCACCAGCTCAAAAACGTAAAAGACATCATAAACATATAAACAAACGAATGAAAGGACATGGAACTATATTTCAAAAATGATTTGCGGTAAATCTGAATGGTGTTTATTCGATAGATTATCTTCCCAGGCGCTAATTGAAATGGATGCCTTTGAAGATGTATTCTTGATGAAATAATTTCTTGTTTCATACACTTTTTAAAGATGCAGTTCTCGGATTTGATAATATCAAGATTGAGGGTGGTAACAATACATATATTTACAAAGCTCTAATAGAAACTATTATAAATTACAATAGCAATACTAAAAATAGATGTTTAACTCTTATGGGTTATGGTAGTGATGACGATAGGAAAAAGGGGATTAAAGTTTCGAAATTATTTACCATGTGCTCATCATTACAACTCGATTTTATGGATCAACCGAAATATTTACTTCCAGGTGTTAATGTACACATTAGATTGAAAAGATCTGAGTCAGCATTATCACTAACAAGTGCTACCACAGTACCAATTCTTCAATTAGTCGATGCAAAATTATTGGTGAGATGAGTTCGTGTTGATTCCTCTGTATTAGCCTGTTATCAAATGGGTCTTAATTCTAAACAAGCAATATATCCATTGAAAACAAAAGAATATGTTCAATTTGCTATTCAAAAGATGCAGCTTCTTTCTATAAGGAACAAATATTTGGAAATAGAAGAATGCCCAACTTTATATTGGTAACATTTCAAAGTGAATCTCAATATAATGGATCATACCAATCATCGAGCTCTATTTTCAAAAGCTTTGGTGTAACATCGTCAATTTTATCGAAAAATAGTGATTATAGAGAAACATATACTCAAGATTTCGATAATGATAATTATTGTGCTACTTATATGCAGAATATAGTGAGAAATATGGGTTATTTGGATAAAAACCTTAATTGTGGTATAACTCTTGATAATTTTAAAAGCAAATATTCATTCTTTACATTTATTTTGGCACCCGATTTCGATTTAAATCAGAGTCGATTACCTCAAAATGGAAATTTACGATTAGATATAAAGTTTGCTAAAGCTACAGCTGAATCGGTGCATGTTGTAATATATGGCGTATTTGAAAATGAGGTTCAAATAACTGCAAACAGAACCGTACTAGTTTAAAAATGTTGGTATAAATGTATAGATAATTTATGATAATTTGTCATGGAGTAAGTTTTTCATGTATTATTAATATTGTTGATGTAGTTCTGTTCAGGTCTATCGAATTGGAAAACAAATACTGGGACATGAATTTTTAGGAGTTTTTCCTCTTGATAAAATTACGTATTTACGTAATAATCAAGCCATAATTGTCAATACTCAATCGTCTAATCTTGGTGGAGAACATTGGTTAGCAATATATATGAAACCTAGCAAGATATTTGTATTTAATCCTATGGGTTTCTATTATCCATCTTTAATGGTTTCGAAACTGCAAACAATGTGTAAACCCATTGTGTACAATAAAACTATGTATCAAAAACCATGGCCCCTAATATGTGGTCAACATTGTTTAGCTTGGATATTATCCAAGCGATTTGATGTTTAGCTTTAATAAATGTATTAATGTTGTGTTTTAATATTTTATTATTATTATTATTATGTGTTGTATTTTTAATTAATATATTATTAATGTTGACAAAGCCAGTGCATGATAAGTGCGTGATTAGCAACAAGGAACACATGCATACACACTCAAATCTGTCTGTAATTTACAAAGAACTCGCATACATACTTTTGACTGTATGTGATTTACAAAGAATACAAGCCTACACAATCGTGACTGCATGCGTTAAAATCTCTCACCTATATGTGTGTATTACTAATATGTGATTGGCTAAATCCTGAAATTTTAATTCTCTTTATAAACATTGACAATTTCCAAAGTTGTATTTTATTATTAATATTTATTATCGAGTAATTCAGGTACATACAATTGGTTCGATGTAACTGAAAAAGAAGATCAAATTCAAGAAATTATTGAAATCGAAGATGATAGTGGTAAATTAATTTAAAATTTTTAAATTATTATTATGAATCTTTTAGAAAATGAAGTAATTATAATCAAAGATACCCCAATGGAAGTTATAGTTATCGAAGATATAAAGTTGAATTATTTAATTATTAAATTATTATGAATTTTTAGATGTTAATAGTAAAGAAAATTTATAAATAAATAATTAAATAAATTTGGCAACGATTTAATTAAAAGATAACGCCAATAAAAAACCTTTCGTACGATATATTTCGATATCACAGCTATCATCTTCAGGTACTCAAAACCAACTAAAAATATTATGAATTAACATTTAATTGAAACAAATTATTTTTTATTAATTTAATTTTTTTTAATAAATAAATAAATATTTTTAAAAATATATTTAATTCACTTTTAATTAATTTAAAATTTTAAAATTTTCATTTATATTCTAATTTTTAAAAATTAATGTAATTTAAAATTTTCAATTATTTTAATAATATTAAAAAAACAAACATGATTTAACATACGTAAACTATTTAAAAACATTCAAAACATTCGTAGTCACAGCACTTTGCACATTAATCTTTGGATCCAAAAATTAAATTAATAAAAAATAATTTGTTTAAATTAAATGTTAATTCATAATATTTTTAGTTGGTTTTGAGTACCTGAAGATGATAGCTGTGCTATCGAAATATATCGTACGAAAGGTTTTTTATTGGCGTTATCTTTTAAATAAAGAAAATAATGCTTCTTTTTCTGTTGAAGAAATAAATGCCACCGTTTCTAATGTTATAGTTATCGATGATTGTAAATTTATTTAATTTTAAAATTATTATGAATGCTTTAGATGGTTCTGGTGAAGAAAATAATGTTTCTGATGAAGCCACAGTTTCTGGTGATAAATATGCCCCCGTTTCTGGGGATGCCCACATTGAGGTGGATGGTCACATGGATGATACCGATGAAGATTCAGATAAATGTTAGGTTTTTGATTATTTTTATAATATTAATACTTTTATAATAAGTTATTTATAATAGATATTATTATTTACAAATTTTTAAGAATTAATATTAAAGCCTTTTATCATAATAAGTAATTTTAGATATTATTATTAACATATATTATTATTTAACACCATTTACAATGGATTAAATAAAAACTAATTTTAATAATTAATTTCTATATTTATTGAAAAATAACACATGTTTGTTGAAAACGTTATGATCATATTTGCTGAAAAATTTATGATTATATTCGATGAAAAAGTTATGATATTATTTGCTGAAAAACTTATAATAATATTTATTGAAAAATTTATAATATTGATTATATGAAAAACATAATATTTGATGAAAAATAACACATTTGTTAAAAAAGTTATTATATTATTTGTTGTAAAAGTTATGACCATATTTTGTTGAAAAATAACACATATTTGTTGCAAAATTTCTGATATTATTTCCTGTAAAACTTATAATAATATCTATTGAAAAATTGATAATATTATTTATTGAAAAAATTTATAATATTGATCATCAAATTGATCATAATATTGATCATTTTTTATAAAATTTATAAAAAACATATAATATTTGATGAATATAAACATTTATCATTTATCGATATTTAAAAGAATTAAATTTTAATAAATGATAAATATAAGAGATTTACATATATAATTTACATATATATTATTTTCTCATACCGATTATATCCGAAGTATTGTATCTCTTCAACAATCATTCAGTAAAATATCATTGTGAAATGGAGCATTACTACGGTCATAAATTTTTTGGCATCGATTTTTTCATATGCCCCAAATGTGAGACTGCCCAAGATATAAATTATTTAGAGTTTTATAGGGGGCTCACTTAAATAAATTTATTTTAAATAAAAAAACACTTTTTAGGAAAATAAATAAACGAAATAATAATAATAACTCGAGACATAATACAACACATAAAACTAATAAATGACCTGCTGCAAATATCTAATGTATTCCCTCTAAAGTTAAATTGGTTGAAATCATCATTAGCGATGATGATTAGAGTTCAATTAATAAAAATCAGATAAGGGGTTCAATTAATGTTGATTATGAACCTGAAATACTGTTGGATTTAAATGGAACCCATAAAAGTATTAGATTCGATGTTGGAAGCGAAAACCTAATTAAAATCTCCCTAACAAATAAAATAAATAATAAATTAAAATCAAAAATAAAGAAAATGGGGTCAGTTAAGATACAATTCACCATTCTTATCCAATTTGAAAAAGATGGTGAAATTAAAGATAACTTTTTAGTAAAAAGCAGAACTTTTTTCTGATAATTTTCTGCTTGACGGTATAACTAAATTAAATAAAAGAATAGAGCGTTTCACATATTTAAGGAGTGGGTGGGTAGTTGTTAAAATCAAAGAAATTGATTTTATATTAACTAAATATTATCCCATAAATAGACTAGCCGGCCATAGTTATATCCCCACACCAAGATCTTTATCTAGCAAAAAACTATAATTTTATGTATAGTATATTAGCTCTTTTAAAACGTAATGTAGTTCGCACCCGTAAAAACAGAGCTACTTCTTATGAGAATTAATTGGACGAATTGAATTTTGACCCCATTGACGATTGTCCCATGAGACTCTGTAATATTTCCAAGTTCGAGAGTAAGAACAAGGACTTAAACCTTGCTATAAATGTTTTGGCGTATAAAGTAAAACCGTCTAAAATCCCTCAAAATGATGATATAAATTATATCCACCATCATCACATTTAGATATAATTCACCGCTCCAAGGTTACTGACGGTACATCTATTTATTTACTTCTTTTGGAGGACGGTGATAATTTTCACTATACGCTGTTTTTGATTTGGATAAGTTAATGAATTGTCATGCGACTACATCTTGTATTTCTGTACACTGGTGTCCCGATTTTCTTAATGTATTTAGATTAAAACTCGCATTTGACACCCATGTTTTCTTATGTATTAAAAATCAAACAGGCACTACCCTTTATACTTTGCCTAAAAATAAATATTTAAAATTTTCAAATTATACAAAAACCGTTACCCCGCCATTCGTAATTTATACGGATTTCGAGTCAATTTTACCTGAGGATATAAGGCATCATCAAGTACACATGCCGATAGCAGCAGGTCTACTACTAATTAATAATTACACAAATACTAAAAAATATTTTAATTTTATTGGCGATGATAGCATTTTGGCGTTTTTGAAAAAGATTGATGAAATCGCTCTTTCGATTGTCTTGCCATATTACGATGTTCATTGCCAAAAAACGATAGTCGGACTTGTTATTTGTGTAAAAAGTTTATTAGGGATAAAAGTAAGGATCAATGTCATTTCTCAGGTAACTATTTAAGGGCTACTTGTAGGAAGAGTAGTGTTTTTCGACGAATCCAGAAACAATACCTATGGTTTTTCACAGTTGAAGAGAGAACTCTATGGAAGAATACAACAATTATGGGTAAAAGATCGATGTGAGGCGGCAAAATTAGTACTCAGTGGTAAAGTGTCAACCCTTATCTGTGTGGAGGATCGAAGTGCTAGGCAAGGAGCGTATTGGAAGAAAATTTTCGAAAGAGAATCGGAACCCGATATTCGACCCGTGCCGGAAGTATATGCAGATCCGATGTTAGTAAAACCTATATCTGAAGACGAAATTAAAAAAGTCGTCAAAGATATAAAGCTGAAAACATCCAGCGGACCGGATAATATTAGTACGGAAGTATTGAGAGAGATACCAGTACTAGTATTAGTTAAACCTTTTAACCTTATAATCCTACTAAGTCATTTACCATCTGAGTTTAAAAGTTCACGCACGACCCTAATACCTAAAGTAGATACTCCTAAAGATCCGGGAGACTACAGACCTATTTCAGTGAGTTCAGTTTTTGTACGAGCCCTGAATAAAATACTTGCTAGTCGAGTATTAAACGGGAATAAGGGGGTGCACGCACAAAAAGGGTTTAAAGCCTTAGACGGCTGTTTAGAGAATACAGTCCTTTTAAACTGTATTCTCGGGGATGCTAAAATCAATAATAAAAGTATTGCATTATCTTTTATTGATATGAAAAAGGCGTTCGACTCTGTTAATCACGATAGTATCCTGAGAGCAGCCACAATAGCTGGCTATCCCAGGCTACTATTGGACTACATTAAAGAAAGTTATAACGGAGCCGAAACAGAGGTTGAAAAAAGTAAAGCAACCTTTAAAAGAGGGTTGAAGCAGGGAGACCCGCTGTCGCCGGTATTATTTAATAATATAGTAGAATTGGCTATTAAAAAAGCCTATGAATCTGGCATTGGATACCGAATGAATGGGACAGTTTTTCCGATCATGGCATATGCTGATGATATAATACTTCTTAGTGAATCAAAAGAGAGGTTGCAAGACCTCTTGGATATCGTACTTACTGAATTACGCCACAATGGTTTAGAAGCTAACGATGATAAATGTGCGTCAATTATTGCTAAAAAATACGGTAAACTAAAGAAGTGGGTTATCTCATCGGATAGTGTGTTAGCGGCCGGAAAAACTATGCCATGTATGAATGCCAATAGTATGTATAAGTATTTAGGTATATATTTTGGTCCTCTTGGTATAACCACTGAGATATTAACGAAAATATACTCCGAACAATTATATAATATAGGAATAGCTCCACAACAACGACTTGAATTGATTAATGACTTTTTATTGCCCGGCATTTTGCATGAGGCTGTTTTGGGGAATACCAACGTGGGTGAACTTAAAGGCTTAGATAAAATGACGAGAGTTGCGATCCGAAAATGGCTCCATCTCCCGAAAGACACTTGTTCATCCTTCATTTACACGGGGGTTAAACAGGGAGGCTTGGGGGTACGATCCATTTTAGCAGAGGTCCAATTCGGTAAGATTAGCAGATTAGAGAGGCTTAACAAGAGTAAGGATACTCGTATCCAAGCTCTTACTACGTGTGAGGTAGTAGAGAAAGCATTTAGACAATGGAGTAAACCCATAAGGGTTGGGGACTCTATTGCCACTTCTAAAGTGCAATACTATGAGGCGAATCGGGAACTCTTACTTAGCAAATGTGATGGTAAAGGTCTTCGAGAGGCCGAGAAGATACCATTCGCGCATGAGTGGCTCAGGTCAAGAGCAAGGTTAATGAAAGGGCGCTCCTTCATTAACAGTATTAAGGTTAGGGGGAACCTATTTGGAACCCCAGTAAGACTTAATAGGATGAACAAAAGTGGTATACCACAAATTAAATGTGAAATGGGTTGTTTAATGCCCTGTAGTCTTAACCACATAGCTCAAACATGTCCGAAAGTTCATGGGTTGAGAGTGGAAAGACACAATAAGGTTATGCACTATATAGCGGACGTCGCAAGGAAGGGTGAATGGAAAACATTGGTAGAGCCAATTATTCCATATGGGGCCACTATTCGTAAACCAGACTTGGTAGTAATTAAGGATAAAATAGCAATGGTCCTTGATATACAAGTCGTTTCAGATGTGGGTAATCTGAATGAGCGCAATACGCTTAAGTCTGAGGTGTATAACGATAAAATTATTGCTGATTGGGTTAAAAATGCTGGAGCAGATTCTGTTGAATTTGGAGCAATCACTCTCAATTGGAGGGGGTTGTGGGCCAGTGAATCATGGGAAACCGTGAGGAAAATCGGAATTAACAAATCAGATGCAATGATTATATCGCTTAAAGTCCTTAACTGGACAGCTCGGATGTATTGTGCTTGGAATAAAGGATGAGTAGTGGTATATTTATAAATATAAGTAAAGAATTTACAATATGTATCTATACTATCTCTATATATTTAAAGTGGATCTTTTATGACTATAACTTTTTATATTCTTATTTTTAATAATAATTCTTAAAACTTTTTATCACTTTAATTACTATTTTTCTATGATTCTTATAAGGTAATTTTATTGGGAAAGAGAGTAAACGGGGGGCAATGGGGTTAGTCTCAGTATGGATCCGGACCCTCCGGAATCGGGATTCAATGACTGGGGCAGTAGATGCGGGATGGAAATTAAGAGTACTTTGACATTAGGGTTTCTGGGACTGTGAGTGGGAGTAAGAATCCGGGCTATTACCTGTACGGCTAGAGAAATCTAGTTCAGCTTTGATGTCGTGGTTTTTTGGGAAGTTTATTCGCACTGCCGTGGTTTGCGACCAAGTTTGATGGGAAGACACAAATAGATTTAGTCTTGGTTCTTTTGCCATTACTGAAATCTACAACGAAGCCACCGGCTATAAAGAGTGGTACTCTTGTAGTATACCTTTTAAGAACGGTAAGGAAGTGGAATGGATGAGTCGCTCATTCCGGACTGCGCGTTAGAGCAATTATATTGATCGGGTGATACTAAAAAGCCGGGAAATATCAATTACTAGTTTTCCGGAATACTGCTGCTCACTTACAGTTTCTGGATTACAAATTTACCCATAGGTAATTGATATATAGCTGGCTGTAAGGGGTATGGGACCCTTACAGGTATCATTATTATAGGCTTGGATGATCAGATTGGTATATAAGGGAGGGCTATCAAGTTACTGGTTTTCTGAATGATATTTGGATTACATTTCTATTAAGGTAACAGCGACGTCTATAACTTATATATCCATACGAAATGGAACGATCAGATGGATAAACAAGGGATGGATTATCAAGTTACTGGGTTTTCTGAATGATATTCGGATTACATTTATCTTAAAGGTAACAGCGAAGTCTTGAACTTAACCTTCCATACGTCTAGGGAAATTCGCTAATAGAAATATTAGTGATTAATATTCACACGGGCTAACAACCTCTAAGGTTGGGCAAGTGAGATGGATTCATCCAGCTTGCGCGTATTATATTTTCGATCCGATGTCACCTGAGGTTACGGGGAATTAAACCACAGCTTTTCTTATATTACTGAATCGGGATATAAGGATTGCATATTAAAACGTTGGTGGGTTAATAAACTATAACTGAGGAGTAATCAAATAGTAATGATTTGAATGCAAAAGGTTTCATTTGTTACTGATTAACTTGCGGGTTTCATTTAAATATCTTATTTTATACATGGGCAAGAATAACAATATGAAGTAATTCAGCTCTAGTAATCTAATGATAAAGCAATTATCAAGGTATAACGCCCTATTTTGTAGGGTTGTACAAATATAACTGGATAATAAATGCTGATTATTGATCTACTAGGTATCAGGGTGCAATGCCTTACTAAGGTAGGGTTGGACAAATGTAACTTGATAACATGTATAACTATAAGACCCCCGTTCAGGATAGTGGTGATTGATAGTGGGGATGTAGTTAAAACAGGCGTGCATGAATCTGGTGAAGGTGGGAAAAAACTTCATAACACCGGTTATGATTTGAAGGTCAGGTTTGGATTGGGTCTGATCGGCTAATCAAGGTAGTGATGAACTCAAAGTAGGGGTCTATGGAGAGGGAGCACTTGATAAGATAATTCACGATAAGATGGTTAGTAAAAACTCGCGATCCCTGCGTTGGAAGGTTTTGAAGTGCTGAAGGTTGGTTAGCAATAATCAACAATGCTCGTTAGTGAAGGGAGAATAATTCCGGGCTATCATTCAAAACCGTATTTTATCATTGAATTAATCTTTTTTACTTTTTCTTCTTGGGAATTAAATATTATTCCGAATGCGGATTTTGTTTGGGTATATGATGGTTTAGATCATATTTTATCGGAATGCATCAATGAGGATATCGAAATACTTCCGTATGGTTATACGATGGAGGTTGAAATCGAGATTCTTTATTGTGTGCATGATCTTTTGAATGATTTTCCGATTGGGCCGGAAAAGATGTTTCCACCGAAATCTAAAGTTTAGAAGTTGATGCTCACGCATTGGCCTAAGAGAACTATGTTCTTCATTGGCGGCCTCTCAAGCTTTATCTTTCTCCGGTGTGAAGGTTGTTAAAATTCATCACGCAATTAAATTTAAGCAAGCACCTATATTTCATGCATATATAGACAAGAACACAAAATTAAGACACAAAGTACTAGCAAGCTATATAGGAACTTGTTTAAACTTTATAATAATAGTTTGTATGATAAGTCTGTCGAAAACCTTAAAAAACGGATGAATTTGAGGCTATACGATTCTGATGAAAAGATGGTTGTATATGCCTCAAAACCAACTTTCAGAAAATCTATCGTAATTGATGATAATCTCATTGCTGTTTATCTGAATAAGGATTCGATATGCATAGACAGGCCTAGTTACATCGGACAAACAGTTCTAGACCTGTCTAAACTTAGGACGTATGAGCTACAGTATAAGGAATTAGCGAAATACCGTACTGAATTTAATTGCGAGATAAATATCGTTGCCGGCGACACGGATTCATTTTTCCTTGAGGTTAGGCACTGTAAGCTAGACACTCTTTTGCCGGCAATGATAAGAGGCAACCTTTTAGATACATTCAATTATGACCCGGCACATCCCTTGTACTCAAGAAACCTTGACTCTGTAATAGGAAAATTTAAAGATAAGAGTAAGGGTCTTGGGTATGAGGAATAGTTTTTCTTAAGACCCAAGTGCTATAGTCTGTTAAGTACTAAAAATACGATGAAGGCTAAGGGGTGAAGTTTTTTGGGGACAGAGATTGAGCACCAGTCATATTTAGATTGTTTTAATAATGACACAATATTCACTGTGTCTCAAACTAGGATAGGGACGCGGAACCATTAATTGTTCACATTTAAAAACTGTAAAATGGCACTTACCAATAAAGATGATAAGCGTAATTGGGTGGGTAGAAATTCCAGTCTCGTATTTGACCATTATTTAGGAGTCGATGTCATTGATGATGACCAAGTAACGCACAGCCCAAGCTATCAGAGTACTCACGTCCCCAGTTATGACAGCTCTTATCAGAACAGCTCTTACAGTCAAGATGTCGATATTGACGATGTACTTTTGTTGGCAAATAGGGTTGATTTTTATTTATTTTTTCTAGGGTTTTGTGTAACTCCCACCTAAACATCATCAAGATTATTATTCTATCCCTCCTATGTACCCGTGGTGATTGCCATGTTGGTACTGTACATAGGGATTGAAAATTCATGAACAGGTGAGCTCCATTTCTAGAACTACTCCTCATGATATTTTCACTTTCGGGTTCTTGACAGCCGACGGAAGGTCTTACGTCTTTCTCTTTCTATATCCTTGTTCTTACTCGTCTATTGCTACAATTCCCATACTTATTTGTCATCTTTACCCATTATTTATAAAGGTATCCTTCAAAAATTTGAGCTGCGTTCTCCCCTTATTTTTTGATAAATTTCCTATTTCATTTGTTTAATCACTGTATCGACTTCATTTTCGTCCTAGTTTACTCTTTATCTTTACCTATATTAAAAATTTGATTAGCAGTTCCTTAACTCACGGTACCTTTCCCGTGATTTTAAGTAGTTACAACCCTCTGCGGTCACTTTAATAAACACTACTCTCTTGTCACATTATATCCTTCAACTATTAGAAAATGCTTTCAACTTTATGTTCCTACACTATCTTATCCTTTTCTACTGGATTTTCCGATTAATTTTCAGACAACATTTTAAATTTTCTATACATAACTTTATTCCTCCTTAACTAAAGTCACACTTCCCATGATTTTAAGTGCTCACTCCGGCCGACGTTTCCATCAGACGCTGTGAGTTGTACAACGACGCCCTACGAGAAAAGTCCTGCGTCTTTCGACTAGAACTCATCGTGGACAGCCGAGGTATTAGTAGCGCGACCAGCAGTCACAACTAGCGAAAACAAACTCGCCAGCCGAACCACCAGTCTGCCCTCCTAAAATTCTATTTCAATACTTATTATAAGTAAGATTTTAATGGGACTTGTCAGTGGCACCAAAAGATTCTACAACCATCCAGAACAAAACTTTAATTTCGAAATATATATTTATACAAGATAATAATACTTACAATCCACAAGTTTGTCAGTCATGCAATCAAATTTAAAAAATTGTCATAAGTTGGCATAAAATTTTCTAAACAATCGTGTTTACAAATGTCTAAAAAATTTGTCTAAAGATTTTGTCTAAAAAGTTTTGTGTCTGTCAGACTGTCTGAAATTATGAAAATGACTGCTGTATATATAGTGTTTTCATGCCTGGGTGCGACCAATCAGGGAATTTTGAGCCTTTTTGGCTATTTTTCGGGGGGTTTTATTGGTTTTATTTTATTTTAAATATTTTATTTTTTGATATTATTTTCTCAATATTTCGTAAATATTTATGATTGTTTTTCTTTTTACCCTTTGATATTTAAAGTTTTGGTCACCGCTTCCGCCTATGTATTTTTTAAACCTTCTTTTGCAATGTTATGGCGGTTTTATATTTTGGTTTTGTGTTTCTTTTTGCACCTGTAGGCTTTTCAATGATTTTAATTAATATTTGTTTTATTTAATTTTGCTGTTTTTATTTTGTTTTATTTAATATGTTTTATTTTATTTTTGATTTCTACTTGCGGCGTGTGCTTATGTTACAGCAGCCATATTGACAATTTCCAAACGACATTAATTATTTTGTTTTAATTTACACAATTTTCTCATTTTTGTTTAAATGATGGCTTATAGCCCAACAAACCACTCCCGGGGCCGTTTAAATTGCGCCCCGCAATTTCTAATCAACACATTCTCATTCAATTAACAATACTTTTATACAACACAAGAAAAGGTTATACAGATGAAATGTCAATTTACAAGATATAAGCAGACATCACTTAAGGTGATGGGATGTATATACATAAAATTAATACTGTTAATGTTTTTTTACACATATATAAGTCTAGTTGGGAACAGAAATGTCGATCACGAACTGAAGTTAATGTCGATGACTGGGACCTGGAACGTCGTCCTGATTGGCTTGTTTGAATTGATGTTCGGTGAGTTGAACTTAGTTGAGGATTACTGAGTTGTGAAACGAATTTTTTGATTGTTTTGATCTCTTCTTCTCCAGTGTCGAATAATTTGAGATTTTCGATAGGATTTCACGGTCTGGATGATTTTGCAGATTATTGCAATGATGAGGACAACGATTTGGACGATTCCCAAACAGAGCATGGTAGTTTCGAATTTATTTGGTTTCGGATTTTCAGGAGTTGGTTGAGATAACGGTATTGATATTTGCGAGAGGATTTTTTCGAGAAGAGAGAGTTGGTTTATTTTCTGTGATAAGTGTGGATTGAGGTCTTTGTATAAGGATTTTTGTAGAAGATATTCTTGGATTGTGATGAGTTCTGACTTGATTGTTTGGATTGAATCGAGGGCTTCTTGAATTTTCTAAAGGTTTGAGTTTGATTTGTTCACGAGGGTGAAGAGTAGGAGTAAGGTGAGTTTTGACCACAGGTTCTTTTTCTTCTATTTACAGATGTTCATTTTGTTTTTGTCCACTTTTATATATAGTTTCGTTTTGCGCTTATTTTACTCTGGGTTCGTCTCACTTTGATCATCTAGGGTTTGGCTATTCATCAACATCAACTCCGCTCTTATTAACCGACTTCTTATGTCAGGTATCGTGGCAATATGCTTTTCCTTTTCTTCCAATTTATTCTAAACTCTATATTGTTCTCGGTTACCACTCGTGCTTGATCATTTAATTTTTGCATTTTGTTGTTTTGCCTTATTGTATATCTTTAATTTTTTTTTCATTCTCTGATACTTTCTTTGAATTCGATTAGTTTCTGTTCTTCCAGTACATATCTTGTCCATTTAGCTACTAATTCGTTTTTTTTTAATTCGTCCACTTTTTCTTCTAATCCTTTACTCACTTCTATTTGTTGTCTGAGCCATTCGTTTTCCTCTTCTACTTTTTTTTCGTTTATTCAGAATGAGACATTCCTTTTAACGTTTTAATCAATTTTCTCGACTGGAACCACTGCTTTCTAATACTGTCTATTTCCCGGAGTTGGTGTTTCATTGATATTATCATCTTTTCTATCATCTCCTCTTGTTCGTTATTTTTTCGTTTCTGCTGATTCCTCGATTTTACATTCCATAGGTATTTGATATTTACACTTTCGTTGATAAAGGTCTCACCGGACTCTACTTCTATGGTTGTTGGTTCAATCTGACTATTCATTTTTATGTTCATGATTTTTTTGTTATTTTTATTTTCGTTTTTATTTTCTGGTTTTTATGAATTTTATCTTTTTATGGGTTTTTATACATTATGGCTGGAATATTCATCATAGCGTTTATTCTTTCTTGCAATTCTTGTGTGGTAGTCATTTCTCCATCCAACATATAAGATAGTTAGTTTACCTCCTCCGTGAGGTCTTCTACTTCCTTTTCTAGCATAGTAGTATTTTCATGGGCCTTGAGCCTTTCGACTTCATTTTCCAAGTTTCTCACTTTTGTCTCGAGTGCCTCGTTCTTATTTTCCAATTGTGCCTTTTTCCCTTTGTAGGGCGATGTCTCTTTTCTCATACATGTCCTTATATCCTACCACATATCATTCATCATGTTCTGGGCGCGACTGCTCTATTTTCACTTGCAGTTGATTTTGTTCATTTAATCTTGATAGTTTTCTAAATGTTCTTTGCGCCACTGTTATCTCGAATTGCTAAGATCAATTTTGAATCCTCTTCTTCTCTTCTTATTTGCTTGTTTCTCTCGGTATTCGTAGTATGCAGCTTCCGCTACTTGTCCAAGGTATTTGATTCTCATCGTTCCTAATTCGTCTATCTTACTGATCAATCTTTCGCTTAGCTCATATACTTCGTTTTCTAACTACCCGTTGCTTCGGTTTTGCAATTCTGACATTACCTTATTATACTTTAATTTCATTTCTTGATCTTTATTGAACTCTTTTATTTTGTTCAACTGTTTTACTTGTTCGTCCTTTTCTTTGGTTTACTTTTTCCACCACTCAGCTTGCCATTTATAGTTTTCCGTTTCCGCTTTTTGTACTGTTGACGTTTGTTGCAAAATGTACCTTTTCTTTCTGCTCCGACATCGTTTTCCGTTTTACTTTCTATCATTTCCTTCATTTCCGCCGTCTTTCTCGTAAACTTTTCCAATTCGCTCTATCGTGAAGTTCAATTGTTTGATGGTTGTATATGTTCTTGGTTCGTTCTCTCAACTGTTTCATCATCATTTTATGTTTTCCCATCTCTGTTTCCATTCGATTTATTTTTTTTGGCGGCATCGTTTTTAATCAATATTGCTCTATTTACTTTGTTGTTCATTAGTTTCATCACCATTAACGTCGGAATATCAACTCGCACTTCAATTATCATTTGCTCAGTATTCATTTTCTACAAGTAATAAATTATAATCAGTTTATTTTTCTTTTGCGATGTTCATCGTTTTAATTTTACCCAGTACAGATTTTATACTTTTACGATATATACATACATGTATTTATAATCAATTTACATTCTCGGCGTACTCAATCTGATATCCCCCTGCTCCCGTCTTTTCCACCGATACTTTTACTAACGACACATTATCTTTCACATAATTCCACATGGTTTCCTGCTTCATCATTTTGGGAGCTTCGGTAGGTATTGTAACAGTTCTTCTTTCAAAATTTTTGTTTTACATCCTTTTTTTACCATTGGGCATTCTGTTCTCTTTCTGCTGCATCTTTCCCAATGCTATTTTAGCTTTACTTCTCCTATTACCCACATTGACTTGAACATATTCCTCTGAATTTGCCACCGACCTTTTCCTCCTCTATATTCACATGTTTTTGTTGTATTTGTTTCCAGATTTCGGTCATGTTTAAGTGTTCACATTTTATTCTCCCTTCTTCACAGACACTTTTCTTACCTTTTGTTACTGGTTTTTGACATCTTTCAAATGGTTTTCTTTTATAATTACATTTGTCCATATGGTCATTTGTGTCTTTGATTGTCCCTTTTCACTCGCACGGTTGGTTGCTCGGTCCCCTTGAGTTTCTTTAAGGGATTCTATTTTGGTTTCTCCATAGTCAGGACATCTCTTTGAACGGTTTAATGTTAGGCTTATTATACTCTCGGTGCACAATCTCTATCCGCATTCCGTTTGTCTTGGCTCTTTTAGTAACTCTGTACATAATCAGCATCAAAATCTTGGTTTTAGTTTTATTTGTGGTTGTTTCCTGGTTATTTTAATAATTTCGTTGATTTCCGTCATGTCTTTTGTTGAATTCATCTTCTACCAAATTTTTCTTTGTATTTTCTACTTTATCCATTTATTCTTTTACGTATTTTTGATTTCGTTTTACTTTTATATATCGAATTTTACATATATTTTATTTTGAATTTTCTTTCTACATTTATACAGTTAATCTTTCTACACAAGTACATTTCCTGTCATTTTTTTACGCTACTAGACGAGTCCGGTTCTTGTGTTTCTTCTACTTGATTCAGTAGCCAATCTGCTCATTCCTCTTGCTGATCTACTTCTACCGGTTGCGTTCGCCCTTGCAGTTCGTTTCTTTGTCACTGATTGTGTTTTTAGCGTTTCAATTTATCTTCCCATTCTAATAATTCTTCTTTGATGTTCTTCAATGTTCGACATATGATAATAATTCGTATTTTACGGCATCATTTGGCTGTCAGCTCATTGTTTTGTACTGGGTTTACTGTACTCGTTAACGTAATTCTCTGCCGTTTCCACATCTCAGTGAACGTTTACGCCTTCCTGATAGTTTTGATTCATTTATCTTAATTTTTATACTCATTATTCACTTTCGCATCTAATTTTAAACGTTAAAAGATTTTTTTGGAGGGGTTATATACTATACATAACGCTTTATAATACTTTTATACATATATTTTATACATTATATACACTCATATTCCCTTTATCTATATTCGTTGTAATTTAGGAGAGATTCTGACTTTCTGAACCGCCTCATTACACCGCTTTTGTTTTCTCAGTTCACTTTCCGTTTGATCGTTTACATTTTTGTTGATTCGTCTGTTTTACTTTTTGTCGTTGAGTTGAGTTTTTTCTGTCCAGCTTCTGGTTGCCTTTTCTTTTCAATTTCTGTTTCCTTTGTCCTTGTTTCCAGTTTCTTTTTTTTCTTTTTTTTCAAGTTCGTGATATATATGCATATACATACACATACACACATATATACACATACACACATACATATACATATACATATACACATATACATATATATATATATATATATTATATATATATAATATATATATATATATATATATATTTGGTTGTTTCGTTGTTTTCTACGATTGGTTATTTTGTTATTGCATTTATATCATCATCCGGTTCGTTACATACTGAATATTTTGTTTTTTTAAGTTAGGTTATTTGTTTTATTTCGATGATCCTTTTTGAGTTCGCAGAAGTGATATTGTAATACTTTTTTTTGATGACATTTATCTCATATTACGATAGGTTATTTATCTCGTTCAAATCTTGATATTGATCAATTCTGACCGTTGATATTTGTTATATTCATTTGCTATATTTATTCGTATACTTTCTCTTTCTCTTTTATTGATTGTTAATCGCTATTGAGCTAAGGTTAATCTCCAAGTTGTTGGTATCATTGGTAACGTCGTAATATTATTTTTCAAATTTATTTCTATTTACGGTAGGCATACAGTGCGTTTCCCATAATTCGACTTTTGTTTGTTTTGTTTTTGTTGTTTCTATTGTTTTTATTGTTGTTACCCCGGTTAGCATTCCTTTCTTTATTATTTCCTTTCTTTCGTTGTTTCTTTTCTTGTCTTTGTCATTTTGTTGATCGTTGTCGTCTTCATTTTTAGGCTTGTCTTCCCCGGTCTTCGCAAAAATGTCGTCCTCGAAATTGATTTTTCTTATCAAATTTTTATATGTTTTTAACATTCTATCTCCGGTTAAAACTGCTTCGTCACTTTTTTATTAAACTACATATTTATTGATACTTAGTAATATTTACATTAAAGTCTAAATATACACCTATTTTTGTTTTGCTACTTTTATTTTATCCACTTATACATCAAATTCTACATATAAATCTATACTACTTTTAATTATATACATATCTTTTTCGACTTTTTCGTCTACACTTCGCTGTTTATCTCCATTTTATTCTCTATATTACTTTTAATCTTCCTCATCTCTACCAATTCTGTACATATAATCAATATCTCATATTTATCTTGCTCTTTCTTCATTTCGTTTATTTTTAATTCTGCTAACATTACATCTTCTTTTAGTCTGAGTACTGTTGTCATTAGTGTTTCACTCTCTTTTGATTTATTTTCTGCTACTTGCTTCCACATTATAATTTTTTCATCCTGTTTAGTTACTTTTACAATCAATTCCCTTATTATCCTAATTTGTTCGATGTATTGTCTTCTCAATACTGCGTATGAGTTTATTTCCAGTTGTTTGTTTGGTCCGTTCTTTTGCTTTTCTTTATTCGTATGTTGTTGCCTTGTTATTACCGTTGGTTGGTACTTCCTTATCTCTGACTGATACATTCTTCTCCTTACATACATTTGATTGCTCTGTTCCCCATTATCTTTTTGGAGTTGATTTCCCAATTTATCTTTCGTATTTGGGCAGCTGTTTGCTAATCGTCCTACTTCACTGCATTCATAACATAACTTTGCGCGATAGTGTTGATTTTTCGTGTATCGATTTCTTTGATAAGTCGGACTTATGTTCTTTCTATAACATTCGCTTTCATTGTTACCTTGTCGTCGGCCATTTACTACAGTATCTGATAGCGTTATCATAAGTTTTATATCCTTGTTTGAATTTTCTTTCACTCCTTCTGTCTTTCCTGGTTCGGTTTATTCTTCTGATTTCAGTAGTTTCGTTTATTCGTTTTGTATAATCTTCATTGGTGTTCGTTTTATTTTCATTTTCCTAATTTATTAGTGATTTACAGTTCTTTTGAAACATTGTATTTCCGAATTGATTTCTTGTTTCGATATTTCTATTTACATCACCTTCCATTGCGGTTCGTTGTGATCTTCATTATTCAAATTCAAGTTTTCCATTCTTTCGATTATCTCGCTTTCAATCCTTGTTTGTGGAATTCTTTGTACACTTGGTTCCTTATTTGTAATTACTCGCATCATATTGATTCTTAGTACCCCATTTATTCGTTTTTCCCACTTTTCGTTAATCTTTTTTACTTGGCTATCATTGGTCGTTAATTCTATTATGTCAGCTTTCAACAACCCCTCTTTCCTTCTTCTCCAACGTTCCTCTTCTATACATGCTTGAAATATTCCCATCTCACTATACCGTTTTTCTGCTTCTAATGCTTCGGTAATCTTCAACGTGTTCCAGTCTTGCTGATGTTTTATTGGATCATATTTTATCTGTTGTTTCCTTGATATACCTTGTAGTACATTTATTTCTGATTGTTGATTGATTTCCGTGTGTGGTTGGTTATCGCCCAAATAGCAACGCATTCTTGTAGGCATGTTTATCTCATTTTGCATCTCGGTTGACTTGCTTTCTGGCGTTTTGGTGTTGTTATTTTGGTCATGATTTCTTCTTGTACGATATGCAGCTGGAGGGTGATTTTCTTGCCTGCATTGGAAACATATCTTGGGTATTCTACATCTTGTTGCGGTATGTCCTAATTTACCACAATTCCAACATGCTATTCGCCCATGATATTTACTAGATCTGTGGCCTGGTCTTTGGCAGTAATCACAAGATTTCTCAGAATTCTCGCTATTCATCGTCGTTTATGAATCTTGTCTTGCTGCTTTATTTCTTGATTGACTTGCTTGTTATCGATACTGGATTGTTGGCTTGGTTGTTGTCGATACGGGGTTAATCTCTTTGTTACTATCAATACTTAGGGGTAGACTTTGGCCAAAAAGGCAAGCATAGCATAGATGATACTCTTGACCTAGCACTTAAGGATACCGGGAAACTTTTTAACTCTGACTTACACCCGGCACAAAAGATACAAGCGTATAAGACCATATACACTCACGCCTAGTATTCACCGAAATAAGATAGTATAGCATAGGGAGAAACAGCTGGGTTTTGATCAAAAGATAAAACGTAAACTTAAAGATACCCTCCAAGATATACACCAAAATCTTAATAATAACTTTCTATACGCCAACATTAAAATGGGAGGCTTAGGAATAATACCCAGCATTGATGAATACTTCATTCAGAGTATTGCCCACTTTATTAAGATTTTAAATTTTAATGATACTAAAATGAGAGAATTTATAATTAAGGAACTCATAGCAATTACCTAAGGCAGATTCCAAAACCAAACCGCAGATATTGATTTATCCCTTAGGTGGCTGAATGCGGAGATTAAGGGGGAAAATATGTTCCTAAGACAATTTTTTCAAAATTCTGCAACTACATACGTAGGCTAAACGAAAAATTTAATATTATTATAAAAATCACAACAGTTAAGGAGCGCTTTGAGCTAGAGATAACGGGAAAAAACTTTAGAACCACCATAGACATAGACTCCCTTAAAGAGACATCAAATATAATCCATGATCTTACTAGTGAATGGTATGCTGAGCAGTGGTTTTTAATGACTTGCCAAGGACACGTAGCTAAGTCTATAGGGGGGCAATAGGCAATCAGCATACATTATCAAACACAATGTGCTTAATGACCAACAGTTTTACTTTTTGATCAAAGCCCGGAACAATATGCTATAATACCCATAGAGTTAAGGAAAACGCAAATACTTTATGTAGGCTTTGTAATAAGGAACCTGAAACCCAAGCACATATTTTTAATCATTGTACCCAGACTTGTAATGCTAGGAGAAACAAACACAACAACGTGATGGAAAAAGCTAGCGAGTATCTAAAAAAAAATCAAATTTTTATTCATAAAAGTTCAGTTGCCAGTCAGGAGTCGGCAGTCAGTAGTCGGTAGTCGTAAGTCAGCAATCGGTAGTTGGAATTCTGCAGTCGGCATTCTGTAGTTGGCAGTCAGCAGTCAGCAGTCAGCAGCCATCAGTCAGCAGTCAGCAGTCAGCAGTCAGCAGTCAGCAGTCATCAGTCATCAGTCAGCAGTCATGAGTCGGCAGTCAGGAGTCGGCAGTCAGGAGTCGGCAGTCAGTAGTCGGTAGTCGTAAGTCAGCAATCGTTAGTTGGAATTCTGCAGTCGGCATTCTGTAGTTGGCAGTCAGCAGTCATCAGTCATCAGTCACCAGTCACCAGTCAGGAGTCGGCAGTCGGCAGTCGACATGTATTCAGCACATTTGTTTGCAAATATATTTTTTGTTTCAATTATTTTAGTTGTTTTGTTTTCTATAATAACATTATCGCATGTGTTAAAATAAGTTTAACCAGGAAAATTCGGTTTATATAGATATCGATATATTATTAGTATTTTGTCATTTCATCAATAAGTTAAAAATAATAAGTAATTCTTATAAATAGATAAATATAAGTAAATATAAGTACAATAGGCAGCGGGGATTGGGGAGAGTAGAGTAGAGGATTAATTTTTGGATGTTTGTTCTCTGTATATGTCATAACTTGCTTTGACTGCAGCAGTAGATGCTATTTCAGATAGTGTTTTTATTTCAGGATCAGAGAGGCCTATTGTTTTCAGTATGGATGTATTACGATGGTCCCATGAACCAAGGGTTCCAATCACAAGGGCATGTATGGTTGCTTTGCATTTACTAATATTTCGTACTTCTATTGAGAGGTCTTTATATTTTATGTAGTTGTCTTCTCTAGCAGTGTCGAAGTTTTTCCTAGAGTCGTAAGGCACCTTAATGTCAAGTATGTGTATTAACTTATTTCTCTTAGAAGTAATAAGGAGGTCGGGAATTAATTTTGTGTTGATTCCAATGGGTGGTTTTTCGACATCTACATTAAATTGTTTATCAAGAAGGAAGTCAACAACTGCTTCTAGGACTCTTTTATGTTTATTGCGTTTTGCATGTGGTTTAGATGTGCAGTGGTTGAATACATGTGCCTGTGTTTCTGGTAAGATTTTACAGTATCTGCATGTGGTTTGAATATTGTTTTTTAGTTTGTGTGGAGAGTAATTAAGCTTCAAGATATTGTTTCTTGCCTTAATAAGAAAGTAGTATTGTGAGTCAGTCAGAACGTCTGATTGTATAAGAAAGGCAGCAGTGCTACTCTCCCCTATAAGCGCTGCAATATAACTATGGCAAGGCATGCTATACCATCTTTGAGCATATATAGAGCTAATAATTGAATGAAGTTCAGAGGAGGTTTCACTAAGGTTATTAACGTTATAATAATGAATTCTTTTTTGTAAATAATTTCTAAATTAATAATATTATCTATATATTTTAATTTTATATTAATATTAAATTTGTCCTTAAGTCTGATAACAGATTTCCTGAATTTTCTGAAATTGCTATCATATCGGACTGTTACTTTAGTTTCCCCATTTATCCAAGATAGGGCGCTATCAATATTTCCATTCCCCCTAGCGTCCTTAAGCTCGTCAATATACATTTTAGAGATAAATGATCTGTAGAGCTCATCATATATAAGGTGTGTACTACACTCTGTATAAGATATTCGTCAATAGCCGTGGTGAAACCGAGACCGCCAAGCTTGCATCCAGCATATATAAAATTATTATTTAATTGATGGAAACAATCACCAATCATAGTTTTAAAAGATTTTTTATTTTCTGGTCATAGCCAATTTGATTGATTCTACCTTTTACTTTTTTTGTTTTGGTATGGCAATCCAATACCATATGATTAATATTGCAGTTACGAAGCGTGAAAATGAGCCTTGAATGAATAAAAGTTTTATATGAATAAATGTTTTGAGATGGGTGAAGGTATGAATCAAAGATGAGTTTTGTGTCATGTGTACATGTATTTAGTCGTGCATCTATGTTGTGTTTTTTGCTGAAAGAGAAGTCTACTCCAAGATAGCTGTAAAGATTGTCGTTGTTGACAATAGGTATGGTTTCGTTATATAAAGAGGTTTGTCTATTTGCATTAGACGTGTCCATGTAGCCAGATTTGGAAGGTTTAAATTTTAGGTTCATAGAGGAAGCACATTCAACAGTGGTCTATAATATGTTAAGAATAGATGCATGTGAATCGGCAATAAGAACTAAATCATCAGCATATGCAAGGATGCTAATGTTGTGACCATTAAAAAGAAAGGGGTGTTTTTCAAGGACAGTTTTAATTATAAAGTCAATAGTGATACAGAAAAGTGTCATAAAGAGTGGGCAGCCTTGCTTCACTCCTTTAGTCAAAGGTATAAGGTCTGATGTCTCACCCTCACAGTCAAAGAAAGTGTTGATGTCGGTGTACATATCTTTAAGGAGTGCTATGGTGTTTTTAGAAAGTCCCATTTCGGTCAGGGTGTGCCAGATGAGGTCATGGAGGATCGAGCCAAAGCCATCTGCAATGCCAAGCCATATTATGTGTAACTGTTTGTTATTGCGTATGCTATAGTCTCTTATAAGGTGTATTGTAGTATGATGCTCCGCGCATCCATCAGAGGCTCCTATTGCTTTTTGATTTTTAGAAAGAAGATTGCCTGAAGATATCCAATTAAGGATCCTATCATTAAGAATGGTTGCGAATATTCTATAAGATGTGTTCATTATTGCAAGAGGTCGCCAGGAGGAGGCGATGAAAGACTTGTCAGATTTACCGTTTTTAAGAATCAGCTTAGTGCGAAAGGTTTTCCAATCCTCAGGGCATCGAAGTTGTCTCTTTTGGTATAATTAGTGGTTTTACCCCTTTTATTTTTCGAATTTTTGTTTTCTATTATCGCCATTTATTTATCGATGATATTATTCATTGTTTCGATATTTATTCATTTTGTATTTTTCGTTATTCAACTTTTGGGTTATAAAGTTATTCGTTGCATCTTATTTTTAACATATCATCATTGACTTTATTCATTCTCTTTCATTTCATTCTGATATTTCTATTTTTACTGTTGTTTGTTGAAATTCATTTTTCTGTGATATTTTTCGCGGTCTTTCTATTCCGTCATTAGTTTACTCCTAATAACTATTTTCCTCTATTTATCGTTTTTATTGCTATTATTTTCACGTCGGTTTAATTCTTATTGTTATGGTTGTTTTTGTATATATTTTTGTCTGTTATTTTAATTTTTGTATAGACCCCATCATTCCACATTCTCACTTCATATTTTTACTTCATCAAACTCCATACCATTCAATCATTCTATTTTATATACATTCATCATACCATGCTTCTACCTCATTATTCCTTATTTTCACCAATCATTCAGTTTACCTATCCATGCTTTTATACTTTATAAATATGTGCGTGCAATGTAATAATTCTATCATACAACAAAAGCTCAAAATAAATTTTAGTACAGTTATTATTAACATTATTACTATCCCTATCATTATGATTATTATCACTATTATTACCATCATTACTATTATTATTATTAATATTATTATTATTATTATTATTATTATTATTATTATTATTATTATTATTATTATTATTATTATTATTATAATTAATAATAATAATAATAAATATAATTAATTATTAAATATTAGTATTATTTTAAACTAAATTCCTTCCAAATTATTATCATAATTAAACAAATTAGGTTGATTAGCATTCTGTCATAATGTAAATTATAGCAGACAATTGTTTTTAAAAAAATCAGCACATGAATTTTCAGAATATTGATTATTATTATAGACACGTTCCTGTTACCGTCGCTTTAATCTTTTCAATAAAATGACTTCAAATCCCGGCTGAGCCCCCAAAATCATGTTGGCGAATAGGGTTGATTTTTATTTATTTTTTCTAGGGTTTTTGTGTAACTCCCACCTAAACGTCATCAAGATTATTATTCTATCCCTCCTATGTACCAATGGTGATTGCCATGTTGGTACTGTACATAGGGATTGAAAATTCATGAACAGGTGAGCTCCATTTCTAGAACTACTCCTCGTGATATTTTCACTTTCGGGTTCTTGACTGCCGACGGAAGGTCTTACGTCTTTCTCTTTCTATGTCCTTGTTCTTACTCGTCTATTGCTACAATTCCCATACTTATTTGTCATCTTTACCCATTATTTATAAAGGTATCCTTCAAAAATTTGAGCTGCGTTCTCCCCTTATTTTTTGATAAATTTCCTATTTCATTTGTTTAATCCCTGTATCCACTACATTTTCGTCCTAGTTTACTCTTTATCTTTACCTATATTAAAAATTTGATTAGCAGTTCCTTTACGAAATTGACTGCTGTATATATAGTGTTTTCATGCCTGGGCGCGACCAATCCGAGAATTTTGAGCCTTTTTCGGCTATTTTTCGGGGGGTTTTATTGGTTTTATTTTATTTTTAATATTTTATTTTTCTCTATTTTTTGATATTATTTTCTCAATATTTCGTAAATATTTATTATTTTTTTTTATTTAACCATTCTCTTTGATTGTTTTTCTTTTTACCCTTTGATATTTAAATTTTTGGTCACCGCTTCCGCCTATGTATTTTCTAAACCTTCTTTTGCAAGGTTATGGCGGTTTTATATTTTGGTTTTGTGTTTCTTTCTGCACCTGTAGGATTTTCAATGATTTTAATTAATATTTGTTTTATTTAATTTTGTTATGTTTTTATTTTGTTTTATTTTATTTTTGATTTCTGCTTGCGGTGTGTACTTATGTTACAGCAGCCATATTGACAATTTCCAAACGACATTAATTATTTTGTTTTAATTTACACAATTTTCTCCTTTTTGTTTAAATTATGGCTTATAGCCCAACACTTTTATCAGACTGATTTATTTGTGATTTTTTGCAATGTAATATATTTTTTTTGAATTGATTTTGAGATTATATCGATTTATGTTTTATTAAATTTTTATTGTATTATTAGTATCTAATAATAATGTACTAATAACATTGTTAAAAAATAAAAGTGATAATAAGATTTAAAACTAATTGTAATAAATATAGCGAATAATATAAATGTATTTTGTTGAATTTATTTGTATTTGAAATACTTTTATGTCTTTATGGTATTATTAGAATTGTTAAAAAATAAAATTAATAATAAGATTAATAAAATATTATAAATTGTGATAAGATTAATAAAGATTTTGAATAAAAAAATTAGTAATAACTTTTAATAATAAGAATAATAATAGTAAAATAATAATTACAAAAATATTAATAATAATAAAAATAATAATAGTAAAAATGTTGTAACAATAAAAATAATTATAGTAAAATAATAATATTAACTTGTAATAATAATAATAAAATAATAGTAATTAAGAAACTACTTATAAAATTAAGTAGTAAATTAAATTTAAAAATTTTGAAAAATAATGTGACCTTGAAAAATTTTTTGATGAGTCATGGTCGTTATTTATATGATCTAGGAAAAATATGATTACTCATCCAATGACCTTGAGGATTTTTAAATGACCTTGAAAATTATTATGACTCATCCAATGACATTGAATGAGTCATGGGCTTTGTTTAAATGACCTAGAATGTCCAGTGTAAATTAAACCAGTTTAAATGTCCAGTGGTGACCAAGGTCTAGCGGCGGCATAACCATCTATTCCAAACCACATACAGAAATAGAATATTTAATGGTAGGAATGGCATGGCCAATCTAGGATATATCAACTGAAAAATTGTATCGTTTCCAATTGATACAAAATTCAATTTACAATGTCATAATAAATTGAGATATCAATATGATAGTCAGTAACACCAAGAATGGGAAACATGATCAAACGTTGTTGACAAATGTCGGTCTGGAAAGTAATTATTAATGATAATTTGATAATGCAGAACATATTGTTGACAATCGTCGGAAAACAGTCTGAGCAGGAGTATAAAAGAAAGAGGGAAAAACATGAAAGGACCAGTATTCACCAGACAAGAAAAGAGAACCATTATTAACCAGACAAGAAAAGAGAGACATTATCAACCAGGCAAGAAAGGACAATCATTATTAACTAGATACGAAAGACAATCGTTAGTAACCAGATACGAAAGAGCAGATATCATTAACTAGAGTGAATCGACGTGAACGAGCAGTAACTAGGTTAGTAGAGAAATCTAAATCCAAGTAAAAGTCGAGGTTATCTATCAGACAGGGTGGTTCTCCCTTGGACAACCTACCCTAAGATAATCCGAGCCAAACAGTGGTTAAAAGGTGCAAATCAAGTAGTGAAATTGTGATTACAAATATTGAACCAAACGGATTGATCTGTTATTGTGATAAAGTGCAAATAAAATTATTATGTGTTGGGTTTGCTTATTCGATCGAAAAAGGGACACGAGGAGTCAGAGGGAACCGACTTTCAATAATAATAACCCAACATTTTGGTGAGCCCGACGTGATTGAAAGTCGGCTGAAAATAGTGCTGAAAATAATTGAATTGTTAAAAAGAGACGACGTGATTCGAAAGTCGACGGAGAATAGCGCTGAAAATAATTGAATTGTTAAAAAGAGGAAAACTAAAAAAAGAGAGAAGAGTGTCAGAGCAAAAATAAACTGAAAAGAGAATAAATTATTGAATTAAAAGAAAACTTTCAAATTATTGAGAAACTTCGTGGTTCAGTACGCCAGAATTTATAAAGAAAATTAGTATAGAATAAATTCCAAAATTAAAAAAAAAGGTAATACTAATAATTGTAACATTTTAAAATTCAGACGAGAAAAAGTTGTACAAAAAAGATTTTATAATTTGAGAAACCAGAAGCAATCAGAAATAATGGCGAGCAATTCCAATAATAATGATCAAACCCCGGTGTCTACTGTGACAACCCCTGTATCTAATATCCAAGCAAATATGTCTACTACTCTTAGTAATGATTATGCAAGTTGTCAGAAACTACCAGTTCAGCAATATGGAGGAGATCCTGTCGAATTTGCTGATTTTATGGCTGATTACTACATGTATGCCACTGCTTCCGGATGGAGCCAATCGATTATGGTGCAACGGTTACCATTGTATTTAAAAGGAGCAGCGAGAGAGGCTTGGCAACAAATTGATAAAAGACTCATTGCCAATGATTAGACCAAGTTGAAAGATGCCTTAGCAGCGAAATTAATTGGTGGTGATATTAAACGAATAATGCGCCAAAAGTTTTACAATCGAGTGCAGAGGCCAGACGAGTCGGTAAGTGAATTTGCTTATCATTTGACAACCCTTGCAGAGAAAGCTTTTGAGATTAAACCCGAACAAATTGATGTGGCGAAGCAAGTGAAGGAATTGTTGCAAGACCAAGTTTTGACAGGAGTTATAAAAGAAATTAAAAAGGCCCTATGCTATGTAGATTTCAACAATTTTGATGAGCTAATTAAAAAGGCTATGAAGATTGAATTGAATTTGAAAACTACTCAATCAAAAGCAGAATCTTTTACAACTATTAATGAATCTAGAGACAGATCAATATCGCCAATCAAAAGTAATTTATTCCAGAAAGCCACCAGTTCATCACCAAAATTTAGAGTAAAATTTGAGCCAAGGAAATCTACAAATAGTCCAAACGAGGAGAGAGAAAGACCAGTTCAGTGTAGTCATTGCCAGAAATTGGGACATAATATAAATCAATGCTGGTTTAAAACCAATGCCCAAAGAAGTCCAAGTCCTGTCCAGTGTGATTATTGCCAGAGAAAGGGACATAGTAATAGTCAATGTTGGTTTAAAGATGA
The DNA here is from genome assembly GCA_022537955.1 of Schmidtea mediterranea. NCBI lineage: Eukaryota > Metazoa > Platyhelminthes > Tricladida > Dugesiidae > Schmidtea > Schmidtea mediterranea. The sequence continues at coordinate 118,160,529 of CM039680.1, forward strand.
AGAGCAACAAAATCCAAAGAGGATGTGGCCAAATTGGTTGAAAAGCAATGGTGGGAAAAGTTTTAATAAAATGAGCACCAATAGTCAGCGAATTAATGATAATATTCAGTGCTATAATTGTGGAAAGAGAGGGCATGTATCACGAAACTGTTTCGCAAGATCAAGATCTCCATCAACTTCACCGTCACCTCAAAGAGATAGAGTTTATTTACAAGGCCGAATTCAATGTCATTCATGGAGAGGTTATGGGCATATGGCGAGGTCATGTCCCAGGAATAATGAGAGATTTCAAAAGCCAACCTTAAAGAAAATTAGATTCCAAAGTGATAAATCACAAGCAGACAACGTTGCTTTTGTGCAGCCAGATAATTATAATAATAGAATTGAAGACGAAGTGAAGACGAAGTGAAACAAATGAGTCGACGTTTGAATCGTTTAATATGCAAGTTTGAATCTGATGAAGAGACAGATAACCACATGATGTATGAGTCGCAATCAGAAGCATCAGATACAGAGCTGAAAAGAATGATGATTAAAGATGATCTGCAAAGCGAAAAGGCAATAATGATTATGTCGAGGATTAATAAATTAATAGAATCAAGAGCAGCGGAAACGTCTAAAATAATGACATCATTACTGGAATTGAGTCAAATGTCACTGAGTGTACAAAGATTGAAAAATGTAATTGAACTATGTGCTGATTATTATGAGGTAAATTTAAAAGATAGAGATGAAATAACAAATATGATGAAGATATTTGTGAAAGCTTTCAGAGAAAATAAATGGTTAGATTTTATTTTTATTGATGTTGTAGATGAAAGTAGAGATAGTGTGATCTGTATTCGTTGTGAAATTGGATATTATGTTAAAGATTTAAAAGAGAGATTAAAAGAGAATAATGGAAGACAGATAATAAAGGTGAAATTTAAGAATAGGTATTTAGAAGACGATGAATTTTTAATAAATTGTGGTTTTATACCTGGAAATAAAAATAAATTGCAGGTTGCGTGTATAATTAGAGAAGAAGTAGCGGAAAAAAGTGATTCACAAGAAATAATAAGAGACTTACGGATGCTTTAAATGAGTGAGATGGAGTTAAAATTACGGAGAAATTAAAATTAATTGATAAAATAGAACTAGAGGAAAATGCTAAACTAGAAATAGTAAACATAATACGACCATATTTATATGATAAATCTAGGTATGGAGAAAAATTGAAATGTTTGATGCGAAGATTTGGTAGAGAATTAAGAGAAACTAGAATGGAATTAAAACCATTTATTATAGCAATAGATTATGAAGATTGGGGAAAAACAGAGTATATAGAGGAACATTGGTGTACAAAGGTTCAAAAGTTACGAAAAAGAGCTGCAAACCAAATAGGAAAAGATGGAATTATTGTATTGATGTTCAAAGATGAAGAGTTAGATGATGATGAATATTTATATGATTGTGGATTTAAGCCACAGGAATTAGATGAAAACGGATACCTAGATGCTGATGGAAGGGCAGGGTATTTAGTAAATTGTGTAGTAGCAATAAAGGAACAGAAAGTAGATTCAGTGGATAATTCGGAGAATTCAAATACAGATATAGAGGAAGATAACGTAAACGGAATAGAAGAAACAAAAGTAGATGAAATTTTCAGTGATAAGGAAGAAAATGAATTGAATATAAAAATTCAGGTAGAACATTTTGAAAAACAAGAAATTTTTGAGGCACCAAGAGGTGGAATAAATAGTGAAATAATTGTTAGGAAACCTAGAACTTTATATGAGATAAAGCGAAGTTTAGTGAGAATTGAATAGGAAGTTGATGAAACAAAAATAATCTTAATAGGCTTGATTAAAGCAGTATATCCGACGTTTGAAATAAAAATGAATGTAGAGTATGAGTTAGGAAATATAGTAACTGAAATGAAAAACAGGCTTCCAGGTGTTGTGCAAAGATTAGGAGAAAACGATAACTTTTGTGATAAGAAACTAATTGAAAATTTGATTAAAAATGGAATTGACAAAGAAGTAATGTTAACAAGTTTAACATATATGGTCTTAGAAATTGGAGCTCATGCAATAGCAGAAACGGAGGTTGGAAGAAGTTGAATAATGATCTTACAGTAAATGAAAGTGATGAAAAAAATTACCATACAAACCGTTAAATGGAAAGGATAGCCCGAAGCTAAGGAAAAAGATGATATTCCCATGGGCAATAGTTATGCTCTTTATTTTTTGTACAATAACTACACAAGATCAGGTATGACAGCTTACGATTGTTCCCAAACAGAAATGGGAAAAATTTATTCGGTTGTGGACATGGCAGAATGTCCGGATGCATCCCCAAAGAAATTAAAAGTAGAAAATGATGTAAAATATTATATGTATCAGGAATCTGATCTACGGCGAGCCAAAGTTAGAGAATGTATTGTGAAGCGAACTACTTTTGTGTTTTTCTGTGGTAAATAGAGCCACACATCATTGATAAAAATGCACGCTATTCCACGACCAGTAGAGTTAATGCCAGAAAACTGCTTAGCTGCGTTTCAAACAGGAGTTAAAAATTAATCCGGAAATTAAATTAAAAGCAAAAGTAAATAACAGAATAAGAGAGACAGTTGTTGTAAAGGGAGTAATACAACAAGATGGAACGTGCGAAGGAGAACCATATAAAGTAAATGAAAAAATTATTAAACAATCAGTGGTGATTGAAGAATATTTGACAGAATTAAGAGAATTTGAAGGAGTTTTTGATGATGAAATAGGAAAACTTCAAACGCATCCGTTTTGTAATATGAGACAAAGTAATTGTCAAACCGGAGAATCCATTTTAGTATTTGATGTTAAAACTTATGTATGTAATTTAGCGCATTTGAAAACTATGACTTTCAAAGAGTTAAGTGGAGAACAATTAAGAGAAAGCCTCGATAATTTCAATATAAATTATAAATCGAATGGCACAATTAGGTCAACTCCAGTATGGACGAGGAAAACCACACCATTATTAATGTCGACATTACCAACAGATGGTATGCGTTTTATAAAAAAGGAGGCTACCAATAAATGAGGGCAAATGGTTTATGCAACAAATTACAGAGGTGTTTACGTATCAAAAATGATGGTGCAGGAGGCGAAAACTAAAATACACACAAATGATATTAAACTCACTCACTATTTTAACAATAAAATTTATTATTTGTATCATTTTAGTCAAAACATAATGGAGAATATATATCGGGAAATGATTCTAAATGATTGCAAATTGAATAAAGAGATACTTAGAAACAGAATGACAATGGCCATTACAAATCCAAACTTAGTAGCACCTATGCTCATATCAGAAAACGGTGTATTTGCCAGAATCTTCGGAGAGGCCCTATATAGCTACAAATGTAAAGCAGTTACAGTAAAAATTATGAAATACGAAAAATGTACAAATGAATTGCCGGTGAGTATAAACGGAAAAATGCGATTTATGGAACCCATAACAAGAATATTACTGGACAAGCATACTAAGCCAAAAATTCTTCAATGCAATAGATTACTTGCTCCGTTGTATCGCTTAGCACAGGATTCATGGATAGCATTACCAGATTACCGCGGAGTGAGAACCCCGGATAAATTAGAATTAACAAATCTAGAATATCTAGTAAATTTTACATCCCTAAATAAGATTGCACAAATGGGTTTCTATGCAAGCGAGGATATCGAAGAAGCTCAAAGAAATTTGTTATTTCCGTCAAAAAAAAGGAACGTGTAATCTCAGAAATGATTGATACAATTTTGCCTAACGGGGAAGGTAAAGTCAATTATGAATATCTTCTAACACCAGATCACTTTAGAAAGTCAACATATAAAACGATAAAAATTCATGTTTTTAGGACAAGCATGCGCAGGATTAATTGGATTCTATGTTGTAATTATAACAATAAAAGTAATAATGTCGCAAATATTATCGGCTCATAGAATATACGTAATATCCGGATGGTCATGGCAATGATTATTGGTTGTTTTCCACTTTTAGCGAGATTTTTCATTACTCATCATCAATATAGAGAAATGGCAAGTGTGAGAGCACAACTGAAAACCGATCAAAAAAGTGAAGTGTCTCTATGTGCAGCAAGTGATCACAATAACGATAATAATGATGACATCAATGATAATAAAAAGGAGCAAAGATATTTTCAAAAAGGAATTATGAAGAGTGAGAAAAAGCCAGAGCTACAATTTTTATTAGAACCTATGCCAAAACTTAGCGGAATTGAAACACTTTCAAAGTGGTATACACCAACGTTTTTGCCAACGGCACCAAAGTATCCAACTGAAAAATTAAAAGAAATGAAACCAGTAGAACATATTCAATTTGAATTAGATAACATTGAACCCACGAACGTAGAACTTGAACGGAAAAACATGCTCGGATTACCATGCAGTTATGCAATGATGACGTTAGGAAATAAAGGCAAACAGCCTCGAATAAACATTCTGTTCAATGGAAGAAAGGTGGAAGCTTTGTTAGATTCAGGTTCCAGTAATACTATAGTATCAGATGATTTGTTGACAATTGAAGAGAAATCAAAGATGAAACCAACAAGTAAAGTAATAATGTCAATGTCGCACAATGTTTTAAGTATAGTTGGGAAATTAAAAGCTGAATTAAGTATTGGTGATCACGAATTAGTGCATTATGTGTCAGTGATGAGAAATAGTCCTGTCGGATGTTTAATTGGTATGGACGTAATGGAACAACTACAAGGAATTTCTCTTGATCTAAAAACTGGGAGATTAATGAAAGGACAAACAGATGAAAAAGGACATAAGGTGAGAGAGGTATTTTTAAATCAGACGCTAGAATTGCCAGCAAGAAGTGAGGTAATATATTATGCAGATGTGTTAGATGTTTCAGATGACGAGTGCATATTTGAATCAAATGAGAAGCTAATAGAAAAATATGAAATTCCAATGTGTGATGAAGTGGTAAAAGTCAAAGACCAAACAGTGCCACTGAGAATAGTGAATCAAAACACAAAACCCATCCAAGTGAAACCAAAAACTAGACTGGGAAAACTAACGAAGTTTGAAATAGAGAAAATCCCGAAATTACCGAGAAATATTAAAATTTACAAAGACCCACAAGTCATTAGTAATGATTTAACAGAATCACAAAAATGGGAATTCACAGAGTTATTAAAGAAATATAAAATGGTGTTTGCAAAACACGAGTACGATTTGGGACTCACCCAAGTAATTGAACATGAGATACCATTACTTGATGAAACTCCGATTAAATTGAAACCGTATAGAATTCCATATATACATCAAGAGGAAAGTGATAGGCAGATAAAAGCAATGAAAGAGTTCAAAATAATACGAGATAGTTCTTCACCATTCTCATCGTCAATAGTAGTTGTTAAAAAGAAAGACGGCGATCTGCGATTTTGTGTTGATTATCGGAAATTAAATCAAGTTACGCGAAAGGATACATATCCTATTCCAGTTCCACAAGAAATGTTTGATCAAATGGGAGAAGTACAATTTTTCACAGTAATCGATCTTAATAAAGGTTACAATCAATTTAAAGTGAAGGAAGAATATCGAAGATAAACGGCTTTTTCTGATGGTAAAGGATTGTATGAATTTAATGTGTTACCGTTTGGATTAACTGGAGCACCTGCTACGTTCCAGCGAGGTATGAATTTTGTTTTACGTGATATCCCACATGCATTAGTCTATATTGATGACATAATAATATTTTCAAATACTTTTAAAGAACATCTGAAAAATGTGGAAACTGTATTTAGAAGATTATTAAAGGCTAATCTAAAAATAAAACCCTCTAAATGTGAATGGGGAAAATCGGAAGTGGTTTATGTAGGTCATATTATTTCTCGAAATGGATTGCAACCAAACCCAGAAAATGTGAGGAAAATTAAAGAATACCCAATCCCTGAAAATGTAGATCAAGTTCGACAATTTCTGGGCTTAGCTAGTTATTATAGAAAATTCATTAAAAACTTTTCTCATATAGCACAACCCTTAAATGTATTATTAAAAAAGCAGACTCAATTTAAATGGGGAAAAGCGCAACAAGAAGCATTCGAATTACTTAAAGAAAGTTTGATTAAAAAACCTATATTGAGATGCCCAAATTTTAGAATACCATTCATCTTAATGACAGATGCAAGTAATTTTGCATTGGGTGCAGTATTAGGACAACAAGTCGAAGGTGAGAAAGATCACGTAATAGCATATGCCAGCAGAACGTTAAAGCCACATGAAAAGAATTATTCTACAATTGAGAAAGAAACATTAGCATTGGTTTACGGTATAGCAACGTTTAGACAGTATTTAGTTTGCAGAAAATTTGTTGTGTTTACTGATCATAATCCATTACAATGGTTGATGAAACATCGGGATTCAGCCAACAAACTGATCTGATGGTCAATAGCCTTACAAGAATATGATTTCGAAATTAAATATCGAACCGGCAAATCAAATGGAAATGCGGATACGCTATCGAGAATTCCTGTAAATAATGAGAGTAAGAATAATGAATTGAATTATAATAATACAATATTTATGGCAATCAAAACCGCTTATAATTTGCAGGAACTGCAAAAGGATCAGGAAAATGATGATGAATTAATCAATTGCGGAAACATGCAGTCACGATCAAAAAGGAAAGTGACTGGAAACATGTAGTTGACGAAAAACATAAATATATCCTTCATGATGGTTTGTTAAAATGTGTTAAAAATGAAAACTTATTAATTGTGGTTCCAACCAAACATCGAACAGCATTAATGTTGATATACCATGATGGAGCACTAGGTGGACATTTATCCGCTCGGAAGACGTTATCAAGATTGAAACAAAAATATTATTGGGACACCATTGAATCAGACGTCAGACAATGGTGTCATACTTGTGAAGTGTGACTGACCAGGCGAAATACGGGAAAGAAAATAAAAGTACCTTTGAAACCTATGCCAGTGCCCGGAGCGCCTATGGAAATTACTGCAATGGACATTGTTGGTCCTTTACCTGAAACAATTAATGGCAACAAGTATATCATTGTGTTCTGTGATTATCTAACTAAATGGCCTGAAGCATATGCGATGCAAAATCAAAAAGCGGAAACAGTTGCAAAGATATTTGTAGAAAATATTATTTTTCGATTTGGAGCACCGAAGAAATTACTTACTGATCAAGGAACGAATTTCCAAAGTGAACTGTTTATTTCAATCACGGAATTATTCGGAATACTGAAACTTAGTACATCGCCTTATCATCCACAAATGGATGGTCTAGTTGAAAGATTTAACGGAACATTAATCAATATGATATCATCCTACATAAATAGAAAACAGAAAGATTGGGATTTGTTTATCAAGCCATGAGTACCGGTGAAACACCTTTCTATCTCATGTATTTACGGAGGAACAACATGCCGGTTGATTTAAAATTTCAAGCACCTATCTCACAGTACATGGATATATCTGATTACAAAGTAATTATGCAAGAAAGACTTCAATCGGTATGGACTCAAGCTGGACTTAAAATAAGACATCGTCAAGAAGCGTATAAAGAGTGCTATGATAAACGAGCACATGCTCACAATATTGAAGTAGGAGATTTAGTGTATGTACATAAACCAGAACCAGCAAAGGGTTTATCACCAAAATTACAGAGACCATTTAAAGGCCCATACATGATATGTGATACCACCGAAACTAATCTAAAATTACGTCCACAAAATAATAAAAAGGCAGGAACAATTATCGTTCATGCTAATCGATGTAAAAAGGTGCCAATTGCAGAAGACACTAAGTATCAATTGAGATCTAAAGACAAAAACGTGGAAAGGCACACCGCGCTCAAACAAAAGACAGCGAAAAATCCCTCACCATTGGGATATATCAACAAAACTTTGTTCGTTACAACACTTATGATAATCAATGTGTTAGGGTTGAATGCGACTCCATCGTTTCCAAAATATGCTATTAAAAGGATCCCGTTAATGGAAAAAGTTGATATTTATGCTACATGTACCCAGATGGTATGGATCTATCGTTGTGAACCGACCGAAGAAATAGAAATAAGTAATTTACTGAATTATTTTGAACCACCAGTGAAGTTGAATTTTAATAAAAATACTTATGTAGATCGTCAACTAACAATAAATTATGAATACCCATGGTTAATAAAACAAGTGCAACCCCAAATAAATGGTACTAAAATAATGAACCTGATTAAGATTGAAATATGGACAAAAACTTTAAATAACTATGTTTCCATAGAACCAGTGCTGAATGGAATCAATATATATTGGGAACCCCGAAATTCCCAACAAGTGAAAATAATTTTTCAGAATTATACAATCGATACTTTGAATGTTAGAAGGTCTTTCGTGCATTATGCGAATCTAAAACTGCATCATACCTATGATATCGCAGTTCATTACTACGAAAAAGTATTGCAAGATAATGGTACAGAGAGTAATGACCGGTGGGTCAAGATCTATCTTAGTCGGAAATCAATTTTGTTGCAAAACGAAACAAATTGAGTTCATTTACAGCTGGTTAACCAAAAACTAAATATTTCACGGCATGCAGGTATGAATGAAAAAGTTATGATCTATTATTATGGGAAAATTCAAGCCACGTTAACAAGTAACTTTACCTTTAAAATGTGAAATTTTCAGCAAATACGATATGAAACAATTTCAAAGATGGTAATGATAAAAATCAAGTATTACAAACGAATATCAAATTTCAATCCCTGGGAAATCATTTTTGTCGAAACGAGATTCATTCGAGTTGTATATAATTCAACGGGACTCATAAAGAACACCAATTATTCTCATATCTCTAATGTAAATATTCGAAAACAAAAAACAATGTTACCTTCGTTCAATGACTATATGGCTAATGTGCAAATTCGTGAGAATAACACTACATTATCTTCATCTGATAACAATGAAACCATAATTGTAATTTTATCGATCTATACAATCAGTGTGATATCATTCTCCATCATTTTTCTTCTCGCATTGCTAGCATATCTTCGAAAACTAAAGCAACAACTTGAGCGTCAATCCATGGCCCAAAGACCTTGGATTGTCTATGAGGAGACAATCGTGTAGTGAGATACATTTATTTTGCATGTAATTATGATAATGTAGTTGTACAGTATAAGTATTAACTTTTTATTTTTAATAATGTAAAGATGTGCACCTTTCGATCATTGATGAATTTGATTGGCTGTTGAGAGCAAAGAAGGGGAAGCAAAATTTGCGCAGGTAGAAATTTTGGGGACAAAGAAAATTTATTAAGGGGTATATAAGGAATAAAAAAAAAGTAAATAAAATTAGTATAAAAATTCAAATTAAAATAGGTAATTAATTTTTATTAATATTATTATTTATACCGCTACCAGTTGAAGCAGTATCCTTAGGGTACTCCACCTTGACTCTAGCGTAAACTTTTAAATTGAAAAATAAATTAACGAACTATATTTTAGCAATGCAACAAATTCAATGGGCAAGGACAATTTATGATAGCTACCTAAAGCTACACAGGAACGATGTTGGACGAAAACCATACATTATCGAGGAAAATTTGCAGATTCCAAATTACCTGAGAGTGGATGATAGAAAAATGAAGATCCAAATATTCAGAGTGAATAGGCAATCTGGAATTAAACTGGCTGATGAAATAAATATAACGAAAAAGGACGAATTCATGCTCCACGTTATCATAGGAAATGTTGAAATGATCGACGATAATCAGAAGATATGGTAGGAAATGCATCAAGGATCGTCATGGAAAATGCAGAAGGAAGCAATGACAAAAAGGTTGAGAGCAGTAAATGAAAATGCACTGGTTGTGTTCGAAACCAGAACGAAAAACGAAGCTCAAGAAATACCGCAGGTAATATCAACACTACATGTGGATGAAAAATTGTTGGCTATCACTGAAGAAATGCTAAAAAGAAGAATGTCATTTTTAAGAAAAGAAATGGGTCAAGAGGAGATAAGAAGTAGGATCTTGTTTATAGATGCGGAATATGGAACATCAGAAACCAAACAGATGGTACCGCTATCTATTGCGATAATGAATTATTATGGAAAGACAATAAAAGATGTCTACCTTACTCCAAGCGGAAAATTGCGGCATTTTAATTCGCAAATCCATGGAATAACGGAAGTGGCAAGTAGGAATCAAAATGACAAATATGCAATTATGAAGGAAGTTCAAAATTTGGTAGTTTGGAAAATATTAATTGGCCACGATCTTCATGTGGAACTACAATATTTAAAACTTTGGATAAACCAGTTGCATGGCGTTCGAGATTTGGCAACGGCGCAAGCATTGGAAAAGGTTGGAATTTCCAGAAGAGGTGAGTTTTTCAAATTAAAAACTGTTGTCCAGGAGATGTTTGGAGACCAAATGCAGGTGGGCATACACTCAGACCTTGAAGATATAAAGAATATAAGAAGAATATATTTGCAAATTGAGAAACTGTGGATTGATGATGTTGAAATACCAAAAAAGCAGCCATCGAAGAAATATTCGTTGGAGGAATATCGGAAGCTTCATAACACCGCTTCAACATCAATGACCAGAATCACAGAAGAAATTGACCTCACATCAGCAGAGGATATGGAAATTGATGGTGAAATTCAAACTATTCAATTAAAATGGGCAATAGAAGAGAGGATCAAAACAATTGAAGAGAGTTTGGGTTTGATAATCCATGAACAAATTTATCAAATCCAACCAATATTCGAGCCTTGGTCAAGTATCTCGCAGAGGAGCAGAAAAAGGAAAACTTCATTGAATTCATTAGAGGTTGATAGTGAAGAAACTATAGTAATAAATCAGCTTACATACAGAAAAAAGAAAACTGTCATTCATTATAAATGTGGATCAAAAACACTGAAACTTGAAATGAAATTAAAAAAAAATAAAAATTAATCTTATTTATATTATTATTTATAAAATATTAATTTAATAAATCTCGTCTTTTGATTTATGTCGTCCCATACAACAAAAAAATATATATATATAAACAAAATTGCCATTATTATTATTATGATTATTATTTCAATATTATTATCAGTTTTTGAGAGCCGCAAATCTCGAACTTCGGGATCTGAGACTCACAAGAAGATCCATTCCCCATGCCTGCAGCCTGGTGTAACCAGCAGGAGGAATGGAATGTTTTAAAATAGCCTACAAACACTATTAAAAAAAATTAAATGCGTGATACAATAGAAATCATAAGTAGCTTCAAATGAGTTTAAGTATTATAAGTTTTCATTGTTTTTTTATTTGAAAAAAAATGTAAATCTCTTTACAAACTGAATTAATTTCTTTATTAAATAAAAAAATTGGAAACTCAAATCGTTATTAATAATAATAGAATTCACCTCATACTTCGGCAATTCCTCTAAAACAATGTCACTTATTTCCGGCATCTTTCTTTAACTATTTTAAGGAGACAAAATAACTTGCCATAAATCCAAACCCCAAATCCCATTTTGATTCACATTGTTTCGTGGTGTTGGTAATATGTGACACCGTGACGCAATAATATATTGATAACAAGACCATATTACACCAATAAAAAAGAATTGAACCATCAAGCCAGTAACACAATTTAATGTTATAAAAGTATTTTCCAATCAGTAAGCAGTTCTGAATAAAATATTATTACATTAAATTCAAGTAATTAAAAAAAAATGTTTATTCTAATTCTAATTTATTAATATCATTGGAAACTATTAAATGACCAAATAACCATAATAAATCCAAAACAAATCAAACAACTGTAAACAGAAAAAGGGTAGCATATTTGATGCATTTTTAGTCAGAATTCCTTGTAATAGCATTAGGCTAAACATTAAATAAAATATTGTCATTAAAAAAGCCCAGTAAAGCTATGTACGCTGTGCTTTAAGTTATGAATTTCATCCATCTGTGGTTTAAAATCTAATAATATTGTTACATCATTATTTGTAGTATCTAAAATTAGTTCAATTCAAAAAAAACAGACAAAATACCTGATTGGGGGGATGTTTTAATTCTCCTACAAATCTCATATACACCCCCATATTTTCTTTGATTTTTAGTGTGGCTTCCTGCTGTCGAAGCATCGTTGGATCTGTCGGTTCTTTGGTGTTCATTTCGTGTGTCTTTTCGGTCATACTGATTTTGTTGTCGTCAAATTTTCGGTTTGAAAAATGGAAAACAAAATTCCAATACATATAGATATATTATATCTCCTATCATGATGTTATTGGCTCATAACTAATTTAATAAATCTCCTCACAACGACGTCATTCTTCAACAGGAAATTGTCTGTCTCCAAAGTTGACTGGCGCCGGATTTCTCGGCTGTGGGTGCACACCACTTATGAAACGATGGACAATCAAAAAAAAATAATCACCAATAAATTTATTATCAAACATTCGATATGATGTTGTCTAATATGGCATGTAAAACAATTGCTATGGTAACAATAAAAATTATGTTACCCACATTTTCTGGAGTCGCATGTGCGCACACGGTGAGATGCTGGTTCGGCGTGTGGTTTTTGATTAATGGGAAACTACTGATTAAAATAACGCGACGGTGAAAATCGATTACATTATTATAAATTATTATTAATAGTAAATTAGCCTCAGGCTGATAATATTGTTATTATTGTAAATTATTTATTGTATTATTATTGTTATCATTATTATTATTATTATTATTATTATTATTATTATTATCCTTAAATCGTTTACTAAAAATGAGAATAAATCAACAAAATTATTAATAATTATACTTTTCATTTTTAGTTAATTGTGAAAAATGAAATTATAAATTCAAAAAAAATTCTTTATTTAAAAATTAATTAAAAGTAGAAAATATATAAAATTTAATTAAAAAATTAAATTCTCATAATCAATAGATTATTTTATCGAAATAAAATTTAAAAAATAAAAAAAATACAATTTAATTATCGTAGTCAATGAGAATAATGCCAATCCATTTTTCTGGAAGTCATTAAGCAAAATAGCAGCATGTTCTGATTATATATTGAAAGATCAATAATATATTGTTAACTAATGCTTGTGTACTGTTACTTTTTCTATTGTGTTAGTTTAGTTCTCCCTATCTATATGGGAGTAATTATGAATTTATTAGCCTTCGAGTAAACGAGAATATTATTGTGAATTATTATATTATTATTGTTATCATTATTGTTATTATTATCATAACATTAATATAGAACAAAAAACCAAAATTTTTAAATAAATAGATTCGAGGGCGAATCTTTATTAAAAGGGGGAAATATGTTGGGGTATCACGAAAAAGCACAGTAAAATCGATAAAACACAAAAAAATGATAAAAGTGCAATATTAATTTAAAAAATGAATAAAAATTCGAAAGTAATATTGATCGGGGGAAATTGGTATGGTTGAACGCCAAATTGAGAGACGAGTCCAGAAATAATAATAAAAATTTAGTGAGGGGTCCCTAGAAAAGGATATAAGATAAAAAAGGAAATTAATTAAAAAAAATTAATTACTAATGGGAAGCCCGAGGCAATGGGAAACCCGAGAGATGTGGAAAAGCCGAGAGCTGAAAAAAACCCGGCGCATAGACGGAATAATATAGTAGGATAAATTAGCCTAAACAACATCAAACGTTGTTAACAAATGTCGGTCTGGAAAGTAATTATTAATGATAATTTGATAATGCAGAACATATTGTTGACAATCGTCGGAAAACAGTCTGAGCAGGAGTATAAAAGAAAGAGGGAAAAACATGAAAGGACCAGTATTCACCAGACAAGAAAAGAGAACCATTATTAACCAGACAAGAAAAGAGAGACATTATCAACCAGGCAAGAAAGGACAATCATTATTAACTAGATACGAAAGACAATCGTTAGTAACCAGATACGAAAGAGCAGATATCATTAACTAGAGTGAATCGACGTGAACGAGCAGTAACTAGGTTAGTAGAGAAATCTAAATCCAAGTAAAAGTCGAGGTTATCTATCAGACAGGGTGGTTCTCCCTTGGACAACCTACCCTAAGATAATCCGAGCCAAACAGTGGTTAAAAGGTGCAAATCAAGTAGTGAAATTGTGATTACAAATATTGAACCAAACGGATTGATCTGTTATTGTGATAAAGTGCAAATAAAATTATTATGTGTTGGGTTTGCTTATTCGATCGAAAAAGGGACACGAGGAGTCAGAGGGAACCGACTTTCAATAATAATAACCCAACACAAGTATATACGCTATTTTGAACGTAACATCAGTTGCAGCGGTTCCTTGATTACTGAAAGCATGAAAGCTTGTGTTTGATCCAGCCTTTCTTTTTTAATTTTTTGAAGTGCAGATTTTCGAGCTTCTCCTTCTAGTTTGGCATATTTGTGGTCTCTGTGAGATAAATAATGCTGATTTGCATTGTATTTTTTAATGTTGTTAGTACAGAATTGCATATTAAACAAAATATTTTATCTTTTATAGAAAAATGATAATATTGGATTTCCCATTCTTCATTAAAGGATTTGTTTTCCTCATTCAGTTTTCTTTTAAGTTTTTTAAAATAAAAAGTGATATTCATACATATGTTGTTAATAAAAGAATTATAATTATATATAATTATCACAAATTAATTAAATGTACTTACTTGATGGTTAAATACATGGTAAATGCAAAATTTTAAACTATAAATAATAATAACTCCAATCGATTAATCTGCAACCGTGTTTTCCCGCAAAACGATGCCTAATGTGTTTATCTTATAGAAAAGTAACCAAAAAATATTTGATAAATATTATTAGTATTAATTATTTCAAAATTTTTTACAAAAAGAATTTCAATTGTAATTTGTAATACAATACAAACTATGTGAAAAGGCCTCAAAGAATATTTCAAAAGGCCGCAGGTTCCTCACCCCTGGTTAAAATGATGTTTAAAGGAATTATGTTTATTTTAAACAAAATTTGTTCAACAAATGGTTCTAGGAGTTTTTGAATTTTATGAACTTAATCGTTGGCTAGCACTGAGTTTTGTTTAAATGAATTGGAAACAGCAAGCAAACATAACATGCAGATTTAAAATCAGACCCATAAAACATCAAGTAAACACATTAAAATGCGAGAAAGATATAATTAAAAATATAAAATCGAAAAACATAAAAATAAATTAAAATAATAACAATATGCATCAAAATCCGCACGAAATGACATAAAAATAACATAATAACATAAAATTTGACCGAAAAATTGACAATTTACTTAAAAACAGAGAATAAACGAAAAAGTTTAAGCAAAATAAAGTAATTTTGGTGAGAAATAATTTAAATAAAAATTTAATGAATAAATTGTCAAATTAAATCAAGAAAATAATAAAAATTAGAGTTAGATTATACAAATAATCTCAAGGTCAAATTTTATTTATCGCATTAAATTTAACACGCAAGATTAGGGTCACAGAACAGGTATAAATACCAATTCATTTTCGCATAAATCAATCACTTGTGTTGGATCACTTTTTCTCTTAAAAAGCTCTTACGTTTTTTAACAGAAAAAACAGCATTGGATCACAAGCTTCTAGAAAACAAGATTCGAAAACGATTGTATTGTGAAACTATTGAAAACTATTGAAGTGAACATGAACGATGATTATGAGTATGCCATGTTAATGATGCAACTATGTAACGAATATCGAATATTATACGATATAAAAAGATGAATTTGTTTTTACTAATGTCGAAATTTTTCCGGCCCACAGCCATACACCGGCAAGTAATTAAAATCATACATCCCTATCGAGTGGTGTAAGTGCGGTTCATCGGCCAATAGCTCGTGCCCGTGAGAGACCTCGCCGTGAGTAACGACGAGCTCGAACGTCAAATCATTTCACTTATAGAGGCAGTGGGGAGATCGGGAACCAGTCTTTTGGCTGACTCCTTTCCACTCACTCCCAACAAATTGACCTAAAATTCTTATACCTATCGGCTAAAATTATCACACAGAGTAGTCCAGTAGGCACTCTTAAAATCTAATGTAAACACACTAACATCTTATGATCAACTTGTGGTTAAAGGGAAGGGGGCTTGCGGAAATCGATGTAACGGTCATGTTAAAAATTCTTTTAAAATAAAAATTACTAAACACGCCTAAGACGGCATTTTTCCGGTATAGATAAGAATTAAAAGATAATTTGGTAAACAACATAAACATTTAACCGTTATAAAAACGCTAAAAATGTCTCGAGAAAACTAAACCAAGGTACTAGTATCAACAAATTAAAAGTAGAGCAACATAAGCACCCGAGAACGCAAGAGCATGCCAGATTTTTAGGGAAACAACTTTAGAACAAAAATCAACCAATGAGAAGTAGCGACAAGTATTCAGCATCACGTGAGCCATGAATCACACGCCCTTATAAATACCCGGTGTCAGGTGAGGACCCTCATCACTTTTCTACAAACATGTCTAATAGAAGTCGCGCAAAGAATTCTGACATCAATATGCATGAAGCAGATCAAAGGAAGGAATCAGGAAATTATTTTATGATTGATGGTTCAAACCAAAGCCGAATGGGGAATCGTAACAGGAATTCTCAAGAATCTCGTAACACTAAACAAGAAAAAATAAATTCAG
This sequence comes from Schmidtea mediterranea, assembly GCA_022537955.1. Lineage (NCBI taxonomy): Eukaryota > Metazoa > Platyhelminthes > Tricladida > Dugesiidae > Schmidtea > Schmidtea mediterranea. Next base: position 118,177,205 of record CM039680.1, read on the forward strand.
GAGACTACGCGTCTGTTAAGACAGATTGTTTTGAAATTTCTTAACTTAACCCTAATGGAGTTTGTAAATAATACATTTTTAAGCTTCGAATTTTTCTTTCATTATTTTTATTATGACATTAAAATTGATTAAGGTTGATATTTTAGTAAGTTGATAGTAGACCTTGTTTTTTAAAGATTTCGGCATAAGTATTAAGGATACGAATAGAGTTATATGATATGGTGAGTAAAAGACAATGTATCCTAAGTAAAAGTATATATTTTGGGTTTTTAGTAATTTTATATTTGTTCAATATAATTTGATTTTTAGGGTTAATTTTGTCATTAATAACATAGATCTTTTTTATTTAAACTTGTATTATATAGGTAGCGTACGATGATCTTGTTTTTCTTTTGAAATCCTAGTAGTAGATATAAACGCGTAGATTGATATATATTCTTAGTCTATACCGTCGTAGATGAGGCGGCTATACATGGCTGATATTTATTTAGATTTTTCTAAAGGATTTTCCCTTTAACAACCGTAATGAGTTGATAAGATTTTATTCCACCGACCCTGCTAATAGAAAATAGCGAACAATATATTGTCTCCTAACTAACCCGAGACACACCAAAACTGGATGGTATACAAAAACTAGAAAGATAATAAACTATCCATAATGATAATATGTTGTATGAATGATATTAATGATGATAGGAAGTTCTAGTACTCAATGGAGGGATGTCGAACGGACGACATTGTCGATTCAGAGTAAATTCGCGGGACGTTACCGCCAGGCCCTGTGGGATTGGGATATGGCCAAATCGAAGCCAGAGTCGGCAGGACAAGGATGTGGAACTGCCCAGACTGGCTATAAAGAGAGAACCCGGGAGAAACCCAGCTCGGGAGATTCGCCATGAAGCCGAGGTGGCACTTCACAAATTCGAGCAAATTGAAAGAAGATACAGATGTCAAGCCAACCAGTAGCGTTGACGACTGGCAAAGATTAATGCAGACATCGCCAGTTGACGCATTCCGAGCTCTGGCGGCTACTTACCAGATTACTGCGTAGCCTACGACCCAAAAGATCCAACCCTCCTAGAACTCAATGCGCCAGTACACCTGGTTGTTCCCAAGCATATTCTCCAACCGGACATCCGGGAGATACTGACGGACAGAAGAAGAGAAGAGCATGACTATTCTCGACAGCACCTAACGCGCCAAACACCGTATGGAAATTACGGACACGGAATCACCAAATAAACCGTCCTAAACTTGTAATTGAAATAAAAATAAATGTTTTTAATCGTTAAACATCTGATTTCTTTTTAGTTGAAAAGTAATTTAGTTTAGTTGGAAAGTTTTTTTTGTAGTTGTGAATTGTGATGATGTGGTGATTTAGAGAGTTTAATTAAGGTCACTATTAATGATTTCATATACGTTTAATAGATATTGAACCTGTTTCGCCCCATAACTATTCTGTTTTCTTTTGTAAAATTGTAGTTAATTTCAATTATTAATTTTGCCGATAAATTTAGCAATGGACGAAATCAGAGAAATTGGGCTAGAACTCAAAAAGCTGCGACGTGAAAATACCAAACTGCACCAGCAATGTGTACAACTCAGCCGCGAGCTCCAGCGGATTAAAGCTACGTGGATCGAGCCGTCCCCTGTAAAACGGTTGTATCAGAAGATAAATGCGGCTCAGAAGGGATGGCAGGAGGATGCCTTGAACCAGGCCCAAAAGATCCAAAATCGTGGATTCGAGGTAGCGGTAGCGACAAGCCAACAGGGAAGTGCGATCACTTACCCTTTGGTATTTGCCCCAGCACAAGTTTCCTATCAAGATCAGTCAAGTATAAAGAAACCCCAAGGCAAACCAAAAATGCATACTAGGCAGGGAAAAGCCGAGCGTGAGCGCAGAAAGCGTCAGAACCAAACCCAATGAACAATTTTACGATGTTTAATAAATATTTGTGGTGTAAATGTAATTGTCCTGTATCGGAAATAAAATTTTTGTGTTTAATTTGGTTATTGTATAATTCAAACGTTATACCGAGGAAAAGAGTTTTATATAAAACACGAGTCATGGATTTTATAAGTTAAAAGAAGAAGAAAGTAAGGGACTTAAATAAGCAAGACGAGCACATACATTCTATCGGTAGCTCGCTGAACCAGCTGTAGAACGGGTCTTAGCAGTTTTGGAAACAAAACTCACCTTTGACGGTCTCAGTACCATTGGTTACAGTGCCAACGTTGCTTAGCAACGGGTAACCAGTGGAAGACGCATAGCATTGCATGAAAGGGGTCAAGGTTGTAAACACCACTAACCCCACATAATAAAGTTTAATTTATCAAAAATGGAAACAACTTTTATCTCTCAAATATGTGAATATGATCTGAATTCTCCGTTAACCGAAGGATTCACTGATAGTTTATTGAAATATTTTCAAATTACTGATGTTGAAATTATTTCCACGGAGTAATGGCTTAAAATGATTCATTTGTGAAGAACTAAAGATAAGTCTTCAAAAGATATAGAAAAATGGTTATTTGACTTTGTCATTTAAAATTGAATGAATTAATTATGATAAATGCAATCCAACTTTTGATTCAATTAAAAATTATTTTAAAGTTTTTGAGGATCTCAGTGAAGAATATGAAGTTTGTAAGGAGATTGATATTAAAGAATCACATACAAAATTTATAACAATGAATGAAGTTAAAGATGTTAATGAAGTTTCAGAAATGGCCAAAATTGCAGATATTGTTGAAGCTACGGACACAACAGGATTTATCAGTCCTCACAAAAAAATCGTAGTTGCGATTTGCTTTAATCCAACAGTAGTGTCTTCTGTAGACTGTGTTTGGTTATGACCCAAAAAATTAATAATTAAGGCAAATTAATTAAAACATCAATTTAAAAAAATGATAAATAAAATAACACAATCAAATAAATAACAGCCGCGTAGCACAAAAATAATTATGATGTTATTTGTTTGAATCAAGCTGCGTTTGGCTTACCGGTATTAAAATTCGAGCTGTATTAACGACCAAAGGTTGAAAATCGTCAGTTGTTAAGATAAGGTAAGGTCAACATCTACAATCAAACAGTAATACACTTTAAGGAACTCAATTTCATTCAAAATAACTAATTAAAAATAAGTTTAAACGTTTATTTTCATCAACATAGGAAAAATATTGCCTAATCTCAGTATTCAACAAAAATCACAACGAAAGTAGCAACTCAGTTATATATCTTTCAAATAAGTCATTAAAATTGATCTTTACACATCAATAAAAAAAGATTTTTAATCAATACATTTATATGTATACATTAAAAATACAATAAAAAACATTTAAAGCTAAAAGTAAGAAAATTTTGATGACAGCTTTCATTTGCATTAAAACTGCCAACTATCATCACAAAGTGGTTCGCAATTGATAATCTCCATTTTGTGTTATATATCGAACCCATGGTAACGCTTGATAACCACTTTTTTCAATTATCTTCAGATATCTGACCTGAATCGACGAATTATTAATGTACTAAAATTAATGAACACATTGGCTGTCACTATACTTAATTAATCAGCGTACATAATAAAAATTTAAAATCAGCTACGTTCTAGAATTAAATAATCAATTTTAGATAGCAGCTCAGTCATTACTCACGGCAGCCAATGTGCCAAAACAATGAAAAATTACTTGTACTCCTGAGACAGTAAAATAAGGAATTTCGAATTTCACTGAAATTGGTGGGCGATTTTCAGGATCTTCACTGAGCACACTAGGCAAACCAAAATGAGCTCTCATGATAAACTCTTTACCACCTGGAAACGATCTGATTGACCAAATAACACAATTTGTTTCTGGGACATAACGACAACTTCCAACCGCGGTTTTGAATTTAGGAGAGTCAACATCTGGTGGAACAGGAATAATTATCTCAACTTGATTGGCTGTGCTTCTTCGTTTAAATTGACTTTTAGCCTTAAAAATATTTGAATCTTTAAACTACTCAAGAATTTAATATAAATAGAAAAGTCTATCAGTGAAATGTAACATTACATTCAGTTTGAAAAAAAAAACTTTATTCATTTTAACATTATAGATTGAAAACATAAATTTTAAATTAAAGACGAAGGTGTATACTAAGAATAACGAATAAATTTAACTTTAATTTTGATCATATTTTTTTATTACATTAAATTTATTTTCCCAATATATTTTTAATGCTATTTTTATGAATAATATGAAATTAACTAATATTTTTGGCGAATTTATAATTTCTGAAGGAATCGAAGTGTAGGAGTGCAATTCCCCAAAAGCCCCTAAACGATCTCCCAGGACTCTTATGGACTGATTTGGTTCCCTTTTCTTAAAAAAAGACATACATTATTAAAAATCTAATGTACTACTAAGAAATTTCTCCGGACTCGAACTCAGGCGGTGAACCAGTTTCAATTTAAAGTTCTTTAGAAAAGCAAAACTTTCTTTCTAGTGTTATATAATCAAAATAACGAAATTAGAGTAAAAATAAACCAACTATTTTCATTTTTTGATTTGAATAAGAATTGTGATATTGGTATAAACTAAAATGACTTAATAAAGTTAAACACAGTAATTATTCTTTAAAAATTCACATTTATTTCGTAGGAAACAAAAAAATAAATGAAAATGTCAATATTTTCAATCCCAAAAAAGAAAACACTGTCTATTTTTTAGGTAAAAACGACACTTCACAAAAATATAGAATAAGCACGATTTAACATTTAATCTTCATAACCTTCATATTAAATTCTTGTCAATAACTTGAATTTATTTGCATTACAAATTGAAATCTTTTTTATAACCAAAATTAATTACATGAAAAAAATTAGTTTTGAATTCTCACAAATGGCAGGATTTAGAAAAAACTTGTTATTTGAATATTATGTAAAAATTCGTGAAATGATATGGTGTGACATAGCTTCTCTCTCGTTTGACCCCACATTCCCCAAGAAGGAACTGTTAACGAATAAGGAATCATTCTCTCAAACAAATCTATTCCTTTTTTCATTCTCTTATATTCCAGTCAGCGTTCCTTTTCTTCCCTCGTCTTTTTCTAAAAAAATGAAGTAAAACATGAATATCTTTTTGATTCTAGTGTTCCATGTGTTGAGACTAGGACGTTGAAAAGGAATGTGGGGCCTGGAGATTTAGAATTTATTTTCTAGTGAAATATTTTTCAATTTATTTTTCGTTTTTTCTACTTTACAATAAAATCACTATTACAAAATTTACCAATAATTATTTTTTTATTCAAAAGAAATTTATTGTAAATTTTGGATTGTAATTTTCAATTTTTTTTAATTAAAAATTTATTATTTCTAATTTTGTAATAAAATAAATAAATAATGAAAACTGAATTACTTTTATCATATATTCTACTCGACTATGTGGATGTTTTTCAATAACAGATTCTACCCATATTAGGGGTTTCACCTGGAATAAGAGATATTAATTTACTAAACAATAATCATTATTTAAACCTACATGAGTGCTTAACCTATACGACATTAACTCAAAATCACCATCAGGTGGAATGAAAGATATAGTACGATCATTTTCAAACCGTGTTAATCTGACACATTGATGAAATCTGACATCTTCCATTTCAACAGATTTGTTCTTCGCTCGACCAGTATTGTCGAACAAAATTTTATCATTGAGACCAAGCCGTAATTCTGGCATGCCGGATAAATAAACTCGCATTTTTATACAACCAACAATTTCTGAACGCAAAACATTGCCACTTGAACTCACCTATTAAAAAATTTACTAGTAAAAATGAAAAAATCCAATAATTTTCCAAGAAAAAAAAAAAATATATATATATATATATATATATATATATATAATTATCTTTCTCTATGATAGTTTGGAATTAATCACTTAAAATTTTACATTGGAGCAACAATTAATCCATACAATTCTTAGACATTTAGATTAGCTCTTAGTGTGCATTGGGTTACATGTATACAATATCGACTAATATATAGATTTAAGATATATTTTATGCCATAATTTGCAAAAATTCTAAATCTTGTAAAAACCTTTTTAAAAGTTTTTGGAAATATTAAAATTCAATTCTTATTTTTGGAAATATTGAAATTTTATGAGACCTAAATAAAATTTGAATACATTAAATCGAATTTGAATAATTGAATCAGTTTTCTCCTATAAAATAAATGATGACTACACGACAACAGTACATTATTTAGCGATGCGGTTACATTCTTAAGAAATTCTACGGTCGAACTTTATTTAAATATGCAAAAGAAGCAGTTTGGGAATTTCATCATCTGCTTCACGTAAAACAGTAATGAGTGGGGAATTGAGAGTTTGGTTATTTTGTAAATTATAATTTTTTTAGATTTTTAACAACTAAATACTGAACATGTAATGTTAAGGTGTTATAAACTTACTATCGCCCTATTTAGAATTGTTAAAAGAAAAATATCGAAGCAATCAACTTTATATAACTTTATTAAAGAAAAATAAATTAAAATTTTATTTATGTTCACACACGTACATTTTGTTATCTAATTTTTTTATGTTTTATTGAATTTTAATTTATTTTGCAGTTAAAATGAAATACATAATATTCTTATAAAAATTATATGTTGTCAAACTTTGTTTTTATTCTTAAAATTTGCCTTAATAATTCAAAAATTCAGAAAGAACGGAACTCCATATTTTAGTACAAATAGTGCTTCTATTAACGCTGCTTTAATTAACGCTATTTTTCAGGAACGCATCTTGAACGCTAAATGAGATATGCCTGTATATAATAACTGGATTTATTTGAGGACGTGTTAAATTATATATAAGTAAAAATTGTTAAATCAAACAGAATCATTTAATAAGCATCATAACTACTAACCCTTCATTGTTTTTTAAAATTTTTGTACAGAAACTATCAAATGATTATAAAGAAATGGTTATAAAGAAATAGTTATAATGAAATAATTGACTCACTAAACCTAGAAATATTACTGACTATTTGGATTCGTAGTAAATTTACAATATGAAATGAAGGGTTAAGAAATTCAAAGCCTTAAGTTGCGAATCATTGCTCATCGACAACTACTTGATTTCCAGATGACTATTGACCCATAAGGATTTTTAATTTTTTTTTGAGATTATAAGTCAAACACCGTTTTCCAAATGATTATTTTCCCACCATAAATTTTTTTCTATAACACTCCGGTTAATAATTTTTCAATTATAAAAATTGAAATTCTTAAAATCCAAGCCAACATAATTGATAAATATTTAGAAATTTATTAAAGCAAAATTATAAGGGGTAAAAATTAAGAAATGAATTTAGATAAAACCTAGTTTTATAATAAAAAATTTGGTAAATTTTTAAATTAGTTCATTAATATTTAATTTAGAAAATTAACATTTTTGTTCGTGTAATACTTACAAGCAAATTAACAGATTCAATAACGTCCAGAAATACTTCGTTCTTTCTATATTTCACACCTTCTGGCCTCCAAGAAACTGCATTAGTAACTGCCATTGGGGGTCGAGGTGCTATTTCCAATTTATGACTTTCTTGTGTAATATATCTAAAAATGTTTTTCAAATTAAAATTTATTAAAAAATTGTACTCTTGTAAAATTTTTGTGTCAGTAGTTTGTGGATATCCAAAATCTATAACTTCATCAAGAAGTTCATAAATAATAACAAAATTATCTCGAATGCTTTCCTCCTCTAAATCTTTGAAGTATTCTATGAAAATCTGAATATACAAAATAATTATTTCACAAGTATTGAGAAAAACTTACATTGATTATTTTATAAATAAAAACAAAAACAAGTGCAACATTTGCATTTTTTGTTGTCGGTGCGACAACGTAAACATTATTATGTTTTACGAAGAGGAAATTGACATTATTAACCTGGACAATTGGACTGGTAAGACCTTCTTCCTCTCTATCAAGAAGATTAGGCAAAAACTTTTCAATTAAATTCATATCAACATTATCTCGGTAATTTCGAGATATTAATACTTTCCCTTTCAAATCCAAAATATAAATTGCTGAGGCAGACATATCTAATATATAAATGATAAAAATTTCTAAGAATATTTTTTCTGTAAATTAATAAAATGATAATAATATTATAAACTTAATAGCTTTCAATAATTATGAATATATGATTTTCGTAGGAATTAATTTAAAAATAAAATGTTTTCATGTAAACTTTTCTTAGCAGTTAAACAAATGTAATAAGAAAACTTTAAATAAGTATTTAGCAGTTTACTCATTAAAGTTTGTGAATTTCCTACCTATGGAAATTTCAGTGATTTTTAGAAAAAGGTATTTTAAAAGATTTATTATTTAATATATTAATAAATGATATTGTTAATAAGAAAGTAAATTGTGGTGGGTTACAGGGTTGTGTTGATTTGCGCGGTAACACATTATAGAAACCGGCACACCAAGATAATTTGAAAAAATCAACAAAAACGCCAATTTAGCCCATAAAAATTCAGAAAACAGACAAATTAAATGAATGGTGGTGCTGGGCACTGATGGGTCCTTAAAATAGTTTGAACTGCCTAAGGGTTACTATCCCCAACCAGCGCCTGCACAAGAATTTTGAACCGCTAGTCACCCGTCCAAAATTGACGTTGGTACTGTGAACTAGTGGGTGGAAGGTTAGCAAAAGGTGAGCTCCTTCTCAAGAACTGCTAATGCCCTAACCTCCCTCGGGTCCATGAGCTGTCATAGAAGACTTCATGCTCTACTTGATCGTCCCTTTCTCACCTATTAATTCATAAATTACCTAATCAATTGATCCCTTAGTTCCCCCATATTCAACAACCTCAACTCTCATCCAGACATCCATAGCAACTTCAATATTAAAGTTAACATTAATAGATTATATTTAAGATAAATAAACAATTAACATTTATAAATTTAAGATTAATTAACAATTTTAAATCATAGTCAAATTAAATACGCGATCACAGAGTTATACTCGACATTTCTAAATGAATGAATTAAAATCCATTGGCGTCCAAAATATGACCCAATAGGCGAGCACGGTTTAACCTAAACTGACGCTCCCTCTCCTTTTTATTTGGACAGTTTTTTCTGCGGTTTCTTTTAGGTAAATCCTCTGACGTATGGGAGGGGCCTGGTGTCCTGGTTTTTATGCTGTCATTTTTTCCGGTGACGTTCCGTAGTACTATGGCCTGTTGTTCTTCTGATAACTGGACACCACTCTGCATGAGGCCTGTACGGATGTCGTCCCTAAGCTTCCACTCGGCTACCTGTTTCTCAAGCTCCTGGGCATTCTGCTCGGCCAGCCGCAGGGCTTCATTCTTCTGATCTAACTGTGTCTTCAAGGTATCTATTTCTACCTTTAACCTGGTTGCTGTCTCGGGGCGAAGCCACGTTTGCTCCATGTAGCGGCACTTCCGCACCATGGCCTCCACCCGCTGGGTTTGGACTATTGCGGTTTGGTGATATCCGGCTATATCTTTGCGGAAATGCTCCAACATTTTTCTGTGAGGGTCCACTGAACAAAATTTCTTTTTAATTTCGTTTTTATTAATTCTAATATACACATAACGAGTATTAATGTAATAATATATTTTAATCAATATCTTTACGGCAAGTATTATGTCATCTAGATGGGGAAGGGATGGGTATGTCCCCTTATTTCCTTACACGTCCTAGAGGTATCTATCATCGTACATCTAACCAATTAATTATAACAGGCACCAGCAACGATAACATTGACAATGCCTGTGATAACCAGGGGTAGGTGCATAATCATTACATTATTAACGTTATAATAATGATACGAAACTCATATTTTCCATTTAAGAAACTAATTCAATTTACGAAATTTAAATTTATTAAATCCAAATATAAAAATCTCTACTTTAACTTACTATAAGAAGATTTACAAAATCTTTTATTTTAAAATGGAAATTAAAAAAAAATTCTTCAACAATATAAAATTCATTATTCTGTTTTAATTTTGTTTTATTACGCCTAAGCAATTTATCTTTTGCTTTTCGCTCGTTGTCATAGCAGCGAGTCAACAATCGGTAAATTTTCAAGGTTGTAATTTTTATATTTTTTAACTAATATTTTTAGGTATTTTAGGTTCTCCTGATCAGTCAGATCGTCCGCTGCACCTTATTCTAACGTCAACACTTGCTGTCAGGTATGCTCTACAATTTATTATTCATTTTATTTGCTGTTAAGTTACAGGATACCCAGAATCACACTACAAATGAAATCCCCCTATTGGAATGTATCTATGTTGGATTCATTTCTAAATTGATGTGGTAAAATTAAATATTTTTCCTTTTTGTTAAACTTTTTAATTTAATAAAATTTTGAGTATTTCTTCTATTATTTTAGTGATTTTGTACCTGACGTATAAAAGTAATAGTAGTTAACACAAATTTTAATAATGATAATATGAGACGTAATAAATTTAGGTAAATAATACCAATAGCTTCTAAAATGATAATGACAATACCAATATCCCTAACAATAATAATATAGTACGAATCAGCGGTAATATTACTCTAACAATGATAATATTAAGGGTGGTAAGAATAATACTAATAACGATAATGATTTGATAATAGTGATTATGACATAAAGTTAACAATAGTGATAATAATGACATATTAATAATAACAACGATATTTTAGTAATAATAACAATACTAACAATAATAATAATATTTTAGTAGTAACGATAATAATAATAATAATAATAATAGCAATAATAATCATAGTAATGATAATAATATTTTAATAATAATAATAATAATAGTCATATGAAAATTGACAACAAGAATCATAATGTCAATATGAAAATAATAATAACAATAATAACAATAACAACCGCTGATATCAGAAGCATACACAGGTAAGGGATCAACATTAAAGGTACTATATAGTTTTAGTAATGATGATAATGGACTAATAATATTAATAATAATAATAATAATAATAATAATGGTAATAATAATAATAATATAAAAATAATAATACTAATGATAATAATAATAATAATAATAATAATAATAATAATAATAATAATAATAATAATAATAATAATAATTATAATAATAATAATAATAATAATAATAATATCAGAATCATTCTGTAAATAACGATGAGTTATGTAACCCTAATGATATTATATGCCCTTAATAATGGTACTATATAGTCTATAACCATAATAATGCTATACTAATAATATTAATAATATTAATAATAATAACGATAATATTGATATTTCAACAATAATAATAATAATAATAATATTAGTATGAAAATCATGATAATTTTAATAATAAAAATAGTAATAAAATAATAATAATATTGTTGGGCCAGCACACCAATAGCCTTGAGAATTGTTTAAATGCATCAGTAATACAGCACAAAAACCCAGCACCAAGATAACTTAAAATACAATATACAACACCAATTAAACACTTTAAAATCTGAGAGAATATAAATAAATATAAAATCAAAAACATAAAAATAAAATTAAAATAATAACAAAATGCACCAAGATTCGCACGATACCTACACAAAAATAACAAGAAAACACAACAAATTCGACGAAATTGAAAAAATTAATAAAAGTTCATTAAAATGAAATTTAAATCGAAAATTTGAATTAGTAATAATTCAATAAAAATCTTAAATAAAAAATTATAAAAATAAATCAAAAAATAATAAAATTAAAGAATAGAATTTACTAGAAAATAACAAGGTCGAATTTTGTTTTACTACATCAAATTTCACACGCGAGAAAAATAGGTATAAATACCGATGTGTTTTCACAAATTTTCAGTCTTATTTTGCAGAGAAAAATTCCATTATAGAATTGTATAACTGGTTGTATGGCTGGTTGAGAGCCGTGCATTCAGGCAATTAACACGGGTAAGTGTTTTGCCTGAACACGATCACTCTCAACTGGTGCAATATTATTAGTTGAATTTTTCGAAGAGAATTGATGGGTAATTTTTCAATTGAATTTATGTATGACTTTTCAGATCGAATTTATGAATGATTTTTGTTTTGCAAATTGAAGTTATGGATAATTTTGTTTTTGCAATTGAATTATGGATGATTTTTTGAATCAAATTTGTGGGTAATTTTTCAATTGAATTTATGGATGATTTTTCAGATTAAATTTATGGATAATTTTGTTGAATTTATAGATGATTTATCGAATTAAATTTATGGGATTTTTGAAGTAAATTTTATGGAATGGATACAATGAATTTCAACTGTATGCAGCCGATGTAATATGCTGAATAAATATTTTATATCTACAGCCTTAGTGCAGCGAAACTTTTATTCCAAATGCTATGGTAAATTATTATTTTTTATTCCTTTTCCGGCCCACAGCCAACACATAACGCAAGAAAGCAAAATCTACATAGTACAGATTCGTGTAAGAGCGTGGAAAATCGCCAATGATATGTACCCGTGAAGACTTAGCGTGCGGAACGCAGGAGTTGGAACGTCAATATTATCCGTACATAGGGGAAATTGGAGGGTAAATGAGTAGTTTATTGGCTGCTCCTTCACCATCCGTTTCCTGTAAAATTGACATAAATTTTTAACAACAGTCGGCTCAAAATCTCTAACACCGAGTAGTCCAGTGGGCACTCATTAACTATGAAATGAACATAAATAGATCTTAAGGACAAAAAGAGGGAATGGGTAGCGGGGAAAATTGCGAAATCGTTGCAACAGTTAAAATGAATAGCCATCGGAAAAAGATTAATCCGAACGACCAAAATCATGAAAAATAATGTTTTTAATAAGAATTAAATAGATTAATTTGAGTTGAGGCGGAAAATATGGGCGGGACGCTGCTCAAATTTTCCTAACTAATTCAAATACTTAACAAAAATAGTAACGTAAAAATGGAATGCGTAAAATAAGGGCGGAACGCTGCTCAAATTTTCCGAGTCAATGAAAATACTTTGTCGAAAACTGTAGAATAGGGATGAACCGTAAAATAAGGGCGGAACGCTGCTAAAATTTTCGAATTTACAAAAATACTTTATCGAAAACCGAAAATTATGGATGGACTACGGCTAATGTTGTATATCAACAAAAAATTTAACGCTGAGGAATAATGAAGGATCCCTACAAAATCTTAATAAATATAACGATAATGATAAGGGTAATGGTAATTATAATAATAATAATATTGATAACAATAATAATGATAATAATAATAATAATAATGGTAATAATAATAATAATCATGGTATTTGTAGTAATGATTGATAATAATTATGATAATAATAATAGTAATACTCATAGTAACAATAACAATAAATATAATGGTAGTTATAGTAATAAAAATAATAATAAAGGTATTAGTAGTAACAATTAATAAATGTAATATATATAGTAGCAACAATAATAATGCTGGTAATATTAATGGGAAACATTGTAGTTATAATAGGGATAAGGGTGAAAGATATAATGTGGGTGTATTTAACATAACAAAGGGTATACAGGCCAAAGAATAATCATCATCATGGACAACGATAAGAAGGACTATGGGAATGGACATAACAATGAATGATATGAGAGTATAGGTTAACATTTGAAGGAGATAGGAGAATAATGGGACCTAAGAATCAAAAGCGAGCACAGGTCTTCTATCGACAGCTCGTGAACCCGAGGGTTGTCCGAGCAATTATAGTACTAGCACATGGTACTCAATTTTTGCGGACAATCCACCACTTGAACACATTACCAACGTTGCCTAGCAACGGGTGCCAAGTGGCGATTAGCATCATTTTGTATGGCGTTACCAGGGCAACTAGAAGGATAAGCAAGATGCGGAACCCTGTAACCCACCAATATTAATAATTATTAGGTAGCATTAATAATAATAGTAGATGGGTTCAATAGACATAATGATGTGAAAATAATAACTAAAATAATAAAACCATGAAACTTACAACATTAATAATAATAAAATAAATATTAGTGATAACAACAATATCATAAAAATAATAATGTTAACCATAATAATAAATAATAATAATAAAATAAATAACGAAATTTTTCGTAATAATAATAAGTTTAAATGCAAAATAATCACGTCAACAGTTGGTTTATAGGTTATAAGGTCATGGATTTGATTTTATGACCTGAACGAAAATTTCGAAATCGATTTTAGCTTCCATGTTTAGCACGTAAATTAAATACGAACGATAATGTCACAAAGAAAATCTGATCTGTGGCCGATTGAACTTCCTAGTGTGGTTAGTCTCGAATCATATTGTATGTGAATTATATAATACTTTTTTAACGAAATATAATTTATCAATTAACACAAAAAAGAAATCTTTCTAATTCTTCTAGATGTTGGTCTATATGTTTTTCGTTTATTGTATTATGAAACTTTATATTTAACCTTTCCCAGGACCTCAACACTACTCTTTCGAGGGTCGGGCGATAGGATTTAGGAAATGGAGAATACTGGAGGGGCCTGGCTACTGCCTTCGCCGCGGCTTCCCCCACTAACATACCGGTTCGATCCGGGGTACCGAAAAGAAAACAATTTAATTTTACTTCTTGTCTGCATGTGTACTATAATTTGTAGATCAAAATTGGATTAATGTGCTTTTTAAGATTATATTCTCTTATGATGGAGGTTCAACGATAATTGAATTCAGTCAAATCCATCGATCATAAAAGAAATATCTCTTTAAAGCTTAAAAAATGAGAATAATGATAACAAAAATTCAATAATTATTTCATATTCAACGTAATCATAAGCCAATACAAAAATTAAATAAATAAATAGAATAACATAAAATAAATCAATGAAAAAATTACTTGGTGACAATAATTAAAAAGTAAAAATGTCTAGTAAAAATGTCTGGTAAAAATGAAAAATGCATTAAATTTTGCTCAACCAGCACCGCCTTATATATCATGATTGTTTGTGTGTGTGTTTTGATGCAGTAAAACAAGGAATTCCTCGAATATTCCAAAATTATAAAAAAATTTTATTCTTTTTGATTTAAATTTAAATTTTTATATTTTTATATCTCAAAATTTTTATTAAATTTTTATTTATTTTATTTTTCTTTAAATTTCCATTTTTAACTAATTTTAAATTTTCTGCTCAAAACCACACAGGCGTTATCGTGCTGGTTAAACAAAAAATGGGCTTTATCAGTTTTTGCCCAACAGTGGGTTACTGGAATTTGGACCCTAGGGCTTAACTACTAAGCGACGTAAAATAGAAATACTAAAAATATTGCCACTTTTTAGTAATTGTTGGGCCAGGACAAGACTTTGTTTAAAGGAATTGAAAATAGCAGATAAATATAACATGCAGATTTAAAATCAGACATATAAACATCAAATAAACAACTGCTAGGCGCTGATGGGTAATCAAAAATGTTAATACAGCCTAAGGGTAACTACTTCACACCCAGCGCCTGCATAAGGAGTTTAACAGCTAGCCACCCGCAAAAAATTGACATTGGTACTGTGTGTTAGTGGGTTAAATATTAGCAAAGGGTGAGCCTCTTTTCAGTTGGGTTCACGAGCTGTCGTAGAAGACATCATGCTCTAATCTTAACGGTCCTCGTCTCAACTATTTAACTATTTTTAATTTTTTTAATATTTAACTGTTTAAGAAGAAAATAATTAAACACAAAAATAAGATTAAACACAAATAAGATTATTATTAACAAATCAATTGAATAAAACATTTACACAACTATCACAGTTTCAGTTTATTATGGGCATTCAAAACCCATTTGCATTCAATATATGGCTCACCATTCGAGCCTTGTGCAATTTAAACAATCTCTCACGTTCTTTCTTGCCAGCCGATTTCTTTTTCGGTTTCTTTTCGGCACTTCCTCTGACTGTCGTGAGGTTCCCGGAGTGAGAATCTTCGCTCCAATATCGTTCCCTGTAACATTGCGGGTGACTATCACCTCTTGCTCGGTTGATAGTATAGCATCGCTTTGGACGAATCTCGTCTTTTAACTTTAAATCCATAATTTCCTTTTCTTGTTCTTGGACTTTCTGCTCGGCTTGTCTCAAAGCCTCATCGTACTGTGTCAGCTTAAGCTTCAGAGCTTCGACCTCAGCTTTTAATTTGGCTCGGGTCGGAGCCATGTTTGTTCCAGATGCCTGCACTTGCGCAACAGAGCTTCAGCTCTCTGATTTTGGACCATCACTTCGTGGTGATATTGAGCGATGCCCTTTCGAAACTTTTCAATCATATGTCGATTCGATTCCACTAAAATAAATAACAAATAGATAATTAATTTTATAAAATGAATTTCTAAATTTGCTTATATGACTTTATGAAAGTACTCCTTCCAGGGACCTAATTATACTATCTGGATGAGGGAAGGGATGAGGACGTACATATTTTACCCGCCTGATATTTTTGGGGAAGGTATCTACAACAGTGCTCTTAAGCGTGACACCTGCCAACGCAGTAGGAACACTGTTGGGGACACCTTGGGTTACCTCACTGGGTTCCTACTAGTCAAAACAATACCGAGGACTATAACAATAAGGTTATTACTTGCTATAATAATAAGTAGATCATCATTATAATATCCTTAGTAATCGACTCATTTAATAAAATGATTCTATGTAACCACAATAAAACAAAAAATTCTCAAACTTAATAATAATAATTATAATAATAATAATTATAAAACCAATAATAATAATAATAACAATAATAATGTGCTAATAACAATACAACGTATTTTTAATAGGGGCTGCACAATTTACTCGTGGGATTTATAATAATACTTCTAAAGTTTTAATAGTATGAATAATAATTATATTTATAATAATAATAATAATAATAATAATAATAATGTTGAGGTCTGTAAATTAAAATTAAAAATTTAAATAAAATTTAGGATAATAATTCAAATGGAAAGTAAGCGAAGAAAAAAGGCAAATAAAAGCGGGATCGTGCACAGAATTAATAGTAAAGGAAAGTGCGATGGAAACAGTATTAGAAAATGCAAAAAGCAATTACGAAAGGCGAGAATCCGGAAATCCGAGAAAAATCAATAAATGGAAAAATCATCGAAATCGAATGGGAAAAACGGGACAGTTATAGATTAGCTAATGGTCAACAAGATGACGGTTAGGGATTTATCAGAAAAGGGTTAGAAAGGGTTGAAAAACATTCAAATGTATGAAAACAGAAAACGCTAATTAATTAATTAATTGGCTGATGGAAAACCCGAGTTAATGGGAAACCCGAGCCAATGGAGAACCCGAGAGATGAAGGAAACCCGAGCTGGGTAAACAAGAAGAAAGGCAAACAAAAGGAAGATTTGGGCCCATTAGCTTGACACAATGATTAATGGGAAAAGAGTAAGGAGAAGATAGCGCGCGTAGGAAGACCGGTAGGGCCATTAATTATCTGGATTCGTTGGACCATTATGGATGACAGCCGAAGCAAACACGTAGGAGAAAATGTCAAACGAAAGATTGGCTCGGCAATAACCATTTGTCATCCTGATTTCGAGGAGTATATAAGCAAAGGGAAAATCAGAGAAAATCGGCATTCTGCCTCAGCTAGGGTTCGAAGAATCAGACTGTAGGAAAAGTGGTAAACGAATTAGGGAAGTAGGGAAAAGAAGAAATAGAATTAAGAATACGGAAAGGCGAAAAGGGATCAAACCAAACAGAAACCGAGGAAAACGAGAGTCAACAGAACTAAAGGATCAAAAGGTGAATATTGTTTGTTTGCAAAGCATCAACGCCGAGCAGAGAATCGTATAAACTTTGATTGGTCATTGTAGCGTGATAATAAATTGTGAACCTGTTGTTTCAATATACGTTGGGTCGTTCATTGTTTTAATTTAAAGAACACCAGGAGTCAGAGAGAACCGACTTGAAATAATCCAAAACCCAACATATATTCTGGTGAGCCCGACGTGATCGCAAGTCGGCGGAAAATTATTGAAAGTTAGTGAAAAAATAATTATTGAAAAAAATAGTACCGACGTGATTGAAAGTCGGAGGGAAATTATTGGAAGCTAGTGAAAAAGGAATTATAAAAAGAATTAGTACTGACGTGAGTGAAAGTCGGCTTAGAAGTTTGAAAATAGTGTTAACGAGATTATAAAAGGCTATTATTGGAGATTTAAAAGAAGTTGAAAAGTAATTTTAAATTATTGTTTAACGCTTGAAGTTTAGCTCAAAGTGAACCGATACAACCTCAGAAGTCAGAAACAAGTCCAAATGGCAAATGATAATGCTGTTATGCCTCTCAATAGAGAGATGATTGATTTCGCAAGTTGTCAGAAATTACCCGTCAATCAATATGGGGGAGACCCTGTTGAATTTGCAGATTTCATGGGAGATTATTATATGTACGCCTCAGCATACGGATGGACACAAGCTATTATGGTTCAGAGATTCCCACTCTATCTGAAGGGTGCGGCAAGAGAAGCCTGGCAGCAAGTCGACAAACGAAATGTTGGCAATGATTGGACAAAATTGAAGGATGCAATGGCACTGAAACTGGTTGGTGGAGATATCAATAGAATCATGCGACAGAAATTTTATAATCGAGTTCAAGGTCCAGATGAATCGGTCAGTGAGTTTGCTTATCATCTGACCACTTTAGCAGATAAAGCCTTCGAAGTCAAACCCGATCAAGTAGATATGGCCAAGCAGGTTAAAGAGCTGTTAGAAGATCAGTTTATAACCGGAGTCCACTCCGAAATCAAAAAGGCCCTATGTTATGTGGATTTTTCCAATTTCGATGAGCTCGTGAAGAAAGCCATGAAGATAGAGCTGAATTTAAAAAGTGCAAAAAGATCAGATGCTTTTGGAGTTAATGTGGAGAGACGTGAGCGGTCAATTACGCCTGTGAGAGCACCATGGGATGAAAAGAAAATAAATCAAATCAGTAGTCCAATTTTAAGACCAAATACTAGATTTCAAGCCGGTAGATCAGCGATGAGTGTACAATCAAATGGACAGGTAAATAATCCTCAATGCGAACATTGCAAAAAGTCTGGACACTACTCAAATCAATGTTGGTTCAAATATGGGAAAAATCCCAGCCCTAACAAGAGATTCACAGAAAACAAAAGGATCAGCAGTGATGTCGAATGCTATCGATGCGGAAAGAAAGGGCATATTAGCAGAAACTGTTTTACCAGATCAAGATCATCGTCAGCGTCACCTTCACCACAAAGGGACAAAGTGAATACAAATGGACAGATACAATGTCATTCGTGCAAGGGATACGGCCACATGGCGCGATCATGCCCAAGGAACTCAGAGAGATTCAGCAGACCTATTTTAAAGAAATCAATCAGATTCCAAGAAGATATGCCAAACACCAGTAACATGACATATGCTCAGAGAGAGGAATTTCAAGACAAAATGGAAAAGGAATTTCGAGAAATGCGACAGAAGCTGAACAAACTAGTGGCTAAATTCGAATCAGATGAAGAAACTGAATCTCATATGATAATTGGAACCGTGTCAGAAGGTGAGGGAAAACCTGCCCCGAAAGTGCGAAAGATCGCATCAGATGAGAATCCGACTGCACTGTTAGCCCGAGTTGAAAAATTGCTTGAGAAAATGGAAACTGACAACTCCCAGTTGAAACGATGGATCGCAGAACTCAGTGTGATGTCACTAACCCAAAGCGAACTAAAGAGAGCCATAAATTTATGTGCAAAGTTATTCAAAGGAAACAGAGATGATGAGATACTTAAGCAAATGCAAAAGTTTGGCAAGGCTTTGCGGTCAACAAGGGATTTAGATGATATCATAGTGGAAACGACGGGACTTGATAATGTGAAGTGCCAATTCCGTGTAAAGGCCTACGGACAAATCAAAGACCTAAAGGAGCGAATACTGCGTCAATACAGTGGATGGCAAGTGGAACTAAAATTTGAGAATCGATGTCTGGAAGACGAGGAGTACTTAGTAGATTGCGGTCTGATACCAGGCTGGAAAAATAAAGTAAAAGTTGTTAATGCTGTTAATACTTCGAATTCAGACAGACAAAATTGGGAAAAGATTCTAGCAGATTTACAGGATACCCTGTATGCAGGGAATAGAGATAAAATTAATGCGAGTATCGACTTCATAATGAGCATCGAAATGGATCGAGACATGAAAGAAGGGTTGTTTGAATGCATCGTACCGTATACGAATAAACCGACGAGTTATCAGGCAAAGTTAAAAGAGGTAATTCGAAAACTAGGACATGATTATGAGGCGGCAGACGATAGTGCGAAGTCTTTGATAATAGCGTTAAATATTGCGGATCAAAGGATTGAATATTATCAGGAACATTGGAGTGTAAAAGCAAAGAAAATACGACAAAAAGCAGCGGAGATATTAGGTAATGACGGAATTATCGTGTTGACGTTCAAAGGACGAGAATTGGATGATGACGAATATTTGTTAAACTACGGATGTAACCCAAATTGTATTAATAATGTGTACGCAACAAAACAAAGTGGTGAAATGGAAGAAGATGCAGTAATAGTACCGTTTTGGCCTCTGTATGAGGAAGTGGACAATGATAATGTAGAGATTAAAACTGAAGTTGTAGATGACCCAGGAGAAATTGATCAAGAAATTAATGAATTGCAGAGATTAGAAACAATGGAAAATGAGGAAATGAGATCAGAAAATGAAGTTACAAGGGATGTTGAGGAAAGGAGCACCGATAATAGGATACTACCGAGCATAGATGAGATGAAAAGTGAAGAGAACTTTGTTGAGACGAAAAATGACATTGCGATATGTGGGATAAAACAGAATGATGCGGAAATTGAATCTTTGAGTTTAGAGGAATCAAGCGAAACTGAGCGTTTAGATGAATCAAGCGAAACTGAGCGAATATTAAAAAGTTTAGTAACGGAATTGTATTTGTTAGATGAAACTGAAACAGAAGATGATATTTCGGAGGGGAGAAAAGAGTTGTAAAAAGATTGGCAACGGAATTAAAGAGGAGATTACCGTCGATAATTAAAAGAAATTATGAAGAAAAGGAATTTTGTGAGGAAGCAGTAATTGAGGACTTAACACGAACTGAGTTAGATCGAGATGTAATATTGACAGTGCTAGCCTATATAATATTGGAGATTGGTACTTATGGTTACCTGGAAAGTGACAATTCAAAATCATTGATAAAGAAAGCTACTGAAATGACGAATAAATATTTGATGAAGTGGATCGCAAACAATGGCGGATGGGAAGAGTTAATACAAAAGGCTGAGAGCCCAAAAACAGAGACAGTGAGGAAAAAGGGAAAACTTGCATTTCCATGGTTGATGATTTCTATTATTATGTTATTGGGAATAATAAATACGACGAATTCATTGGTGGCATATGACTGCTCCCAAACCGAAATGGGAAGAGTATACTCGTTGGTAAACGTAGCAGAGTGTTCGGATGCATATCCAGTAAAATTTAAAGTGACAAATCCAGTAAAATATCATGTATATCAAGAATCGGGGTTTCGAAGATCAAAGGTGAGAGAGTGTACAGTGAAACGAACTACTTTTGTATTTTATTGTGGAAAATGGAGCCACTCATCGATGGTGAAAATGCAATCGATACCTAGACCGATAGAAATAATTCCGGAGAATTGTTTGGCAGCCTTTCAAACAGGACAGTTGAAAATTAATGCAGATATCAAACTACAAGCAAAGCTTAACCACAAAATCCGTGAGACTGTAACCGTGCGAGGGATAATAAAGTCGAATGGTGATTGCCAAGGAGAGCCATACAAAGTAGACGATGCTATAATTGACAAAGCCGTGGTTGTAGAAGAGTACATGTCAGAATTAAGAGAATTTGATGGATCATTTGATGATGATACTGGTAAACTACAAACACATCCATTCTGCAACATGAAACAATCTAGCTGTCAGACAGGAGAATCAATTTTGGTGTACGATGTCGATACCAAAAAGTGCAATTTAGTGCAATTGAAGTCAATGAGTTTTAAAGAAATAACGGGAGAACAGATCAGGGAAAAGCCCGAGAAAATAAGAATGGATCCAGCAACGAGTACAACAACAAGAATCACACCTCTACGGATGAAAGATACTCCAACAGTGTTAATTTCAACCTCAGAGGAAGACGGGATGCGATTCCTGAGAAAAGAAACTAAAACAAAGTGTGGACAAAATGTCTATGAGACAAATTATAAAGGTATATATGTATCTCAGAAAATGATTATAGAGGCCCAAACAAACATACATGCCGGAGATATCAAGTTGACAAATTACTTTAATAACAAAATAGATTATTTATTTCACTTTGGTCAAAATACTGTTGAAAATGTGTACCGAGAAGTTATTATAAATGATTGCAATCTCAACAAAGAAATACTCCGAAATCGGATGGCAATGGCTATAACCAATCCTAATTTGGTAGCACCAATGTTAATTGCAGAAAATGGGGTGTTTGCCAGAATTTTCGGTGAAGCACTATATAGCTATAAATGTAAAGCGGTACCAGTTAAACTGACAAAGTATGACCAATGCACCAACGAGTTACCAGTGAATTTAAATGGAAAGTTGCGATTTATGGAGCCTGTAACACGAATCTTACTGGAAGAGGACGTGAAACCGAAAGTATTACAGTGTAATAGATTGTTGGCACCACTATACAGACTAACACCAGAATCTTGGATTGCATTACCAGATCATCGAGAAGTAAAGACACCGGAAAACTTAGAATTGACAGAATTACAATATCTGGTAAATTTTACGTCATTAGAGAAATTATCGCAAAGTGGAATTTACTCGAACGAAGACATTGAGGAAGCCCGCAGAAACTTGTTATTTCCATCAAAGAAAGAAAGAGTAATAATGGAGATGGTAGATACAATTCTCCCAAGCGGAAGTGGGAAGGTAAATTACGAGTATTTGTTAACTCCAGATCATTACAAGAAAGCGACGTATAATACAATGAAAAAGATCTGGGGAAAGTTTATGTTCATTGGACAAGCGTGTGCCGGATTGATTGGAATTTATGTAATATGTGTTGTAATCAAAGTAATAATATCGCAGGTCCTATCAACACACAGATTATACGCGATCACAGGTTGGTCGTAGAAATTAGTAATTGGTTGCATACCATTATTGGCTAGATTCTTCATTACTCATCATCAATATCAGGAGTTGGAGATACTCAAAGCGCGAATATTAAAGAAGAAAAAGGTGAGCTACGCTAGTACAACCCCTTCAAGGACGAGAATAATGACAATGACAACGAGGGTGATAGTGCACCGTTATATGTTGACAATCAAGAACTAAGTGGAATGAATAAAGAAGCGTTGAGAACCTATCAAATCTTAAAAGAGCCACTGTTAAATGCGAGTAGCGTAGACACGTTTACAAAATTGTGTATACCAAAATCGTTTATGCAACCAGCACCAGTATATCCAGTTGATCGATTACGAGAGATGAAACCAGTAGAAAATATCGCATTACAATGTGAAGGAATTGTAGGAGAGAGAATCGAGCCTTCTAGCGCAGAGATCGAGAGAAAGAATATGTTAGGCTTACCATGCAACTACTCAATGATGACATTAACAAAAAGAGGAAAGCAACCCCGAATATTTATACAAATGAACAAACATAAAGTAGAAGCTTTGGTTGATTCGGGATCTAGTCACACAATAATATCGGAAAATGTATTAAACGTGAAGGAGAAAATGCAAATAAAGCCTACCGACGAAATAGTGAGGTCATTATCAAAAAATGAATTAAACATAATTGGACAACTTAACGTCATATTCCATATTGGAGACCGAATAATAGCGCACAATGCGCTCATAATGAAGGAAGCCCAGTACGATGTCTGATCGGTATGGATATATTAGAGCAGCTGGACGGAGTCTCACTTGATTTAAAGACAGGTAATTTGATAGCAGGAGAAACAGGAAAAATAATTCACAGGGCAGGTGAAGTGTTTGTGAATCAGACATTGACGATACCACCACAATCGGAGATGGTATATTGTGCAAATAACATGAGTGTGGATAATGGTGATTTTATATTCGAACCAAATCAAACGCTAGTCGAAAAATATGATTTACCGATATGTGACGAAGTTGTCAAAGTGGAAAATCAGATAGTACCAGTCCATATAACGAATAGCAGTAAGAAACCGGTTCAGCTACACCCAAAAACAAAATTGGGAAAATTATCGAAAATGTCTGTTGAAACAAATTGTAAAATACCAAGAAACGTCAAGGTGTACAAGGAGCCTGAAGTGGTAAGCAATGATTTAAATGAGATGCAGAAAAAGGAATTCACAAAACTGCTGAGAAAATACCGAGATATCTTTGCCAAACACGAATATGATTTAGGTCTAACCAATGTAATTGAGCATGAAATACCGTTATTAGACGAAACTCCAATAAAAATAAAGCCATACAGAATCCCCTACGTTCATCAAGATGAAAGTGATAGACAGATTACAGCAATGAAGGAATTTGGAATAATTCGAGATAGTGCGTCACCATTCTCCTCATCAATAGTGATAGTTAAGAAAAAAGATGGAGACTTACGATTTTGCGTAGATTATCGGAAGCTAAATCAAGTTACGAGGAAAGACACTTATCCAATTCCAGTACCCCAAGAAATGTTCGATCAAATGGGAGAGGCACGATATTTCACAGTTATTGATTTAAACAAAGGGTACAATCAATTTAGGGTAAAAGAGGAAGATAGAGGAAAGACGGCGTTCTCGGATGGCAAAGGACTGTATGAGTTCAATGTGTTACCATTTGGATTAACAGGAGCCCCAGCTACATTCCAACGAGGAATGAATTATGTGTTACGAGGTATTCGACATGCATTGGTATATATCGACGATATAATAATATTTTCAAATGAGTTCGAAGAACACTTGAAAGATGTAGAAACTGTATTTAAACGGCTCAAAAGTGCAAAATTAAAAATCAAACCATCGAAATGTGAATGGGGCAAAGCAGAAGTGATTTATGTAGGACATATAATATCACGGCGAGGGTTACAAACTAATCCAGATAACATCAAAAAAGTGGAAGAGTACCCAGTACCAAAAGATGCCGATGAGGTTAGACAATTTTTAGGTTTGGCGAGCTATTACAGAAAATTTATAAAAGATTTCTCTCACATCGCACAACCATTGAATACGTTACTAAAGAAAAACAATAAATTTATTTGGGGACAAATGCAACAAAACGCTTTCAATACATTAAAAGAGAAATTAGTAACAACTCCTATATTAAGATGTCCAGATTTTACAAAACAATTTATCTTGATGACGGATGCAAGCAACGTTGCATTGGGTGCGGTGTTAGGACAAAAATTTGAAGGTGAAAAGGACCACGTAATAGCCTATGCAAGCCGATCACTGAGGCCTCACGAGAAAAACTACTCAACGATTGAAAAGGAAACGTTAGCGTTAGTGTATGGAATTACTACTTTTAGACAATATTTATTGGGCAGAAAATTTACTGTTTATACAGATCATAATCCATTACAGTGGTTAATGAAACACAGAGATTCAGCCAGTAAATTAATACGATGGTCGATTGCCCTCCAAGAATACGACTTTGAGATTAAATATCGGACAGGTAAAGCTAACGCGAACGCAGATGCAATGTCAAGAATCCCAGAAAATAATAGTGAGGGGACACCTGAAAAAGTGGAAGGTACTATATTCGTTGCAATCAAAGCTGTTAATAATATGTCTGAACTTCAAAATGATCAGGAAAACGATAGTGAATTAAAACAATTTATGGAACAAGCGGTCAAAATAAGAAAAGAACAAGACTAGAAACGACTTACAGATGCAAACAGCAAATATGTAATTCATAATGGAATACTTAAATTTTGGAAAAATGGGGAAGCATTAATTATTATACCAGCCAAGCACAGAGACGCATTACTGATGCAGTATCATGATGGAGCGTTGGGAGGTCATTTGTCAACGCGCAAGACGCTATCGAGATTAAAATTGAAATACTTTTGGCCAACAATGGAACAAGACGTGAAAAATTGGTGTAACAGTTGCAAAGTATGCATCACCCGCAGAAATACTGGTAAAAAGATTAAAGTACCATTAAAACCGATGCCAGTACCCGCAGCACCAATGGAGATGACGGCAATGGATATTCTGGGACCATTACCGGAAACAACAAAAGGAAACAAATACATTGTTGTTTTTTGTGACTATTTTACCAAATGGCCAGAAGCATACGCTATTCCAAACCAAAAAGCAGACACGATTGCTAGAATATTTGTGGAAAACATAATATTTCGCTATGGTACTCCAAAGAAATTGTTAACTGATCAAGGAAAGAACTTTCAAAGCGAAATGTTCAAATCAATCACAGACCTATTTGGAATTTGGAAATTGAATACGTCACCATATCATCCACAAACTGATGGATTAGTGGAACGATTTAATGGGACACTGATAAATATGATCTCGTCATATGTGAATCGAAAACAGAAAGATTGGGACGACTTCATAAAGCCGTGTCTATTTGCCTACAGAAATGCAGTAAATCAAAGTACAGGAGAGACCCCTTTTTACTTGATGTATTTAAGGAAAAATAATATGTCGATTGATCTCAAATTCCAACCACCAATTTCTCAATATATGGAGATACCCGATTATAAAGCATTGATGCAAGAAAAAATGCAGTCAGTATGGACTAAAGCCGGTTTGACAATAAAGCATAACCAAGAGAAATATAAAGAAACCTACGATAAAAAAGCACATGCGCATGGCATAAAGATTGGAGATCTAGTGTATCTGAACAGGCCGGAACCTCTCAAAGGTTTATCGCCTAAATTGCAAAGACCATTTAAAGGACACTACAAAGTGTGCGACACCACCGAAACCAATTTGAAGTTATTACCATTCAGGAGTAAAAAGGCTAACCCGATGATTGTGCATGCAAATCGATGTAAACTAGTGCCAGAGGAAGATGAATCTAGATACCCCTTAAGGTCCAAGCAGAATAAAGTAACGGGTCAAACAAAATTGAAACAGAAATTCACGAAAAATCCAACACCAGTCAGCTACATCAATAAGATATTATATGTAGCAATAATGCTGATGTTAGTAACAGTTGCGAGCGGCAAAAAGATTGACTTACCATATGCGGTAAGCAAAATCCGAGGAATGGAGAAAATACATATATATTCCACTCTAACAAATATAGTATGGAGCTGTAAATGCGAGATCGCAGACCAAATAGAAATTATTGATTTACTAGACAATACGGCACCAGTGGTAGAACTGAATTATGATAAAGATATATTTGCGGTACGAAAGTTAAAGCCAAATTTCAAATACCAATGGCTGTTGAGACAGAACATGTCAAAGTGGTACACGCAAATTCCGATAGAAGTGCACACAAAAGAGATGCGAAACTTGATCGAAATAGAACCAGAGATAAATGGAATCAATATATATTGGAAGCCAGTGGACTTGGTGAAAGTGCGAATCACATTTCAAGGGTTAAATGTCGACACCCTTAACTCGCGAAAATCAGTTATCCGCTACGAGAAATTGAAAATGAATCAAAATTATTCAGTTAATGCAAACTACTACGAGAACATATGCCTCGAAAATGGAACGGTAGTGAGAAACCAATGGTCACGATTGAAGAGTGAGACCCAGTCTATCTATCTCAGAGACGAGTCAAATCGTATAACCCTGAGTGTTGGAAATGGACCGGTAACGATATATAGAAAATCAGGAAATGATGAAAGAGTTGTTATTATCTACAAACAAAAAACCCTGACTATATTAGATGCCGGTAATCATTTTTTTACACTTTACACTTCTGATTTAGAGACGGCATGGGAATTAACAGTTAAATATCAGCGATGGATAACCGAACCAGGCGGATGGCAAACAGTTTTCGTGGAAGTCAAGACAATCAATGAATCGAAACGAAAATCAGATACAACCACATCACCTTTCCAATTGCCGACCCAAGAGACGACAAAACCTAACTCAAATAAACTAATGATGATAAATTCGGATTTGACAGTCAACTATTGTGAATATCTCATTTACATTTTAATAACAGGTTTTCTCATCTTATCAATAACATTCATAATCATCACCGTTTTGATATGTGTAAAGGAGAGACAACTAACTATCCTTCAACCACCATCATATTCATATTATGAGACAAGACTATAAATTGTGATCTGCATGAATAGAGTATAAAAATATATTACATTTATATTAACAATGTGCATGTTTTATAAGTACCATAGGATGAACGGTGTAATTTTTTGAGATTCGAAGCGAGGTGTTGATGCTTTGCGAATAAAGAGTGATACAAAAAAAAATTACTATCATTTAATTTCAGAGAATGCAAGAAGCCTCGGAGATGTCATGCAAAGAGTGTAAAACAAGTACGCAAGAACTAAAGCAAAAGTTTCGTAGCATGCAGGGCAGAATAACAGATTTGGAGGAAGAAAACTTCCGTCTGAAAAGGCGGTTGGACCGTTTGGAAATCTTATTGTTTCAACACGAGGCAGATTTCGAGATGTTTCGAATGAGAGTAGAAGAAATAGAGGAATCGGAAGACGATGGTGAGATAAATCAATTAGACTAAAAAAAATAAATTATTTAAACGGACCCAGTTAGTGTTTTTTCGTCCTCGAGAAAAAAAAAATAATAGTAAATAAATATAAGTAAATTAACAAATAATCAAATAAATAAACAAATTGATATAAAGAAATAATTGGCAGTGATAAATAATAGTTTAAATAAAAATAAGTAAATTACCAAGTAAATAATAACTCAAATAAATGTTGCAAATAATGAAATGATACCTTAAATGAACATTAGAAATAAATAATATTAAAGGGCTGAGTAGTAATGAATGAATTAGCATAACTATATAACAATGGGTAACCTACTGGGGCGAGAGAACAAAATTATAAATAAGTAAGGAATAATTTCACATTACTAGTAACAAAGACTAATCGCGAAGAGGGACACAATTACCCCACACTTTCTAGCATAAATTAAAAACAAAGGTATGCTGAACATTTATTCAAAGTTTTATTCGTCATCAGAGTCCAACAGAACGGGACTTTGGATGCCACAGTCCCATTCCCTGCGTACATTGCAAGGCGGGCGTCTTTCAAACCTACTGCCTGTATCCACACAGGCAAAGGTACGTTTCAATCCCTTTCGGCGCGGTGGCAAAGGGACCCTGAAAAAGAAATTAAAAAAAACCTGGTAGTATGGCAGTCAAATGACCATTGCATAACATCGAGATGCTCAAACTTAGGTTCTGGGACAGCCTAAAATAGTAAGGGTTGAAAAGAAAAATGAAATAAATACTGTGTAAAACTCCGTACCATGGCGCCCTCGACAAATAATTAGTGCAGGGAAGTAATTGATTTTAAGAATTACGTAATAAATTAATAAGTATAAATACGGCTAAAATTGTCAGAAAAATACGAGTAGCTGTAATTAGAGGTTTGCTTTTAGTATAAATACAAAATCAGAAAATCAAAAATATATGACCCAACACATGAGTGTGGTATAGGTAGTTGCATAAACAAATTAACGAACTAAAATTAAACAGTAAATAAGTTAATTTAATAAGCATCAATAAGTTAATTTAATAAGCAACACGAGCACTTGCAATCACCGGGGTTTGGCTACCCTGGATAGCGATTGCAAGTGTTCGGTTACTATGAGGGTAGTTGAGGACAGCATGGTAAAGAGAATCACAAAAACAAAAAATAACAAAAGACAAGTAATCACTTACGTCCATAGTAATTGAGGGATGGCGTTACTAAAATTCAAAAAAAAATATGAAAAAGAAAAATAAAATATAAAATGCTTACTTCAAGATTGGCAAGACAAAACTAACGAAAAGTGGTAAAGCAGACACTTATATAGAACGCTTATCAGTACAGGCTACGTTAACAAACCACAGGGTAATTAATTAGAAAGCTTATCAGCACGGGCTACGTTAAGAAACCACAGGGTAATTAATTATAGAGCCTATCAGTATCGGCTACGTCAAAAACCGCAGGATAAGTAAAAATTCATTCGGAATATTAATGTTCATCGCAGATACCTTATCAGGCGGAGTAAACAAAGTGATATCATGAGTCGGTCGGTGCGGGGGAGATTAACTTTTTACCATGCTGCGAGCGAAATAAACCAATAAGTTATTAATAACAAAAATTATTTTTAAATCATAATATTAATAATAATGGTAATAATGATGAAAAAAAAATAGAAATGCAATTAAACAATTTGCGTCATCTAAAGCAAGAAAGATAAATTTGTAATAAAGTGTTAATATATTTAACTTGTGTGATTATTTTACCCAATTCTAAAGTATTTTTTAGAAAATAAAACGTAAGTAACCTATCATCGGAGAGGGCGCAAGATCGGTGTTTGCCATAGGCGTCATTTACTCTAGGTATGCCACTAACAACAAAGTAACTGACATTTTCAGTATAAAAGTATTACCGTACAATATACATTGTTTATAAATGTTTTAAATCGTCCAAAAAAAAATATTTAAAAAAAACTGAACAAAATCTAAGCCGAAATTTCTAAAAGTAAAGAATTTAAACTAATATTGCAGCGAATAACATTACTCAAGACTTAAATTGTAATTTATTAGAATTAATACAATAAGTTAGAATCATAAATTAAATTAAATATCTTACTAATGAAACAAGTTCTCCTTTTTCCATTATTTCTTTAAGTTTATTTCCTCTTTTTGAGCCCGATTCTACTTTTTCTCGTAATAAGTCACCGCTGGACAAATGATTAAAACCATATTTATTAACTATTTTTTCACATTGGGTTCCTTTTCCACTTCCCGGACCACCTAGATTTGATTAATATTAACGAGATTTATTTTTAAAAATCAATTAATTGATCGTCTTTACAACACGACTATAGCAACACATAAAAGCACAATCTGAATGTTCCAGAGTTGTGTGGGTTGTTAAAATTGAATTATAAGGTTCAACAACGGCTGTAGCGATTTGGGGGGGCAGGATATACAGCGAATTCGAGCTTTGATTTTTTTCCATAATCAACACTTAACCTTTCCATTAACAGTGATGTGAATCCTGACCCAGTACCTCCACCAAAGGAATGAAAAATTGAGGCTCTACAGCAGTAACTAATGAAGTAACCTATTGAAGAGAGAGATTTTATAAGCATCTCTGATAAGCCAATTAAATGAAGGCACACAATCAGTAGGCTATATTTTCTCTCTTTCAAATGGCCAATCAACAGTTTATTTCCTTTCTGACAAAAATTAATCAGCAAATCCCATTAATCACCTCTATTTTGTTTACATTGGCCAATCTCGGTTTACACGAGCAATTACGAAAAAGATTTATCTTATCTCTTTTCCAAGGCGTTTTGAGTCCATGATCGGCAATTGCCCGAAGCTGAATATATCGAAGAAAAAAAAAAATCCCCATTGATTAGAAATGTCTGATAAAATTAATACAATTAGAATATATTTATTTCAATTCAAACAGAAAATATATAATTACACAATGTGAAATTTATCCTGAAGCTTATAGGATTGAAATTTTTAATTTATAAATTTTAAATCAAACTTATAATTTTAAAATGTATTATAAAATAAGGGGCAAATTATAGTCGACACCATAAATAAGTCTTTTGAAAACTGTATTACTAAAAATGAAATGAAACTGTGATAGTACATTTTTATTTCAGTGAAACAAAAAATAAAATAAAAACAATTGCGCAAAAAAGAATTGGACCGTGGATCCATTTCAGAGTGACGTTTTGGCTACGGGAATATCAACAAATGCAAATGGGAAATTAATAGGTCTTTTGGAAAATGAATTTTGAAAGTCGATTATTGCAATTTATTTGATTTACTATAAATTACCTGAAGATATTGGGGAAATATTTGTTTGGGGAATATTTTTTGAAGTAATAATTCGGACAAATAGTAATAATAATAATAAGGGTAATACTAATAATAATAATAATACATAATCACAGCAAAACATAGATTTCGAGGACGAAAAAATTTTTTAAGGGGGGAGATATGTTGAGGTCTGTAAATTAAAATTAAAAATTTAAATAAAATTTAGGATAATAATTCAAATGGAAAGTAAGCGAAGAAAAAAGGCAAATAAAAGCGGGATCGTGCACAGAATTAATAGTAAAGGAAAGTGCGATGGAAACAGTATTAGAAAATGCAAAAAGCAATTACGAAAGGCGAGAATCCGGAAATCCGAGAAAAATCAATAAATGGAAAAATCATCGAAATCGAATGGGAAAACGGGACAGTTATAGATTAGCTAATGGTCAACAAGATGACGGTTAGGGATTTATCAGAAAAGGGTTAGAAAGGGTTGAAAAACATTCAAATGTATGAAAACAGAAAACGCTAATTAATTAATTAATTGGCTGATGGAAAACCCGAGTTAATGGGAAACCCGAGCCAATGGAGAACCCGAGAGATGAAGGAAACCCGAGCTGGGTAAACAAGAAGAAAGGCAAACAAAAGGAAGATTTGGGCCCATTAGCTTGACACAATGATTAATGGGAAAAGAGTAAGGAGAAGATAGCGCGCGTAGGAAGACCGGTAGGGCCATTAATTATCTGGATTCGTTGGACCATTATGGATGACAGCCGAAGCAAACACGTAGGAGAAAATGTCAAACGAAAGATTGGCTCGGCAATAACCATTTGTCATCCTGATTTCGAGGAGTATATAAGCAAAGGGAAAATCAGAGAAAATCGGCATTCTGCCTCAGCTAGGGTTCGAAGAATCAGACTGTAGGAAAAGTGGTAAACGAATTAGGGAAGTAGGGAAAAAAAGAAATAGAATTAAGAATACGGAAAGGCGAAAAGGGATCAAACCAAACAGAAACCGAGGAAAACGAGAGTCAACAGAACTAAAGGATCAAAAGGTGAATATTGTTTGTTTGCAAAGCATCAACGCCGAGCAGAGAATCGTATAAACTTTGATTGGTCATTGTAGCGTGATAATAAATTGTGAACCTGTTGTTTCAATATACGTTGGGTCGTTCATTGTTTTAATTTAAAGAACACCAGGAGTCAGAGAGAACCGACTTGAAATAATCCAAAACCCAACAATAATAATAATAATAATAATAATAATAATAATAATAATAATAATAATAATAATAATAATAATAATAATAATAATAATATTAATAATCCTAATTTTCAAGAATTTAAAATTTGTCCCTAATCTTCCTATAAGATTTATACTATAATCCTTAAAATGCTAATTTATTGGTGTTAAAAAATAGGATTAATTAATTAAATTAACTATATAGTAAAGCATATAATTTTAATTCATATGATATAATTAACCTTAGTTTATATAAGAATTTCTTATTTTATATTACGGGTTCTCACCAAGACTCTAAAAAATCAAGATTTTAAGGGATATTTTAATGGTTCTAGGACGTTTCATCGGGGGACTATTCATCGGCGGACGGTTTATCGGGTGGGCGGTTCATTGGGTGGACGGTTCATCGGAGGACGGTCCAGCAGTGAATGACAGCCTCGGCATGTCAAGTAATTATCCAGGACTCTACCGCCCATGATATCACGTATAAAAACCACCGTTACTTACTGAATAGAAGTAGGACGACGAAAATGTATAAAAGACACGATACTGTAGCTTAACGTTGTAGTTAAATTTCCGGTAAGCATACCCTTTGGGTTCCCTCTTATAGGCGGGTTCGAATCTCAAAAAGAATTTTTTAATTAAACGATTAAAATTTATATTCCATGAATCATAGAAAACTTTTTTGAAAATTTGTCATGGAAGCAAAGAAAATTTTTTAATTATAATATATTAACCCTAACTAACCCTACAATGATTTTGATATTTTGATATTATGATATTTTTCCTGTGAATCGTCCACCGATGAACAATCCACCGATGAACAATCCACCGATGAACAGTCCGCGATGAATCGTCCACTGATGAATCTTCCGGATACCATTTTAATATATACTATATCGCTTATTATTAATTTAAGAATAATCTAAATTTATTTCATTTCGCTTGCCATTTATTGCCATGGCAACTTATTATAGGATTTTTAATTAATTTTCTTCTTAATTTACTTCTTAATAAATTTTCTCCGCATCTCAGACTCCCCGAAGAAACCAGGGCCACTTGTATGGTGTTGGCGAATAGGGTTGGTTTTTTATTTATTTTTTCTCTAGGGTTTTTTGTACATCTACCCCTTAAACGCCAGCAAGATTATTATTCTATACTTCCTATGTACCCATAGCGATTTCCATGTTGGTTCTGTACATAGAGGTTGAAAATTTATGAGCAGGTGAGGTCCATTTCTAGAACTACTCCTCATGATATTTTCACTTTCGGGTTCTGGACTGCCGATGGAAGGTCTTACGTCTTTCGCTTTCTATATCCTGGTCCTTACTCGTCTATTCCTACAATTTCCATACTTATTTGTCACATCTACCCATATTTTATAAAGGTATCCTTCAAAACTTTGGGCAGCGTTCCTCCCTTATTTTTTGATAAATTTCCTATTTCATTTATTTCATCACGGTATCGACTACATTTGTCCTAGTTTACCTTTATCTTTACCTATATTAAAAATTTGATTAACAATTCCTTAACTCCCGGTACATTTCCCATGACTTTAAGTAGTTACAACCCTCTGCGATCACTTTAAGAAACACTTCTCTTTTCTGTCAGATTATATCATTCAAATATTGGAAAAATACTTTCAACTTTACATTCTTACACTATCCTATCCTTTCCTACTCGATTTTCCAATTTATTTCCTGACGATGTTTTAAATTTTCCCTACAAAACTTTATTCCCCCTTAACTGAAGTCGCACTTCCCGAATTTTATTTTCTACTCGCCTCGGCCACTTTTCAGTAGCCGCTACGAGTTGTACAACGATTCCCTGCGTGGAGGTCCTGTGCAATTGCCAGACCCTACTGCGGACTACCGAGGTTTCGAAGAGGCGCGACCCACGAGCACAACTATGGAACTTAATCCACCAGCCGGCCCTAGATCTGTCCCATCGATAGCTATTGAGATACTTATTATAAATAAGATTTTAGGGGGATCTGTCAGTGGCACCAAAAGATTCCACGACCATCCAGAATAAAATCAAAGTAACAAGACTTCGAAATATATATTTATACAAGAAAACAATACTTACAATCCACAGTCATGCAACCAAATTGGAAAAATTGGCATAAATTGGCATAAACACTTTGTCTAAAAATGACTCACGGTTCGTCTAAGAAAGTCTAAAAATTTTTCTAGTAGTCATCTGACTGAAAAAATGTCTGAAATTTATGAAAATCACTGCCGTATATATAGTATTTTTGTGCCTGTGTGCGACCAATGGGCGGTTTTTCGCCATTTTTAGGGCTTTTTAATTATTTTATTTATTTCAAAATATTTTTGTAATTTTTTATATATTTTTCTTTATTTTTTGATATATTAATATTTTATTGTTGGATTTTATTTTTATTATTATTTTCTTACAATATTATTTTTAAACCCCAATATTTTGTTTTCTGGTCGCCTCTTCTGCCTGTGTTTTTTCTAAACCTTATTTTGCAAGGTTTTGGAAGTTTATTTGATTTTTCGTATGTTTCCTTCTGCAGCTGTAGGCTTTCTAATGATTTTAATTAATTATTTGGTTTTATTTAATTTTGTTATATTTTTAATTTGTTTTAATTAATATGTTTTTATTTTATTTTTGGTCTCTTCTTGTGGTGCGTGTTTATGTTACGGCAGCCATATTGACAATTTCCAAACGACATTAATTATTTTGTTTTAACTTATACAATTTTCACCTTTTTGTTTAAATTGGTTTTGTAGTTTTGTTTTAATTTTGGCTCTGAGCCCAACAATGGCTTCCATCAGTGTGGGCACTTCCTATGAGGTTTGTTAATTAATTTAATGCGGATTTTATGAACTTTTAATTTCAGGACTTTTTGATTCAGGCCCAACAACTCTCTTCAATTTAGAAAGTGAAATTTTTCCAACGTGGACTATTTTTATTTTGTAGAAATAAATTTTAATAATGGTATTTATTAATTATTTTTCCCTTTTCTCTCTGAATTAAATCTTTGAATTATAATATTATTAGCAATGATAGTAATAAAATTGTAATAATAATATTCGTAATAATACTATCAATAAATGAAAATAATAACAACTAGGAAACGTCAAAGGTACTAATAATAATGATAAATATAATCATGGTAATAATAATGACAATAATGAAGTCATAATAGTAATATTAATAATAATAATAATAGTAATAATAATAATAATAATAATAATAATAATAATAATAATAATAATAATAATAATAATAATAATAATAATAATAATAATAATAATAATAATAATAATAATAATAATAATAATAATAATAATAATAATAATAATAATAATAATAATAATAATAATAATATTGCTAATAATAATATTAATAACATTAACAACATTAATGATAATAATGAATCTGAACGACCCGAGTAAAGATAAATTTGGGTTATAAAACTATTTAGGGCATAAGCAATAATAATAATGGTATCAATACTATTAAGGATGTAATGATAGAAATAACAATAATAATGATAATAATAATGATAATAATAATAATAATAATAATAATAGTAATAATAATAATAATAATAATAATAATAATAATAATAATAATAATAATAATAATATTGCTAATAATAATATTAATAACATTAACAACATTAATGATAATAATGAATCTGAACGACCCGAGTAAAGATAAATTTGGGTTATAAAACTATTTAGGGCATAAGCAATAATAATAATGGTATCAATACTATTAAGGATGTAATGATAGAAATAACAATAATAATGATAATAATAATGATAATAATAATAATAATAATAATAATAATAATAATAATAATAATAATAATAATAATAATAATAATTATAATTTTTATGAAAAATTAAGGTAATGATTAAAGACTGATATAAAATTGAGATAAGTTGGGTTTAATTTATATAATTCGTATGGCGACCCCCGTTTCAAAAATAAAAATATAAAATTTCCAACTTTGATGTTAAATTCGGTAACTTATGGTAATAATGTTAAAAAATTAATATATGTAATAATATTAATAATGTAAAATCTGATTGTAATGACAGACGATTACATATCTTAGGTGTTACCTAGGGATGATTTTATCAAATATGGCTATTTGTGATCGGTTGTGAGGTAATTATTCAAAATGTCTTCAAAAATCACAATTATTCGATTATTCTTTTGACTAAAATTTATGTAAACTAGTAACTTGGTTTGATTTGTCGTTCATCCTACATTCGGTTATTAGCTTATTTCGCCTAATTGAACTTCTTTATATGTCTTTCATTGCCATTTGTTAACCTTTATATTTAAATCTTTCCCAAGACCTCAACACTACTCTTTCGAGGGTTGGGCGATAGGATTTAGAAAGGGAGAATACTGAGCGGTTCCAGCTACTGCCTTCATCACAGGTTCCCCGCTAACTACCGGTTTGATCCGGGGTAACAAAAATTTCATTTTACTCACTTGTGTGTTTGTAAGCTATGGTGTGCAAGGAAATAAATGTTGAGGGTGATCTTTCAGTTTAATTTTCGTGATGGAGGTTCGATAATAAAAAGAATCATAGAGCAAATTATTGCGAACGTAAAATAATAAAAAAATTACTTTAATCCAAACTTTATTTTTCATAAAATAATAAAAAAAAATGTTTACGCAATTAACAACAAAACCCTGTCATTTTAATAAAAAAACAAATAAAACTTCCAATAATAATAAATAAAAATAAAGCAAAGGTTTACTTTTGTCTTCTTTCCGAAACCGTAAATCGTAATGAATAAAAATAATTTAAAATTTGAACAGTAATAGTAAAAAGTAATAAAAGTGTGAGTAAAATGAGTTAGAAGATAGTAAAAAGTGATTTTTGCTCGACCAGCATTGCCTTATATATCACGATTTCCCGTGTGTGTGTTTTGATCCGGTAAAACAAAGAATTTTCCAGAATATTCTAAAATTATAATTTTTTAATTCCTTTTGATTTATTATTAAATTTTTACATTTTTTTTGTATAAAAATTTTATTTAATTTTTATTTATTTTATTTTTCTTTACATTTTCCATTTTCCTTTTTAAATTTAAGTTTCCCGCTAAAAAACACACAGGCATTATCGTGCTGGTCAAACAAATATGGACTTAGTCAGATTTTGCCCAACACAACCTTAAAATGTGAGAAAAACGCAATTAAACATAAAATCAAAAAACATAAAAATAAATTAAAATAATAACAAAATGCACCAAGATCAGCAAGAAATTAACACAAACATAACAATATAACAAGAAAATTTGACCGAAAATATATCAATTTATAAAATCAGCATTTTAATGGGAAAGCTGGTTGAAAATCAAATATTTCAAATCTGAAATATTCAAGTAAAAAATAAATAAAGTAAATTATCTATTTAATGCAAGAAAATAATAAAATTAGAGATAGATATTACAAATAAAATCAAGGTCAAATTTTGTTTAAATGCATTAAAAAGAACATGCAAGGTTAGGGTCACAAAACAAGTATATATACAAATTCATTTTTACAGAATTTTAATTCAAACATTTTGTGAGCAAAGTCAATTTTCTCGCAGGAACAGTTCAACTATCGACGTCAAATTTTCCATACTACGACTTCAACGATTCTTAAGTAAGAACTACTTGAGCGTATGTGTGGATAGATGATTTGCTACTTATGCCTATGAATGCTGGAAGCAGAACATTAAGTATCGATGATGCTTTCGAAATATCTGATTTAACTGAAAATGTTGGTTTCTGTCGAAATTTTTCCGGCCCACAGCCGAAACACACTGCAAGATAGTAAACTTTACATAATAACCGAGATGTGTAAGTGCAGGTTCATCCGTCAAAATCTCGTGCCCTTGAAGATTCTGCTGTGCGTAACGCTAGAATCTAAACGTCAAATCTTACAACCTATAGGGGTAGATGGAAGATTGAGGAGCAGTCTTTTGGCTGTCCCTTCATCATCCATTTCCCGAAAATTCGACCTAAATTGATAGTAACTCATTGGCTTAAAATCCATCACACCGAAGAGTCCAGTGGGCACTCGTAAAATCCTAATATCGATATATCTAACCCTAGGACTAAATAAAGGAGGGGAGTATGGGAAAAGAGCGGAAAATCGTTGCAACGCTAAAGACAATTATCTAAAATGAATAAACTAAAATAACGATCCGAGTTAAAAGCCTTTAATAAAGTTTAAATATCTAATAACGATAAAGTTAGTGTAAATTAAGTGACTAAATTACTCAAAGAATGATCTAAATAGATTATTAGAATTTAGGTATGGGTTGAATAAAAATTTCAATAATGACGAAGAGATTTAATAGCTAATTAGATAACCAAAATTCAGCGCGCAGATTATTGGGATAAGAGCCTAAACATAAAGAAAAGTTTAATGAAAGGAATTATTAAAATAAAATATGAGAAATTTATAAATATTAGCTGGAGAATCTAACCGACTAACTTTCAAATATACAACTAATCTAAAGTATAGGGCGAGCATAAAAAGTAAAAGTATAAAACCCCAACTGAAATGGAATAATGACAATAACAATAAAAATAGAATATTGATAACGACATCATTCGAGAGCTGACAATTGTTGAAAATAGCTACTAATTGTTCAGTATGGAGTTGGACATCAGCTATTTAGAATTATTTAAACGTAAATCCAAAAACTTTAATTATAAAAATCATTATACTTTTACCAATGAGTGATTTAATAATAGTAAAATTTGACACAATACAAGATCAATAAAATACTGGTTGACCAAACACAATGCATTTATTTTAATTGTTACCGATTCTTGACCCGGAAGATAGGATTTCCCCTCTAAATCTGCAAGAGGACGTAAATCTTACTGTTAGTTGAAAAATCAGCAAATGGAATTACCACTGAATTCCGATAAAAATATGAAATTCATCAAATAAATAAAACTCTCCGGGATTAATGATAAAATTGTAATAAAGTCATCGATTAAGTTATCAGGTATTCAATGTCGTCATGACACGCCAGCGATGAATAAGCGGCAGTGCAGAAAGTGTGGTGCACAGTATGCCAGAATTTCTAATAAAAATTCTATCGCGATGAAAAATTCAAAATGTCAATTCGAACAAATGAAAGGAAATTTATCGATCAGCACCGACTAAATGCCACACCTGCACAGATATATATATATATATATATATATATATAACCGATAACAGGTGAAATCAGTCAATTTTCCGCAACCTCAATTCAGAAAGATGAACATCCAACGGGATACAATAGAAATGACTAAGAAACCGAGGAATGGGAGTCAGAACGGTATCAACTTCAACCGACGAGGCGAGGTCAGAAGAAACGAACTGATGGAGATAAAGGAGGACGGATGTAAAGATATGGTTATATTTATTGAAAAGTTTTAACCATCTATCTAAGAGAAGCACCTAGGCCTCCACGATTTCAACTATTACCCGAGCATTAACACTGGAACGTCCCCAAAGTGCGTATACCGAAGAGACTAGTATGAGAAAACGAATAAAGGTGTCATAAGAGCACTGATCGTTTCCAATAAATTTTTTTAAAAAATCATGAAGTGTACTGTTGTGTTTTATTTCCAAATTCTATGCAGATACAGTTTATGCCTTCATATGAGCATCGTTCGTGGCCAATAAATTATTCAATGAGAAATGAATTGTCTTATGTTTTCTTCAGACCTATGCAGAATATCGTTTATTTATATATCATACAAATAAATAAGAAACAATCTGCATATCGGAGAACCGATTCGAACCGTATATGGGTCGAGGAATAAATGTAAAGATCCGAGGCCTTCCATGCACATCTAGTATTGTCCAGAACTATTTTAGTATTTTGTCTCACCACGCCACTAGCCAAAGAACCCTAATTGAATCGCAACATCCTTCTACTATGCAAGTGTTGTGTAAAGTGAAAAGAAATCAAATAGCTTAGATCCGATAACACAATCGAACTGAAAATTTTATTAATAAAACTTTTCTAGTAATTCGCAATTCGCTCTTCGTAGATAAAAATGTCTTAAGAGTCGAGTTAAATGATTATTTATCATGCATAACCATATTCTGCTATTATAAACGGCTCTTGGATCGACGCATCCAGACTCACAGTTAAATTCAGGGGCCCGAACGACAGCACGATGTCGACAGGCGATGTGGGACGCCGGCTACAAAATATCCCCAGTACGAGAGTCGAGGGAGAGTTGCAAAAAAGTCAGTCAAATGCGAAATTTTAATTAATTTAAGCAATACATTTTTCAAATTTGAATAATCTAACTAAAACTCAATATATATATATATATATATATATATATATATATATAAGTATTAGGGTTTGATATAATTCGAAATGAAACAATTAAAGAAACAATAAAATTAGTAAAATCAATGAAAAACAAAACAAAACTAAAACATAATAGAATTGTAAAATTAATAAAACTTAATCAAAATATAAAATTATTTCCAGGAAAACGTATATGATTGAACAATAAATCTTGAGACTAACACCGATATAATAATAGAAATTTAGCGAGGGATCCTAGAGAAAGTTAAAATCGAAAAAACTATCTAATTAAAACTAATTTATTTGAATGAATGTGGAACCTGAGGCATGTAGACAATCGAGTTGTATGGGAAGCCCAGGAAAATATTAAAATGAATTTATTTAAATTTTCGATAAGTGTCGAGTACGATACCGAACAATTGTTTTATTTTGAAATTTGGGATTGGTATTAACTAATTGAAATATTTTTTTTTCGAGATTATATAAAAACTGTGCTATGTAGAAGCTAATAGTCATTGCGCCAAAGAAACGTTAATGACTACCAGTCAAATAACAAACAATCTAAAGGTTGGTCATAATAAAAATAAAAGAACATACATATTAAAATAAAAATATTTGAGTTCGGCAAAAGCAATTTCTCTCTGGGTTTCTTGCATCCATCAAATAATTAGTTAAAGAGAAAAAACTGTAAATAGATTGAGTTTTGTGTTGAAAATCAATAAATTTTATCCCGTTTGTACCTTTATTTAATACAGCGAATCACGAGTAGTCAGAAATTAACTGACTTGTTAAATAATAATAATAATCCAACGAACGTTTTGATTTTAACATTGTTTTTAATTGAAAATTTTGGAACTTATTCTAAGAATTGAATGAGAAATATTTCGTGAACTATAAAATAAATGTCTTAAGTTGACATTTTTGATAATTTGTAAGTAACGATTTATTTTTAAAATTAAAATTAGCTCTTCGTATAATTTTATAAATTTTTTATAAGCAATTACGTAAGTAATATATTTACATATGTACTCATTAGTACACAAAATTAATAGACAATAATTATATTTTTCATTTTGTAATTTACTCAAACTAATTTATTAAAAAAAATAATAATAATAACTTTTATGATGTGACTATCACATTTTATTGATTTAACTTGATATGAATCTTTTCCACGTAACTATAGCAACCTATGTTATTAAATTTGATTTTAAAAATTTAGTTTTCAAATATCTTAGTTACATTTTATTCAATTTATTTCTTTGTAGGGAATCAACAAATAACTTATTGCATAAGTATCTAATTTTGAAAAATTAATCAATGAGAAATAAATCAATAAATATTTTCATTTTGTACTTTACTCAAAATAATTTATTAAAAAGTTAATTTTCCGATGTGACCATCATATATCATTGATTTATCTTGATATTAATCTTTTCCATGTAAGTATTGCAACCTGTGTTATTAAATTTGAAATTAAAAATTTAGTTTTCAAACATATTAGTTATATTTTATTTAATTTATTTCTGTAGTGAATCAACTAATAATTTATTACATAAACATATATTTTTTTGAAAAATTAATCGATGTGATATAAATCAATAAGTATTTTTCATTTTTGTACTTTACTCAATCTTGATAATAATGATTTTCATGTAACTATAGCAACCTATGTTATTAAATTTGATTTTCAAACATCATATTTATAATTAATTCAATTTAAATTTATTAAAAATTTCAATTTGAGATGTAATTTTTAGTATAAACAATCGATTTTAATTAGTATAAACGAATGATTTTGAGTTATAAACAATCAAAAATTTAAATTATTATTAAAATATTATCATAAGTAAGTTTACTTTTTATGTATATTTAATTTACTATTTTTTTAGTGAATTATTGCAATACATATAAATTTTGCGTAGC
This sequence comes from Schmidtea mediterranea, assembly GCA_022537955.1. Lineage (NCBI taxonomy): Eukaryota > Metazoa > Platyhelminthes > Tricladida > Dugesiidae > Schmidtea > Schmidtea mediterranea. Next base: position 118,220,657 of record CM039680.1, read on the forward strand.
TATCAATCACGAAGATGTTCACTACTGTCAGCTTGTTACATCATCATATTTCAAGATAAATGATGTTGGTTTCCCTGGTTATATATGTACAGAATGTCTCACCATAACATCGGGTAGATGGTCAATGTTTTTACAACAACACGAGCATCACCTCAGACAATTCGGAGAATCGGAAAGTAGTATAGTTGCCAAAAGTAAGTGTATGTATAATATAACTAACTATTAACCTTTTTAGTATTGGCAAAGAGGACAACCCTTCAAGACATTTTGCATATTGATAAATATGATACAAGTAATCTTTTGATAAATATTAATGATTTTTAAATTATTAACTGTTAGATACTTTTAATATTCAAGATTCAAGATCGAGTAATGAAAGAAATGAATATAAAAATGGTAATTTTTTACTTTTATTTAAATTATTAATTATTTTTAATTTGGATGATTTAAATATTGACATTGAAAATATGGATGATAGAATATTTTTTGAAACAAATTATGACGAACTTGAAAAAATCTCTACTGTAAAGGTTAAATGCGAGGTTTTAGTTATTACAATCAGAATTATTTAGCTTTTTCATGCTTCAGGTAATCTTTATCCGAAGTATTGTCAATCTACATGCCATGATGATAACTGCCACAATACAATGAATCGATATTATCAAGTGAATAATAATTATATATGTACTGTATGCCAGACCCAAACCCCTGACCCGTACCTTACATTTTATAATGACCATAAAAATCACTTGACTCAATTTTATAACGATAAAAAAATCATTGTTTAAACACAGTTTGAAACGAAAAAGCACCATAAAATCTGAAATACTTGAAAAAATATTTATTAAAGATGATTTACAAATTGGACTAGGATTAAGTGACATTATTGTTGAACCAGAAATTGAATATGATTTACTAAGCTCACATTGAATTATAAAAGTGAACATCGGAAGATATAATGTTAAGGAAATACTTCTTCCATCTTCTCTTTTGGAAAAATTAGAAATTACATTAAATGAAATGAAACATTCAAAAGTTCAACTTGGAGTTCAAGTAGAATTTGAAAAAAATGTGGAACTTAAAGTAGTTAGTATATCATATCGCGCTGCTTCAGTGACTACGACTTTTCTTGATGAGGGTATAAAGAAAATAAATGAAAAGATTGTTGAACGAATAGAATTAGGAAGTCGTTGGAAAATAAACAGAATAATAGAAGTAAATTTCAAGTTAACCAAGATTTCGAATATATCTAGGTTATCTGGACATAGTTATATTACAACACCTAAAGCTCTAATAGGTAAAAATCAATAGTTAATGTACAAAATACCGATAATTTATGTTTCGTATATAGCGTTTTGGCTTTATTGGAATCTGATAATATCAAGAAAGATAGAAATAGACCAAGAAAATATTTACCGTATATGAATGACTTGGTATAAGATTCTAACGATATGCCAATGAAACTATGTGATATTCCAACTTTTGAGAAGAAAAATTCTGCTTTAACAATTAATGTAATGATTTATAATAACGAAAATTTTAAGGATATAGAAGAACTTATAATGAAGCATCCATATTTAAATATAATTCACCGAACAAAAGTAACTAGAGTGGATCCAATTTATTTATTATTGTTAAAGGAGGGTGAAAAATATCATTATACAACAGTAACTAATTTACAATCTTTGATGAATTGTCACAAAAACCATGATTGTAATGTTCGAATTCGTTGCAAATGGTGTGAAAATTGGTTAAATGGATTTCGTAAGCCAAAATCCTTTGAAAAACACCAAGATCTATGTAAGAAAAATCAGTTGGGTATATCCATTACCAAAAGATAAAGATAAATATTTGGAGTTCAAAAATTGGTCAAAAACGATAACATCTCCGTTCGTTATCTATGCAGATTTTGAATCTATTTTACCAAAAGATGACATTTATTTTCAAAAACATTTGCCAATTTCTGATGGACTCTTATTAATCAACAACTTCACTGGAATGACAAGTTACCATAATTTCATTGGTTAAACCTGCGTTTATGAATTTTTGAAGAAGGTTTCAGGAGCAAACATTGTGCTACCATATTATAAAGAAAATGGGAAAAAGCTAATGTTATTACTTACTTTTGACGAAGAACATTCATTTGATAATTGTGAATATTGTTATTTGTGTAATAAGAACATAGTAGATAAGGTTAGAGACCATGACCATTTTACAGGAAAATATATTGGTTCATCATGTAAAAATTGTAATGTTAATAGGAGCATCAAAGAATTATTACTTGTAGTTTTTCATAATTTACGTGGGTATGACTTACATCATATCTATAAGTATGGAATAAATCAATTTCCCAATTGGAACTTATAAGGTATTCCTACTAGTAGTGAACATTTCTTATATCTTATGGTATATGTTGATAAGCTTAGAATACGTTTTATCGACTCTTACCAGTTTGTTAATGACTGGCTGTGGAAACTTTGACTAGTTTACCTTTAACAAAATCAGTTTTTACTGGTACCATTGTTAATGAAAAGGTATTTTTCCGTATAACTTTGCCAATAGTTTAAAGATCCTTGAAAATACTTATGAACTGCCTCCAATCTGGGAAGGAGTGAGTGAAGTTGTATATGAGAAAGCTCAATTAATTTGGACTGAAACTAAATGTGTAAATTTACTTGACTGTATGATGATATACTTGAAACTCGATTGCTTTCTTTTAGCTGACTTTTTCCAACAATTTTGGTCGAAATCTATAGCTCATAATAGTTTAGAGCCTTTAAATTATTTTGCTATTCCTTACGTTTCAAAACATTTGATGAGAACAGTGTAACGACCGAACACATCAAAATAACTGTATCATATATTAATGAAGTTGAGGATACATTTACATTTACTAAAGATTTATATATTTAAACGCTTGAAGAATTACATAAATATATTTCATTCAATTGTTTACATATATTTAAAACTATCGAATTCGTTAAAGATGGATTATGTAAATTCAGTCTGAATAATAACATTTGTGAAGTTAAATTTGATAAAAACTTGGCTAATACATTGTGAATAGATAAGCAAACATATCGGGCAAGTGCTTTTGGTGTACGCAAACCGAAAATAATAAAACTTCATAGACAAATATTCATATATACCGACATCATCGATCCTATAATTGTTGGTGATTCTTTGGTTCCTCTATTGAAATCTGTTTGGGTTGATAAACATGATCAGGATGAAGTTGTCAATATAAATATCGATAATCCCATGACTTACCAGTATCAACATCATGTATAAACAATATAGAAATAAATATTCGTGATGATAGCGGTAAATTTATTGAATTTAGTAAAGATACAAACACTCATTTGACATTACATTTTCGTAAATTAGATGGTCAATAACGATATTATTAGTATGTATAGTGGTAGTCAAAGTGGTGCCGAATTACCATATTTTATTGGTAAACAGTATGGATCAGGATGGTTGAGAAAAATTGGTAGATTTGCACTTCCTATTCTTAAACTCATTAAAAATATTTATATTCTTATTATAAATTAAGGATATATTAATTACTTTACATATTATTAACTTATATCTTACTCATTAAAAATATTAAAAAATAATGAAAATCTTACATTTTTCATAAGAAATCTCATAATCCACCAACATATCTTCCACAGAAATGGTGGCATCCACAGAAATGTGGGCAACGGTGTCAGAAATGTGGGCATCCATATCTTCCCCAGAAACGGGGGCATCCATAGAAATGAAGGTCTCATCCAAATCTACTGCATTATCTAATCGTTTTTTTTATTATATTTTAAAATAGAATTAAAATTTACTGATATCAATAACTTCATTTTGAATTGCTTCATCATCCTCAATAATAATTACATCATCATCAATAATAATTACATTATTTTCTAAAATAATTACATTATTTTCTAAAATAATTGATAAATAAATCAAAATTAATTTAAAATTTACCGATATCAATAACTTCATTTTGAATTGCTTCATCATCCTCAATAATAATTACATCATCATCAATAATAATTACATTATTTTCTAAAATAATTACATTATTTTCTAAAATAATTGATAAATAAATCAAAATTAATTTAAAATTTACCGATATCAATAACTTCATTTTGAATTTTTTCGTCATCCTCAATAATAATTACATAATTTTCTAAATAATTGATAAATAAATCAAAATTCATTTAAAATTTACCTGTATCATCATCGATAATGATAACTTCATTTGAAGCGTCTAACTGACCTTGCAATTCGGTTATTGTAAACCAATCTAAAATAATAATAATAAAAAATAAAATAAAATAATAATTTACCCATCTCATTCATCAAAAGAGCTTTTAAAATATTAGATTTCTTATTTTCCATTTTCGAATATCGCGCAAGTAAATTTTTGAAATAATTGTGACAAATTTGGAAATTGTCAATGTTTATAAATCACATACAAACAAAAGGATGTATGTGTTTTCTTTGTAAAACACATGCAGTCTATACCATGTATGCATGTGTTCCTTGTTACTAATCACGAACTTATCTTGTGATGATCACGCCCTTATCATGCACTGTCTTTGTGATCACGCATTAGCTTATTAACATTAATTAATTAAACACATAATAATAATAATAATAATAATAATAATAATAATAATAATAATAATAATAATATTAATAGTAATAATAATAAAACATAACAATAAAACATAACAATAATAATAAAACATTTATTAAATATCATATTGCTTGGATAATAAACAAGCTAAACAATGTTGACCACATGTTAAGGTCCATGGTTTTTGATACATAGTTTTAAGTAGGTAGTTAGGAGCACTCTGCAACATAAAAAAAATAGGGGGGGAGGGGGGGGGTTATTTACAGATTAAATTTCGGATTATCTTGATTACATAATGATGTAATCAACTTAATTAATTTTGTGTGTATTTTAATTAATTTTTTTTTTCGAAATTTTTGTGTGTATTTTTTTCGAAATTTTTTTTCGAGTTTTTGGCGCGATTTTTTTTAATTCAAATTTTTGGAACATTTTTTTTAAATTCAAATTTTGGTGAATTTTTGAAATAAAATTGAAATATTTTTTTTTGAATAAATTTGTTTTTTAATCACACTATAGTCAGGGGGTATTTTTGAAAAAGACTAAACGATAAAAAAAACATAAAATTAAAATTGGCTCAAATCGCCTAAAATGGTCAGAGTGGGTATTTTCATTCACAAAATATATTTTTTTCAATCACACTAATGTCAGGGGGTATTTTTGACTCGATAAAAAAAGCTTAAAATTAAAATTGGCTCAAGTCGCCTAAGATGGTCAGAGAAGGTATTTTCATCCATAAAAATTTTTTTTTCAATCACACTATAGTCAGGGGGTATTTTTGAAAAAGACTAAAATAAATTGGTTTGAATTGCCTAACGATAAAAAAAAATCATAAAATTAAAATTGGCTCAAATCGCCTAAGATGTGATATAGTCAGGGATATTTTTAATTCGTAATAAAAACTAATGCAATATTTGGTCTCAATACTTTCTATAGGTAAATATAGGCATAAAATAAAAATGGCTTGAAACGCCTACTGATAAAAAAATTGACAGGGGTATTTTATAGGCTTGTTAAAAAATAACACTTGAAATATTTGTTCACACAATTTTCATAGGCAAATTTAGGCTCTAGATAAAAATAATTTAAAATACCTAAAGTAAATTAAGATAAATTAAAGTACATTAGAATACATTAGAGTATATTAAGGTAAATTAAAGTAAATTAAAGGGTCGAAAGTCAATTTAAGTACATTGGAGTACATTTAAGTAAATTATGGTTCATAAAGTAAATTAAGGTACATCAGAGTAATTTAAAGTACGTTAGAATAAATTTAAGTAAATTAAGGTTCTTAAAGTAATCTAAGGTGCCTAGAGTAAAGTATGGAGAGTCAACAGTTAAGTTACATAAGGGTAATTTTTAAAGCTGAAAATTTTAAAAGCAGTTATAGTAGGCAAATTACATAAGGTAAGAATTTTTAAAAAGTAAATAGAGGGTCAAAAGGTAAATTACATAAGCCAAGAATTTTTAAAGTTAAAGAGTCGACAATATTGCATGATAAAATTTATTAAATAAAATTTTTAGTATAGTTTTATCGATCAATTTTTTATACATGATTTTTAAAGATGAAATTTTTAGGATAATTTTACAATGAAATTTTTTATACTTATTTTTAAATAATAAAATTTTTAACATAATTTTACAATGAAAGTTTTTATACATGATTTTTAAATAGAATTTTTAGTATAATTTTATCGATGACTTTTTATATATAATTTTTAAAGATGAAATTTTCAGGATAATTTTACAATGAAATTTTTATACATGTTTTTAATTGAAAAAATTTTTAATGTAATCTTACAATCAAATTTTTAGTATAATTTTTACTATTACTTTTTTATACATATTGATAACGATCAAATTTTCAAAGAAATTTTTCAAAAACTTTTTTCAAAGAATTTTATTAAATTAAATTTTTGAGTTTCAGTGTTACATAGTATTGCCTAAGGTAGGTAGTAGTCATTCGCAAGAGCAACCCATCTCCTCCACTCTGCAGCAACCCATCCTTAATAAAAAAAATTTAAAAAAATAATAATAATAATAAATAATATTAATAAAATAATAATAATAATAATAATAATAATAATAATAATAATAATAATAATAATAATAATAATTATAATTATAATAATAATAATACTTTCAGAAAACATAAAAAGTTAACTTACTTGGTATCAACTTCTTAATACTGATAACCCATCACACTGAATAATCCATTAATAACGGAACAACAATCACTAGGTACTGTATACAAATAACCGAGTACTGTACAACTCTCTATATACATACTAAGCATTGAATAATTAACTTATTCATTAAAATGCCATATTTAAATAATATTTACTCTTTGAACACCGATATTGAATCAACTCAACCCATTTAAAAAATAAAATTTTCTCTCAATCATTTCCCTTTAAAATACTTGGTTATTCACACACTCACAATATGTTATCAATAACTAGTTACTGAAAAAATCAATATCAAAAACTAATTACTGAACCAATAAATATTAATGATGGGTTACTGACCAACTAATTTTGAAATAAATCACATAAAAGGTTAACAAAAAGAAATACAAGTTGAAATTTTATTAACTTTTTCACTATTTTATCGAACATTGATGTGTCCAAATTTTTTGGTTGCTTAGTTACCTTGTCGTTATCAGGTGATAATTAATCAAATTCATTGAAACCAAATCCATTGTTATATTTACTTGGTATCAACTTCTGAATACTGATAACCCATCACACTGAATAATCCATTAATAACGGAACAACAATCACTAGGTACTGTATACAAATAACCGAGTACTGTACAACTCTCTATATACATACTAAGCATTGAATAATTTACTTATTTATTAAAATGACATATTTAAATAATATTTACTCTTTGAACACCGATATTCAACCAACTTAACCCACTTAAAAAATAAAATTTTCTCTCAATCATTTCCCCTTAAAATACTTGGTTATTCACACACTTACAATATGTTATCAATAACTAGTTACTGAACAAATCAATATCAAAAAATTTTTACTGACCAAGAAATCTTTAAATAAAAGCACATATAAATTTGAACAATCAAAAGAAATACAATTTTATTAACTTCTCGACTTTTTTATCGATCATTGATGTCTCCAAATTTTGTTTTGTTGTTTAGTTACCTGATTGCTATCAAGAAACTATTAATCATTGAAGCTCAATCAATTGTTGTATTTTCTCTGAATAAAAATTTATTTCTTTAGAGTCTGGTATGTGATTTATTGAAATTATTTTGTAAAACATTGAAATTTTTCTACCATTTTTGTAATATTTTCAATTGCGTCCAACAATGAACAATTACTAAACGTTATTTTCAAAGATGAATGCCAACCTTTTCATTTATTTTTCACATGCCCTAAATAAATTAGTTGCTAACACATCAAATAATTACTTAAATTTATTTTTATAGATTTTCTATTCACCCCCAACTCTTATTGTTTACTGAATGATAAATTAATTAGTAAGTACAAGTAGTGGTTAATCTAATTGCTAGTGAAAAGAAACTTGATTAGAAAAGATACTTAAATTAATTTCTTGAAACATATATTACTTTCATTGTACTTGGAATAAATTTTCATATATTTATTGAAAATGATTCGACTCTTTAAATTATTAACTCAAAGATGCTAAAGGTTTGAATAAAACTGATAGAAAAAAAATTAATATCTACAGCATTACTAAAATCAAATAACTATAATTTCTGATACCATGCTTCAATACATACATAGGTTCTTGTGTACTGATATCCCTTACTGAAAACCCAAACTTATAGGAAAAATGTATGTGATTGTCTATTAGTCTTTGTAGAAATTATTTTTATTAAATTGTGGTTAGCTGGTGAATAGAATTTGATTAAAGTAGTGGGAAAGATGTAAATTTTAAATAAATTTGATTAAATTTGTTAATTCTTTAAATAAAATTTTTTAAAGAAAGCTTCAACATAGTAGCAAATTTTAAAGAGAATAGTACTTATCAATTAAAAATTAAATTAAATTAACTAAGTTGTAAGATAATTGAAAAATTTATTAGATCATTTTTTAAAATTTTATAAGGTTGTTAGGTAATTATTCTAGGTACTTGTTGAATGAAAATTAGTGTATGTTATCGACTGCTCATAGTATTTAATTCTACAATTTCCGGATAAATAATTATTAAATTCTTAATTCCTGGAAATAATCGTAAATATTTAAATTATTCAGAAAATTGTCAAAAAAAAACCTAAATAATGGGTAACAAAAAGTTTTAAATACTAGTCAATTTTAGTTTTTAATTTAATTGAGTTACAAATAACTGTATCGATTTCACTAAGTATACATCTTTTGACATTGATATACAACCGAATAAATCACCCTAAAAATAAATTCCCCCTCTTGACCTATCGTTTCCCCCTAAAATAATATAAAATTTACTCTCAACCAATCATTTCTCTTTAAATGACAATAATACCGGCTATATTCAATATTTTTCATAAAATCACCGATTTATATCGATATTCAACCGAATAAATTTCTTGAAATCGCCTTACAATAGAATTCATCTCTTAACCAATTTTTCCCCCATCAAATAACAATTGTTCCAGCCATATTCATTATTTTTATAAAAATCACCTATTAAATAACAATACTTAACCAACTTCTCTTCTTAGCCAATTGTTTTCCCCTAAAATAAAATTTACTCTCAACCAATCATTTCTCTTTAAACGACAATATTCCAAACTATATTCAATATTTTTCATAAAATCACAGACATATCGATATTCAACTGAATAAATTTCTTGAAATCCTCTTAAAATAAAATTCATCTCTTGACCAATCAAATTATCTTAAGATTATCATAAATTCTCCTCTTAACCAATCATTTCAACACAGTAGCAAATTGTAAAACAAATAGTACTTATCAGTTAATTAAATTAACTAAGTTGTAAAATATTTGAAAAAATTTGTTAGATTTTTTAAAATTTTAAGATTGTTAGGTAATTGTTCTAGGTACTTGTTGAATGAAAATTAATGTATGTTATCAACAGCTCATAGTTTTTAATCTTACAATTTCTCTTCATTCCTGGAAATAATCGTAAATATTTAAATTATTCAGAAAATTGTCAATAACAACATAAGTAATGGGTAACATAAATTTTTTAAATACTAATCAATTTTAGTTTTTAATTAAATTACAAATATAATAATAAAATCAACTAAATACTTGAATCGAACAATTTCTTAGAACTGAACACGTATCGTATATTTTAATCATATTCCAATAATATCATTAAAATTAACCAAAATCTTATTGTTATATTTTGATAACCCTTAAGTCAATGAAACTGTATCGATTTCACTAAGTATACATCTTTTGACATTGATATACAACCGAATAAATCACCCTAAAAATAAATTCCCCCTCTTGACCTATCGTTTCCCCCTAAAATAATATAAAATTTACTCTCAACCAATCATTTCTCTTTAAATGACAATAATACCGGCTATATTCAATATTTTTCATAAAAATCACCGATTTATATCGATATTCAACCGAATAAATTTCTTTTATTGTTCTATAAAAATCAAGGCTTTTTCGGTTTAATGTAAGCTGTTCAAAAAAAATATGTTTGCAGTTTCCAAACAACTCAAAGTCTTCATCAAATAATATTTAAAAATTAATTTTTCTCTGTTATTTTTAATAATGTAATAATGCTTTAATACGCCAAATATATCAACGCAACCGCTAATGTGTGATGAATCTAGCTAGATACCCAACCAACTTTTTCTCTATAATAATAGGTACATCGTTGTTAGAAAGATAAGGAGTAAATCGTGAGGTCCAAATTTTTTGGGCTTAGAAAAAAAAGCCCAAAACATTTGGACACAGCAAAATTGCGAGACAATGTTCGATTATATGTTAACCTACTTAAAATTAGACGTATTCCTCCTTGCAGATTATTTTCAGCAATTTCGCGCAAGAGCAATTGCTTATAATAGTCTAGAACCTCTTAATTTTTATGGAATTCCTGGATGTCATGGGTGTCAGCTCTCATGACATTACAGGAACCCATAGAACTTCTGCAGGACCTGGAAATGTTTAATTTCTACGAGGGAGAAATACGGGGTGGATTAACATTTGTTAACAAGCATTATGTCGCAAGTTCTGAGGATACAGAACTCTCATTTTTCATTGGCATATTTGATTTAATACTTCTTCTTTTCGGTTATATTTTTTTCCTTTTTCACTTTACTAGTAATATATTCTTCTTTTCTTCTGTGTAAGATTTACTCCTTCCTCATGACCAGTCGCGCTCTACTGAGGGTGTGGCGTTGAGGTTTTTGGAGAGGAGAACTGACCCGCGAACTGTCATTCGCTACGAGTACCTCCATACCGAAGTAATAGCTCATGCTTATGTGCATGTGGTTATCATAAATTAATCAAATTGATAAAAATATAAAATAATATATATATATATATATCATAAGAATGATTAGTAAATTAATTGAGTTGAATAAGTACGATCATGGATTCTGCTATCTCGGACCATGATATTCAATTGACAAAAAAATTTGATTAGAATAACGTGTTGGTGTACGGGAAAATTTTACAAACCTACTAAGCACTTCTATTATCGATCTAGGGACACCCTTTCCGCGCACACCCCATGAGTTGAGATTACCGCTACGCACCCATGGCCTAGACCATGTTGGTACTGTGCGTAACAGTCGAAAGCTGTTCGAGCAGGTGAGCACTGCTTCCAGTACTACTCCTCGAAAAACCTTCGCTCCCCAGCTCCCTGCTGCCGATGGAAGGTCTTACGAATTCTATTCCGTTTTCCCTTTCTCTCTACGATATTATTATTATCAGGTAATACTATTTCGTCGGCCACTAGATCGATATACACCGGTGGCGGTGCTCGGTTTATAGTGATCGTCGGAGCATATAGGATGTCCGGATCAGTGGTTTGAAATTCAAATTCGGAATACGCTGGAGGTGGGTCATTTGTTCGAACTGATACTTTGCGCACAATGAATTGGCTTCCGCACGACGTCTCTCAGGACGTCTGCGATTTCGATTCGGATGTCTTCTCGTGGGGTTAGATGGATTGGCTGTTGCCGGGTCTGCGGTTGGGACGATTGATGGCACTATTTCCGGGTTATTAGTAAGACGTTGGGCGGGAATAATATCAATTTCCCGAGCCCAACTTCGACTCGACAGACGAGCCCGGAGCTCGTTTTCCGTAAATATTTTTTCTTAAGGCATCACTTTGCTCCGCGATGGTGAGGCGTTGCCCTTTGTTCTCGATTATTAAGTCGTCCCTAGCTCTGGTCAGACGAGTTATTTTCTGAAAAAGACTCTTGGTCGATTCGGCCGAGCTCCAGGTGCTCTTTACCCGCTGATATTTCTCTCGCAGGGTTGCGAATTCCTTTTCCAGACTTTCCAATCGTTGGGATACCGCTGTCACAGAGGTTGACAGTCGGGGTATCTGAGGTAAGTTCGACAATCCTGACATTGCTTTGGGGGAAAGATATATTGGATTGATGGAAGGTGATTTATGATAATCGCGATATTTCAATTTGTTAGGCGAACTCCGGAAAACTGAGTTGGTCATGAATGTTCTCTGTAATAAGGAAAAGATAGCACATTATAGGGTTTATGAGTAGTATCATTGGTCTATTATTATTATCTTTGGACGGCGTCGCATTGAAATGGTTTACTGGTTGGGGTATTTCTGGGATTTTACCCATCTCTACGCGGTCAAAGCTTACTAAGTTTTCATCAAGGATTCTCATCAATCTTAGGCGTCGTTACTGATCTTTGAACGCTAGATCTCGCTATTTCTAGACTTACTTATTTCTCTGGTGGGATCTCCGTCGACATCTCATTACACAATTTAGTCGTTCCACGGTTGCAACTTAGCTCAATTGAATGATAGTGGTTTACCATAGAGTTTTTAACTACATTATAACTCAGAATTAAAAGGTACAGATTTTTATTATTAAATTTTATTATGCTATTCCTTCGGATTTATTTATATTGTTTAGGAAACTTACAAATTTCATCATTTAATATTATTTTAATTATCTAAATTAATTTTCTACAAGAGTTAACTGTATGTTTATTTAATGTTAGATTGATCATCTTCAGAATTCTCGTGAACGTTGTTCGTTCAATTGAATTTCCGGTGTTTACTATTCTGTCAATTCGAATCCAAAATGAGATAGGTTTGGACGAGTGTTTATACTTCAATTCTGGGCATATGCTGTTCGGATTTATGTCGTGGTTAGGTCTAGATGGCGATAAACGTGTTTGTCGGATGGATGTTTATCTCTAACTTGGTGATTCGTCTTATATCCGGTATTTGCGCGACTAGTCTAATGTCATGATCTTTACAGATATGGATTATGCGTTTGGTAAAGTCGATGGAATTTAAGTTGATGTTCGTAATGCTAAAAATTCAATCTATCGACGGATCCTATATTTCAGAGTTGGCAATTATCTCCTCGATTTTTCTATGGTATAACTCGCGGAATTCTCTCGCACCAGTTTAACTATGAAACATTTTGATACGCGGCCATTTCAGCGTAGTACCTTTCTATGCTACTCTTACGTCGTACTTGGATTTCAGTTCAATTCGGTGCTTAATCTTTTCGACTCGATCAGCTATGCATTCATGACGGACTGGTTTTCTCGCCTGCACCAACAAGCCAATTTTTAGGAATAGGTATTGAAATTTGCTTCTCATTTAATTTTAAATAAACGATTTAAAAAGAAAGTAACACTATGATCTTAAATTTTTTGTTATTCTATCCGTTCTACCCCTCACTTTATGAATCCGAGGTTTTACGAGAAAAATCTTTCCTACTGATCGTATAACTATTCTGCCTATTTCCCCTACATGTCGTCGCACTTCCCATATTTTAGATTTTCTGCTTGCCTCGACCGACGTTGCCATCAGCCGTTGCAAGTGGTTTAACGATGCCCTACGGGGAGGGTCCTGTGCCATTTTGCCAGGCTCCGTCGCGGACAGACCGAGATTGCAGATAGGCTCGACCCGCGATCGCAACTAGGGAACTTAATCCTCCAGCCGGATCGCCGATCTGCCTATCCGCGAGCTATTTCTATACATATTATAAATAAGGATTGTTACGAACATTATATATAATAATTTACATTAACATATAAAACCAAGAATAAAAACAACAAATTCCTTAGTCAGTAAATAGTCTTCGATACAATATTTGCGAATTCAAGTTGTCAAAATACAAGTCGTAAAGTTGTAAAGTAAAAGTGTTTCACATTATAAAGAGTTAGTTTTAATGAAATTTGTCGCTACTTATATACTATTTTCGTGCTTGTGTGCGACCAATAGGCGATTTTTCGCCATTTTTAGGGTTTTTAATTTGTTTTAATTATTTTAAATTATTTTCATAATTTTTTATATAATTTTCTTTATTTTTAGATATTTTAATATTTCGTTATTGGGTTTTCATTTTTATTATTATTTTCTTTCAATATTATTTTTAAACCCTAATATTTTATTGCCTGGTCGCCTCTTCTGCCTGTGTTTTTTCTAAACCTTATTTTGCAAGGTTTTGGCAGTTTATTTTATTTTTCATATGTTTCCTTCTGTAGCTGTAGACTTTTCGAGAATTTTAATTAATTATTTGTTTTATTTAATTTTTGTTATGTTTTTAATTTGTTTTAATTAAGGTTTTTTATTAATTTTTGATCTCTTCTTACGGTGCGTGGGTATGTGTAACGACCATTTCATTAACCTTCTATCCTTTTCTGTTTGTTTTACACATTGTTTGTAATAATTTTTGTTTTAATTTTGGCTCTAAGTCCAACAAACCACTCCCGGGGCCGTTTAAATTGCGCCCCAAAATTTGTAATCAACACATTCTCATTCCATTAACAATACTTGTATACAACACAAGAAAAGATTATACAGATAAAATGTCAATTTACAAGGTACAAGCAGACATCACTTAAGGTGATGGGATTTTATACATAAAACGATACAGTTGGTGAGTTTTATATACACGTTGAAAATATCAGTTAAGTCATGTTGGGTTGATGTCTGTAGCTTGGGCCTGGACCATCGTCCTGGTTGGTTGATTTGGGTTGAGGTTCGATGATTTGGGTTTGATCGTTGGTTGCAGAGCTATTTTGATATTGAGGGTTTGGGTTGGTTGACTTTGCGAAACGGATGGTTTGATTCTTTTGATCTCTTCTTCTCCATTGTCGATCAATTTGGGATCTTTGATAAGATTTCATGGTCCGGAAGATTTGACAGATTATTGCGATGGTAAGGACGATGATTTGGGCGATTCCTAAGCAGAGGATAGTGATTTCGAATTTATTCGGTTTCGGATCCTCAGGTATTGGGTGAGTTGATGATATCATTGTTTGTAGGAAGTTGTTTTTGAGTTGCGAAAGTTGATTGATTTTCTGCAGTAGGTGTAGGTTGAGATTTTGACATGAGGGTTTTCGGAGGTATTCTTGCTTTCGAATTAGCTCTGATTTGATTGTTTGGATTGACTCAAAGATTTCTTGAATTTTTTGAGGGCTTGAGTTTGTTTTGTTTACGAGGATGATGAGTACCAATAAGGTGATTTGAGGGTGTAGGTTCATTTTCTTCTATTTACAGGTTTTTATTTGGTTTATTGACGTTTATATACAGTCTATTTCTCATTTCCGGGATTAGGGCGATGATTTTGTCTTTCTGCTCTAGGGCACTTTTTTGGCTCTCGTTTGCCTCTTCCAATATTCGTATTTGTTGCTTATTTTGTTGTACTTTTTCGTACTGCTTCATTGCATATTCTTCGAGCTTTCTGTATGCTCGGTTTAACTTTTTTGTTTTTTGGTACTTTCTTTGCGTTTTCTTTGCTTGGGTTTTCCAATGGTCTTCTAACACGTGTCTTGACCATTTTGCTGCCAGTTCGGTCTTCAGTTCCTCTACTCTTTCTTCCCAACCTTTGTTCAACTCTATTTTTTGTCTCGACCATTCATTTTCATCTTCTACCTCTTCTCGTTGTTTGTTCAGTATATCACATTCCCTTTTTAAGGCTTTTATTAAGTTTCTCGACTGGAACCATTGATTTGTTATGCAGTCTATTTCTTGGATCTGTTGTTCCATCGCTATTTTTATGTTTTTTATTATTTCTTCCTGCTCACTACTTTCTACTTCCATTGATTCTTCGATTTTGCATATCATTGGCAATTGGAACTCGTTTTCCACTTCAATCTTTATAGGTTTAATGCCTTCATTGACAGTGGTCTCGTCGGACTCTACTTTTAATGTTGTTAATTCTCTCTGATTATCCATTTCTACAAATTTTTGTACACAATTTTTAGTTATTTTCGATTCCTTTACATTTTTATGATTTTATGCATTTTTTATTCATTTTATGGGTTTTTAACTGGTTTTTACATTTTTATATTTTTGTTTGTTTTCTGATTTTTTCGTTTTATTTATATTAGTATTTATTTACATATCTTTACACTTTTTACATTTTCTTTCTCCACTCATCCTATACCCATGTGCCCCAAACTTCCACAAACCCTTCGTCTATTAAGGTTTCTTGTGGTTGTTCCGTTGGTTCGCCCGTATTCGTATTTGTGATCGGCATTGACATCATTGGTATGAATGAGGTCCAAATCATGGGTGGGATATTTAACATCTCGTTTATTCTTTCGCGTAATCTTTGCGATGTATTCATTTCTCCATCCAGCATATATGATAACTGGTTTACTTTCTTCATGAGGTTTTCTATCTCTCTTTCTAATATTGAAGTGTCTCTTTGGATTTCTAACCTTTCTATTTCTGCTTGCATTTCTCTTACTTTTGCATCGAATACTTCCTTTTCGCTTCCTCTAAGCGCTTTCTGTCGATGAATTGCGATATCTCTTTGTTCGCACATCCTTTTATATTTAATCACGTCTTGTTCCGCGCATTCCAGTCTGTTTTTCTCTATCTCCGTCTGTAGGTCACTTTGTTCCTTCCCTTCGGTGATTTTTCTCAATCGGCTTTGGGTCTCTGTAAGTTGGTTCACCTTGACCGTGGTAAATTTCCTGAGGTTTCCTTCTCTTTTTTCTTGTAATTTTAACCGTGCTTGCAAATTTTCAATTTCTACTCGTTGCTCCTCTACCTGTTTCCACATCTGTAGGTTGTCGAGGGGTACACACTTTTTGGGTAATTCTTTCAGTTTCTTCATTACCATTTGGTATTTTTGTTTCCACGCTTTGGCTTGTTTTATTAATCCGTTGGTTTTCCTCTCACTTTTATTCATTGTTTCCGTCCATTCGGTCACCTGTAGCATCTGTTCTCTTTTTGTGTGCTCTAACTCTTTCCTCACTCTGATTTGCACACTTCCGATTTGTTCAATTTGAACCTCAAGTTCTTTATTTCTCCTTCCGGCTCCTTCGGTTCGACATTGGTAAAATGCTGTCTTTGCTACTTGACTTAGGTATTTTGCTCTCATTTTTTCTAATTCGTCTATCTTTTTTAGTAATCTTTCATTTAGTTCCTCCACCTCTTCTTCCGATCGGTTACTCTTTTGACTAACTAATTCCAGCATTACTTTTCCGAATATTGTATTCGTCTTTTGTTCTTTCTATTTGCTGTGTAGTTCCTTTTCTCTCTGGATTGCCTTATTCGTTAGACTTTGCTGGTATTCTACGTTGATTACTTCTCTGAAATACTCTATTTTCACTTCGTTCGTTTTTTCTTTTAATTCCATTATGTTTTTGTTAAGCAACTCTATCATAACTTTTCCAAGATTCATTTTTATTTCTTGTTCTTTGACTTGGCCTTGGAGTCCTTTTGCTTTTCGTTTTTCGTTCTCTGTCAAGCATCTTGCGTAAGCGGCATCTACCATTTCACTATGATATTTGGTCTGTCTTTTTATGCCTTCTCATATTTGTTTTGTCACCCTTTTGTTCAGCTCACTCACTTCCTTCTCCAATTGATCGTTACTCTGCTTTAATAATTCTAGCAACACTTTTCCGTAGTTTATTTTCGTTTGTTGCTCCTGATTGATTTCTCTTAGTTGTTTCATCTGATCGTCTTTTTCACGGTTCTTTCCTACCCACTGTTTCAATTGTTTTTGGAGATTTTCATTTTCAACTTTTTGATTGATTGTCATCTGCTGTGTTACGTACTTTCTCTTATCCTCTCTTATGTCTTGTTCTATTTTCCTCTTTATTAGTTTCCCGAACTCCTCTATCCCTTCTTCATATATTTCTTTGACTCTACTCATTATGTTATTACTCTGCTTCATCATGAGGTTATTTTCGTGGTTCTCTTGCAATTGTTGCCACATTCTCTCGCACTTCCTTGTTTCCGTTTTATCTTATTCATCGCCTCCATCTCTTCACTTTTTATTAACACTCTTTTTGATTTTCGCTGCCCATGATCTGCATCATTCTCATTATTGGGAGGTGGTTTATTATCTCGATTGTTACTTCTTTGTTATTCATTTTCTAAAATTAATATTTACAATTAATTTTGTTATTCATGGTGGTTATCGCTGTTTTAGTTTACGCCTAAATATTTTAATGTTTTGTGGTACTACTTTTACATTATATATACATATATATATATATTTATACTTATATACACTTTACACATCTTTTCTCTCTTAATTGGTCCTTCCTGTATTCCCTTTCGACCGATAACTTTACAAACCACGTATCTCCCTCTACATATTCCCACATCGTATTTTGTCTCATCATCCTTGGTGCTCCCGTTGTTACACCTACATCTGCTGTTGGTTTGTTGTAGCATGGTCCTCCTTCAGGTTTGAATTTCTCTACAGATACGTCTTTTGCCGATAGTATTGTTAAGATTGTTTTGTTGCTATACGGCCATGACTGTAACTCATCCCATTCTCCCCTTACTAGGACGAAAAATACGGATATATGGGTGTCTTTTCCTGTTCCATCCCCATTTGGGTATATTCTCATTCTCATTTTATATCCATTTTTCCACGAATAAAATGGTGGACTGGTTATGGATACTTCCGTTCCATCTCTTGCTCTTTGCCATTTTCTTGTAAAATTCTCAATTCTCCATATATATGGAGTGGTAGGTAGATTTTCTCCTGTAGGTGTATAATTTCTTAGTTTTTGATATTGTTCTCTCAATCTTTTTATTTCGTTTTCTACGTTCTTTTCTGTTTCCATCATTCCCATTCGTGCTAATTCGAAGGCTTCTCTGGTGTTGAATATTTCCGTCATCATTATTTTGTGTGATTCGATTTCCATTTTTATCTTTTCCATCATTTGGTCGTTGTTCCTCATGGTATTTACCCATAGTTTCATGTGTTCCTCGGCTGCTTCTTGTAAATGTTGTGCCATCTCTTCTGCTCGTTTTCTGCTACATCTTTCCCAATGCTTTTTTAGTTCCACTTCTTCCTCGACTCCGCATTTGTTTGGACATATTCCTCTGAATCTCGTGCAGATCTTTTCTTCTCTTACATTCACGTTTTCTTGTTGTATTTGCTTCCATATCTCGGTGATGTTACAGTACTCGCATCTTATTCGTCTTTCTTCGCATGCGTTTTCATGTTGTTTTTCTTCGCCTTCGATCACAGGTTGTTGGCATTTTTAGCAGGGTTTTCTTTTGTAATTACAACCATTCATGTGAACACTCGCATCTTTAATTCTCCCTTTCCATTCGCAAGGTTTGTTTGGACATTCTATTATCATATTCATTATTTCTCTGGTGGCGGCTCGGTCTTCTTGCGTTTCTCTTAATGATGCGATTTCCGTCTCCCCACAATCCGGACATTGTTTTGGGCCATTTAGTGTTAATTCTATTATACATTCGGTGCATAGTCTGCATCCGCACTCGGTTTGTCTCGGGTCTTTCAGTAATTCTGTACATGATCCGCATCGTAATCTTGCTTCTACTTTTATTTGAGTTTGTTTTCTGATTATTTCAATGATGTCGTTGATTTCTGTTGTGGTTCTCGATTGTTCTTTTTTCTACAATTATATACACGTTTATTTTTGGTGGTTTTGTCTTTATACATTTATTCCTTACGACTAAATTTCATTTACAGGTATTTTTTCATTTTTACATTTTCAATTTTTCTCTTTATTTTATATTTTTATTCTTTTTACATATATGCATTTTTTCCTATTCTACTCTAGGTTACTTGATGAATCCGGCTCTGTTCTATCCTCCTCTCGATTATATATCCATTCGTTCCATTCTACTTGTTGTTCATCCTCTGTTTCTTCTGCTAGTCTTTGTAATTCATTTCTTTGCCATAAGTTTTGCGTTCTTAGTGTTTTCAATTCTCGTTCCATTTCGTTCATTCGTCTTTGTTGCTCTTCCATATTTAGCATGTGATAAAGGTTCGTGTTTAGTGCTTCTCTTAACGCTATTTGACTTTCCGTCCATTGTTCTTGTAGCATGTTTACTGCTTTTGTTAGCGCGTTATATTGTTGTTTCCACATTTCGATTAGAGTTTCGTTGTTCACGCCGGCTTGGAAGTTTTGTTCCATTTTCCTTAATTTACACTCGTTACTCTGTGTTTTGATTCATTTTACATTATTATTATAGGGTTATATATTATACATACCGCTTTATAATACTTATATATTTACATTTTATACATTATATACACTCATATTCCCATTATTTATACCCTTTGCATTTTATGAGGAATTCCGACTTGTCGAAATCCCCCGTTCCAACGTCTTTGGTCTTTTAGCTTTAATTTTTCCTGGACTATTTCTATCTTCTTTTCTCTGGTTCGGTGTCTCCCAATTGTTTTCATTATACATGTTGCGATACCAATTGCTGTTGCACTTAGTATTATGCTCGTAATCCATATTATTCGTACCCAATTCGGAATTTTTACCGAATCTTGGTTTCTTTCATGTTTCGTTCCTTTGCTGTTGGTTCTTGGTTCCTTTCGATTATTTCCATTATTTTTTCCATCTGTTTTTCTGAGATGTATCTTTCTTCATCTTTATTTCTAGTTTCATTTTCTTTTTTCGTAGTGTTTTCTCTCTTTCCCTTATAGGTTACTGTAGTTGTTTTTGCTGTTGTATTTTCATCTTTCCTTCGTTGAGAACATTTCGGTATATTCAGATTTTTCCATACGCATATTGGGTATTTCGTTTTTAATGTTAATTTGCTCGTTTCATTCGGGTGAGTTTTGTAAAATTTGCACTGTAATATCTCATTTTTCTCGTTTGTTATTTTCTTTGCGCACAGTTGCTTTGTTTGCTACACGCGCTAAAAAATCGCACTGATCTCTCCATAAGGGTTCTGCTGATGTTTCATTTGGACTGCTGACTGAATTTGGTTGTAATTGGGGTGGGAATTCTGGTTGACGTTGAGCTGCTCCTATAATGGTTTCAACGAATGGTCGTACTTCGGCTTGATGTTGGTGATTTCCTCTAGATAAATCCATTTCTGAAGATTTTCAATTAAGATAATATTGATTTCACTTTTTTAAACTTTATACATCAAGGTTCATTTTTACGTCTTCACAATATACAATATATACTTTTATCTCATTATACAATACTACTTTTATATAATATACACTATTTACACGGTCTCATCCTCTCATTACACAATTGTTGTATTCCCCCATATTTCTCATTAGTAAGTTTGTATACATCAATTTCACTAGGCCGTCCTTGTGAGGCTTCTATTATGGGTAGCTCTTTCATCCACAATCCACTTGAATATTGGCTTTGACTGGCTACTTCGTCATATTCATTGTTTCTTCCAGTCTCTGAACGTTCTAACGTGATATCATATTCAAATTTTTCTACCATTGGCCATTTTCTTCGTTTTCTTGGTTTTGGTTTGCATTTTTTAATGGCTTTCCACTGCTGAATTAATATTAGTGTCATTATGATGCTTACTACCGTTAAAGTTATCCATATCATTTTGATTGCGATTTTTGTTTCGTCTGTTTTCGCTGATTTCGTTGATTCCGTTATAGTTGTGGTTTCAGTTCTGATCTGAGCTTTTCTGAATGCTTTGCGGAGTTGGTGTGCTTCCTCCATTGAAATACGTCCGTCATTTCCGTTAATGTTCATCTTTGCTCGATTTGTTGCCGTTTCAATTGTTGTTGTTCTCGTTTTATTTCTGGTTAGGTGTTCCGGTAATATTATCGATTGTTTATACCTAGTCACTATTTGACATATTGGTCTGTTTCGCTTTTCTTTATACACGCATACTCGATAGATTCCACCTTTCTCTCTTGTTAACAATTGGTGTTGTAGATACATTTCATCCCGTATTTTCCGACATTCGGTTTTAGCTTTCCGACTCTTCTCTTCTCTTTCATCTCTAATGCATACTTTAGTGATTCGTCCTCCGAATAGACTTCGAATCATAATTACATCATATCTTTCCTGATCTGGCACTACCATTATTAGTACCTCTTTTCTGGAATCCCTCATTCTAGACAAGTTGATATCTTGTCCTGTTTGTGCTTCTGCTTTCTGGATATACAGTAAACCCTCCAACTGCGCGGTTTTTCATTGCGCGATTTCGCAATTGCGCGGCCAAACCTTTAATACCAAAATTTCGATCTGCGCGCTAAATATTTCGTAGCTGCGCGGTTTTTTTTTGTTTTTGTCTATTTTAACAAGAAAAATCATGTCAATTTAATTTTTTATGGTGAATCCCGTAAAACTACGAATACATATGGTAGTGAAAATAGTGATTCATCGTATTTCGATGCACTGTATTTTTTATATAAAAATAATAAAGGCAGTTTCATTTTTCTACTGATGTGGTTAGAATTAGGATGTAAAATTACATAGTTTTAATTAATAGATATTTATACAAGTGTTTATTTAATTAAAAATATATTAGTATTAAATTCAAAAAAATCTTATTCGTGTGCATTAGATATAACCGTAATAAAAAATTATTACATCAATTAAAGAGTGTTATAAAGTAAGTATAAATAAAAGTTTTGATTTTTGATTTAATACTCATTTTGATTTAATAGGTTTTTAATAATTTCTACACCTTATATATAATAATGGAAAAAGCTGGCAAAAGAAAAATATTGACGTTAGAGGCAAAACTTGAAATTGTGAAGCAATTAGAAAATGGCGAAAAAATGTCTGTTTTAGCTAAGAGACACAATATGAACGAATCCAGCATAAGGAGGATTAAATTGAATGCCGAAAAAATTAAAAGTTCAGTAGTTTGTTCTACATCGCTAGCTGCAAAAACATTAAAAAAACCACAAAATCCAATAATAGAGAAAACAGAAAAAGTGTTAAGCTTTTGGATTGAAGATCAAAATCAAAAGAGAATGCCACTTAGTGCTGCTGTTATTCGAACTAAAGCGTTACTAGTATTTAATCGGTTACAAAAGGAGGAACCTGAGTCATCTAATTTAGGCGAAATTAAATTCGAAGCGAGTAAAGGATGGTTTGAAAAGTTTAAACATCGCCAAAACTTACATAATATAAAATTTACAAGCGAAGCAGCCAGTGCTGATACATTAGCTGCATCTTTATATCCAAAAACGTTAAAACATATCATTGATGGTTGTGGATATTTACCAAGCCAAGTTTTCAATGCTGATGAGACTGGCCTATTTTGGAAAAGGATGCCTAGCAGAACATTTATATCTAAAGAGGAGAAATCTGCTCCGGGGTTCAAGGTTTCCAAAGATAGATTGACAGTTTTGTTTTGCGGTAATGCAGCTGGCGATTGTAAGAGCAAACCACTAATAATTTATAAATCAGAAAATCCTCGTGCTTTTAAAGGCATATCAAAGAACTCACTGCCAGTTCATTGGGTATAAAATAAGAAAGCTTGGATGACTGCAAAGCTTTTTGAGAACTGGTTTTTAAATTGCTTTTGTGTACAAGCTGAAACTTACTGTAAAGACAAAAACATTGCTTTTAAGATTCTGTTGATTGTTGACAATGCACCAAGTCATCCACCACATTTAGCTGAATTGCACCCCAATGTTAAAGTAATATTTCTGCCTCCAAATACGACATCTTTAATTCAGCCGATGGACCAAGGCATAATTGCCGCATTTAAGCTGTATTATCTTAGAAGGACTTTTCGGCAATTAATTGAAGCTACGGATGGCCCAGATAATCTTTCAATTCGTGAGTATTGGCGACAGTATAATATTTTATCTTCCGTAAAAAATATTAAATTAGCATGGGATGAAGTTAAAAACTCAACCATGAATGCTGTATGGAAAAAATTATGGCCAGAAAGCTGCATTAGAGAAGCTGTTGTTGAAATTGTGACTTTAGGTAGAACAATTGGTGGGGACGGTTTTCAAAATTTAGAATCAGAAGATATCACGGAAGTCCTTGTGTCAAATGAAGAAAATAAAACTGTTGACGATATTTTGACACAGTTCCGCGGTAATAATGATGAAAATGATGAAAGTGAAGAAGATGTACAGATTACAGAAGAGAAAAAGTTTACTACCGAAAAACTATCAAGTTTTTTAAAACTTGGTAGTCAACTTGAACAGCAAGCTCTTAATATGGACCCTGATATGGAGCGTGCCTTAAAATTTCGGAGAAATCTGACAGCAGCTTTAGCACCATATGCTGAAATTTATAAAGAAAAATAAAAAGCTGGTAAGCAATCAGTGTTAACAAGCTTTTTTCCAAAAAATATACAATCACAGCCAATAGAATCAAGCTCATCAGCATGTATCAGTGATTAATATAACGTTACTTATGTTAATTTTTATTTATGTTTAGTCGTTGAATTGAGACTGTTTTTTAGTTCTTGTATTGTTTTTTATAATTTTTATTTATGTTAAATTTTTATTAATTTTTATAATAGTAATATTAATTATGTAAAAGCAATGAATTGAGACTGTTTTTATTAGTTTTTATGTTTATATAAATGTAAATATGTATATTAGTCGTTGAATAAAGACTTTTTATTATATTTTTTAATATTTTTGTAATATCTGGAACCTAACCCCATAATTACATATAAAATCGGGTTCACAGTGCGCGGTTTCGGTTTGCGCGTTGTTTTTGTGGAACGTATCTACCGCGCAGTTGGAGGGTTTACTGTAGCTTTCTGAGCCTTTGATAGTAGTTTCTCTGGGTTTTCTAGTCGAGTTGGTTTGATTTCTGGGATTTCCTTTTCCTTTAAGCGTTTTCACTGCTACACATACCACATTTCCTTTATTTCCTGCACATATCACGTGCATTGAATTTTCTACTAGATTACCCCATAAATATGGTTGTTTCTTTTTTAATTGCATTGATACGCATGTAGTTTCAATATTTCTCGTGCATATTTGATCTACTCCTCTATCATCGTTGCTGTTCATAAGTACATGATTGATTCCTGGTATAACTTGAAATCGTACTCCTTTTGTTACTGCCATAATATCTCTACAAATGTTATCTTTTATTTCGCATGATGCTTGTTCTCTTTCCTGAATGGTAAATTGATCATCATCGTCCATAATAGTGAAGTTGCAACTAATTCCCGAGTTTTCTGTTAGACGAATAAATATTCCTTCTTTATTGTTCATCATTTTCAGAATAAACGCTTCGATTTCTCTTTTGACGCTTCCTTTGATACTCCAGTCTGATTTTGCAACAGTTTTGATTATTTTTGGTATATTTGCTCTGCTCAACGTTTTGGTTGGCTCACATATCATGCCGTTTACGTTTTCTACACAAATTAGATAATTCATATTTTCAGCTAAATCGTCCCATTGGTATTGCTGATTTTTGTTTAATCTCACTTTTCTGCATTCCTTTTCATTATCAATACAAATTTGGTGGATTTGTTCGTTTCCTATATTCGTTATCTTTATTGCATCCACACTTGTTTCCACTTGAATTTTTAATTTGTGTTTCTGTTGCGTTGCAGGAGTTGTGTTGATCACGTCTTCTCCATTCTTTCTTATTTCACATTTGTAGCTCTTTATGCCCATTATACAGATTTTGTACGTTGAATTTCTGGTTGTATCCTCGAATACGTAAGTTTGATTCTATTTCAAATTCCATGTTTCACAATGGTAGGTTATCCGTTCTGAGGTAATACAAATCATATTAATTTGTTCTATTAATTTCTTAATTATATCAGTGATCGTAAATACGTGTCCATCTTGCGTATACTTTGGCATTCGTTTTTTATACAGTCCGATCATGTTATAAATTAGATAGGCAATACCTACCATATATCGACTAGGATCATCTGATCGTTTTACTAATTGTTCCACAATTGTTATCATTTCTGGGACGTTTCTTAAAGTCATTCTCACTTTATTATCCATGATTTTTGCGTTCATGATTTCTTCCAGATCGGTTATTACATCGTCATCTTCGACTGATTCGATTATCACTTCTTCTTCCACATCTAGAGTTTCCAAGCTGTCTCTATTTTCTGGTGATTGTATGATGATTTTCCGTTTTTCGCCTTTTTTGATTAGTTTCTGACCTGCAATTTTATTAACAGTTAAAATATTACTTATTCTCGGCTTGATTGGAGTGACTCCGATTTCCAACTCATCATCTAAGGATCTCCCTTCATATTGCAAATGAAAAGGTAATTCGTACGGCATATTGACTTTTATCTCTTTGATTTTTGTTGTGACATGCTTCTCTCTCTCCTCGGTTTCTATTTCTGGGTATTGAATTTTTAATCGATATTTTTCGGGTCTTTCCTCTGCCCATTCCATATGCTTCCATTTTCGAATTACTCCATCGAATTGTTCTGGATACCAAGAGTACATTCGTCGGTACTCTTTGATTTCTTTAACCAGTGTCCTCAAATTCTCAATTCGTTTACATGAATCTATTATTCCTTTTGCGAGTTCAACTGCTCGTCTGTGTTGATTTTTAGCACCCGATCTCAGAATAGCTTTTAATTCTCTGCATTTTTGCGTCTCTGCTAGTGCGGTTAATTCATTTTCGATAAGATCATCCATATCCGTAGGTAGAAATTTTGATCCTGGAATTCGTTTCTCTAACACGCAAATTCTTGGTAAATCTAAATTTTCGTTTTCTGTTATATCGGTTTCTCCTTCCACTTCGAGTGTGAAGCTAATATCGTGATTTTTGATGAATATTGACTGTTCGTCTGTTACTGATTTTTGATCGATAAATTTCGGTGATCCTGATGCGATATTTTCTGTACTTTTCGGTTTCTGGTAGCATGTGCTTCGTTTATCAGGCTTATATGTGTCACGGTGACATCTTTCCGGTCGTCCAGGTGCGTTAAGCGAAATAGTTACTTTTTGACTAAATGGCCACGATAATTTACTGTCATTTATTCCTTTGCAAATAATGAAAAATACTCCCACATGAGTGTTTTTTCCCACTCCGTCTCCATTTGGATACACTTTCATTTTTAACCGATAACCTCCGGGTCTCACTTTCCCTTCCTTGGCTGCTTTTACTTTCTCATGCCAATCTGTAATTTTCCATTTGAATGGTGCTAGCCACTTCTCTTCTCGTAATTGTTCATCTTCTTCTGGTAGCCATTCTAGTCCATCCATATAAAAAGCAGTTTTTTCTTTACATAGTTCATCTGGGATCTGTTTCAACAAATCTTCCGATATCTCGCTCGGAATATATTCGGTCCATTTTGGTAATACATTTTCTTGTTTTAAATCCCAACGAGCTAATTCCTCGTTCCATGTTTTTATCCACGGTGTTGGTTTACAATCTCGATCGTTTAGAAATAGTATTTTCCGGTATAACTCCTCGTCTTCTCTCCACACGTTGTATATTTCTAATATTCGATCCATTTTACTTTTCAATTTAGTTTGGAATTCTACTATTTTTCGTTCCTCTGTCTTTTCGTCTTTGATTCCACCATTTGGCTCGTCCATCGATATGACTTTTATTGTTTGTCCATCATCCCATATTCCTAGGCTGTATATTGGAGTTTGATCGCTTTCCTCTAAAAAATTCTCATTATACATTAATATCACATCCTCCATCATTCCGTCATCGCTATTTTCTCTCACTTTAATCAAAATTTGTTGATCGATTATTTTTGTTAAATCATCCACTTTACAATCTGGGTCTACTTCGATTAATTATTTATCACCATTAGGTAACTTTACTCTCATTCGTATGGGTTCTGTTCCTCTCAACGCTCTCTGATATTTGCCATAGGCTTCGATTAGTTCACCGGCTCGTTCATCCGTTAGCGTCATAATCTCGGTGTCTCTTACACTTTCTACGAATTGCTTCATCGAGTACGGCCTTCTGGTATTTATTCGATCGATAAATTTTCTCGTTTGGTCGACTGCTTGTTTAACCAATATCATTTGATTTTCCCTCATAAGGAGTTCTTTCGCATCCATTAACTGTGGTTTAATTTCATTTTCGAATATCAATTTAATATCCTTTAGGATTTCTTCTAATTGTTTCTCTTGTCGATTCTTTTCAAGTGACAAAATATTGACGTTTCTCGGCCATATCATTTCATCTACCAAATGCATACCTGTTCTGATTTTCCAGCCATCAATATATAATTGTTCCTTTTTCCGGCCGTTTCCCATCTTTTCTTGTACCCATTGGTACAATTCATCAGTATTTGTTCCTGTTAATTGGATTATTTGCATCGGAATTTCTGGGTGTTGGATTCTGATTTGATATTTTCCCGCTTCTATTTTCTTGAGTTCCTCTTTATATTCTATGATGAAATTTTTCCAAATCGCTGTTAATACGCCTTTTTCAAGTTGATACCCCTGAGCTACTAATTTTGTAAATTTCTCGAATGTTATTGTCTCAATAAACTGTTTGTTGCATTTTACTTCGTATACTATTTCATATACTTCGGTTAGTAGTTCCCATTCGCCTTCGTTTATTTTCATTGAATTTGCTATATCAAAATCATCTTCGTCGCTAGTTAGTGGAGTTTTAATTCGGCTGATATTATCACATGATTGGAATAATTCGCCTCCCAGACTGCTAATTTCACTTGTTTCGTCTTCCGGATCCGTTTGTCCGTCTTTTAATTGTCTCAGCATATTAATTTTTAATATTTTTGTTGGCTTCTCATTGTTTATCGTATTGCACCATCTTTTAGCTGTGGCCCATCTCTTTTCTAATTTTTGTTTGACTTGTTCATCTGTCAGTGTTTCGTTTTCTCGTCGGATTTTCTCTTCTAATTTCTGTAGTAGGATCCTTTGGATTCGATTTTTCGTAGCCATAGCCTCTTTTGAGGGTTTTGCTATTGTTTTCGTCTCGTCGTTTTGAATTTCCTCAATTTTCATTTGAATTTCTTTAATTTCTCGTCTTTTCTCTTTTTTCTCTTTGATAAATTCTTGGATTCGTTTTATTTTCTCTTCACTAGTCAATTTATTCGTTTCACATTTTATTATATTTTCTGGCAATACGTCCTCGTTAACACTCGTTTCGTCACCGTCGCTGTTCACAACACACTGCTCCGCAGTGTGCATTTCATTTTCATTTACTGCTCTCATCATATTTATACGTTTTGTAGTTCCGTTTCGGCGTTCCCATCTTGCTTGGATCTCTTTTGCCTCTTCCATTTGTATTCTTTGCCATTCTGCTCTCTGTTGTTCTTGGTTGATGTTTATTATTTGCTCGTGAACATCTCCGTTCTCCTGCAGCATATTTATACGTTGTTGTTGATTACCGCCTTTCATTTGTTCTACTTCGTTTCGCAATCGTTCAACTTCTTGCATCAAATTGATTTGTACGTTTGTATTTGCTTGGTTTGGTTCAGGTGGATTTGATTGCATTCGATGTGGGCAGTTCCTCGACACGTGCCCTACTTGATTACATGTGAAACAAGTTACCATTCTAGATTCGCCATTAATACGATTTCTGCCGTATCCTCTGTTATTGCCGTTTCCGTTGTATCTGACGTTTCCGTTACCGAATTCTCCTCAGATTACTTCTGTGTGGCCTCTTTTACCACATCTTTGACATGTTTTTGCTTTGAAACACTCACTACTTTGATGACCAAGTCTCTGACAATTCTCGCATACTGGTTCGTTGTTTCCATTGTTATTGAATCTGAAATTATTAGTGTAATTCAAATTACCATTACCATTATTCATTGGGTTTCTTATGTGTGGGGCCTTGAACATCTGTTGTGCCCTTGGAATAAATTGATTCATTGTTGGGTTGACATTCGTTATCTGACTGTTGTTGACTTCACTGCTTGACGTTGTTGTAACAGCTCCTGCTGTCATTGCTGCAACTTGTAGTTGTGGTAGTCGGAATGTTTCACATATATTGGCAATTTCAAGTGCTTTATCTACTGTTTGCGGTGCTTGGCATCCCACGCCTGCTCTGATATCCTCATGTTTTAGTCCTTTTATGAATACTGAGACGATTCTTTCCTCTGGTACTTTTTCGTCGCCAAAGGCTTCTCTTGCTAATCGTTTTAATTCACACGCATATAGAACATTTGATTTGTTTTGTTTTTGTTTTCGGTGCAAGAATTCTAACGTTTTCGGTTGAGCTCTTTCGCGTTTCCGAACGTGTTGATTAAAAAGTCTTTAATCTCGTTCCAGTTTCTAAGTTTCCTTGGGTCTCGTTTGGCTTCTAAATATACATCTTGAGCACTCCCTGTTAAATACAGTGGTAGTCTCTCTCTAATTGCTATGTCTGGCCAATGACATATTGTCGTATACACTTCGAATTCTTTTATAAACGTCTGTAATTTATCGATACTTCCATCAAATGGTTCGCCTCGAAATTTTTCTCTAAACTCCCCGATATCCATTCTTTCGGGTTGTGATGTCATTTCATTGAATATAGGTGTCGTCCTTCCGTCCTCTGTCATATTGGTTAGGCTGTTGACTTTGGATTCTCTTAAAATACTGTTCTCCTCTTGGTCTGTTGATTCTCTGTCGCTGTTCTCGTTGTCTGATGGATTGTCTAGAATATCTTCAAGTAATTTAAGACCTGTTTTCTCGTTTTCTGATTCGGTGTTTATTATTGTTTCGGCTGATTCTGGTTTCTTTGACGGTCTCTTTGAATAACTTTTCGATCTTTTTGCGGCTTGGTGTTCTACTGTTTCTAATAAACTGGGGTTTTTATTGATATCTGCTTTGGTTTGACTTCTGGTTTTTCTGTATATTCTATCAATTTTGGATCGAGTTTTGATTTATCTCTTTATTTTTAATTCCACTGGGAGTTATTTGAAATTGTTTTGATGCTTGTAATTGCTTTGGTACTTGTAATCGCTTTGTTATCTACTTTTGATTGTTGCTTTGTTTGATTTGTTGGTTGTTGATTATTGACTTGATTAAATATCTGCAAATAATAACACTTCTTGTACATATATTATACTGTATACAAAGGTTTTTACGGTTTTACCATAATAACCCATACTTTGGTATTTACATAACTCGCTTTGACTCGTCTTCTTGGGTATTCATTTCATGGCTTTAACCCCCCCATTATTTCAGTCGATTTTAAATTATCTATTTTCTCGTA
This sequence comes from Schmidtea mediterranea, assembly GCA_022537955.1. Classification (NCBI taxonomy): domain Eukaryota; kingdom Metazoa; phylum Platyhelminthes; order Tricladida; family Dugesiidae; genus Schmidtea; species Schmidtea mediterranea. The sequence continues at coordinate 118,251,759 of CM039680.1, forward strand.
ATAATTATCTATATCGTTGCATCATTTATCTATTTGGTCGTAGTAATAATCTATTCTTTATCAATATATCAAAACATTATCATAATATAATCAAATATAATTATAATCAATACTCATACATATTATCAACTCTAGTATTCCCCCCAAAAAAAAATAGTGGTATTGTCGCATTCCCATATCCGCTACGTACTAGCGTCTTTACTTCTATCTACTCAGCTCACCCTTTTGCGCTTTATAATTGATATAGGATTTCAATCGTTTGACCCTTGGTCGTTATATTTTATACTACTTTAATCGTAATCATTTTTACTTTCATCGTTTTAGTTCATCATCTTTTATCAGAAATATCTCATTTTATTCGATCATCATTTTTCACATAAATTTAATTTCAATTATCTTTGACTTCAATCATTATTTCTCACTTAACATTTAATTCTCAATTATCATTATCTTTACACATAAAAACAATTAATTTCAATTATTATCATCATTTTCTCTTAAAACAATTAACTCTTAAATATCATTATTTTTTTTTACTCATCATTTTTCTCTTAATTCATTAATTCAAAATTTTTGTCTTCTTTAATCGTCATTTTTGTCGCATTCTAATTTTTTTCTACTGGCGTAATTCCTTCAACACAACTCTCACTTGTATTGACAAAATCATCCAATATTTTATAAGTTTTATAATCCTCGTTCCACGACCGGTAAAATCTTTAAGCGTCATTTTATCCGCATTCAATTTTTTTTTCACTGGCGTAATTCCTTCAGCACAACTCTCACTTTTGCTTACAAAATCATCCAATATTTTATAAGTTTTATAATCCTCGTTCCACGACCGGTAAAATCTTTAAGCGTCATTTTATCCGCATTCAATTTTTTTTTCACTGGCGTAATTCCTTCAGCACAACTCTCACTTTTGCTTACAAAATCATCCAATATTTTATAAGTTTTATAATCCTCGGTCCGCGACCGGTAATGTCCTAGCCTCTCCAAGCGCTACCCACACGAATGAAAAATCTAGGCCCTCCAACGCCACGCACTAGGTTTATCCAACCGTAATCTGTACGGTTCTTAGCATGTCTTTTCACTCAGTCAGTGTCCGGTTAACTTGAGTCTCACTGCCGATTCATTGTGAATTCGATACTCGGGTTGGGGTTATTCCGGGTCATGTACCGAACCACTGCTAGCAAAAAAATCAATTCAATTCATCATAATCAATAAATCTAACGTCCTGGCTTCTCCATACGCTTACCCATACGTATAAAAAGTCCAGGCCCTCCAACGCCACGAGTTAGGATAATATAACCGATAATGCCATTGTACCTCGACCATCGGCTCCTCAACAACGGTTTTATGCGCTAAGCGGTCTACCAATGGTGTTCACGTCGGGTACGGTTCTTAGCATGTCTTTTGACTTAAATTAGTTTTCAGGGTAACTTAAGTCTCACTGCCGATTCACTGTGAATTCGACACTCGGGATGGGGTAATTCCGGGTCGTGTGCCGAACCACGCTAGCAAAATAATCATCATTGGTACCATTTATCTCATTATCTCATTATCATTTTACTCTGGCCAGTTCTCATAATCATTTAATTCAATTCAATTCTTAATTCAATTCTCATAATCATTTAATTCAATTTAATTCTCTTAATTCAAGTTCTTAATCAATTTAATTCAATTCAATTCTCTTAATTCAAATTCATAATCATTTTAATTCATTTCAATTCTCTTAATTCAAATTCATAATCATTTTAATTCATCATTTCTCATTTTAATTCAATTCAATTCATCTAATTCATCATTAATTTTTATATTCTTTTTCATTTTATCAATTTCAAAAATTTCAACATTCGCTTGGCCAACATACTATATCGTACGGGCTCTTTCCCCCTTTATTCAAAAAATAGAACGATCGCGTTAGCTTGTCCTTTACATGCGGTGATCAGTCACATACCAGAACTCACTAACATTTGCGACGGGCCCATTCTACTTATCTTACTCAGGGTGATCAAGGTTTTCCCGCTCCCAGGTATCGCGTACTATCGCGAGGGTGTCACTATTACCTCTCAGTACTCTCTCTCATAATTGCCATACACTAAGAAGAAAAGGAAGAAATAAACAAAACAGGAAATAGAAGGAAAGTTATCATAAGCTTTAAACATTATCATTAATCAAATGAATCCACTATCGCTGAACACTCCATCATACTTATTGTTTGATTTTTCAGCATTAGCTGTTTTTGTTATATTTCTGGTATTCACTTCCTATCATTTTATTCAACGACTTTATGATTTGTGTTTTGTGTTTTGTGTAATTGTTCGTTTTTACCTTTCGGTTGCTATATACCTTCTTTACTATTCAACATGTTGTTATTTGCTTCGGTTTATTATTCGCGTTCTTGTTACACGTTACTCACTCGCGAAATTGCTTACACATCGGCTGACTCATTTATCATTTACGTAAACAACCTTGGCTTCCTTTCTCACGCCAATTACATCGAATCTAACTCACTACACTCATAGCTTGGTCAATAGAAATAACGCATCGTTTCATAAGCATTTGTCACATTGACCTTGTGCACAGTACTTTTCAACTCAATTATCTCATTATTTACCTTTTACTCTACAGCTGCACATCGTCGTTTACGTATCCTCTGGCAATCGAACTCTCACGTTTCTCATTATCTTTATCGTTACTAAATAAACGTTAGTTCAAATGGGTTTATAATATTATACTAATTTATAATTAAAGCGAAGTGTTTATGTACAACGTTTGGCGATTATGGCTGTTCACGGTTTCTAATTAATATCAGTAATATATATACATATACATGAATAATGAATAATCAAAACAACAACACATTCTAATTTATATCAATTACGTCAGTAATATATATATTTTAATAATATTTTAATTTATCCCATTTATATACATCATAATATGCTAAGCAAAAAAATGAATATCTTCCACGTACAGGGTGGAATGATATAATAATACTAAGTTATTACCCCATTATTTACAGTCTCGATAATTACAAAAAAAATGTTTTAATTTAATTTCCCTTCAATTTTATAATATATTACATAATAACTATATACTAATTTATGTTGACTTTTCCTTTCCCTTTACTGTCTGATTTTTATTATAGTCACCCCCATCGCCTTAACCCATCCAGATAGCATTTAACTTGTCCGCATTATTATCAATTTTATCGAATCTATGTTGATCCTTTATTACTTTATTCTTTTTAGTTACCTAATGTTTCTCATCATCTCATTCACCTTTGCTCAAACCATTGTTCTATTAAGTCCCTTTCATGATTTCGGCTTTTGCTCCTTCTACGTTTGCATTACATAACTCTGCTCCCACGACAACATTGATTATACTTTGATTTTAATCATTTACATTTATTCTAATTAAAGTAACAAGTACTAGTACTAGCTGTAATAAACATTGTAATAGTAAAGATAATAATACTTATCATAATAATGATACTTACAATAATAATACTAATTATAGTAATAATTATGATACTAATAATAATAACAATAAGATTGTTATAATAATAATCATGTCAATAATAATTATGTTATAATATTTTTAACTCAATATTAAACAATTTTAAAATTAGCATGAACGTTTCAATGAATCAAAGCAGCTGAATATGAGTAACTATTTCCCAATTATTCTCTTTCCCCAAAAACTAATTACACCATCGTACTTGTTGTTATTTACTATTGTTGGCGAATAGGGTTGGTTTTTTATTTATTTTTTCTAGGGTTTTTGTGTATCTACCCCCCTAAACGCCAGCAAGATTATTATTCTATCCCTCCTATGTACCCATGGTGAGTGCCATGTTGGTACTGTACATAGAGGTTGAAAATTCATGAGCAGGTGAGCTCCATTTCTAGAACTACTCCTCACGATATTTTCACTTTCGGGTTCTGGACTGCCGATGGAAGGTCTTACGTCTTTCTCTTTCTATATCCTGGTCCTTACTCGTCTATTCCTACAATTTCCATACTTATTCATCAGTTTTACCCATTATTTATAAAAATATCCTTCAAAAATTTGGGCAGCGTTCCTCCCTTATTTTCAGGTAAATTTCCTATTTCATTTGTTCAATCACGGAATCGACTACATTTTTCCTAATTTACATTTATCTTTCCCTATATTAAAATTTGATTAACAATTCCTTAATTCCCGGTGTGTTTCCCATGATTTTAAGTAATTACAACCCTCTGCGATCACTGCAATAAACATTCCTCTCTTCTGTCAGATTAGATCATTCAACTTTTGGAAAACTACTTTCAAATTTACATTATTAACCTATCCTATCCTTTCCTATTTGATTTTCTGATTTATTTTCTAACAAAGTTTTAAATTTTCCCTACAAAACTTTATTCCCGCTTAACTAAAATCGCACTTCCCGAATTTTATTCCGGCTCGTTCCGGCCACATATTTCAGAAGCCGCCCCGAGTATACAGCGGCGCCCTGCGTGGCGGTCCTGTGCATTATCACCAGAACCGACTGCGGACTGCCGAGGGGTCCACAAGGCATGACCCGCGAGCCCAACTAAGGGTTTTCACCCACTAGTTAGCCCGAGATCCGTCCCATGGACCATCTATTGAAATACTTATTATAAATAAGATTTTAGGGGGATTTGTCAGTGGCACCAAAAGATTCCACGACCATCCAGAACAAAATCAAAGTAACAAGACTTCGAAATATATATTTATACAAAAAAACAATACTTACAATCCACAGTCATGCAACCAGATTTGAAAAATTGGCATAAATTGGCATACAAAATTTGGTCTAAGAATGATTCACAGCTAGTCTAAAAATGTCTAAAAATTTTCTAGTAGTCACCTGACTGAAAAAATGTCTAAGACAGTCTAAAATTTTTGTCTAAAATTTGGTTAGAAATTATGAAAATGACTGCCGTATATATAGTATTTTTGTGCCTGTGTGCGACCAATGGGCGATTTTTCGCCATTTTTAGGGCTTTTTAATTATTTTATTTATTTCAAAATATTTTTATAATTTTTATATATTTTTCTTTATTTTTTGATATATTAATATTTTATTGTTGGATTTTATTTTTATTGTTATTTTCTTAAAATATTATTTTTAAACCCCAATATTTTGTTTTCTGGTCGCCTCTTCTGCCTGTGTTTTTTCTAAACCTTATTTTGCAAGGTTTTGGCAGTTTATTTTATTTTTCGTATGTTTCTTTCTGCATCTGTAGGCATTTTTCCGAATTTTAATTAATTATTTGTTTTATTTAATTTTTGTTATATTTTTAATTTGTTTTACTTAATATGTTTTTTTTTTATTTTTGGTCTCTTCTTGCGGTGCGTGTTTATGTTACGGCAGCCATATTGACAATTTCAAAACTACAGTAATCATTTTGTTCTAACTTATACAATTTTCACCTTTTTGTTTAAATTGGTTTTGTAATTTTTGTTTTAATTTTGGCTCTAAGCCCAACAGACCACTCCCGGGGCCGTTTAAATTGCGCCCCGCAATTTCTCATCAACACATTCTCATTCCATTAACAATACTTTTATACAACGCAAGAAAAAGGTTATACAGATGAAATGTCAATTTACAAGGTATAAGCAGACATCACTTAAGGTGATGGGATGTTTCTACATAAATCAATACTGTTAGTAAGTTTTTATTTATACACATAAGATGAAGTTCGTTAGAATCAGTCGAATTGCATTGTGATTAGTGTCTGTGACTTGGGTCTGGGACGTTGTCTTGGTTGATTGGTTTAGGTTGAGATTCGATGAGCTGGAGTTGATTGATTGTTGCAGAGTTATTTTGATATTGAGGATTTGGGTTGGTAGGCTTTACGAAGCAAATTGTTTGATTGTTTCGATTTCTTCTTCTTAGGTGTTGATTGATTTAGGATCTTCTGTAAGATTTCGCGATCTGGGTGAGATTACTGCGGTTGGAATTGATCGATTATTATTGAGTTATTTTGGTATTGCGGATTCGGGTTGATGGGTTTTTTCGAAACGAATAGTTTGATTGTTTTGTTCTCTTCTTCTCCGATGTCGATTAATTTGAGATTTTGATAGGATTTCGCGGTCTGGATGATTTTTCAGATTATTGCAAGGATGAGGACAACGATTTAGACGATTCCCAAACAGAGTATGGTAATTTCGAATTTATTTGGTTTCGGATTTTCAGGGTTTGAGTGAGATGGCGGTATTGATATTTGCGAGAGGGCGTTTTCGAGAAGATAGAGTTGGTTCATTTTCTGATAGGTGTGGATTGGGGTTTTTGCATAAGGATTTTCGGAGAAGATATTCTTTGGTTGTGATGACTTCTGACTTGCTTGTTTGGATTGAGTAGAGGGCTTCTTGGATTTTCTAAAGGTTCGAATTTATTTGGTTTCGGATTTTCAGGAGTTGGGTGAGATGACGGTATTGATATTTGTGAGAGGGTGTTTTCGAGTTGTGAGAGTTGATTGATTTTCTGTAACAGATGTAGATTGAGATTTTTACATGAGGGTTTTCGGAGAAGATAATTTTGCATTCGGGTGAGCTCTGATTTGATTGTTTTAATTGAGTAGAGGGCTTCTTGGTTTTTCTGAGGGTTTGGGTTTGATTTGTTGATGAAGATTACGATTAAGAATGTACAGATTGGTGGGTGTAAGTTCATTTTTCTATTTACAGAGTTTTCAGCTTTTGTTTATATACACTTGTACACACTTTTTGTTTTCGCATTATTTTACTCTGGATTGGTCTCGTCTCGATTATTTGAAGTTGGGTTATTCATCAGTATCAACTCCGCTCTCATTAATCGATTTGTCATTTCAAGTATCCTGGTAATATACTTTACCTTTTCTTCCAATATTATTCTCAACTCTCTATTATTCTTGGTTAACACTCGTGTTTGATTCTTTTAATTTTTGCATCTTGTTATTTTGCCTTATTGCATATTTTTCGAGTCCTTGATAAGCTCGGTTCAATTTTGTTTTTCATTCTCTGATACTTTCTTTGAATTCGATTAGTTTCTGTTCTTCCAGTACATATCTTGCCCATTTGGTTACTAATTCGTCGTTTTTTAATTCGTCCACTTTTTCTTCCAATTCTTTACTCACTTCCATTTGTTGTCTGAGTAATTCGTTTTTCCTCTTCTACAATTTTTTTTTTGTTTATTCAGAATGAGACATTCCTCTTTTAACGTTGTAATCACTTTTCTAGACTGAACCACTGCTTCGTAATACTGTCTATCATCTCCTCTTGTTCGTTATTTTTTTCCGTTTCTTCTGATTCCTCGATTTTACATTCCATAGGTATCGAAAACTCGTTCTCCACTTCAATTTTGATGAGTTTGATATTTACACTTTCGTTGATAACGGTCTCGCCGGACTCTACTTCTATGGTTGTTAGTTCAATCTGACTATTCATGATTTTTGTTATTTTTATTATCGTTTTTATTTTCTATTTTTATGAATTTTATCTTTTTATGAGTTTTATACATTTTTCTGGTTTTTATAAATTTTTTGATTATATATATATATATATTTTCGTTTTAGTTTTTCTCGCAATTCTTGTGTGGTAGCCATTTCTCCATCCAACATATAAGATAGTTGGTTTACCTTCACCGTGAGGTCTTCTACTTCCTTTTCTGGCATAGTAGTATTTTCATGGGCCTTGAGCTTTTCGACATCACTTTCCAAGTTTCTCACTTTCGTCTCAAGTGCCTCGTTCCTATTTTTCCATTGTGCATTTTGCCTTTTTCTCACTTTCTCAATTTGTCTCTTTTCTCACACATGTCCTTATATCCTACCACATATCGTTCCACATGTTCTAGGCGCGTATGCTCTATTTCCGCTTGCAGTTGATTTTGTTCAGTTGATTTTGTTCAGTTGATTTTGTTCTAAATGTTCTTTGCGCCACTGCTATCTCGTTTTCTCGAATTGTTAAGATCAATTTTGAATTCTCTTCTCTTTATTCAGTTTTCTTTAATTGCTTTTGCATCTCGTTTATAATCTTCCTCTGGTCTTTGTGTTGTTCTCATATTTTCCAATCATCCAGAGGTGTCTACTTTTGCGGAAATTCCTTCAGCTCTCTTTGCGGTTTCCTGGTATTTTCTCTGGTGGTTCTCCTCTCACTTGCTCCACTTGGGTTTCGAGTTTCTCTCTCTTCTTATTTGCTTGTTTCTCTCGGTATTCGTAGTATGCAGTTTCCGCTACTTGTCCAAGATATTCAATTCTCATCGTTCCTAATTCGTCTATCTTTTTGATCGATTTTTCGCTTTACTCATATACTTCGTTTTCTAACTGCCTGTTGCTTCGGTTTTGCAATTCTAACATTACCTTATTATACTTTAATTTCATTTCTTGATCTTTATTGGACTCTTTTATTTTGTTCAACTGGTTTACTTGTTCGTTCTTTTCTTTGGTTTTCTTTTCTCACCACTCGGCTTGCCATTTATAGTTTTCCGTTTCCGGTTTTTGTACTGTTGATGTTTGTTGCAAAATGTACCTTTTCTTTGCTGCTCCGACATCGCTTTCCGTTTTACTTTCTATCGTTTCCTTCATTTCCGCCATGTCTTTCTCGTATATTTTTTTTTGCAATTCGCTCTATCGTGAAGTTTAATTGTTTGATGGTTGTATATGTTCTTGGTTCGTTCTATCAACTGTTTCATCATCACTTTATGTCTTCTCATCTCGGATTTTATTCGATTTATTTTTTCTGCGGCATCGTTTTTAGTCAAAATTGCTCTATTTACCTCGTTGTTCATTAGTTTCATCACCATTACCGTCGGAGTATCAACTTCCACTTCAATTATCATTTGTTCAGTATTCATTTTCTACAATCAGTTTATTTTTCTTTTGCGGTGTTCATCGTGTTAATTTTACGCAGTACAGATTTTATAATATTTATGGGTCATACTTTTACGATATATACATATATGTATTTATAATCAATTTACACTCTCGACGTACTCAATCTGATATCCCCCGGCTCCCGTCTTTTCCACCAATACATTTACTAACAACACATTGTCTTTCACATAATTCCACATCATGCTTCATCATTTTAGGAGCTTCGGTGGCTATTATAACAGTTCTTCTTTCAATTTTTTTTTTTTTTTTTTTTTTGGTTTTAAATCCCATTTTTACCATTGGGCATTCTGTTTTCTTTCGGCTGCATCTTTCCCAATGCTATTTTAACTTTACTTTTTCTATTACCCACATCGACTTGGACATGTTCGTCTGAATTTGCCACCGACCTTTTCTTACTCTATATTCACATGTTTTTGTTGTTTTTGTTTCCACATTTCGGTCGTTTAAGTGTTTACATTTTATTTTCCCTTTTTTACAGACACTTTTCTCACCTTTTGTTACTGGTTTGACATCTTTCACATGGTTTTCTTTTATAATTACATTTGTCCATATGGTAATTTGTGTCTTTGATTGTCCCTTTTCACTCGCACGGTTCGTTTTGGCATTTTATTCTCATGGATAATATTTCTTTGGTGGTTGCTCGGTCTTCTTGAGTTTCTTTAAGGGATTCTATTTTAGTATCTCCATAGTCAGGACATCTCTTTGAACTGTTTAATGTTAGGCTTATTATACACTCGGTGCACAGTCTCTATCTGCATTCCGTTTGTCTTGGCTCTTTTAGTAACTCTGTACATAATCCGCATCAAAATCTTGGTTCTAGTTTTATTTTTGGTTGTTTCCTGGTTATTTTGATAATTTCGTTGATTTCCGTCATGCCTTTTGTTGAATTCATCTTCTACTATATTTTGTATTTTCTACTTTTATCCATTTATTCTTTTACGTAATTTGATTTCTTTTTATTTTATATATCGAATTTTACATATTTTTGATTTTGAATTTTCTTTCTACATTTATACAGTTAATCCTTCTACACAAGTAATTTTCTTTCTCGCTACTAGACGAATCCGGTTCTTGTGTTTCTTTTACTTGATTCAGCAGACAATCTGTCCATTCCTCTTGCTGATCTACTTCTACCGGTTGCGTTCGCCCTTGGAGTTCGTTTCTTTGTCACTGATTCTGTGTTTTCAGCGTTCTCATTTATCTTCCCATTCTAATAATTCTTCTCTGTTGTTCTTCAATGATCGACATAATAATTATTCGTATTTTGCAGCATCATTTGGCTGTCAGCTCACTGTATTGTACTGAGTTTAGTGTACTCGTTAACATGATTCTATGCCGTTTCCACATCTCCGTGAACGTTTACGCCTTTCTGATAGTTTTGATTCATTTATCTTAATTTTTATGCTCGTTCTTTACTTTCTCATCTAATTTTAAACGTTAACGAAATTTTTGGAGGGGTTATATACTATACATACCGCTTTATAATACTTTTATACATATATTTTATACATTATATACACTCATATTCCCTTTATCTATGTTTGTTATAATTTAGATGAGGTTCTGACTTTCTGAACCGCCTCATTACACCGCTTTTGTTTTCTCAGTTCATTTTCCTGTTTGATCGTTTCCATTTTTGTTGATTCGTCTGTTTCCCTTTTTGTTGTGGTTTTTTTTTTTTTTTTTTTTTTTTTTTTTTTTTTTTTTCCAAGTTCGTGATATATATACACACACATATATATACCTACACATACACACATATATACCCATATAACACATACATACACACACACATATATATATACACACATATACACATATATATATATATATATATATATTCAGTTGTTTCGCTGTTTTCTATGATTGGTTATCTTGTTATTGCATTTTTATCATCATCCTGTTTGTCACATACTTAATATTTTGTTTTTGAAGTTAGGTTATTTGTTTTATTTCGATGATCCTTTTTGCGTTCGCAGAAGTGATATTGTACTACTTTGGTTTTGATGACATTTCTCTCATACAAAGTCGCTTCCTTATTACGATAGTTTATTCATCTCGTTTAATTCTTGCTATGCATATTTGATTTATTGTCTGACCGTTGATATTTGTTATATTCATTTGCTTTATTTATTCGTATACTTTCTCTTTCTCTCTTATTGATTGTTACTCGCTGTTGAGCTAAGGTTAATCTCCAAGTTGTTGGTATTATTGGTAACATCGTAATATTATTTTTCAAATTTATTTGTATTTACGGTAGGCATACAGTGCGTTTTCCATATTTCGTCTTTTTGATTTCGTTTTTTGTTGTTTCTATTGTTTTTATTGTTGTTACATCCGTTAGCTTTCTTTTCCTTGCCATTTCCTTTCTTTTCGTTGTTTCCTTTTCGTCGTTGTTTTATTGTTGATTGTCATTGTCTTCATTGTTAGGCGTATCTTCCTCGGTCTTCGCAAAAATGTCGTCCTCGACATTGATTTTTCTTATCAAATTTTTACATGTTTTTAACATTCTACCTCCAGTTAGAACTGCTTCTTCCATTTTTTTTTTTTTTTTTTTTTTTTTTTTTTTTTATTTTTTTTTTTTGAAACTACATATTTATTGATACTTAGTAATATTTACATTAGAGTCTAAATATACACCTATTTTTGTTTTGCTACTTTGATTTTATCCACTTATACATCAAATTCTACATATACATCGATACTACTTTTAATTATATACATAACTTTTTGACTTCTTTATCTACACTTTGCTGTTTATCTCCATTTTATTCTCTGTATTACTTTTAATCTTCCTCATCTCTGCCAATTCTGTACATCTAATCAATATCTCATGTTTATCTTGCTCTTCCTTCATTTCGTTTATTTTTAATTCTGCTAACATTATCTCTTCTTTTAGTCTGAGTACTGTTGTCATTAGTGTTTCACTCTCTCTTGATTTATTTTCTGCTACTTGCTTCCATATTATAATTGTTTCATCATGTTTAGTTACTTTTACAATCAATTCCCTTATTATCCTAATTTGTTCGATATATTGTCTTTTCAATACTGGGTATGAGTTTATATCTAGTTGTTTGTGTGGTTCGTTCTTTTTCTCTTCTTTATTCGTATATTGTTGCCTTTTTGTTACCGTTGGTTGATACTTCCTTGTGTCTGACTGATACATTCTTCTCTTTACATACATTTGATTGCTCTGTTCTCCATTATTTCTCTGGAGGTGATTTTCCAATTTATCTTTCATATTTGGGCAGCTGTTTGCTAAATGCCCTACTTCACTACCTTCATAACATAACTTTGCGCGATAGTTTTGATTTTTCGTGTATCGATTTCTTTGATAAGTCGGACTTATGTTCTTTCTATAACATTCGCCTTCATTGTGACCTTGTTGTCGGCATTTATTACAGTATCTGATAGCGTTATCATAAGTTTTATATCCTTGTTTGAATTTTCCTTCACTCCTTCTGTCTTTCCCGGTTCGGTTTATTCTTCTGATTTCAGTAGTTTCGTTTATTTGTTTTGTATAATCTTCATTGGTTTTCGTTTTCTTTTCATTTTCCTCGTTTATTAGTGATTTACAGTTCTTTTGAAACATTGTATTGCCGAATTGATTTCTTGTTTCGATATTTCTATTTACATCACTTCCCCTTGCCTGTTCATTGTGATCCTCATTATTCAAATTCACGTTTTCCATTCTTTCGATTATCTCGCTTTCAATCCTTATTTGTGGAATTCTTTGTACACTTGGTTCCTTTTTTGTAATTGCTCGCATCATATTGATTCTTAATACCCCATTTATTCGATTTTCCCACATTTCGTTAATCTTTTTTACTTGGCTATCATTGGTCGTTAATTTTATTATGTCAGCTTTCAACAACTCCTCTTTCCTTCTTCTCCAACGTTCCTCTTCTATATATGCTTGAAATGTTCCCATCTCACTATACCGTTTTTCTGCCTCTAATGCTTCGGTGATCTTCAACGTGTTCCAATCTTGCTGTACATTTATTTCTGATTGTTGATTGATTTCCGTGTGTGGTTGGTTATCGGGCAAATAGCTACACATTCTTGTAAGGATGTTTATCTCATTCTGCATCTCGGTTGACTTGCTTTCTGGCGTTTCGGTGTTGTTATTTTGATGATGATTTCTTCTTGTTCGATATGCAGCTGGGAGGTGATTCTCTTGCCAACATTGGAAACTTATTTTGGGTATTCTACATCTTGTTGCGGTATGTCCTAATTTTCCACAATTCCAACATTCTATTTGCGCATGATATTTACTAGGTCTGTGGCCTGGTCTTTGGTAGTAATCACAATATTTCTCAGAATTCTCGTTATTCATCGTCTTTTACGAATCTTGTCTTGCTGCTTTATTTCTTATTTGGCTTGGTTGTTGTTGCTACTGGATTATTGACTTACTTGTTATCGATACTGGATTGTTGGCTTGGTTGTTGTCGATACGGGGTTAATCTCTTTGTTACTATTGATACTAGATTATTGACTTGGTTGCTATTGATACTGATTTGTTGGCTTGGTTGTTGTTGACACTGAATTGTTGTCTTGTTTGATTGATTTACCTGAATAGAAAAATATCACCCTCCACTGTTTATTAAACATCTATGAATCGTACATTACAATGATTACATAGCATAGCATTTTACTGTTCGTTTTTCTTGCGTTATTAATTTTAATTCCAACCAAAGTTTTTTTTTTTTTTTTTTTTTTTTTTTTTTTTTTATAATTGCGTTTAACCATCTTTTATTTCATCTAGATTTTCTTTACTCATTTGTCTTTTTATCGATATTAACTTATACTCGTTCCTCAGGATTCCCATATTGTCTGTTTCTCAGAATTATCTCGGTTATATTACTCGTACTTATGATAATTCGTATTCCCCAGGCTTCGTCACATTTTTTATTATAATTCCCATCAGTATTCTTTATCTCTTTGATTTTGTTTTGCGTCGATTTTTAATTATCTATGTGGGGTAGTAACAATTATCTATATAGTCGTAATAATTATTTATTTTTAACAATTCGTTTGACCACGCCGTTCAATAAGTTCTATTACCCATCGTATTTTATTTTCATTCATTTTGCGTTTCGCATTCCCCTTTTATTTATCCCCTTTCTCATTTATCTTTCATTGTTTTATTTATATCACTTTGTTTTAACCTCCTCTGCTTTATCCCAATTTCATCTTTTGTCTTATCATTTCGTTTTTTTTTTATTCTATATTTCCCGTTTTTCGTTATTTCTTGTCAATAATTATCATCATTTACATCGTTTTCTGCTTTCCTACTCTTTTATCTTTAACATCGTTATCTGCTATAGCTTTTACACAATATATTCAATTCCTCGTGCACGGGTATTTTCTTATTCTTTATTTCAATAATTTCTTCGATTTCTTCGTCCAATTTTCCTTTAATTATCTTCTTTATTTGAGGACTACGTTCTTTAACCTAGTCTAAACTATGCTTCGTTATTTCGTTGAGACCTATGCTCCTTTAGTACGATTTGAGACTCTGCTCATTTACACGATCGGACTATGTCCTATTATTACGAATCGAGACTGTGCTAACCTAGTACGATAGAACTATGTTCTATTAATGCGAAGTCAGACTATGTTGAAGTAATGCGAATGAATCAATGTCCTGTAATGCGAAGTCAGTCTCAGCTGAAGTAATGCGAATGAACCAATGTTCTGTAGTACGGAGTCAGTCTGAGCTGAAGTAATGCGAATGGACCGAGTTTTATAATACGAAGTCGGTCTGAGCTGAAGTAATGCGAATGAACTAATGTTCTGTAATACGAAGTCAGTCTCAGCCGAAGTAATGCGAATGAATCAATGTCCTGTAATGCGAAGTCAGTCTCAGCTGAAGTAATGCGAATGAACCAATGTTCTGTAGTACGAAGTCAGTCTGAGCTGAAGTAATGCGAATGGACCGAGTTTTGTAATACGAAGTCGGTCTGAGCTGAAGTAATGCGAATGAACTAATGTTCTGTAATACGAAGTCAGTCTCAGCCGAAGTAATGCGAATGAATCAATGTCCTGTAATGCGAAGTCAGTCTCAGCTGAAGTAATGCGAATGAACCAATGTTCTGTAGTACGGAGTCAGTCTGAGCTGAAGTAATGCGAATGGACTAAGTTCTGTTGTTAGCAGACGTTTCGTTAATCCAAGTTGAGATCAGGTTCCGTTAATTCCTGTCTCTCACATTCGACTTGGCCATTATTACGATTAAGATTCGTCTCTTTAATACGGATCGATAATCATCGGTTTGTTAATACATTTTCCTGCCGGCTTCGTGATCGTTCTGTTCTTTCAGGTTTTATCTATCCTTCATTCGAGCTCGCTAATTATCTCTTCTTTGATATTACTTTCCATTCCCTTTATTTATTCTTTTGCCTATTTTCTACACGCGCGCTTCTCCTTCTGCCTCTTCAAGAATTCTTCACCTACCCCCCAAATTTGAAATACAAAAACGGCTTCATTGGTCCACTACTGCAACGGTAAGGTGATCAGCCTTACCACAGTAGCTTCTCAACTCGGCAAACCTATCCGGAAGGTCGTCCTATACTTCTCCTCTGGGTGATCGGTTATCCCCTCCCGATTCGGCATTAGACGGACTACCCGAGGGTAGCTCAAAGGTATTTTACCCCTTTTTTGAACTTTATTCTGGATGATCGGGACACTTTCATTTTTTAACGTTCTCCATTCGTCACTTTTCCATTTTTACATATAAATATTCATATTTTATATATAGAGATATAGGCGCAGGAAGGGTCAACTCCTAGACTTTTATTAATTCAACTTCATTTAATCATAATACTCGACTACTTTTCGTCAATGTTATTTTTACAAAGTACACAAGTTTTCATTGTCACAGCACATTGTCGACAGTACTGAAGTGACCACAGGGGAGCATAACCACTTATATTCTCACTTTATTTGACCAATACAACATTCGTGTGTGTATTCTACTCCTTTATGAATCTCATCTTTAACCGCGCCTATTATTTGTTTGACTTGTTGTTCTATCGCGTGATATTGCTTATTTAGGTCGGCTTTATTTACTATTTCTCTGTAACCTTGATATTTGGTCTAAGTTCTCACTGGTTGTCTTTTCACACACCTCCTCTTTTCAATATTTTCCGATTTCAATTTATGATTTTTTGATATCATTAATTATCCGTTATTATAACATTCAACTGTGTTATTCCCCGTTCAATTTCTCAAACTTGCTATTATTTATGGTTAGTATTCTTATTTCACCCTTTTCGATATTAATTGATTTATTTATTTATTAATTTATTAATTGTTGGTCTATTACTGGTATTGCTTTTTAGCCTCTGCATTGGTCAACCTCCTTCGACACGTTCTTGCCATTTTGGTGTTATTCATTATCTTATTAGTTTCATTTTAATGCTCCCTCCTTGATGTATATCTATTTTATTTTGTAATTTCGTTGTTTTCTACTGTCACTGAATGTTAATTTATTTTACTGTTATTCAAATTTTTCCGAGTATTTTCAGATTCAATGTTGGTGCTTTTCGCTATTTTCCAGCATCAGTTTTATTTACACTTGCTACTTTTAGTTGTTATACTATTTACTTTCACGATATTTATTATTTTGTATATAATTCAACGATTTTTATTCATTCCTTTTTTATTTCGTTTGTCGATATTCCCGTTCCTTTTGATTCAATCTCATTATGTGTTGACATTCTTTATTTTCTATGCGCGTTTGTTATGTTATTCACTGTTTAAACACTTCGACTTTCGATATTTTGTCGCAATTCACTGCCATTACCCTTCATTTTATTGTTTTTGTTTTATTATCTTTATATTCCCTCACTGGCACTTTCACTGTCCTGTACGCCACTCTACCATTTCACTTTGTACATTCACTATTGTAATTTACTTTTGACTTTTATGCTGTTCGTTATATATTTTAACCATATCAGTTTGAATACCGACCATTATCATCCTTATTGTGCGTATCGGGTACTATTCGTTGTGTAGATTTTATTTTTCGACTATTTTCTGTCATTCCCACGTTATAATTTATCCATGATGTTTTTAATTGTTTCTATGGCTTTAATCTTCGATTTGCCAGTTCCGCGTAATTTTTAACTTATTGACATTGTTTCTGTATTCATTTAACTATTTGCGCTCTTCAATCTTTTTCTCTTTACTGTGTTTGATTTTATTCGCTTTTTTATTGTCCTTCATTCGTGTTTTATTCCTTTTTACTCATATTTTTGCCATTCGCACTGCGATTAATTGTTGTTTTTTGGTTGTGGTTTACAATTGTATGTCTTAAATGACGTTAATTTTCTCATTCGACTGTTATTCGTTGTCTCGGTACTTTTTCTTTTGGTATAATTAGTGGTTTTACCCTTTTGATTTTTTGATTTTTGTTTTCTATTTTCGCCATTTATTTATCGATGATATTATTCATTGTTTCGATATTTATTCATTTTGTATTTTTCATTGACTCTATTCATTCTCTTTCCTTTCATTTTGATATTTATATTTTTACTGTTGTTTGAATTCATTTTTCTGTGATATTTTTCGCGGTCTTTCTATTCCGTCATCAGTTTACTGCTAGTAACTATTTTCCTCTATTTATCGTTTTTATTGCTATTATTTCCACGTCAGTTTAATTCTCATACCATACTTCTCATCATTCGTAATTTTCACCAATCATTAAGTTTACTTATTCATGCTGTATAGTTTATAAATATTTGCGTGCAATGTAATAATTTTATCATACAACAAAAGCTCCAAAATAATTTTTAATACAGTTATTATTACCATTATTACTATCTCTATCATTATGATTATTATCACTATTATTACAATCATTACTATTATAATTATAATTATTATTATTATTATTATTATTATTATTATTATTATTATTATTATTATTATTATTATTATTACCATTATTATTATCACTATTATTACCATCATTACTATTGTAATTATTATTATTATTATTATTATTATTGTTATTATTATTCCCATTTTTAATTATCGATACTTTTGCCACTTTGTTACTTTTATTAACATTATTATTCAATTTTTTAAGAGTTTCCTGTAATACTATTATTGTAGCGTTTTGTTCTGTCGTCCCCTATCGATTTTTAAAATGTCGTCCCGACATATTTATTCTAATGATTTAACTTTTGGTATTTTGCTATTCTCACAATTTCTTTCCAGGTTCATGTTATCCTTATTTCGATCCTATCGGCATAGTTTTTACTTGACTATTGGCTGCGGGTTCATTGCTAAAACTTTGGTAATTTTTAAGTTTCACTTGATTTTTGACTTTCCAATTGACATTAGTTTCATCCCGGCTGAGCCCCCAAAAATCATGTTGGCGAATAGGGTTGGTTTTTTATTTATTTTTTCTAGGGTTTTTGTGTATCTACCCCCCTAAACGCCAGCAAGATTATTATTCTATCCCTCCTATGTACCCATGGTGAGTGCCATGTTGGTAGTGTACATAGAGGTTGAAAATTCATGAGCAGGTGAGCTCCATTTCTAGAACTACTCCTCACGATATTTTCACTTTCGGGTTCTGGACTGCCGATGGAAGGTCTTACGTCTTTCTCTTTCTATATCCTGGTCCTTACTCGTCTATTCCTACAATTTCCATACTTATTCATCAGTTTTACCCATTATTTATAAAAATATCCTTCAAAAATTTGGGCAGCGTTCCTCCCTTATTTTCAGGTAAATTTCCTATTTCATTTGTTCAATCACGGAATCGACTACATTTTTCCTAATTTACATTTATCTTTCCCTATATTAAAATTTGATTAACAATTCCTTAATTCCCGGTGCGTTTCCCATGATTTTAAGTAATTACAACCCTCTGCGATCACTGCAATAAACATTCCTCTCTTCTGTCAGATTAGATCATTCAACTTTTGGAAAACTACTTTCAAATTTACATTATTAACCTATCCTATCCTTTCCTATTTGATTTTCTGATTTATTTTCTAACAAAGTTTTAAATTTTCCCTACAAAACTTTATTCCCGCTTAACTAAAATCGCACTTCCCGAATTTTATTCCGGCTCGTTCCGGCCACATATTTCAGAAGCCGCCCCGAGTATACAGCGGCGCCCTGCGTGGCGGTCCTGTGCATTATCACCAGAACCGACTGCGGACTGCCGAGGGGTCCACAAGGCATGACCCGCGAGCCCAACTAAGGGTTTTCACCCACTAGTTAGCCCGAGATCCGTCCCATGGACCATCTATTGAAATACTTATTATAAATAAGATTTTAGGGGGATTTGTCAGTGGCACCAAAAGATTCCACGACCATCCAGAACAAAATCAAAGTAACAAGACTTCGAAATATATATTTATACAAAAAAACAATACTTACAATCCACAGTCATGCAACCAGATTTGAAAAATTGGCATAAATTGGCATACAAAATTTGGTCTAAGAATGATTCACAGCTAGTCTAAAAATGTCTAAAAATTTTCTAGTAGTCACCTGACTGAAAAAATGTCTAAGACAGTCTAAAATTTTTGTCTAAAATTTGGTTAGAAATTATGAAAATGACTGCCGTATATATAGTATTTTTGTGCCTGTGTGCGACCAATGGGCGATTTTTCGCCATTTTTAGGGCTTTTTAATTATTTTATTTATTTCAAAATATTTTTATAATTTTTTATATATTTTTCTTTATTTTTTGATATATTAATATTTTATTGTTGGATTTTATTTTTATTGTTATTTTCTTAAAATATTATTTTTAAACCCCAATATTTTGTTTTCTGGTCGCCTCTTCTGCCTGTGTTTTTTCTAAACCTTATTTTGCAAGGTTTTGGCAGTTTATTTTATTTTTCGTATGTTTCTTTCTGCATCTGTAGGCATTTTTCCGAATTTTAATTAATTATTTGTTTTATTTAATTTTTGTTATATTTTTAATTTGTTTTACTTAATATGTTTTTTTTTTATTTTTGGTCTCTTCTTGCGGTGCGTGTTTATGTTACGGCAGCCATATTGACAATTTCAAAACTACAGTAATCATTTTGTTCTAACTTATACAATTTTCACCTTTTTGTTTAAATTGGTTTTGTAATTTTTGTTTTAATTTTGGCTCTAAGCCCAACACTATTCTCGCTCGCTTATGCAACGAAATCAATTCTATCATCCCGGCTGAGCCCCCAAAATTATGCTGGGCACTGATGGGTCCTTAAAATAGTTTTGAACTGCCTAAGGGTTATTATCCCCACCTAGCGCCTGCTTAAGAATTTGAACCACTAGTCACCCGTCATAAATGACGTTGGTACTGTGAACTAGTGGGTGGAAGGTTAGCAAAAGGTGAGCTCCTTCTCAAGAACTGCTAATGCCCTAACCTTCCTCGGGTCCATGAGCTGTCATAGAAGACTTCATGCCCTTACTTAATCGTCTCCTTCTCATCTTATCTATTCACTAATTTATCTAATCATTAGATCAGTCTGTTTCTCCATATTCAACCACTCTAGTCATATCTACATGTCAATAACAAACAAATTCAACATCAAGTTATCAATTTATATTATAATAAATAAACAATTAACATCTATAAATTACACGATTAATAAGTTATTAACATCTACTAATTTAGTCAAATTAAGTGCATAATTGCATAATCAAAACCCATTGGCATCTAAGATATGCCCCAATAGGCGAGCACGATTTAGCCTAAACTGCCGCTCCCTCTCTCTTTTGTTTGGCCGGTTCTTCTTGCGATTCCTTTTCGGCAACTCTTCTGATGCATGTGAGGGGCCTGATGTTATATTTCCTATGCTAGCGTCTTTTCCGGTGGCATTCCTCAACACTATTGCTTGTTGTTCTTCAGACAGGTGGACACCACTCTGCAGGAGGCCTGTCCGGATGTTATCCATCAACCTTCATTCTGCTACCTGTTTTTCTAGCTCCTGGGCCTTCTGTTCGGCCGACCGCAGGGCTTCGTCCTTCTGAGTTAACTGAGTCTTCAATGTGTCAATTTCTACCCTCAACTTGGTTGCCGCTTCGGGGCGAAGCCATGTCTGCTCCATGTAGCGGCACTTCCGCACCATGGCCTCTGCCCTCTGAGTTTGTGCTATTGCGGTTTGATGGTAGCCGGCTATGTCTCTTCGGAATTGTTCTAGAGTTTTCCTATGTGGATCCACTAAACAAAATTAATTTTTAACTTCGTTTTATTATTCTCTATTTCATGCACAATAAATATTAATGTAGTAATATATGGTAATCATTTTTAATACAATAAACAATTATGTCATCTGGATGGGGAAGGATGGGTATGTCTTTTTCTACTTATATGTCTTAACGGAATCTACTGGTGTTTTATGATCAATTAATTATAACAGGCATTAGCAACGATAACGTTGACAATACCTGTGATAACCAAGGGTAGTTATGTAATTCATTATATTATCAACGTTACAATAACATTATGAAATTTATATTTTTCTATTTAAAAAAAAATTAATTTACCAAATTTAAATTTATTGGCTTCAAATGTAAAAATTTCTAATTTAAATTACCCTAAAATGATTTACAAAAATTTTATTGTAAAATGATATTAAAAAATTATTTCTCCAACAATTTAAATTTTATTATTTTGTTTTGTTGCATTAAAGTAAGTCATGTTTTGCTTTTCACTCGTTGCCATAGCAACGAGTCAACAATCGGCAAATTCCCAAGGTTGTAATTTTTGTACCCTTTTTAATTATTATTTTAGGTATTTCTAAGTCTCCCGAAGGATTGGCTCCGGAGAGAAGACTTCACAAGATCTGAGGACTTCCTACTAAGGTTCTTTATTGATTTGATTCAATTGTCTTTAAGCCTCTCTTGTAGAATTCATAGGATCAATCCCACCAACAATATTCCGAAAAATTGGAAAATTTAATCCTTCCTTTTTGGACTTTACTTTCTTTTCGTTTTCGAAATAAATGATGGTAAAGATTTCGTTTCCTTTTCTCTTTCATTTTATTTTAAGTTTAATATGTCAACTTGTTAATAAGTATATCAATTAAAGATTAATAATATCAGTAATGCTAATGTTGGGCCAGAACGTAAACGGCCTTGAAAAATGTTTAAATGGATCAGAAACACACACGCAGATACAACACGCAATTTAAAATAAACCTGAAAAACACCAAATAAACCCTATAAAATCTAAGAAATAAAAGAATTAAATATAAAATAATAAACATAAAAATAAAATAAAATAATAACAAAATGCACCAAGATCCGCACGATACCTACACAAATACAACAAGAAAACACGATAAATTCGACGAAATTAGAAAAAAATCAATTAAAGTTCATTAAAGTGGAATTTAAATCGGAAAATTGAATTAGCAATAATTCAATAAAAATTTTAAATAAAAAATTATAAAAATAAATCAAAAAATATTAAAATTAAATAATAGAATTTGCTAGAAAAGAACAAGGTCGAATTTTGTTTTACTGCATCAAATTTCACACGTCACATAATTAGGTATAAATACTGATCCATTTTCACATTTAACTTAACCATTTTTCAAACCATTTTTAGAGCCATTTTTCAAAAACACAAAAACCTTAAAAACCGTTTTAAAACCGAAAACCATTTTTCGAAAGAAAACCAATTTTTGTGAAATTTTATTTCTTACGTATTTGGAAACCTTTTTTAGGTAAGAAGCATATTGGTTGGAACCCTCTTTCCACATCACGTCCTTGCATCTCAATGGAGCTCTGCTCGGCGTTGATGTGGGGAGAGAGGTATTTATGTTGTTTTATGCTCTATTTTATGATTTGATGTTTTATGGAATGGTCAAATGGGTAAATTTATTTGTTTTATGATTAATAAATTTTATTAATATGTATAACTTAACTTATATGTCTTTATAAATTATCAATTTTAAATGTCGAAATTTTTCCGGCCCACAGCCGACACATCACGCAAGTTAGTAAAATCAACATAGTGCAAATGCATGTAAGTGCGTGGAAAATCGCCAATGATATGCACCCGTGAAGACTCAGCGTGCGCAACGCAACGGTCGTAACGTCAATATCTATCCCTATAGCTGAAGCGAGAAATAAGGAAGAAGCCTCTGGCTGCTTCCTCGTTTCTCAATTCTGTAAAATCGACCTAAAATTATCTTACAAACGGCTTAAAATCATCACACCGAGTAGTCCAGTGGGCACTCAATAAATATAATATAAACACAAAGGCGCTTAAGATCTATTAAAGGGAAAGGGTACGGGGATGACTTAACTGAAATCGTTGGTATAAATAAATTCAATTGATGTTTAAAAATGATTTAACTGGTAGTATATTAACTCATCGAAAATAAAATAGTTCAGTGAGTTCCTTAAATTGAATTTATCCACCAAGTTAACAGATTTTTGTCGTCAGTAAAAATAAACATTCCCTTAATTAAAGTTGATTTTAATAAAATAATTATTAGAAATTTGAGTGACTTACGGTTCCATCCAAACTAACTCCTTGATTCAGGATTAAAGTAAACGAGATAAAATAGAATGTGAATAGGGTATTGTAATAGCTTAAATAAAAATCACCGATATAACTAAAATTCGTGAAATAATTTTCAGAGTAAATTGGATACCACTTAAGATTAATTTAAACCCCTGATTTAAATAAACTCAATGCTACGATAAAGGCCGATGGTTCAAAGAGATTAAGCAACCTTAGTGCTAATGATAGTAAACCAAATTCACGTTTTAAATGAACTTGCGTGCGAGGGATACCCAAAATGCAAGTAAATCTTTAAACTATTTAGACGAAGGGTAAACCAACTCATTAGGTGAAACTTACGAGGAAGTTGCATTAGCAAATAGTAATTATTGGTAATAGTTTGAAGTTATAGTTCAATTTTGGCAGATGAGTTTACTGAGATAACGAATCGGGTAAAAAATCTATTCCTAGGAGTAAAGCAAAGTAATAAAACTAGGTGAACCTGACTGCCAGAAATAAAATGAATTCCTAGTTAGCTATATTAGTTGTAATCAATTTCAACGAATAAATCCATTTAACGCCGTAGAAAAATTTAATAAAGCTTATTTTAATGGCATTAATAGTTCTAGTTACTACCCTTAACCTCCTCCCATCTTCTGCAGTAAACGAGTAAAAATCAATCGAACCATCAACCTAATTCAAGAAAAATTAATGAAATAAAGTTATAATGACCACAAATTGTTAATAATTTACGACCAAAAAATCGAGTGAACAAACAATTTATGAATTACAACCCAACATAAGTAAATTCGATAATCTACTGAATAGGATCATCAATTAACAGTAAGGAACCCATAGGCTCGCCGGTTAACGATCATATGTCCGCGACAAGAAATTAGTGATGGAATTACTGACTAAGCGATTTGAATCACGGGGGTTCACGACATTTGAAAGTCCGTCAATACTCAAATAAAATTAAAGAACACAACTTTATATTGAAATCAATAGGTCAGGGGAATGCAAATCTGTCTTACGATCGACCGATGTAGCTGAGAGCTGAAATAACTTCCAACCGCTGGTAAATAAAAATATCCAAACGATACGGGAAATAGTCCATCAAAATCCATAGTAGGAGCGCGTGCGTGACACTAAAAATCTAAAAGATAAAGGTATAAGAAGCGATTAAAACGATAACTTACCCTAGTTAATCTGACCGAGCTTTGAAATTGAAAATTTTAAGATAGCACGTTGATTCAATAAGACTGAATAATAGATTTGTCGAACGAAAAATATAGCCGGTTTATCGGCGACCAATAAACATAGACTGAATATGTTATCGCTAGATCAGTCAGATCGGTGAAATCGGAACTACAGTAGACCTAATCTAAACATAGACTATCTCGGGGCGGATGTGCATCTCCGTCATTTTAAACAAGCTCGCGAATCGAATTACGTAAATTAGTGAAATTCCAAAATTGACCGAATAGCTCACTTATTTTGAAACATGAGATTTTTGACAAAACCTAAATTTCTCTCTGTCTGATTCATTTCGTTAACTTACAAACTGTGTTACAAAATTCCGTTTAATTACACTTAATACATTTTTATTTGATCGAAATCGAGAAAAAATTAAATAAAATGTGTACAACAGTTTTCAAGTGTACCAGATAATTGCAAGTTAATTAAGAGAGGTGCATGGTCAAGCCCATCTAAATAGGAGACACGAATTAAGGTTGACCAGTTCAGATACTTTGAGGGCGCAAAATGTCGACAAACAAATGGAAACCCTCCGTAACTCCTAACCCTAACGTTAACGTCAATTCTAATATAGACGAGATCTAACGTCAAGTTCCGCCCAACATCGACAAATGACAATACGTGACCGAACGCAAGTTTCTACTCGAATCAACAACATAATATTGAACAATACGAAAGCCCAACAGCCATCACTTAGCCATTAGCGAGTCAGATAATCAAGCACGCGCACAATTTAGATAATCCGCTTTATTCTTTCGTTCATCATACGCCAGTGATTGATCATAATACATTGCTTTCAGCCAAACATGTCTCTAGAATGGACAGACACCAGATCGACCGATACGCCATCCAGGAAGGAGTCACCCAGGAGAACAGGAACGATCGGAAAAATTTGCCGACAATGGCCGTACCCTGCCACTCGGAGGGCACCGGATCTAAATAACGACCCTGAGGAACTCAATAGACAGCAGTACCCAGCTGCCGAGATATTTGCTAACGCGCAGGACCTCCTCACCCAGTGGGAGCGGGTGCAGGAGCGGGTGGACTTGCAAGTAGTCAAGGCAAGGATGTACCTTGCAAACGTGTTGGATGACATCCTTGCCGGGCGGATCGCCGTCGCCCATCCACCTCGTCCGGTTCGAGACACTAGGCGACCCTACACGGTGGAAGCTCTCAAGAGGAGCCTAGAGCGGTACTGCCCGGACAATTGAACTAGCGGACAAATTGATGTAGTGATTTGATAATAATTAGAACTGTGTGTGTTTTCTTCTCGTATAACTGAAAATGAACTTTCGATTTGTTTGAAAAAAATTAAAACATTTAGACCAATCATAAATTGACGTGTAACAACCCATTTAATTTCAGTAATGTCCTCCCTACGGATCCTACAGACGGAACTAGATCGCGCGAGGCAGACGAATGCAGAGTTACTTAGTCAGGTCCTGCAATTAACTCGCGAGATACAACAGGTCAAAGCGACTTGTTTAGACCCTAAACGGACGAGGATCCTGTATCAACGACTCACCGCAGCTCAAAAAGGCTGGGCCGAAGAACGCCAGCTCAATCGGAGTCTGCGTACGCAGGTTCGGGGACTCGAAGTCGCCCTAGCGGTATGCCGGGAAGGTGAGGCGGTAACTTACCCGCTCATCTTCGCCCCAACTCAAATGCCGCAGACAGCTACCAAGTCAGCAGAACCACCCATCACCCCCAGCAGTCGTCGACCAGGACGTAAGGAGCGTGCCCGACGTCGCGCAACACAACTCCAACACGCCCCGCAGTAACTGTTGTACATGTGTCAGAACCGAATAAAATAGTTTTAAATGTAGTTAAATTATTATTTTAATATAATCGTATACCAACACCAATTCATTCCACAGTCAATTCAGCACTAATCGTGAATAATCATGAGGGACAGAGAAAAGCGAGCATAGGTCTTCTATCGACAGCTCGTGAACCCGAGGGTTGTCCGAGCAACTATAGTACTAGCTAATGGTACTCAATTTTTGCGGGCAATCCACCACTTGAACACATTACCAACGTTGCTTAGCAACGGGTGCCAAGTGGGTCAGTATCATTTTGTATGGCGTTACTAGGGTCGCCAGGAAGGTAAGCAAGATTTGAAACCCTGTAACCCACCACTAATAACAATAATAATAGTTTAATAATAATAATAATAGCAAGAATAGGGTACTGTTAATATTAGTATCGACAATAATAATAATAATGATAATATTTTGTTAACCATAATAACAATAGTAGTATAGATGATAACAACAACAATAATAATAATGATAATAATATTTTAATTTTTCAGTAATAATGATAACAGTAGTATAGATAATATTAATAATAATGATAATAATATTTTAATAATAATAATGATAATAGTAATATGATTCTTGACAACAAGGATAATGATGTTAATATGAAATAATAATAATAATAATAATAATAATAATAATACCATAACAGTAATATTTTAATAATAGTAATACTAGGAGTATACTGGGCAATTTATGGCAATTAATAACGCTATATATTTTGAGGAATAGTATAACGTATTAATAATATTAATAATAATAATAATAATAATAATAATGATAATATATTAAGGACAACGAGCGTAATAATAAATAAATAAAAGGAAATTTTGTTAATGATGGTGTTGGTGATGCCAATAAGAAAATGTTAACGATAAAATTGTTAACCTATAGTGGAGGTATTAGTGGGGTACTAGGAATAATAGTACTATATAGTTGGTTATATTATTAGTAATGATATTTAATAATTACAATAGTAATAAAAATAATAATAGTAATAATAGTAGTATAGGTGGTAATAACACTAACAATAATAGCAATAACAATAATACTTTAATAATAATGATACTTAACAATACTAGAAGCACACGGAGTAAGTTATTGAATTTAATAATACTACATAGTTTTTAATAATATTAATAATAGTAATAATAATAATAATTTAATAATAATAATAATAATATTAATAATAATAATAATATCATTCTGTATTTAATAATGATTTTAATAATAAAAATGGTAATGAAATAATAATACTAATAATATTATAATTAGTTGATAACTTTAATAATAAAATGGGTGGGTTTAAATATATAACCGAAATAATAAAATCAGGTAACCGACAGTAATAACAATGATAAAAAAAAATTTTTTGTTAATAATAACAGTGGGGTCATAAAATAATATTATTGACAGTGATAATAATTATTAAAAATAAATGAAATTAATAATAAAATTTTTAATAATAATAATAAATATAATGAATACGTTAATAATTGTTTTGCAGATTATGAGACGTGGATTCGATTTTATGAAATGAACGGCGTTCGATGTCTAGGTAACGAGCAACGTACAGTCTTTGGGTAACACTCAAAATCGACTTTAACACGTAAATTTGATACGAAAATGCGATCTATGACCGATTTAACTTCCTAATGTGATTAGTCGCGAATTTTAATGAGCTATATAATACTTTTATACTGGAATAACATTTGTTGATCACACCAAAAAAATTCTTTCTGATTCTTCTATATGCTAGTCTGTGTATTTTTCATTTGTTGGGATATACTTTATATTTAACCTTTCCCAGGACCTCAACACTACTCTTTCGAGGGTCGGGCGATAGGATTTAGGAAGGGGAGAATACTGGGCAGGCCTGGTTACTACCGGCACCGCGGCTTCCCCCACTAACGACCGGTTCGATCCGGGGTAACGAAACAAACCATTTCATTTTACTATCTTGTTTGCATGTAAATCTATTATGTCGATTAAATTTGGTTTCGATATGCTGTTTAAGATTTAATTCTTTTATGATGGAAGTTCAACGATTACGTCGAATTCTTCGATCAAAAAAAAAATTTTTCCTTTAAAGCTTAGATGAAATAAATGAAGAATAAAAATCATAATAATCATTTCGTATTGTCATATCATATATACAAAAAAAATAAATAAAATAACATAAAATAACTTCGTTGCAATGACTAAAAATAATGTTTGGTAAAATGAGTAATGACTAAAATGCATTAAATTTTGCTTAGCCAGCATCGCCTTTTATACCATGATTGTTTGTGTGTGTGTTTTGATGCAGTAAAACAAGGAATTTCTCGAATATTCCAAAATTAATAAAATTTTTATTCTTTTTGATTTAAATTTAAATTTTTACATTTTTATGACTCAATATTTTTATTAAATTTTTATTTATTTTATTTTTCCTTAAATTTCCGTTTTTACATAATTTTAAATTTTCTGCTCAAAACCACACAGGCGTTATCGTGCTGGCCAAACAAAAGTAAAAGAAAAAGGGTTTTTATCAGTTTTTGCCCAACATTTGTATTTCATTTTAATTTGCCAGTACCCACTTTTCAGATCTAATGAGGTGAAGTACGCTGCTCCTTGTAAGGTTAACAACATTTTGTTGATGTCAGGTAACGGGTATGTATCCCTTTTAGTTACCGCATTTAATTTTCTATAATCGATACAAAATCTTTGCGTCCCATCTTTCTTTTTCATCATAACCACTGGGAATTGCCATGGTGAGCAGCTTGTTTCAATGACTTTTGCGTCCAACATCTTTTGCACTTCTTTCTCTGCTACCGTTTTTTGAGCTTCTGCCAATTTATATGGCCTTAACGCGATTGGTGTTTTGTCTGATAGTGGTATTGCGTGTAGTGTGACATCACAGGTTCCCAAATCCAGGTCTGATACTGCGAAGATGTCTTCGTATTCTAACAACAGTTGTTGTAATTGCTCTTTCTCGTCTTCGTTTAGAAGTTCACTATCTATTGTCCATAGCGGTTTATCTCCCTTTCCTTCCTCCTTTACTTTTGGTAGTTCGATATCTATCATATGCGTTAATTTTCAGTCTCATAATCAATGGTTACATTATCAACGTTGCCTAGCAACGGGTAACCATTGGGTGCAGTAGAATATTGTATGTCAAGGGTTCAAGGCTGGAAGCCATGAACCCACCACAAGATACGATTTCAAAAAATCAAAATGAAAAAACGAGAAATTCCAACTCATAAATCTAATTTAGATGACAACAAATTTTTGAACAAATCAGCGTTGTGTCCGTCCCTGACGTTTTATCTTCTAACGGGTTCTGATAGGGTATGGATGCAATAATGACCGCTAAATTATGTCCCACAAAGTTCAAAGATGAGTATACTCGATACTGGCAGTTGGGTCAGATAAAGGTGACGTAAGACCTTCTAACGGCCGTCTAGAACCCGAAACGA
This sequence comes from Schmidtea mediterranea, assembly GCA_022537955.1. Lineage (NCBI taxonomy): Eukaryota > Metazoa > Platyhelminthes > Tricladida > Dugesiidae > Schmidtea > Schmidtea mediterranea. Next base: position 118,281,647 of record CM039680.1, read on the forward strand.
AGGTTATTCAAGGAGTAGTGTCGGCTGTCGTGCATAGTACCAAAATGGGTGCATGGCGGTAGTGTGAATGTTGTGATGTGCGGTGGGAAAGTAATAGCTTGTGTGGAAGAGATAAGGAGACCGTTTAAGAGATGTCAGTGTTTTTCCCAGTGAAAAAACACTATTAGAGCTAAAGTGGTAAACAGAGAACCAGTCATGTTTAGATTGCTAATAACAGCGTAATATACACGGTGTCACAAACTAGGATATGCAACCACCAACTTTTTACAAAAAAAGTCGTTTTGAGTAACGATGAAAAACTAGTGATATTTAAAATTAATAAAATATAACAAATATATAATAAATTATATAACAATATTAAGATAATATCTCATAATACATTATAAAACCACAATTTCGTTTACAATGTCTTCATGCAACATTCAATTAAAAATTTATTTTTAGAGATAATCCCACCACGCCAAAAGCACATGGTTCAAGTCATTTAACTTGGAAGTAAAGATTTCTATAACACTAAAGGCTACTGATGTAAATTGTTAAAGAACCTTAAAAAACATTACTTGATTAGTAAATTTAACTATAATTCAGAAGAATCAGCCAACGTGACATTATATGGTATAGCATTTTGAAATTAATTAACTTTATCTATTAAAAAGAATATTTGGAAACTTTATTAAAAACACTATTAACAAACTTCTTCCATGTAAATTTTTTAACAATGGATTTATTGAGAAATGAAATCAGACCCTTTTTCAATCAACTGATATTGGGCACAATAACCTTGTCCAACTAATCTGTTTTTCATTTCTATAATTGAAAATTGCTTGAAAACGAACAAAGTATGTTTCCCTTCTGATTTAAAAGTAAGATTTAAATTAGATGCCACTGAAATTAAAGTATTTTTTTCATCACTTGAGAAATCACTATCAAATTTCAAAAGAATGTCTTCCTTTGAATTAGCAAAGTTTTGTAAATACACAGCAATACTATTTTCAAATGATTCATCCTTTTTTAAATCTTCTTTTTTAACTTGCTTGGCTTTATCAAGTCTAAGTGTAATTTGAGGTCTCGTTTGTTTCAACTTAGCTATAACTTTGTCTGCAGCCTGTCTTTTAGCAACTAAATAATCTCTAGCTTCATGTCTTTCAATTTCTTTACCGTCGATAGTTATAACACATGAGCTTATGTGTGGGGCATGCGGAAGTTTTTCGTGTTGGTAATCTACAATACAGTTATTAAACCTTGCGGTTGCAACTAAACTTGCAATCGATTGATCTCTTTCATTCGTTGATGGTTCAATTACTAAAAAAATACCTGGGTCAGAAAACTGGCCAGTGGGCTTTATAGTAAAGCTATCGTCATCCTCTTTTTGAAAAACACTCCGATTACTATCGGATGATTTGTAAAAATTCGGTAATACAACTTGACTGTGAAGATTGGAAATTATACAAAATCCAGGAACTTTCTCTCCTCCTACATCACGAGTACAAGTTTTTACAAAAACTTTATTTTTTAACATTTCGAATAATGCTTTAGATGCGGATTCAATAGCAATCTCTTCATTTTCACCTTTACTTTGAACTAAAAATATATCATCTATGACTAATTCGCAAACTACTGATCCTATTTGCGTAAAACAATTAGCTAGTAGCATTTTTTGGATTTCTGTCGACAACGAAGATTTCAAAACCGGCCAAAACAATTTAACAGGAGCTCGACGAGTATGTAATTCCTTGACTTCACGCTGCCATTGATCTATCATATTTTGTCTTCTTTGAATAACCGGCGACTGCACAGAAAGTTCAACAACTACATCCATTAACTTAATCGGTAGTTTGTTTGAAATAGAATGTTGTGTTCTAAAAACAGGTTGACGTGGAGTTGACATTAATGGTCTCACGAGTCTCTCTGTATTTGATTGTTTGGAAGGTTGTCTATCGCTAGAGATATAGACACCATTGCGAGAATGCACATTAGAAGTAGTCGTGCGTTGTTCGTTACTATTAAATTGATACTTTTGACTAGTAATTTCCATTCGCGGATTAGATTCAAAATCTCTTTTTGTGAAATTTTGGTTTTCGAAATTTGAATGGTCCTTGTTTTCTTGCCAATCAAAATAACCATCATCATATTGTTGATTATCATTGAAATTATGATCAAAATAATCTTGATTTTCATAATTTCTCTGTGAATACCTTGACTCAATTTGCTTAGAATTACATGCTTCTTCCTGATACCATAATTCAGAAACACTTTGTTGAAATCCTTTATTTTCCACACATCTTCCTCTATTTACATTAAATCCTCCTCGATTCCCTCGCTTATTAACGATATTATTTGTTTGGAAATTATTAAATTGCAAGTTTTCTTCGGGCAAATCATTCCCACTAAATTGACGGCGATCATTAATTTTGGATCCATAAGCCCCGCGATTGAAAAGCTGGTTTTTACCATGATTAAAGTTATTTCGAGACACTGGGATTTGTGGTCGACCTCTTAAATTAACTAATCCTCTAATACGATTATTTGGTTTAATGGGCGACCCAAACGATGGAGGAGGAAACTGTTCTAAATAACTAGCTTCTTTTGATGTACTAACAAGAGAATCATTTTGCATAATATTATTGGAATTATAATCAAATGATTTAGAATTATAATTTCCTTGCTTATTAGATTGATGATCATAATATTCATTTAAATGCTGTTCATCTGAAGACCCCTGTATCATGTTACTTGGATCTACGGAACCTTCATAACTTAACGATATAGGCGGTAGTTGAGAAAAACTTTGACTCTGCTCATAAGTTTGAAGAGCACTGTTATAAGTTGATGGTTGTGTGAAACTTGGAGGTGGTTCACTCCAATTGGTTGTTGGCGGAATAGAAGTACTTGGACCAGTGTTATAACTAGGGTAAGCACTACTTCCACTGACACTTGTCTGTGTATAATCGTACCCAGTTGACTGCCCAGATTCGTAATAATTTGGCGGAGGAGCTGAAAAATTTGCATATCCATACTGATCATAACTATAACTTGGATTATACTGAGTGGTTGTAGCGGTTGTAACTGGTGCTACATAACTTTGTCCATAATAAGCTTTATAATATTCATCCCATGCTTGGCTATAATCTTGCTGGTATGTGGTTGTAGTAGTAGCTGCAGCAGTTGTAGCTGCTGGAGGTGGTACATTTTGATAATAATTATAATATTGCTCATATCCTGATGATGAAGGCCATGCTTGAGTTGTATTTGATGCTTGTGGAGTAGACCAAGTCGAGCTACTAACAGCTTCCGATACACTTGCGATATTCTTAAAATATTAATTGATTATATTACATCTAAATTATGGTTAACACACTTCACATTGAAGCTTCAGTTAAACTTAATTAAAAGAAATTAAATGAATAGATTTAATTATTTTAATCAGTTTAATTATTAAGAGAATTAAACTAATATTTCAAAAAAACTTATAAATAAAGACGTACCATCTAATTCAGAGGAAATGTCGTTAAACCAAAACTATAAAATAGATATTTTAAACAAAATTATAAACAACGCCATTTAATTATTTATTATTAAATTCAGTTAATTTTCGAATTTAATTTCTCAATTTAATTTAATTTAAAATTAATTTAATGAGACATTTTTCTTTACATTTTCTCTACTATCGTTTATAGATTAGCTTTTGAAATAAAAAGTATTAGACCTCTAAGAGAAACTACGACTTGTTAAATACATATTAAACTAAAAAAAAAGTTAAAATTTATCATTTGTGCAAATTTTTGGCACCCATTTGAAAATATTCTGTAAGATAAAAAACAATTTAGTCAGTGCACCCTGAGTCGGGGATATTAAATGCTTGCATACCAGTTTAAAAAGCAACATAATGGTGGGTTACTTCTATTTGACCTGTGGTTGGTTACTGGGCATTGATGTTTGTTTAAATCTTCTTATGGTTACCCCGGTAACGCCATATAAATATTTTCTAGCTACCACTCGGCACCCGTTGATAGGCAACGTTGGAGATGTGTTCGAGTGGGTGGATTGTCCGCAAAAAGTGAGCGCTATTACTAATGCTGTAATTGCTCGGACAATCCCTGGGTCCAACGAGCTGTCGTTAGAAGACCTGTGCTTGCTTTTGATTTGGGTCCCCTTTATGTCGTAGATTTTATCGTTTGAGTTCGTCATGCCAGTTTCAGAATTTAGTGATTTTGTAGAGAGGAGTTTGCATGTACACCAAGTATATTTTCATTTTTGTTTTATTTTATAAAAAGTGCTAAATTCTGAAACAAGCAATATTTTATATTGTCTTTAGAGTTTTATGACTTTTTGCTATAATAGGTTTATAATATGGGTAATTTTTAATGTTTTTTTGTTGGTTATTAGAATACTTTTTATAAATTACTTTTAATATTTAATTTCTGATTACAATGATGCGACAAATTAATATAAATGAATTAAAACATCAAGTGTAACACAAAAGTTGAAAAAATTAAAATGCAAATCATGAATTAAAAATTGAAAAATTTATATTTTCCGGAGTAGACAGGTAAAGAAATTGTCGCCAATAGTGAATGCAAATATAATAATATTAAATTTGGTGGGTTACAGGGTTTCGTTATTTGTTTAAATCGTCTTATTGTTGCCCCAGTAACGCCATACAAAATGTTTTCTAGCTACCACTCTACACCCGTTGCTAGGCAACGTTGGAAATGTGTTCGAGTGGGTGGATTGTCCGCAAAAAGTGAGCATTATCACTAATACTGTAATTGCTCGGACAACCCTCGGGTTCAACGAGCCGTCGATAGAAGACCTCTGCTCGCTTTGCTCTGTCCCTTGTGTAAGAAAATTCAAAATCAGATTTATGTTGACCGGTTGAAATAGAGCGATGGTTCGAGGATGCGGCGCGAGTACTCATGGTGATGATCTCATGCAAATCATGACTTGTAGCCGATTACTTGGAATTAAATTAACAATGAATATGAATTTATTTATTCAAGCCCGGAATGAAAAATGTACACAACATCCCTAAGTTAATGTGATTGACCTGGCGGTCGTGCGGCTCGGTGTCGGGCACGCTCCTTGCGTCCCGGCCGACGATTACTTGAGGGAACGGTGGACGGATTGGTAAATTGCGTGGCATTATTGTGGGGATCTCGATACGGCAACTGTGACGGGGCGAAGACAAACGGATACGTTACCGCTTCCCCCTCACGACAGACTGCCAAGGCGACCTCTAGTCCCCTGATTTGTGTGCGGAGGCTCTGATTGAGTTGCCGCTCCTCCGCCCAACCCTTTTGAGCTGCCGTGAGCCTGAGATAGAGAGCCTTCGTCCTTTTCGGGTCCGACCAGGTTGCCTTGATTTGCTGCGCTTCCCGAGTTATTTGGACTATCTGGCTAAGTAGATTCGCGTTTGCACTTCTAGCGTGGTCTAATTCGGTTTGTAATAATTGAGTAGTTGCCATTGCTACAACAAAAAAAATCTTTAGATTTCTTTATGGACTTAAATAAATAAAAATTCTGTTTACTACAAACATAGTTATAAGAATGAATCTATTCACGGAGAGAATTAAAACGAACGCCATTTAAAATTTTAAAATTCAATAACATTAACAACACAAATTATGGTCTATGTCCTTTGCCCGAGGAATCAGGGTTCCTCGAAGAATTTTTTAACCCCTTCCTGCAGGGAGAAACCTGGAATGATGGCTACCGGTCGCCGGGTATTGCGGGCCGGTCGAGTCGGGTAGGTCTCCGCAATGCGCCCGACGAGGATGTCCTCTTCGACATTGGTGAGGTACATCCGAGCTTTGACCACGTTGAGATCGACTTGTTCCTGTATCCTCTCCCACTGAGCGAGGAGGTTCCGCGCGTGGTCGCGGATTTCTTCGGCAGGATACTGCTGCTCATTCGGCCTGCGAGGGTCATTTTCCAGGCCCAGTATCTGCCAGGTGGTCGGGTATGGCCTTTTGGGATGAGGCTCCTCGAGGGTTGTTGACGGTCGCGCTCTCTTCCAAGCCCGATGCCATTCATCTGCTACATGGGCGGGTATCCATTCGAGAGGCATGGTTTCTTCTAAAAAATACCATTATAGTTAAGTGGTTGATAAGAAGTTAATCAATCTTAATCGTAACTCGGCGTTTTAACGTCAAAATCTCTGCCGTCGGATAATTTTTGTGGGTGAACACTCTAATCTACTCTTATGGTGTAATGGGAGATCGAACACGAATATCGGTTTAACTATGCCTCGCATGACTATTCCTGAAACTATACAAGTCGCCTGTGTAATTTAATAACTGGTCGCTTAGGGTTCACAAGTTTAATTATCGATCTAAGGTTTAGATAGGAGAGACATTGATTGTTATAAAAATTTGCACTAAATACATTTTATGCTCTTGCAATGCAAATAATTCCTTATTTAAAATTTGATGAGTGGAAGCATCTATTGAAATTCGTGGACACTAGAACAACTGTCACCGGTCACTCAGAAAAACTGTCGTAATTTTTGCGTTTCCGTTAATCTTGTTAATTCTTCCTCCACAGAATCATCTATATCTGTGGGCAAGTATCTTGTTCCTGGAATTCGTTTTTCGAGCACGCTGATTCGCGGCCTTGCTTGTTCTTGTTGAATTCGCCGTTTTATTTCTCGTTCCGTTTCTACTTCGATTGTAATGTATATCGTGTCATCTTTTACGAATTGAGGTGTCACATGTTTTTTCAACAGAAATTGTGGTACTCCTCCTGCAACATTTTCGGTGGATTTTGGCTTCTGACTTATCATTGATCTTGGGTCTACTCCTAATTTTTCGCTGTGTCGCTCTTCCCATTTTCCGGGTTTAGCGATTGAAATTATGACTTTCCTATTAAATGGCCATTCTAACTCTCCGTCATATCTGCCTTTTGCTAATAGAAAATACACTGATAGATATTTTCCTTTTCCTACCCCATCTCCGTTTGGGTACACTCTCAATTTCATCCGGTATCCTCCGATTTCTGTATAGAATTGATGGCTTGTAATACCGATGATTTTCTCTCCCTCAGCCGATTTTACTTTTTCAGCCCATCCACCTATTTTCCATGTGTATGGGGCTAATCGTGCTCTATCGTTTATTTCCTCGTCTTCCTCTGGTTGCCATTCCATTTCGTTTAGCATTTCCTCTGGTAAATTTTCATATGGCTCATCTTCATATAGTTCTAAGGTTGTTTCATTAGCTGCATTTTCTGGCGCTTCTCCTGGTACATATGTTCTCCATTTCGGTTCGGTTCTCTCCATTTTCCATTTCCACTCTTTTGTCTTATCATCATACACCTTTTTCCATGGTGTTGATCGGCATCGTGAATCATCTATGGGTTGTAATTTTGTGCTCAACTTCGCATCTTGTCTCCATAACTGGTAGATGGTTACTATTTGGTCCATCTTTCTTTTTATTTCCTCTTGAAATTCTTGAATTTGTTGTTCCTTTTTTGTTGTATTTTTCCTCTCTGGTTCATCCATGGCTATGATATTAATGGTTTGTCCGTCTTCCCATATACCTAATTCGTATATCGGGGTTCGTTCTCGCGGACTTATTTGTCGTTTGATGTACATTATTACCACATCTTCTACCATACCGTCATCGCTATTTTCGATTATTGGTTGGATAATTTCTCGGTTTATTCGTCGGTATAATTCATGCATTTGACAATCGGGATCCACCAATATTTCTTTTATTTCATCATTCGGTAATTTTATCTTTATCTTTATTGGTTCGTCTCCCCTCATGTCTCGTTGATGCTCTCCGTATTTGGCTATCAACTCATCTGTTCTTTCGTTGTCAAATCTCATAATATCTGTGTCTCGCACAGCTTCTACAAACATTTTCATTGAAATTGGTCTGGTTAACGATAGTCTGTTAATATATTTTCTAGCTTGGTCTATTGCTTATTCTGTCATTTTTATCTGGTTTTGCCTCATTATCTTTTGTCTCTCTTTTTCTAATCCGGGTTTTACTTCTTTGGTATACAATATTTGAATTTTCTGCCATATTTCTGCTGTCGTTTCTTCGGTTTCATTTTTGTTTAACGTTACCACATTTATTCCGTTTGGCCATATTAGAGCATCCGCGAGGTGTATGTCTCGCTTTATTTTCCTTCCTTGGTAATATAAAGGTTTATTTTTATAACTGGATCCTAGCTTTTTCACTACCCAATCATACAACTCATTTGTGCTTTCACCTCTTGTGGCTATTATCTGTCTCGGTATCTCTGGAAAATCAATAATTACCTGATATTCTTCTTTATCATATTCCTTCAAATTCTCTTGGTACTTTTTTATCATGTCTTTCCATGATGCCGTGAACGTACCGTTATCTTGTTGGTATCCTTTCGCAATTAATTTCATTATTCTGCTGTATGCGGTTGTATCTTTGAGGTTTAGGAACATCTGATTTCGATCTACTTCTTCTACAATCTGGATAATTTCTTTTAATATCTCGGTTTCATCTTCTCTTGGCACGTTCGTCTCCATTTCCTCCAATTCGGATTTTGATTCATCTTTATTCGATTTATTTTCCTCACATGATTGGAATATTTCTCCACCCAGACTGCTTATTTCACTTTCGTCTTCATCTGTTTGATCGTCTGGTATTCGTCTTAACATATTGATTTGTAGTTGTTTTTCCTCTTTCATTATCTTTGTTGGCCTTTTTGTTTGAAACCATATTTCTTTTATTCTGTTCTCGATTTGAGCTTCGCTCCACGTGGGCTTTTCTTTTCTGACTCTTGTCTCTATTTTTTGTAGCAATATCCTCTGGATTCGATTTTTTGTTATTATTGGTTCTGATATCTTTTCTCTTTCTTGTGACGTTGATGTTTCCTGCTCATCTTTTTGCAGTTCTAATCTTGGTTCTTCCCTTTCTTGTGATAGGGCTCTTTTTGCCAACACTTCTATTTTTTGATCTAGTGCTTGTTCTTGCTCTAAATGTTTTAACGCTCCGTCTATTTTTAATATTAGTGCCTTCTTTTTTAGTTGCTCTTTTTCTTGCTTTAGAATTGTTTCTTTTTCTTTTAATTGATCCTCCTCTTGTTCTAGAGCTTCCTCTTGCTCTATTTTCTCAAGTGCACTCTCTATCTTTTGTGTTATAATTTCTTTTTCGAGTTCGTCTATCTCATACATTAGTGTTTCCTCGTTTTGATCTTCCGTTATCATCATTTCTGCTTGTTCGGTCTCTTGTGCTTCTGATTCGTCTGGTTTCTCCGTTGTCATTTCTTTTAATTGTCGACGTCTCTGTTTCTCCTCCTCTGTAAATTCTTTGATGGCCTCTATTTTTTCCATTGTATTTAATTCGATTGTTTTCTCATTAATTATCATATTTCCTCCCCCTTCGTTCTCAACACACTGCTCCGCAGTGTGAATTTCATCTGGGATTTCCATTCTCATTATATTAATTCTTTTCGGGGTTTGTTTTCGATTTTCCCATCTTTGCTGGATTTCTTGAGCTTCCTCTGTTTGTAGTCTTTGCCATTCAGCTTGTTGTTGCTCTTGATATTCTCTAGTTCGCAGCTCTTGAATCTCTTCGTTGCTTCTCATTACATTGATTCGTTGTTGTTGTATATTGGCGGGCATCTGTTGCATCATTTCTTTTAATTCCATGGGCATTCGCTGTAGTGTTTCTCGTAGCATATCGATTTCTTGTATTACGTTAATTTGTGGATTTCTCATAGGGTTATTCGGTCTTTGTTGATTTGGTTCTCTTCTTATGCTGCATCGCCTTGCGATGTGCCCTTGCTGACCACAATTGTAGCATGCTTTGCTGTCGAGTTGCCCACATATTCTCTCAGTGTGCCCTCTTCTTCCACATTTTTGGCAGTTGTGATTCCGGAAACAATTTTCTGATCGATGTCCCATTTTTTGGCATGTGGAACATTTTTCGTTTGCGTTTGGATTGTTCCTGAAATTATTATTATAACTTACTTGGTTATTACCTCTGTCTTCCGGATTCCTTGTTGCTGGTGGTTTGAACATCTGCTGTGCTCTTGGAATGAATTGATTCATAGCTGGATTGATATTGTTGTTTTGATTGTTGGCATTGACTGTTGACGTTGTTGGTTCCGTGGCCAAGACTGCCACTTGATATCCCAGTCCCAGATGGGCTTCACATCTGTTTACGATTGCTACTGCTTTATCCAGTGTTTCTGGTGCCAAGCATCCAAGGTTGGCTCGTATGTCTTCTCTTTTAATTCCTCTTATGAAGACGTCTACCATTTTATCTTCGGGCAAATCTGCTTCTCCGAAGGCTTCTTTACACAATTTCTTTAATTCGCATGCATATACTGCATTTGATTCATCTCGTCTTTGTTTTCGATGTAGGAAGTCCAATATCTTCCTATTTCCCTTTTTCTCTATTCCGAATATTTTTACTAAGAACTCTTTAATCTCTGTCCACGTTGTCAATTTTGTTACGTCTCTTGCTTCTTCCACGAATACATCTTGTGCGCTCCCTTTTAAATATAAGGGTAGTCGCTCTTTTACTTTTTGATCTGTCCAGTGACAAATATTTTCATAAACTTCAAATTCCTTTATAAATGTATCCAATTTGTTGAGGCTGCCGTCGAATGGTTCTCCTCTAAACTTTTCTCTGAATTCTCCTGTTGTTGCATTGTTGTTATTTGACATTATATTTGCGTCTGGAGTTGAAGTTGTATTGGAATTTATCGACGTTGTCATGTTTGATTTGTTGTTCGAGTTCTTTAATTTCTCTTCCTCGCTCTCTGATTCTATTATTGGCAACCAGTTTTCTGTATTGTTTATTTCGTTTTCCTCGCTGATGTTGGATTCAAAATCGGTTACTCCGCTATCTGTTGCTGCTGTAATTGATACTCCGGTATTGGCACTTCTACTGTTGCGAACTCTTTTCTTTTCTTCTGCTTTTAACAAACTCTTTTCGTTATTCTCTTTACTTTTGCTTCTCGTATGTTTGCTGACGCTATCAATGTTTACGGTTATTCGTTTGCTTGACTGGTTTTATCGTTTCTTTTTTCTTGCTTTGGCTGCTTTGAAATTTCTGGTTGAGTATTGGCTCGCAACTGCTTGACGTTTATTCTAAGTTATTGTCTGCTCGATTATTCAAATTTCTTTTTATAACTCTGCTTTGTCGTTTGTTCTGAAATTTTGTCTGCTTTGGTTTGATTTGAAATTGGCTTGGATTGCTTTATCTGGAAATTGGTTCCTAAAAATAAATGACACTCCAATATTTTATACTTTATACCAATTTCTCCTCCGTTTACTATACTATATACGTTATCATCCCTTGTTCGCATTTACCATGGTGGTCTTCTTTATCTGACTCACCCCCCTCATTTTAAGTCTATTTTTAATTATCTATTAATCTCGTATCAATTATCTATATGGTCTTATTAATTATCTATATGGTCATATCAATTATCTATCTCATAATAGTAATAATATAAAATAATCATATTCATAATCTTTTTCATTCCGTAAATTATTTTTCTTATGTTTCCCCAAAAATTTATTTACTTAATCCTCAGCCGCTGGCGCTCTATGCCTTCTATCGTTTCCGTTGGCTCTTCGGCCTTCGGCTTTTACTCTTTTAACTGGCCGTCTGTGACCTTTAACATCTATTATAATCATATTTCATCTTTAATCATGTCTCATATCGTCTCTAATATTCAATCATATCATATCCTATCTATAATGTCTCATCATAATCATATCTCATTTCTATATCCTATTTCATAACTGTTTCTCATCTTTACTGTTTAATCTAATCATAATCATATTCTATCAGTTTTATCCTTACTCATATTCCTATTAACTTTAATCTAATCTATCTTATTCATTTTATCTTTCATCATTTTTATCTAATTCTAATCATCGGAGTTGAGTTTCATCAGTGACTTTTGGGTATGTTTGAGGCCTCACACTGACTCTCAATCCATAGCGTCTTTTGTCAGCGCATTTTTCCGGTTACGCTTTACTCACCGCCACTCGGATATTTGGTACTCGGTGTGGGATCCGGGTTGTTGTACCAAACTCCTCGCTGGGAAAACTAAAAAAAACATTCCCTCAGTACTCGGTGTGGGATCCGGGTTGTGTACCTCGGAGAATATAAAAGTATGGAAATGCCTAGACGTTCAATCAAGTTCCAAAAGCGGTTTACTTGATTTCCTGAATAGTGAAAAGAAAAGGAAGCGATTAAATATGGGCGCGGAAAATTTTCTCAATAAACTATCTAATATCTGCCCGCTTCTCCCGTCAGATTTCCCGGCTCAATTCGGCCGCCCTTATCTGACCTTAGTAGGTCCTTTTGAGTATGAACCATTTACCGGTTAGTTCACATCTCACCTACCGTTTGGTCCTCGATACTCGGTGTGGGATCCGGGTTGTGTATCGAGTTCCGCCCAGCAATAAAAATGTTCATTCGATACTCGGTGTGGTATCCGGGTTGTTGTATCGAACGGCTCAGCGCCACCAGTCCCTTGGCTGATAACAACCTGAGCACGACAGTCCGTAGCTGTCCTCTGGTGCCTCACCACCAGCTAGGAAAAAATCATCTCTAGGTACCTTTAAACAACTATTAAACAAAACTATTAATTCTCTATTTCGTGTGCACTTTCTCTCACCTCTCGGTCTATCTCTTCACTTCCCCCTTCAAAATTTGTGGTAATCGCATCAACAAGCTCCCCAAAAGAGGTGATCAATCTCTCGCCGGTTGCTTGTCGACATACGCGACTTGGCCTACCAGTTCCTTTCTCAGTAGGGTTGATCAAGGTTTCCCTCGGGTGAGCGTACTATCATTTGATAGCTCGGGTTACCATTTTTCCTCGTCCTATCTCAATATAATATCAATAAAACAAAAAGAATCATACACTAGGAAACTCGGTTGTCGAAATTTTTCCGTTCAATATTTGTGTTTCTGTGCATGTGTTTTAATTATTTCCTTAATTCGGCTTTCATGTATTTGATTTATTACTTTTATTTATCGTTGTCAGGTTATTTCATTTTATTATCTACGAACGCTGCATATTTACTTTTACGCTTTTTACACATAATCGTTTATCTCGTTATCTGATAATAATTCAAATAATGAACAATACATATTTATTTTATATCATCATAACAATTTCGATTCATGGAAAGTAAACAGTTAGTCTTTCCTTTATCTTTCGCTGGCATAACATACAGTGCGACTCTGTGCGCATCCATGACAGTAGCTTAGGTGTCCGCAAGGTATCACCATTACTCGTGCTTCTTCTGTTTTGCACGCATAGCATTCTAAATAAGCCTTGGTTTGCTCTTTCATTGTTGTTGCAATCTCGTCTTCGATGTTTTCGACTTTTTCCATTAACTTGTTCCAGCTTTTTCCAAATTCGGTTATCTCCAATCTCATGAATAGAATTTCGTATATTCTTTATCAATATCGATCAGTTTTATTAATATGCAGAGTTCGTCGGAGTACAAGTTTGAAATCGTTGCTATATCCTCTTTAGCTCGTTTAATTAATTTTTATTAGTTTATTAATTAGTTCCTCAAGATTATCGTTTTCGATGTTTAGGATGCCCTTTAGTTTTTCTATTATTTTTGTTGGTTCCATCTCTGCAATTATTAAATCTCTTTTAATTACCCATTAAATTTAAATACTAATTAACTAAATTGTATGTTTAAATTCATTCATTCAACTCTTAGTTTACTGTTTTGATTCATTTTATAACTACTATTTTAATCATTACTCGTTGTAATTTATTCTATTATCGTTGGCTTCCTCTACTTGGTCCTGTTGCTTTCTCTCGTTTATCGTCACTCCCCTTACTTACCCCATTTCATTTTATCCCGAATTTTGCCCTTTTAATTATATGTTGTTTACTTATGCGTCTTGTGAGTGTCATTGGTATCTTACTGGATGTTGTATCGTCGGGTAATGATAAATGTCGAATGTCTTGGCGTTGATTTCTATGCAACTTTAAAACAATTTCATATCAGTTTTGTTTTCTTGGGACTTTGTAAAATGATCATTGTATTCTCTCACTGGTAGTTGATTTAGTTGTTTTAATTGTAGTCAGTTTGGTCGTTTTTCATCGTTTTTATCATCTCTCCAGGGTTTGGCAAAATGTCGTCCCGACATTTCCTATTTAAACTTTAAACATTTGCTTATATTTCCTTTGGTTCTCCGCAAAAACAACCATTCTATCCCGGCTGAGCCCCCAAATTTGTATTGTGGGTTACAGGGTTTCGCCGTTTGCTTATCTTTATTGTTGCCTCAGTAACGCCATACAAAATGATTCTAACTGCCACTTGGCACCCGTTGCTAGGCAACGTTGGAAATGTGTTCAAGTGGTGGATTGACCGCAAAAATTGAGTATTATCGCTAGTACTGTAATTGCTCGGACAACCCTCGGGTTCACGAGCTGTCGATAGAAGACCTGTGCTCGCTTTTTAATCCTTTGGTCCCCTTGCGTTTAAATTTCTATCGTCTATCTAACTGTTTTACCGACATTAGCTTGGAAACAAAATGGGTGGTACTGCTTATTTAACCCTTCTACAATGTTATTTCAAAACCCTAAGATGATATGACAACAATAAAATGTATACAGGAACTACAATATATATAAACGATGCTTTATTTATCTATTAAATACATGAATCATAAGATTTCAGACTGATTGGAAGATCGAGCGGCTCGGCGTTTAGCCCGCTCCTTGCGTCCGGGTCGACGACTGGTTGTCGACGGGGTGATTGGAGTAGGGGTCGTTGTAGGTGGAGTAATATTTGCTTCGCGATAGGCCAATTGAGCAGGGGCGAAGACTAAAGGGTAGGTCACCGCTGCTCCCTCTTGACAGGCGGATAACGCTACCTCTAGCCCCCTGATTTGAGTTTTTAGGCCTTGTACTAATTGTTTTTCATCTGCCCATCCCTTCTGGGCCGCGGCCAGTTTTTGATACAACGGTTTGACTCTCTTTGATTCTATCCACGTCGCTTTAATTTGCTGAGTTTCTCGGACTATCTGGACGAGTTGGTCATGGAGTTTCTTATTGGCCTGTCTCGCATGGGTCAATTCAGTTTGGAGTAATTTCACAGGGTCCATTTCTAGAATAATAAGGTTGAATTTTGTGATGATTGCTATAATGATAAGTGTGTTTAAACTTAAACATATTTATGAAACGGATCTATAATAACAAAAGAAGAAAAAAAAATTTTTAATTCTAGAATTCTAATATTATACCAAATAACAAATGTTCAAATCATTAATTGTCATTGTTTTGATGATCACTCGTCTGCGAGGAATCGCTTGATCCCTTCTTCTGGGGAGTAACCAGGGATCACAAACACTGGTCTCTTGGTATTTCGGGTTGGTCTCGGTGAAGGTGGATAACTACTCGCCAGACGTCCTGCCGCCAGGTCGTCTTTGACGTTGGCCAGGTATTCAGTGGCTCGTGCTACAGCTGCCTCGACTTGGCGCTGGTGTTGTAGGAGTCCTTCCAGGAGCTCTTGGGCCTGAACTAGTATGTCTTGGGATGGATTTGGTTCATTAGACAGCTTCTTGAACTGTTGCATGAAGTCTTCTGGCGAGATATCCTCCTGCTTGTCATCTTCGGGCATGTCAGGGCATCACTCTCGATACACTCGACTCCATGCCTGCCTCCATTGCTCCACGATATGAGCAGGGAGTTCAACTATAGCTCCAGTTTGTCCTGAATGGAAAAATTGGTGAGGGTAGCGTTTTTTACTCAGTATTTCTCTTGGCATTTTAGATTGGGACGGCTATCTTGTGGTTCGTAATTATACAAAATTTCTCGTCGTTTAAAGAAAAACTGGATTAACTCAATTTCTAATGCACCAAAACTCACGGGACATTGAAGTTGGACGCGTATTACTGATCGGTCTGGCAATGGATTTGGGAACGAGGGAAAACGATACTTCAAAGCTACTGGGTTACGCGTTCTCACGCCGTAAGGGGCCATTCGAGAAAATCTTTCCTGATTTTAAAAAATACCCAAAATGCAAATCGTTTATAGCTTTAACTTATTTAGGTTACAACTGGTTCATTCATTACTACCCTCTAAAATTTGTATAAAATATCCAACTAGATATATGTAAATTCAAATATTAATATGAGATAAAAGGAAAATAAATAATTTTCAAGAAAACTTTACAAAATATTCTTTGAATGATCTATCTTTTGTGAAACAATAACTTGACAATTAAACATTTATGTCTTTTAAAATACAGTGATTCTAACAATTACCGTTTAATTATTTGAAAATAAAACAGGTACAAAGGTTACCAAATTCATACTTAGTGTTTGGTTCATTGCTCAATTAAAATACCTGGGTCGAATGGAGATTGATAGTAATAAAATGAGCTAATGATTCGATTGAAGAATCCAGAAGAAAGTACTTGGAACGATCGCCAAGCCAGTATCTTAATTTCCACAAGATTTGGTTTTAATTTAGACTTGGTTTCCCTATGTAGTCAGGACTAGAATTCTCGCGTAACAATTGTCAATTTGAATACTCATGATACTGCAGGCCTGTTGGGATTACTGAAGGTGCATAGCGACAAATGAAAAATTGATTGCTGCACTTATCGGTGGGATGTCCGGAGTTTTGGATCTGTCTGGTGTGGAAGTACTGCGATGCATTAGCATGTATGGTTCATTGGGTCATGCCTTTAATCTGGGGAGTTTTCTTACTAACTCGGGTTTTCACTTGGCGAAAAGATGATATGGTTCCGATTCTGGGTTGTTTCTAATGCTCATACACTATCATAATTTGTTATTAAAATTAATTAAACCTACGTGTCTGAGGGGCTTCTGTAACATCCATAGACTGACGTGCTAAATCTTCGTCTGAGACATTGGGCGAATGCATAATTTGTCAAATGAAAAAATGATGTATTCTACTATCGTCGACCAGTATATTGACGAATGCGCGGGTGGTTGAATCAAATGGGCAGGAAGTGGACGTCAATCGCAATTCGATTTCAGTAATTGTTTATATCGACGGAAATGTCAGCAAGTAAATGTTGTTTATTTTATCACTTGTGATTTTCTAATTTATTTTAGGCGAGTGTACTTTTAAGATCGCGCGTTCGTGGAATATTTGGTGAGTTATATGTTTCAGTTAATTTGAATGTTTTCTATTAACAATTATTTTTTAAGAAAAACGCCTGTATCTATCGTGGGTTTCGAGCGGATGTAATCTCCTACCTTTGGAATTTTCTATGCGGAGTTTTATTATTCAAAAAAAAAATCGGTAGTAAGCCTTCCTGTGATTGAACATTTATGTAATATTAATATAAATTTTCATTATTATCTATCGTCTTAAATTTTGATTTTTCGTAATTTGTATTAATTTGTTTTAAGTAATAAACCATTTTATTCCATCACTTTATTTTTGTCTATGAATTTATATTATTTACCGAAACATTTGGTTTTTACTAATAAATTTCGTTACTCTTACCCGAAAAATTATTCTAATCCGAATTAAGGAATCACTTTATTATATCACCTATTTTTCTTTACAATTTGTTTAATCGTCAATTGCTTTAATTTAATAAATTATTTTAATAGTTTTAATCGATGAATCAAGCTTTATTTTATTTTTCTCGAAGATTTTACTTAATTTTTTATCGAAGAATTATTTCACCTTTATTCAAGTTACTTTAATTTTAATTAATAAATCGCTTGGTTTAACCAACAACTTTCGTTAGTTTAATTAACGGATTGATTTATTGTTAATCAAGGAATTTATATTATTTAGCTTTAATCCACAAATTAAATTAAGGAAAATTTTGTTTATTAATCAAGGAGTTACGTTAATTTTGCTTAATAATTATTTTAATTAATGGAATTTAATCAATAATGTACTTATTTTTACTCAAAAATCATTTTACTTTTAATCAATAATTTATAATAACTTAATTATTTTTACTCAATAATTACTCCACTTTTAAATTATAATAATTTAATGAATTACTTTAATTTTTACTTTATTTTTAATCAATAGCTACTTTACTTTTGATCAATAACTTAATTTAATTGAATTAATGAATTACTTGTTTAATGATTTCTACTAATTTATTTCGAAATGTAAATTCAATTTAATTATACCAATAATTTTTATCTAATTTATTTCAAAATATTAGTCCAATTTAGCTATATCAACGATTTCAATTTAATTTATTCCCGTACCCTTTCCCTTTAATAGGCCTTAGGCGCATTTTATGTTTATATTATATTTACTGAGTGCCCACTGGACTACTCGGTGTGGTGATTTTGAGCCATGTGTGATATAATTTAGGTCGATTTTACAGAAATGAGAAACGAGGAAGCAGCCAATCGACTCCTTCCTTATTCCTCATTTCTTCTATACGGGATAGTATTGAAGTTCCAACCCTGCGTTCCGCACGCCGGGTCTTCACGGGCACAGATCATTGGCGATATTCCACGCACTTACACGAATCTGAATTGTATGTTGATTTTACTGTCTTGCGATAGGTGTTGGCTGTGGGCCGGAAAAATCTCGACAAATGTTTAATTAAATTTTAAGTATGTAAAACATTTTATAGATAATATAAATATTTATTAAGTATATAACAAATAAACAGAAATTACCCTACATTCCATTCCAAAAAATAAAAATTCATCACATAGCATAACAAAATAAAATGCCTCTCCCCCCACGCCAACATCCAAGCAGAGCTCTACCGAGGTTGCGAGGATGTGACGTGGAGAGAGAGTTCCAAATAAAACCAATGCTAACCTAAAATTGTTGTAATAGATTTTTAATCAATAATTCGAAAATCAAATTCTGATTCAAAATGGTTTGTTTCGAAAAACGGTGTTATTTAATGTGAAAATGAATCGGTATTTATACCTATTTTCTGTCCCTAACCTCGCGTGTTAAATTTGATGTAGTAAAACAAAATTCGACCTTGTTATTTTCTAGTGTATTCTATTCTTTATTTTTATTATTTTTCAGTTTATTTTAATAATTTTCCATTTAGAATTTTTATTGAATTATTTCTAATTCAAATTTTTTGATTTAAGCTTCATTTTCATGAACTTTTATTAATTTGTAATTCTCGGTCGAATTTGTTGTGTTTTCTTGTTATATTTGTGTTTGTATCGTGCGGATCTTGGTGCGTTTTGTTATTATTTTAATTTATTTTTATGTTTATCATTTTATATTTAATTCTCTTTTTCCTCATATTTGATAGGGTTTAATTGATGTTTCAATAGGTTTATTTAAATTTTCATGTTATATTTGCATGTGTGTTACCGATCCATTTAAACATTTCTCAAGGCCATATGTGTTCTGGCCTAATAATATGGAGATTTTTGAAGCTGTTAATATTAAACAAGATTTAAAACAAGAATTTTTTAAAATCTTAAAGAAATATAATTTGATAGACTTGTATGATGAATATAATCAGGTATATACATTTATTTATAATTAATATACATTTATTTATAAAAAGTTTGGCAGTAGATATTAAAATTTCTTTTAAAATTATAGGAAAAACTAAAGAAAAATATAAATGTATCGAATATGGATGTTTGAAATTTATTGATTCATCAAATTTCCTTAGTGGAAGTTTAGATCAAATATCCAAAGCTTTAAAACTTGAAGATTTTAAATATACATGATGAAGAATATTCAAGATATTTAGAAATGTATCAATTATTTCAATGTAAAAATTTAGGAGAACATACAGATTTATATTTAAGACTTAATACTTTTATTTTAACTGATTGTTTTGAAAATTTTATAAAGAAATTTGAATTGAATACTTTTAATTATATTTCAATACCTTCATTATCTAGGAATTTAATGTTGAAAAAAGTGGTGTTGTTTTAGATTTATTAACAGATGTTGATATGTTTAATATTATAAAAAATAATATTTGTGGAAGAGTAAGTTCTGTGTTGGGAAATAGATTGATTACTTCTTAGAATGAAAAATATCTTTATGATAAATATCCTGAACCAGTAACAGAAATTAAAGATGATGAATATGAACAAGTGTTGAAATGTTTAAATGATAAATCTGATTTAATTTATATTGATGCAACTGCATTATATTCTGGAATCATGACACAATATTTACCAATTGGTAATTTTAAATGGGTAAATGTTGAAGGAAACCTGGAGACCTCTGGTCAATCTGAAGGACTCCTAGATAAAATATTATCAACTCCGAAAGATATTTTTCCATACAAATTTACTTTGTTTTTTCAGCAGCACGTTAAGAGGTTGTGCAATATGAGAAAAATCTTTAATAAATTTTCGGTAATAGCTTGCCAATTCCAGAAATTATCTGATTTAATATATATTCTTTGGGACTGAATAATCTCTGATTTTTATTACATTATCTGGGTTGGGCTGCAATCCTTTAAGAGAAATAATATGTCCCACATAAACGACTTCCGATTTCCCCCACTCACATTTTGAGGGTTTTATTTTTACATTGGGTTTTCGCAGTCTTTTAAATACTACTTCGACGTCTATTAGATGCTCGTCGAAACACGTTAAAAATACGATAATATCATCAATATATACCAGTGCGTGTGGCAAGTCTCGTAGAATGAAATTCATACCTCGCTGAAATGTAGCAGGTGCTCCCGTTAACCTAAACGGTAATACGTTAAATTCATAGAGTCCTTTGCTATCTGAAAAAGCAGTTTTTCGTTTATCTTATTCTTTCACTTTAAATTGATTGTACCCTTTATTTAAATCAATAACCGTAAACAAATTTGCCTCTCCCATTTGATCGAACATTTCCTGCGGGACTGGTATTGGGTACGTATCTTTTCTTGTTACCTGATTTAACTTTCTATAATCCACACAAAATCGCAATTCGTCATCTTTCTTTTTAGCGACCACAATCAATGATGAAAATAGTGATGAACTATCTCGTATCTGAACTATCTCGCTTAAGTTCTGGATAAACTGGAGCTGTTACTGTTAATGTATCTGGAATGTGCCATCTAGTGAGCGTGTCTATCCCACTAAGTTTTGGCATTGGTTCTAGCAAAAATCTAGATTCAGGTTCAACTCTATGAGTGCCAATTATTTTTTTATTTAAAAACGATAATTTGTTGTCTCCACTATTACTGTTCTCATTCTTATTTTCGGTTATTGAATATAGTTGTGAGTCTTCACTCCTTCGGTCATTTTTGAATCGCTTTTATACATTTTTTTTCTTTATACTGGTGATCCGTTATAAAGAATCTAGCTAAAAATGGTACATATCCAATAATTAATTTCCATGACCAACCCGAAATTGCGTATATTCTATGGGTCGACAATATTTGAGATAGTATTACTTTCACTGTTACTGCAATTACATATATACCAATTAATCCAGCACAAGCTTGCCCCAAAAACATAAATTTGCCCCATATCTTTTTCATTGTATTAAACGTAGCTTTTTTATAATGATCGGGTGTCAGCAAATAATCATAATTTACTTTGCCTTGCCCATTAGGCAATATTGTATCTACCATTTCTAATATGACGAGCTCCTTTTTCGAAATGAATAATAAATTTCTTTGTGCTTCCACAATTTCATCGCTTGAATATAAACCTGTTTATGACATTTTATTCAACGACGTAAAATTCACTAGATACTCTAGCTTTATTTATTCTAATTTGTTGGGAGTCTTTACTCCTATGTAATCTGGTAATGTAATCCATGAGTCTGGCGCTAAAAGATATAACGGAGATAATAATCGATTACCTTGTAGTATTTTCGGTTTCGCTTCTTGCTCCAATAATATTCTAGTGACTGGCTCCATAAATCTCAATTTATCACCTACAGTGACTGGTAGTTCGTTTGTGCAATTATCATATTTCGTAATTTTCACAATCACTTCTTTACATTTATAACTGTATAGAGCCTCCCCCATTATTCTGGCAAACACTCCATTCTCCGATATTAGCATAGGTGCAACTAGATTCGGATTAGTAATAGTCATTGCCAAACGATTGCGTAATATCTCTTTATTTAGTTTACAATCATTTAATATCATCTAGCGATAAATATTTTCCATGACCTCTTGGCTATGATGGAATAAATAATCCATTTTATTATTAAAATACAGAGTTAGCTTAATATCTTCCGTATGGATTCTAGTTTTTGCATCTTCGATTGTTGATTGTTTTCTTTGATAGATATAGACCTTTATAATTTGTTTCATATACTATTTGATCACATTTATTTGTGATGTCTTTCCTAATAAATCACATTCCATCACTAGGTGAAGTTGACATTAACACTACAAGTGTCTGTCTTGTCCTAGACGGAGTCAATCTCGATCGGGTCTTTCTCTGAATTGTTCACCAACTAATTCTTTAAGAAACATTGTTTTCAAATACGCTAAATTACATACATTTGTTTTTACGTCATATACTAGAATTGACTCACCTGCCTGACAGCTAGACTGCTTCATATTGCAAAATGGATGCGTTTGCAATTTCCCTGTATCATCATCAAACATACTTTGGAATTCTCTCAATTCCATTAAATACTCTTCCACTGCGACTATTTTATCAATAATTCTACCATTTGTGCGGTTCACCTTCACAATCGCCATCTGCCTTTAAAGCTCCTTTAACTACAATTGTTTCTCTAATCATATGATTTAACTTTGCTTTTAATTTAATTTCAGAACTGATTTTCGATTCACCTGTTTGAAATACTGTTATACAATTTTCTGGAATTACCTCAACTGGTCTCGGAATGGCCTGCATTTTTAATAATGACGCATGGCTCCATTTCCAACAACAAAATATAAATGTTGTCCTTTTTACCTGACATTCCTGAACATTTGCTCGTCTCAGATCCGATTCCTGATACACATGATATTTAACGTCATTGATTTTTAAATTAATCGGATACGCCTCCGAACAATCAGTCATGTCAACTACTGAATATATTTTTCCCATTTCAGTTTGAGAACAGTCATATGCTACCAACGAAGCGGTTTGGGTGAACACCCCACATAAAATAATAAACATAAACATTACCCAGATGTCTTTCTTGTCCTGGACGGGGTCACTCTCACTTTTCCATTGTCACTGATATTTAAATTCAATCGATCGGGTCTTTCTCTGAATTGTTTACCAACTAATTCTTTAAAAATCATTGTTTTTAAATACACCAAATTACATACATTTGTTTTTACGTCATACACTAGAATTGAATCTATTGTTTTCACTGTTTTTTCTAATTCTTCAGATTTTTTTTCAGATTCTAAAAGGTCAGTGTCCAATTCGATATTTAAATCGTACATGCTTTGCACCAATTTAATTGTTGCGGGCCTCATAGCGGTATATTTTTCAGCCAATAATACTTTAGTTCCTATTGTTTGTTTATCTAAATATTTTAATGCGATTATTGCTTGTATTTTTAACTTCTGGATACTTCAAACTAATTTTCATTATTTCAACGTCCATTTTCTATCGCTTAATTAGTATGTTGTTGATTAGGATTTTTTCTTTTTATTCAGTGGAACATCATATCGATATGGTGAAGAAATTCCCAAGTCTTTCCGGATTATTGTATTTAGCTCCAAAATTATCCGAACGATTTGATTTTAGTTTGCCGAATAATTGGTTACTCTCATTACCATTAGTGAAAATGTATTCTGCGCCATTGATAAAAAATATTTCATCAGGCTTTTTCTGCATTTTCTATTAATTTTGGTATTAAGGTAGAATAGAATTAAATAAATTATACGAAAATAGTTTCGAAATCAGTTTTAGATGGTTGAAAACCATTTGGAATCATTGCATATACATCATTAGTTGCACTGCTACATAGAGCAGCATTTGTAAATCCGTTGATCCCTGTCATGTAAGTATTAAATATTTTCGTTGCGTTTTCTATATTTATTTTAACTCTCTAAAAGCTAAAACCTCAAATTTCAATATATATTGATTATTCTACCTTTTTCCCTTTCAATCCACACGAAAAAAGTTTGTAAAGAGATGTCTTACGTTTTGGTGTTGTTACTCCATTAGTATTTTGAATGAATTCTTTGTTTATTGTCGATTTTTCCACATCAGATTTTACAGTTACTTCCTCTTTTTCCAACGCAGAAATATTATCATTGACATTTTCCAAACGAATTGCTTGTTCAGCGCTCATTTCACATTCTATATTATTTTTTTCGGATAAGTGTCTATTTGTTTCAGCATTTTCTGTCATAATTTTAAACTCCATTTTTAAAAATAAAAGTTACAAATGAATAAACACAATCTAAAAGATAATTCAGACAGTGTGTGGGTCCAGTGAATTCAAATGATGTGTATATTGAAGTTTAATGCACATAGAAATAGAATGAATCAATATGACAATGTATTTTGTATATAAATGTGTTTCAATTTATGATTTCGATAAGATTTATAAGCATTGATTAATCTATTAAACTCAATTATTTTTATTGTAATACAGCATTGTAACTTAAGATTTATTTTAATTTTCTCGCATTGAACTAACTTATTAGCTCAATTCCAATTTATTATCATATCAATTTTTTATTAAGATATTTTTAATTTATTCAAACTTTGATTATCCAGAATATGTTAGAGTGAATCGTGTCTTTTTATTCTTAAACTTTCTTGTAAGAAAGTCGAAGATTTAATTATTGCGGGTTGTTGGTAACTGATAAATTTATTGTATTGGACAAAAACTAGATCTTGAGCATACATATAGCAGAAGTGGATTTAAAATCTTAAAAAGATCAATTAAACGTACGTTTAGTTTCAAGTAAGTAAAAAATTTAAAGATCTTGAGCAGGACCGGTCAGAGGCACTTAGGAGCCCAGGATTGGTAAAAAATGTGGCATCATTCACTGAAAATTTTAAAAATTGTAACCTTTTTTATTAAAAATTTAGTTCAAAATATGAAACAACGAAATTTAAAATAATCGGTAAGCCGAAGATCCACACGAAGCCTGGAAGAGCCGAGCGAGAGTGTAGGAAGTTCCAACAAAAGACCAATTGAATGTGATTGTAAATAATTGTTGGCGAATGGGGTTGGTTTTGATTTATTTTTTGCTAGGGTTTTTGTTTATCTACCTCCTAAACGCCAGCAAGATTATTATTCTATCCCTCCTATGTACCCATGGTGAGTGCCATGTTGGTACTGTACATAGAGGTTGAAAATTCATGAGCAGGTGAGCTCCATTACTAGAACTACTCCTCACGATATTTTCACTTTCGGGTTCTTGACTGCCGATGGAAGGTCTTACGTCTTTCTCTTTCTATATCCTGGTCCTTACTCGTCTATTCCTACAATTTACATACTTATTTGTCGTCTTTACCCATTATTTATAAAAATATCCTTCAAAAATTTGGGCAGCGTTCCTCCCTTATTTTTTGGTAAATTTCCTATTTCATTTGTTTAATCACGGTAACGACTACATTTGTCCTAGTGGTGGGTTACAGGGTTTCGTTATTTGTTTAAATCGTCTTATGGTTGCCCCAGTAACACCATACAAGATGCTTTCTAACTACCACCCGGCACCCGTTGCTAGGCAACGTTGGGAATGTGTTCGAGTGGGTGGGTTGTCCGCAAAAAGTGAGCACTATTACTAATACTGTAATTGCTCGGACAACCCTCGGGTTCAACGAGCTGTCGATGGAAGACCTATGCTCGCTTTACTCTGTCCCTTGTGGAAGAAAACTTAAAATCAGATCTATATTGATCGGTAGAGATAGAACGCTGGTTCGTGGATACGGTGCGAGTATTCATGATGATGATGATCTCATGCAAATCATAACTGGTAGCCTGCTACTTGGGATTTGATTAACAAAAAAATATAAATTTATTTATCCGAACAAGAAAGGATTCAAAATGTATACGGTGTCAGTGAGTTAATGTGATTGGCTTGACGGTCGTGCGGCTCTGCGTCGGGCACACTCCTTGCGTCCCGGCCGACGATTACTCGATGGAACGGTCGATGGATTTGTAGTTTGCGCGATATTGTTGAGGGGATCTCGGTACGGCAACTGTGACGGGGCGAAGATAAGCGGATACCTTACCGCTTCCCCTTCACGACAAGCCGCCAAGGCGACTTCTAGTCCCCTGATCTGTGTGCGGAGGCTCTGATTGAGTTGTCGCTCCTCCGCCCAACCCTTTTGAGCGGCAGTGAGCCTGAGATAGAGAGCCTTCGTCCTTTTAGGGTCCGACCAGGTTGACTTGATCTGCTGCGCTTCTCGAGTTATTTGAACTATCTGGTCGAGGAGATTTGCGTTTGCACGTCTAGCGTGGTCTAATTCGGTTTGTAATAGTTGAGTGGTTGTCATCGCTACAATAAAAAAAAATCTTTAAACTTCTTTATTGACTTAAATAAATCAAAATTCTGATTTCTACAAAACATAGTTACAAGAATGAGTTTGCACACAAAAAATTAAAACGAACGACATTTTTTTTTTTTTTTAATTTTAAATTTCAATAAAACTAATGATACAAATTATGGTCTATGTTTTCCTTTGTCCGAGGAGTCAGGGTTCCTCAAAGAATTTTCTAACCCCTTCCTCCGGGGAGTAGCCTGGAATAATAGCTACTGGTCGCCGGGTATTGCGGACCGGTCGAGTCGGATAGGTCTTCGCGATGCGCCCGACGAAGATGTCCTCTTCGACGTTCGCAAGGTACATCCGGGCTTTGACCACGTTCAGATCAACCTGTTCTTGAATACTCTCCCACTGGGCGAGGAGGTTCCGAGCGTGGTATCGGATTTCCTCGGCAGGGTATTGCTGGCAGACCCGTTCGTTCGTCCCGCGGGGGTCGTTTTCCAGGCCCAGTATCTGCCAGGTGGTCGGATGTGGTCTTTTGGATTGAGGCTCCTCGGGGGTTGGTGTCGGTCGTGCTCTCTTCCAAGCCCGACGCCACTCTTCTGCCACATCGGCGGGTATCCATTCGAGAGGCATTGGTTCTTCTAAAATATCATATAGTTAGGTGATTGGATATAACGTAAGCTAAAATTAATTTACATTAATCGTTACTTGGTGTGTTAACGTCAAAATAATGTTTGTCGTCGAATCATTATTGTGGATGAACAATCTACACTACTCTTATGTTGTAACGGAATGTTGAATACAAATATCGAGCTAATTATGCCCCGCACACGTATCTATAGGCCTATTCAAGTCATCTGTAGCCATTTAATAACTGGCTGCTTAGGGTTCACGAGGGAACAAAAGTCTATTTGTCGGTCTGGAATTTAGGCAAGGGGACATGGATAATTTTAAAATTTATGCTATGAGCACCAAATCCACTGATATTTACATAAAGAAAATAATCCATGATTTCTAATTTAAGATATACGTTGATATTCGTGGAAACAGGACTAATTACCGCAGGTTATCTAGGGGATTATCGCAACTTGCGGATTGAAACCTAACAATAGGATTTTTTTTCGTAATAATTAACACCTTCAGTCTAAGCGATGTCTATAATTATTGATTTATGGCTCCTAAGATGATGAAAATTCTTGATGAAATGCCTGATCTTTAATCCTAATAATCCTAATTATTTATTTTGAGGTTCGTGGGTAATCGAATTTAATCATTGGGTTAAGACTTGTGGAATCTGGTACCTGAATGTTGATGAATACTATGAGTCGCATTTTTAAATATTTAATTTTTCTTATAGATGAATAACAAAAATGTGATGGCCATTCCCCTTTTATCAAAGATTTATGAATAAAAAAAAATTAAAATGAAATTCTACAAGCTACCTTGATTTGGCGGACCTGATTCCCCTGATAACGTTCCTTCTATTGTTTGATCCATATCTCAATGATGATGATAATTTAGAATCAATAATTGTCTATATGTATATCCAACGATGATGAGAATTTAGAATCAATAGTTGTGTATATGTATATCCAACGATGATGATGGTTTAGAACCAATAATTGTTTATATGTAAACCCAATGATGATGATGATTTAGAATCACTAATTGTTTATATGTAAACCCAATGATACATTCGTGCAAAAAATTGTTTATGTTGATCCAATCTCGAAGATCAGAATAATTTATGAATTAAGTTTTACGATTTCCGGTTGGCCATAGTCGTCATCGATTTTTTCAGGTTTTAATTTTGATTTGTTTGTAATTGATATTTTCATTTTATTTAGTAGGCAACCGATTTTTCTTAATTGTTCTGCGATGAGGAATTTGGGTAGGTTTGTTCTATTTGGTTGGGTCGTTATTAATTCATTTTGGGGAATTTAGGGGTTGATTCAACCTGGATTTAGTGTCTTGTGGATTTACATATGCTTATTTCGTTTGGGAGGTTTGTCAATCCGGACTTTATTTGAATCAGATTTTCGTATTCATGCCTGGGGATTAGTTGTCAAGTTTGGTTTTTCGAGTAGGCCAGCGACTCAACCACTCTACATGATTTTTACTGAAATATTAGGGATGTTCTATAACTCTATCCATGATTTTTGGAGATTACCAGTTTGCTCGAGGGCTTTTCGTGATTCAAGGCATCGTATTTTATTATCTTATACAGATGGATTTCAACCATGGGTCCAATTATTAATCGGGCTGTCTGCTAAAAATATTTACATTGCGCTTGCTATAATTGGAGAATGTATTTTAATCTAAAGTTTGCTCATAGTCGCTATCATAGATTCAGGGCAAATCAGTGGTAACTTGCTATTATGTATTTAATCGATTTATGAAAATTTTGTAATATCAATATAAATTTTGTGGTCTTTCTCCTTAAGTTCATATTAAGTTATAAACCTATAGGGAAGATAATCGCGTTGAATTTCGAAACTAGAATTTATCTCTTCCTTTTGTTAGTAATTTATATAATAATGATCAGCAATCAAAACATTTTAGTCAAGTTAAATTTATTAAATAATTTGGTATCACCGATTTTATTTTATCTCGTAATAACGAATTAATTTATTCATGTCAACGATTTCATGTCAATTTATTCCCCGTACCCTTTCCCTTTAGTAAGCCTTAGACGCACGAGCTCAACTAAGGGTTTTCACACACTAGCCGGCACACGGTCGGTCCCATGAACCATCTATTGAAATACTTATTATAAATAAGATTTAAGGGGGACTTGTCAGTGGCACCAAAAGATTCCACGACCATCCAGAATAAAATCAAAGTAACAAGACTTCGAAATATATATTTATACAAAAAATAACAGTACTTACAACCAGATTGGAAAAATTGACATGAATTGGCATACAAAATTTTGTCTAAGAATGATTCACTGCTAGTCTAAAAATTTCTACAAATTTTCTAAAAATTTCCTGCCGGACAAAAATTTTCTAAGTCTGTTAAAATTCGGTTGTCAAAATTCTGTTAGAATTCTGTCTGAAATTATGAAAATGACTGCCGTATATATAGTGTTTTTGTGACTGTGTGCGACCAATGGGCGATTTTTCGCGATTTTTCGGGTTTTTAAATTATTTTATTAATTTCAAATTATTTTTATAATTTTTTATATATTTTTCCTTATTTTTTGATGTATTAATATTACAATGTTGAATTTTATTTTAATTATTATTTTTATATAATATTATTTTTTAACCCCAATATTTTGTTTTCTGGTCGCCTCTTCTGCCTGTGTTTTTTCTAAACCTTATTTTGCAAGGTTTTGGCAGTTTATTTTATTTTTCATATGTTTTTTTTTGCATCTGTAGGCATTTTTCCGAATTTTAATTAATTATTTGTTTTATTTAATTTTTGTTATATTTTTAATTTGTTTTAATTAATGTTTTATTTTATTTTTGGTCTCTTCTTGCGGTGCGTGTTTATGTTACGGCAGCCATATTGACAATTTCAAAACTACATTAATCATTTTGTTTTAACTTATACAATTTTCACCTTTTTGTTTAAATTGGTTTTGAAATTTTTGTTTTAATTTTGACTCTAAGCCCAACAAACCACTCCCGGGGCCGTTTAAATTGCGACCCGCAATTTCTCATCAACACATTCTCATTCCATTAACAATACTTTTATACAACACAAGAAAAAGGTTATACAGATGAAATGTCAATTTACAAGTTATAAGCAGACATCACTTAAGGTGATGGGATGTTTATACATAAATCAATACTATTAGTGAGTTTTTATTTACACACACAAGATGAAGTTCGTTAGAATCAGTCGAATCGCATTGTGCTTAGTGTCTGTGACTTGGGTCTGGGACGTTGTCTTGGTTGATTGGTTTAGGTTGAGATTCGATGAGCTGGAGTTGATTGATTGTTGCAGAATTATTTCGATATTGAGGATTTGGGTTGGTAGGCTTTACGAAGCGAATTGTTTGATTGTTTCGATTTCTTCTTCTTGGGTGTTGATTGATTTGGGATCTTCTGTAAGATTTCGCGATCTGGGTGAGATTACTGCGATTGGGATTGATCGATTATTATTGAGTTATTTTGGTATTGCGGATTCGGGTTGGTTGGTTTTTTTCGAAACGAATTGTTTGATTGTTTTGTTCTCTTCTTCTCCGATGTCGATTAATTTGAAATTTTGATAGGATTTCCCGGTTTGGATGATTTTGCAGATTATTACAAGGATGGGGACAACGATTTAGACTATTCTCAAACAGAGTATGGTAATTTCGAATTTATTTGGTTTTGGATGAGATGGGTTGGGTGAGATGACGGTATTGATTTTTGTGAGAGGGTGTTTTCGAGAAGATAGAGTTGGTTTATTTTCTGCAATAGGTGTGGATTGGGGTTTTTGCATAAGGATTTTCGGAGAAGATATTCTTGGATTCGTATGAGTTTTGACTTGATTGTTTGGATTGAATAGAGGGCTTCTTGGATTTTCAGGAGTTGGGTGAGATGACGGTATTGATATTTTCGAGTAGGTGTTTTCGAGAAGATAGAGTTGGTTTATTTTCTGCAATAGGTGCGGATGGGGGTTTTGCATAAGGATTTTCGGAGAAGATATTATTGGATTGTGATGAGTTCTGACTTGATTGTTTGTATTGAATCGAGGGCTTCTTGGATTTTCTGAAGGTTCGAGTTTGATTTGTTCACGAGGGTGAAGAGTAGGAGTAAGGTGATTCTTGACCACAGGTTCTTTTTCTTCTAATTTCAGATTTTTAATTTTTGTTTATTCACATTTGTGCAACTTTCGTTTTTCGCATTATTTTATTCTGGATTGGTCTCGTCTCAATTATTTGGGGTTCGGTTATTCATCAGCATCAACTCCGCTCTCATTAATCGATTTGTCATTTCAAGTATCGTGGTAATATACTTTTCCTTTTCTTCCAATATTATTCTCAACTCTCTATTATTCTTGGTTAACACTCGTGCTTGTTCATTTAATTTTTGCATCTTGTTATTTTGCCTTATTGCATATTTTTCGAGTCCTTGATAAGCTCGGTTCAATTTTGTTTTTCATTCTCTGATACTTTCTTTGAATTCGATTAGTTTCTGTTCTTCCAGTACATATCTTGCCCATTTAGCTACTGATTCGTCGTTTTTTTTAATTCGTCCACTTTTTCTTCCAATCCTTTACTCACTTCTATTTGTTGTCTCAGCCACTCGTTTTCCTCTTCTACATTGTTTTTTCGTTTATTCAGAATGAGGCATTCCTCTTTTAACGTTTTAATCAATTTTCTAGACTGAACCACTGCTTCGTAATACTGTCTATTTCCCGGGGTTGGTGTTCCATTGATATTCTCATCTTTTCTATCATCTCTTCTTGTTCGTTATTTTTTTGTTTCCGCTGATTCCTCGATTTTACATTCCATAGGTATTGAAAATTCGTTCTCTACTTCAATTTTGATGAGTTTGATATTTACAATTTCGTTGATAAAGGTCTCGCCGGACTCTACTTCTATGATTGTTGGTTCTATCTGACTATTCATATTTCTACCATTTTTATGTTCATGATTTTTGTTATTTTATTATCGTTTTGATTTTCTGGTTTTTATGAATTTTATCTTTCTATGAGTTTTTATACATTTTTCTGGTTTTTATATATTTTTTGATTATATATATATATATATATATATTTTCGTTTTCATTTTTCTCGCGATTCTTGTGTGGTAGACATTTCTCCATCCAACATATAAGATAGTTAGTTTACTTCTTCTATGAGATCCTCTACTTCCTTTTCTGGCATAGTAGTATTTTTATGGGCCTTGAGCTTTTCGACATCACTTTCCAAGTTTCTCACTTTCGTCTCAAGTGCCTCCTTCTTATTTTCCCATTGTGCATTTTGCCTTTTTCTCACTTTCTCAATTTGTCTCTTTTCTCACACATGTCCTTATATCCTACCACATTTCGTTCATCATGTTCTGTGCGCGACTGCTCTATTTCCACTCACAGTTGATTTTGTTCCTTTAATCTTGATAGTTTTCTAAATGTTCTTTGCGCCACTGTTATCTCGTTTTCTCGAATTGCTAAGATCCATTTTGAATCCTCTTCTCTCTCTTCATCTTTCTTTAATTGGTTTGGTATCTTGTTGATAATCTTCCTCTGATCTTCGAGTTGTTCCACATTTTCCAATCATTCAAAGGTGTCTACCTTTGCGGCAATTCCTTCAGCTGTCTTGCGGTTTCCTGGGATTTTCTCTTCCAGGTTCTTGCTTGTTTCCTTAGACGTTCTATGGCTCTTTCACTTTGTCCCATTACTTTGGATCATTGAGTTATTTTTGCGATTTTCTCTCTTTTTGTGTTTACTAGTTCTTTTCTCACTCTTATTTGCACGTTTCCCACTTGCTCCACTTGGGCTTCAAGTTTCTCTCTCTTCTTATTTGCTTGTTTCTCTGGGTATTCGTAGTTTGCAGCTTCCGCTACTTGTCCACGGTGTTTGATTCTCATCGTTCCTAATTCGTCTATCTTTTTGATCAATCTTTCGCTTTACTCATATACTTCGTTTTCTAACTACCCGTTACTTTGGTTCTGCAATTCTGACATTACCTTATTATACTTTAATTTCATTTCTTGATCTTTATTGGACTATTTTATTTTGTTCAACTGGTTTACTTGTTCGTTCTTTTTGTTGAGGTCTGTAAATTAAAATTAAAAATTTAAATAAAATTTAGGATAATAATTCAAATGGAAAGTAAGCGAAGAAAAAAGGCAAATAAAAGCGGGATCGTGCACAGAATTAATAGTAAAGGAAAGTGCGATGGAAACAGTATTAGAAAATGCAAAAAGCAATTACGAAAGGCGAGAATCCGGAAATCCGAGAAAAATCAATAAATGGAAAAATCATCGAAATCGAATGGGAAAAACGGGACAGTTATAGATTAGCTAATGGTCAACAAGATGACGGTTAGGGATTTATCAGAAAAGGGTTAGAAAGGGTTGAAAAACATTCAAATGTATGAAAACAGAAAACGCTAATTAATTAATTAATTGGCTGATGGAAAACCCGAGTTAATGGGAAACCCGAGCCAATGGAGAACCCGAGAGATGAAGGAAACCCGAGCTGGGTAAACAAGAAGAAAGGCAAACAAAAGGAAGATTTGGGCCCATTAGCTTGACACAATGATTAATGGGAAAAGAGTAAGGAGAAGATAGCGCGCGTAGGAAGACCGGTAGGGCCATTAATTATCTGGATTCGTTGGACCATTATGGATGACAGCCGAAGCAAACACGTAGGAGAAAATGTCAAACGAAAGATTGGCTCGGCAATAACCATTTGTCATCCTGATTTCGAGGAGTATATAAGCAAAGGGAAAATCAGAGAAAATCGGCATTCTGCCTCAGCTAGGGTTCGAAGAATCAGACTGTAGGAAAAGTGGTAAACGAATTAGGGAAGTAGGGAAAAGAAGAAATAGAATTAAGAATACGGAAAGGCGAAAAGGGATCAAACCAAACAGAAACCGAGGAAAACGAGAGTCAACAGAACTAAAGGATCAAAAGGTGAATATTGTTTGTTTGCAAAGCATCAACGCCGAGCAGAGAATCGTATAAACTTTGATTGGTCATTGTAGCGTGATAATAAATTGTGAACCTGTTGTTTCAATAAACGTTGGGTCGTTCATTGTTTTAATTTAAAGAACACCAGGAGTCAGAGAGAACCGACTTGAAATAATCCAAAACCCAACATATATTCTGGTGAGCCCGACGTGATCGCAAGTCGGCGGAAAATTATTGAAAGTTAGTGAAAAAATAATTATTGAAAAAATAGTACCGACGTGATTGAAAGTCGGAGGGAAATTATTGGAAGCTAGTGAAAAAGGAATTATAAAAAGAATTAGTACTGACGTGAGTGAGAGTCGGCTTAGAAGTTTGAAAATAGTGTTAACGAGATTATAAAAGGCTATTATTGGGAGATTTAAAAGAAGTTGAAAAGTAATTTTAAATTATTGTTTAACGCTTGAAGTTTAGTTCAAAGTGAACCGATACAACCTCAGAAGTCAGAAACAAGTCCAAATGGCAAATGATAATGCTGTTATGCCTCTCAATAGAGAGATGATTGATTTCGCAAGTTGTCAGAAATTACCCGTCAATCAATATGGGGGAGACCCTGTTGAATTTGCAGATTTCATGGGAGATTATTATATGTACGCCTCAGCATACGGATGGACACAAGCTATTATGGTTCAGAGATTCCCACTCTATCTGAAGGGTGCGGCAAGAGAAGCCTGGCAGCAAGTCGACAAACGAAATGTTGGCAATGATTGGACAAAATTGAAGGATGCAATGGCACTGAAACTGGTTGGTGGAGATATCAAAAGAATCATGCGACAGAAATTTTATAATCGAGTTCAAGGTCCAGATGAATCGGTCAGTGAGTTTGCTTATCATCTGACCACTTTAGCAGATAAAGCCTTCGAAGTCAAACCCGATCAAGTAGATATGGCCAAGCAGGTTAAAGAGCTGTTAGAAGATCAGTTTATAACCGGAGTCCACTCCGAAATCAAAAAGACCCTATGTTATGTGGATTTTTCCAATTTCGATGAGCTCGTGAAGAAAGCCATGAAGATAGAGCTGAATTTAAAAAGTGCAAAAAGATCAGATGCTTTTGGAGTTAATGTGGAGAGACGTGAGCGGTCAATTACGCCTGTGAGAGCACCATGGGATGAAAAGAAAATAAATCAAATCAGTAGTCCAATTTTAAGACCAAATACTAGATTTCAAGCCGGTAGATCAGCGATGAGTGTACAATCGAATGGACAGGTAAATAATCCTCAATGCGAACATTGCAAAAAGTCTGGACACTACTCAAATCAATGTTGGTTCAAATATGGAAAAATCCCAGCCCTAACAAGAGATTCACAGAAAACAAAAGGATCAGCAGTGATGTCGAATGCTATCGATGCGGAAAGAAAGGGCATATTAGCAGAAACTGTTTTACCAGATCAAGATCATCGTCAGCGTCACCTTCACCACAAAGGGACAAAGTGAATACAAATGGACAGATACAATGTCATTCGTGCAAGGGATACGGCCACATGGCGCGATCATGCCCAAGGAACTCAGAGAGATTCAGCAGACCTATTTTAAAGAAATCAATCAGATTCCAAGAAGATATGCCAAACACCAGTAACATGACATATGCTCAGAGAGAGGAATTTCAAGACAAAATGGAAAAGGAATTTCGAGAAATGCGACAGAAGCTGAACAAACTAGTGGCTAAATTCGAATCAGATGAAGAAACTGAATCTCATATGATAATTGGAACCGTGTCAGAAGGTGAGGGAAAACCTGCCCCGAAAGTGCGAAAGATCGCATCAGATGAGAATCCGACTGCACTGTTAGCCCGAGTTGAAAAATTGCTTGAGAAAATGGAAACTGACAACTCCCAGTTGAAACGATGGATCGCAAAACTCAGTGTGATGTCACTAACCCAAAGCGAACTAAAGAGAGCCATAAATTTATGTGCAAAGTTATTCAAAGGAAACAGAGATGATGAGATACTTAAGCAAATGCAAAAGTTTGGCAAGGCTTTGCGGTCAACAAGGGATTTAGATGATATCATAGTGGAAACGACGGGACTTGATAATGTGAAGTGCCAATTCCGTGTAAAGGCCTACGGACAAATCAAAGACCTAAAGGAGCGAATACTGCGTCAATACAGTGGATGGCAAGTGGAACTAAAATTTGAGAATCGATGTCTGGAAGACGAGGAGTACTTAGTAGATTGCGGTCTGATACCAGGCTGGAAAAATAAAGTAAAAGTTGTTAATGCTGTTAATACTTCGAATTCAGACAGACAAAATTGGGAAAAGATTCTAGCAGATTTACAGGATACCCTGTATGCAGGGAATAGAGATAAAATTAATGCGAGTATCGACTTCATAATGAGCATCGAAATGGATCGAGACATGAAAGAAGGGTTGTTTGAATGCATCGTACCGTATACGAATAAACCGACGAGTTATCAGGCAAAGTTAAAAGAGGTAATTCGAAAACTAGGACATGATTATGAGGCGGCAGACGATAGTGCGAAGTCTTTGATAATAGCGTTAAATATTGCGGATCAAAGGATTGAATATTATCAGGAACATTGGAGTGTGGCATCATTGGTGGCATATGACTGCTCCCAAACCGAAATGGGAAGAGTATACTCGTTGGTAAACGTAGCAGAGTGTTCGGATGCATATCCAGTAAAATTTAAAGTGACAAATCCAGTAAAATATCATGTATATCAAGAATCGGGGTTTCGAAGATCAAAGGTGAGAGAGTGTACAGTGCAACGAACTACTTTTGTATTTTATTGTGGAAAATGGAGCCACTCATCGATGGTGAAAATGCAATCGATACCTAGACCGATAGAAATAATTCCGGAGAATTGTTTGGCAGCCTTTCAAACAGGACAGTTGAAAATTAATGCAGATATCAAACTACAAGCAAAGCTTAACCACAAAATCCGTGAGACTGTAACCGTGCGAGGGATAATAAAGTCGAATGGTGATTGCCAAGGAGAGCCATACAAAGTAGACGATGCTATAATTGACAAAGCCGTGGTTGTAGAAGAGTACATGTCAGAATTAAGAGAATTTGATGGATCATTTGATGATGATACTGGTAAACTACAAACACATCCATTCTGCAACATGAAACAATCTAGCTGTCAGACAGGAGAATCAATTTTGGTGTACGATGTCGATACCAAAAAGTGCAATTTAGTGCAATTGAAGTCAATGAGTTTTAAAGAAATAACGGAGAACAGATCAGGGAAAAGCCCGAGAAAATAAGAATGGATCCAGCAACGAGTACAACAACAAGAATCACACCTCTACGGATGAAAGATACTCCAACAGTGTTAATGTCAACCTCAGAGGAAGACGGGATGCGATTCCTGAGAAAAGAAACTAAAACAAAGTGTGGACAAAATGTCTATGAGACAAATTATAAAGGTATATATGTATCTCAGAAAATGATTATAGAGGCCCAAACAAACATACATGCCGGAGATATCAAGTTGACAAATTACTTTAATAACAAAATAGATTATTTATTTCACTTTGGTCAAAATACTGTTGAAAATGTGTACCGAGAAGTTATTATAAATGATTGCAATCTCAACAAAGAAATACTCCGAAATCGGATGGCAATGGCTATAACCAATCCTAATTTGGTAGCACCAATGTTAATTGCAGAAAATGGGGTGTTTGCCAGAATTTTCGGTGAAGCACTATATAGCTATAAATGTAAAGCGGTACCAGTTAAACTGACAAAGTATGACCAATGCACCAACGAGTTACCAGTGAATTTAAATGGAAAGTTGCGATTTATGGAGCCTGTAACACGAATCTTACTGGAAGAGGACGTGAAACCGAAAGTATTACAGTGTAATAGATTGTTGGCACCACTATACAGACTAACACCAGAATCTTGGATTGCATTACCAGATCATCGAGAAGTAAAGACACCGGAAAACTTAGAATTGACAGAATTACAATATCTGGTAAATTTTACGTCATTAGAGAAATTATCGCAAAGTGGAATTTACTCGAACGAAGACATTGAGGAAGCCCGCAGAAACTTGTTATTTCCATCAAAGAAAGAAAGAGTAATAATGGAGATGGTAGATACAATTCTCCCAAGCGGAAGTGGGAAGGTAAATTACGAGTATTTGTTAACTCCAGATCATTACAAGAAAGCGACGTATAATACAATGAAAAAGATCTGGGGAAAGTTTATGTTCATTGGACAAGCGTGTGCCGGATTGATTGGAATTTATGTAATATGTGTTGTAATCAAAGTAATAATATCGCAGGTCCTATCAACACACAGATTATACGCGATCACAGGTTGGTCGTAGAAATTAGTAATTGGTTGCATACCATTATTGGCTAGATTCTTCATTACTCATCATCAATATCAGGAGTTGGAGATACTCAAAGCGCGAATATTAAAGAAGAAAAAGGTGAGCTACGCTAGTACAACCCCTTCAAGGGACGAGAATAATGACAATGACAACGAGGGTGATAGTGCACCGTTATATGTTGACAATCAAGAACTAAGTGGAATGAATAAAGAAGCGTTGAGAACCTATCAAATCTTAAAAGAGCCACTGTTAAATGCGAGTAGCGTAGACACGTTTACAAAATTGTGTATACCAAAATCGTTTATGCAACCAGCACCAGTATATCCAGTTGATCGATTACGAGAGATGAAACCAGTAGAAAATATCGCATTACAATGTGAAGGAATTGTAGGAGAGAGAATCGAGCCTTCTAGCGCAGAGATCGAGAGAAAGAATATGTTAGGCTTACCATGCAACTACTCAATGATGACATTAACAAAAAGAGGAAAGCAACCCCGAATATTTATACAAATGAACAAACATAAAGTAGAAGCTTTGGTTGATTCGGGATCTAGTCACACAATAATATCGGAAAATGTATTAAACGTGAAGGAGAAAATGCAAATAAAGCCTACCGACGAAATAGTGAGGTCATTATCAAAAAATGAATTAAACATAATTGGACAACTTAACGTCATATTCCATATTGGAGACCGAATAATAGCGCACAATGCGCTCATAATGAAGGGAAGCCCAGTACGATGTCTGATCGGTATGGATATATTAGAGCAGCTGGACGGAGTCTCACTTGATTTAAAGACAGGTAATTTGATAGCAGGAGAAACAGGAAAAATAATTCACAGGGCAGGTGAAGTGTTTGTGAATCAGACATTGACGATACCACCACAATCGGAGATGGTATATTGTGCAAATAACATGAGTGTGGATAATGGTGATTTTATATTCGAACCAAATCAAACGCTAGTCGAAAAATATGATTTACCGATATGTGACGAAGTTGTCAAAGTGGAAAATCAGATAGTACCAGTCCATATAACGAATAGCAGTAAGAAACCGGTTCAGCTACACCCAAAAACAAAATTGGGAAAATTATCGAAAATGTCTGTTGAAACAAATTGTAAAATACCAAGAAACGTCAAGGTGTACAAGGAGCCTGAAGTGGTAAGCAATGATTTAAATGAGATGCAGAAAAAGGAATTCACAAAACTGCTGAGAAAATACCGAGATATCTTTGCCAAACACGAATATGATTTAGGTCTAACCAATGTAATTGAGCATGAAATACCGTTATTAGACGAAACTCCAATAAAAATAAAGCCATACAGAATCCCTACGTTCATCAAGATGAAAGTGATAGACAGATTACAGCAATGAAGGAATTTGGAATAATTCGAGATAGTGCGTCACCATTCTCCTCATCAATAGTGATAGTTAAGAAAAAAGATGGAGACTTACGATTTTGCGTAGATTATCGGAAGCTAAATCAAGTTACGAGGAAAGACACTTATCCAATTCCAGTACCCCAAGAAATGTTCGATCAAATGGGAGAGGCACGATATTTCACAGTTATTGATTTAAACAAAGGGTACAATCAATTTAGGGTAAAAGAGGAAGATAGAGGAAAGACGGCGTTCTCGGATGGCAAAGGACTGTATGAGTTCAATGTGTTACCATTTGGATTAACAGGAGCCCCAGCTACATTCCAACGAGGAATGAATTATGTGTTACGAGGTATTCGACATGCATTGGTATATATCGACGATATAATAATATTTTCAAATGAGTTCGAAGAACACTTGAAAGATGTAGAAACTGTATTTAAACGGCTCAAAAGTGCAAAATTAAAAATCAAACCATCGAAATGTGAATGGGGCAAAGCAGAAGTGATTTATGTAGGACATATAATATCACGGCGAGGGTTACAAACTAATCCAGATAACATCAAAAAAGTGGAAGAGTACCCAGTACCAAAAGATGCCGATGAGGTTAGACAATTTTTAGGTTTGGCGAGCTATTACAGAAAATTTATAAAAGATTTCTCTCACATCGCACAACCATTGAATACGTTACTAAAGAAAAACAATAAATTTATTTGGGGACAAATGCAACAAAACGCTTTCAATACATTAAAGAGAAATTAGTAACAACTCCTATATTAAGATGTCCAGATTTTACAAAACAATTTATCTTGATGACGGATGCAAGCAACGTTGCATTGGGTGCGGTGTTAGGACAAAAATTTGAAGGTGAAAAGGACCACGTAATAGCCTATGCAAGCCGATCACTGAGGCCTCACGAGAAAAACTACTCAACGATTGAAAAGGAAACGTTAGCGTTAGTGTATGGAATTACTACTTTTAGACAATATTTATTGGGCAGAAAATTTACTGTTTATACAGATCATAATCCATTACAGTGGTTAATGAAACACAGAGATTCAGCCAGTAAATTAATACGATGGTCGATTGCCCTCCAAGAATACGACTTTGAGATTAAATATCGGACAGGTAAAGCTAACGCGAACGCAGATGCAATGTCAAGAATCCCAGAAAATAATAGTGAGGGGACACCTGAAAAAGTGGAAGGTACTATATTCGTTGCAATCAAAGCTGTTAATAATATGTCTGAACTTCAAAATGATCAGGAAAACGATAGTGAATTAAAACAATTTATGGAACAAGCGGTCAAAATAAGAAAAGAACAAGACTGGAAACGACTTACAGATGCAAACAGCAAATATGTAATTCATAATGGAATACTTAAATTTTGGAAAAATGGGGAAGCATTAATTATTATACCAGCCAAGCACAGAGACGCATTACTGATGCAGTATCATGATGGAGCGTTGGGAGGTCATTTGTCAACGCGCAAGACGCTATCGAGATTAAAATTGAAATACTTTTGGCCAACAATGGAACAAGACGTGAAAAATTGGTGTAACAGTTGCAAAGTATGCATCACCCGCAGAAATACTGGTAAAAAGATTAAAGTACCATTAAAACCGATGCCAGTACCCGCAGCACCAATGGAGATGACGGCAATGGATATTCTGGGACCATTACCGGAAACAACAAAAGGAAACAAATACATTGTTGTTTTTTGTGACTATTTTACCAAATGGCCAGAAGCATACGCTATTCCAAACCAAAAAGCAGACACGATTGCTAGAATATTTGTGGAAAACATAATATTTCGCTATGGTACTCCAAAGAAATTGTTAACTGATCAAGGAAAGAACTTTCAAAGCGAAATGTTCAAATCAATCACAGACCTATTTGGAATTTGGAAATTGAATACGTCACCATATCATCCACAAACTGATGGATTAGTGGAACGATTTAATGGGACACTGATAAATATGATCTCGTCATATGTGAATCGAAAACAGAAAGATTGGGACGACTTCATAAAGCCGTGTCTATTTGCCTACAGAAATGCAGTAAATCAAAGTACAGGAGAGACCCCTTTTTACTTGATGTATTTAAGGAAAAATAATATGCCGATTGATCTCAAATTCCAACCACCAATTTCTCAATATATGGAGATACCCGATTATAAAGCATTGATGCAAGAAAAAATGCAGTCAGTATGGACTAAAGCCGGTTTGACAATAAAGCATAACCAAGAGAAATATAAAGAAACCTACGATAAAAAAGCACATGCGCATGGCATAAAGATTGGAGATCTAGTGTATCTGAACAGGCCGGAACCTCTCAAAGGTTTATCGCCTAAATTGCAAAGACCATTTAAAGGACCCTACAAAGTGTGCGACACCACCGAAACCAATTTGAAGTTATTACCATTCAGGAGTAAAAAGGCTAACCCGATGATTGTGCCAGAGGAAGATGAATCTAGATACCCTTTTAGGTCCAAGCAGAATAAAGTAACGGGTCAAACAAAATTGAAACAGAAATTCACGAAAAATCCAACACCAGTCAGCTACATCAATAAGATATTATATGTAG
This sequence comes from Schmidtea mediterranea, assembly GCA_022537955.1. NCBI lineage: Eukaryota > Metazoa > Platyhelminthes > Tricladida > Dugesiidae > Schmidtea > Schmidtea mediterranea. The sequence continues at coordinate 118,323,848 of CM039680.1, forward strand.
CAATAATGCTGATGTTAGTAACAGTTGCGAGCGGCAAAAAGATTGACTTACCATATGCGGTAAGCAAAATCCGAGGAATGGAGAAAATACATATATATTCCACTCTAACAAATATAGTATGGAGCTGTAAATGCGAGATCGCAGACCAAATAGAAATTATTGATTTACTAGACAATACGGCACCAGTGATAGAACTGAATTATGATAAAGATATATTTGCGGTACGAAAGTTAAAGCCAAATTTCAAATACCAATGGCTGTTGAGACAGAACATGTCAAAGTGGTACACGCAAATTCCGATAGAAGTGCACACAAAAGAGATGCGAAACTTGATCGAAATAGAACCAGAGATAAATGGAATCAATATATATTGGAAGCCAGTGGACTTGGTGAAAGTGCGAATCACATTTCAAGGGTTAAATGTCGACACCCTTAACTCGCGAAAATCAGTTATCCGCTACGAGAAATTGAAAATGAATCAAAATTATTCAGTTAATGCAAACTACTACGAGAACATATGCCTCGAAAATGGAACGGTAGTGAGAAACCAATGGTCACGATTGAAGAGTGAGACCCAGTCTATCTATCTCAGAGACGAGTCAAATCGTATAACCCTGAGTGTTGGAAATGGACCGGTAACGATATATAGAAAATCAGGAAATGATGAAAGAGTTGTTATTATCTACAAACAAAAAACCCTGACTATATTAGATGCCGGTAATCATTTTTTTACACTTTAAACTTCTGATTTAGAGACGGCATGGGAATTAACAGTTAAATATCAGCGATGGATAACCGAACCAGGCGGATGGCAAACAGTTTTCGTGGAAGTCAAGACAATCAATGAATCGAAACGAAAATCAGATACAACCACATCACCTTTCCAATTGCCGACCCAAGAGACGACAAAACCTAACTCAAATAAACTAATGATGATAAATTCGGATTTGACAGTCAACTATTGTGAATATCTCATTTACATTTTAATAACAGGTTTTCTCATCTTATCAATAATATTCATAATCATCACCGTTTTGATATGTGTAAAGGAGAGACAACTAACTATCCTTCAACCACCATCATATTCATATTATGAGACAAGACTATAAATTGTGATCTGCATGAATAGAGTATAAAAATATATTACATTTATATTAACAATGTGCATGTTTTATAAGTACCATAGGATGAACGGTGTAATTTTTTTGAGATTCGAAGCGAGGTGTTGATGCTTTGCGAATAAAGAGTGATACAAAAAAAAATTACTATCATTTAATTTCAGAGAATGCAAGAAGCCTCGGAGATGTCATGCAAAGAGTGTAAAACAAGTACGCAAGAACTAAAGCAAAAGTTTCGTAGCATGCAGGGCAGAATAACAGATTTGGAGGAAGAAAACTTCCGTCTGAAAAGGCGGTTGGACCGTTTGGAAATCTTATTGTTTCAACACGAGGCAGATTTCGCGATGTTTCGAATGAGAGTAGAAGAAATAGAGGAATCGGAAGACGATGGTGAGATAAATCAATTAGACTAAAAAAAATAAATTATTTAAACGGACCCAGTTAGTGTTTTTTCGTCCTCGAGAAAAAAAAAATAATAGTAAATAAATATAAGTAAATTAACAAATAATCAAATAAATAAACAAATTGATATAAAGAAATAATTGGCAGTGATAAATAATAGTTTAAATAAAAATAAGTAAATTACCAAGTAAATAATCAAATGAATAGACAAAATGATATAAATAAATAATTAAAAAAGTGATAAATTAAATAAATGAATAATAGATAAAAATGAACAAAAGCAAATAGAATAACTCAAATAAATGTTGCAAATAATGAAATGATACCTTAAATGAACATTAGAAATAAATAATATTAAAGGGCTGAGTAGTAATGAATGAATTAGCATAACTATATAACAATGGGTAACCTACTGGGGCGAGAGAACAAAATTATAAATAAGTAAGGAATAATTTCACATTACTAGTAACAAAGACTAATCGCGAAGAGGGACACAATTACCCCACACTTTCTAGCATAAATTAAAAACAAAGGTATGCTGAACATTTATTCAAAGTTTTATTCGTCATCAGAGTCCAACAGAACGGGACTTTGGATGCCACAGTCCCATTCCCTGCGTACATTGCAAGGCGGGCGTCTTTCAAACCTACTGCCTGTATCCACACAGGCAAAGGTACGTTTCAATCCCTTTCGGCGCGGTGGCAAAGGGACCCTGAAAAAGAAATTAAAAAAAACCTGGTAGTATGGCAGTCAAATAACCATTGCATAATATCGAGATGCTCAAACTTGGGTTCTGGGACAGCCTAAAATAGTGAGGGTTAAAAAGAAAAATGAAATAAATAATGTGTAAAACTCCGTACCATGGCGCCCTCGACAAATAATTAGTGCAGGGAAGTAATTGATTCTAAGAATTACGTAATAAATTAATAAGTATAAATACGGCTAAAATTGTCAGAAAAATACGAGTAGCTGTAATTAGAGGTTTGCTTTTAGTATAAATACAAAATCAGAAAATCAAAAATATATGACCCAACACATGAGTGTGGTATAGGTAGTTGCATAAACAAATTAACGAACTAAAATTAAACAGTAAATAAGTTAATTTAATAAGCATCAATAAGTTAATTTAATAAGCAACACGAGCACTTGCAATCACCGGGGTTTGGCTACCCTGGACAGCGATTGCAAGTGTTCGGTTACTATGAGGGTAGTTGAGGACAGCATGGTAAAGAGAATCACAAAAACAAAAAATAACAAAAGACAAGTAATCACTTACGTCCATAGTAATTGAGGGATGGCGTTACTAAAATTCAAAAAAAAAATATGAAAAATAAAAATAAAATATAAAATGCTTACTTCAAGATTGGCAAGACAAAACTAACGAAAAGTGGTAAAGCAGACACTTATATAGAACGCTTATCAGTACAGGCTACGTTAACAAACCACAGGGTAATTAATTAGAAAGCTTATCAGCACGGGCTACGTTAAGAAACCACAGGGTAATTAATTATAGAGCCTATCAGTATCGGCTACATCAAAAACCGCAGGATAAGTAAAAATTCATTCGGAATATTAATGTTCATCGCAGATACCTTATCAGGCGGAGTAAACAAAGTGATATCATGAGTCGGTCGGTGCGGGGGAGATTAACTTTTTACCATGCTGCGAGCGAAATAAACCAATAAGTTATTAATAACAAAAATTATTTTTAAATCATAATATTAATAACAATGGTAATAATGATGAAAGAAAAAAAAATATAAATAAAAAGAATAAATAAATTACCTTGCGACTGGGAATAAATTAGACAAATATGTTGCACATAAAAAATCGATCAAACCGTAAAGACACAAACACAGACGCAAACGCACACACTCACACTGAGAACATCGATCATTGGTTTGCGTGTGTTAGATTGGGTTTTGTTATCGTTACCTTTTAATAATCAACGGCAAAATCGATGTTGTTCAACAAGACGGAGAATGACTAGCATAAAATAGAATGGGAAATGAATTAAGTATCAATAATACACACATACACACATACTGTTGATTTCCACCAAAGTCGCCAGTCTAACCAATTAATGAATTCATAAACTCGCACAAAAAAAAAATTGTAAAAATGCAAATTATTTCATAGCCAAGTTTTTGAGATAAATTCAACGCAAACAACAATGAGCAGGGCAGAAAAACAAAACCACATAATATTTCGAAAAACAAAAACTCGACCATTTGAAAGATCCTGAAAATGTCTAATAATATCAGATAATATCTTTAACTGTGTTTTTGAGCAGAATTAGATGGCTGTGCTGTCATGTCTGAGGGAAATTTCAAAATTTGCAAATAATATTTTACCTTTACTAAACAAATACACTGATTAAAAATAATTATTTAAAATAGTAAAACTTTTAAAAAAATTACCGATGTAATCATTTTTAATATAATATGCAATAACCAAATTTTTGTAATATTCATTGTTTTCAATTGATAGAAAATTAAATTTTTCTTTATTAAATGACAATTAATCACGAGGAACTGCAAATTAATTAATTATTTTATTCTAATAATAAATAATTACTTTTTTAAATTAGGCCTATAAAAGTAAAAAAAAAAAATTAAATTAAATTAAAACAAGATAAATAATCAGTTTGAACATTAAAAAAATTTAATAATTAAAATTTTCTAATTATAAATAAAATTAAAAAATTTAACTATACTAAATAATTAATAATTAATTAATTTTAACCTGTTTCTTTTGCACTGAAAATTATTATTTTTGTTTCTATCGGTTTGTTTTTGCTCGATTTTCCCTTCTATCAAATCATATTTTCTGTGAATTTCAGATCGTAAATTTTGCATTACAATTGAATCTAGTTCTTATATCAGAATATTTGATATTTTTGATTGGAAATTTGTGCCATTTAATGATTGGATTTCACAGTGAAAACAGCATAGAAACACACAAATTCCTGTGGATAAGAATTTCCAATAGCAGACATTGTTTGCATTGCTAGGGAAATCAGTAAGTGATTGGAGACTGGGATTAGTGTATCAATATTTGGATAACTGATATGGCTGGGTATCGGTTATCTAATATGACAGTGATTTATAACCAATTCTTTAATATCCAAGAACGGCTTTAATTGCAATGATAATGATAATAAAAATAAAAGTAGAATAATAATAATAATAATAATAATAATAATAATAATAATAATAATAATAATAATAATAATAATAATATTAATAAGAATAATATTGATAATAATAATAATAATAATAATAATAATAATAATAATAAAATTTGACTTAAATACATCAAATGGCATAAAGGACGATTTTACTTTAAATTAAATTTTTGCTAAAAACATAATACCTGGTACATGTTTTGTAATTTTCTTGGCCAAATCCAAATTACATTAAAGATTTTACTTTAAATTAAATTTTTGCTAAAAACATAATACCTGGTACATGTTTTGTAATTTTCTTGGCCAAATCCAAATTACATTAAACTAACCCAAACTTTACTCCTATCTTGATAAGAAATTCCAAAATATTCACGTCCAGTTAATTTTAAATGATCACATACAGCGTCAAACAACTGTTGTCCAAAAGACGCTCTCTAAATATCCAAGATGCTAGATTTCGCATTATCATCATTGTACCAAAACCCACATTTGAACCACCTCCAATTCCGCACATACTTCCACCTAAGCAATTATCGCTTTGTCGTAAGCTCATGTAATAATCTTTTTCGGCAAAATATCGGTGAATTCGATTGTTCCATGATATAATTGAAAATTAGAAATTTAAAAGGAATATAAAATTTAATAATATAATAAGGGTAATATTAATAATAATAATAATACATAATCACAGCAAAACATAGATTTCGAGGACGAAAAAATTTTTTAAGGGGGGAGATATGTTGAGGTCTGTAAATTAAAATTAAAAATTTAAATAAAATTTAGGATAATAATTCAAATGGAAAGTAAGCAGGCAAATAAAAGCGGGATCGTGCACAGAATTAATAGTAAAGGAAAGTGCGATGGAAACAGTATTAGAAAATGCAAAAAGCAATTACGAAAGGCGAGAATCCGGAAATCCGAGAAAAATCAATAAATGGAAAAATCATCGAAATCGAATGGGAAAAACGGGACAGTTATAGATTAGCTAATGGTCAACAAGATGACGGTTAGGGATTTATCAGAAAAGGGTTAGAAAGGGTTGAAAAACATTCAAATGTATGAAAACAGAAAACGCTAATTAATTAATTAATTGGCTGATGGAAAACCCGAGTTAATGGGAAACCCGAGCCAATGGAGAACCCGAGAGATGAAGGAAACCCGAGCTGGGTAAACAAGAAGAAAGGCAAACAAAAGGAAGATTTGGGCCCATTAGCTTGACACAATGATTAATGGGAAAAGAGTAAGGAGAAGATAGCGCGCGTAGGAAGACCGGTAGGGCCATTAATTATCTGGATTCGTTGGACCGTTATGGATGACAGCCGAAGCAAACACGTAGGAGAAAATGTCAAACGAAAGATTGGCTCGGCAATAACCATTTGTCATCCTGATTTCGAGGAGTATATAAGCAAAGGGAAAATAAGAGAAAATCGGCATTCTGCCTCAGCTAGGGTTCGAAGAATCAGACTGTAGGAAAAGTGGTAAACGAATTAGGGAAGTAGGGAAAAGAAGAAATAGAATTAAGAATACGGAAAGGCGAAAAGGGATCAAACCAAACAGAAACCGAGGAAAACGAGAGTCAACAGAACTAAAGGATCAAAAGGTGAATATTGTTTGTTTGCAAAGCATCAACGCCGAGCAGAGAATCGTATAAACTTTGATTGGTCATTGTAGCGTGATAATAAATTGTGAACCTGTTGTTTCAATATACGTTGGGTCGTTCATTGTTTTAATTTAAAGAACACCAGGAGTCAGAGAGAACCGACTTGAAATAATCCAAAACCCAACATTTTCTTTGGTTTACGTTTTCCACCACTCGGCTTGCCATTTATAATTTTCGGTTTCCACTTCTTGTACTATTGACGTTTGTTGCAAAATTTATTTATTTATTTATTCATTTTTTATTTTTATTTATTTATTAGTTTTTTTTTCTTTGCTGCTCCGACATCGTTTTCCGTTGTACTTTCTATCATTTCCTTCGTTTCCGCCGTGTCTTTATTGTATAATTTTCCAATTCGCTCTACCGTGAAGTTTAATTGTTTGATAGTTGTATATGTTCTTGGTTCGTTCTCTCAACTGTTTCATCATCACTTTATGTTTTCCCATCTCGGTTTTTATTCGATTTATTTTTTTCGGTGGCATCGTTTTTAATCAAAATTGCTCTATTTACTTCGTTGTTCATTAGTTTTATCACCATTAACGTCGGAATATTAACTCGCACTTCAATTATCATTTGTTCAGTATTCATTTTCTACAATCAGTTTATTTTTCTTTTGCGGTGTTCATCGTGTTAATTTTACGCAGTACAGATTTTATAATATTTATGGGTCATACTTTTACGATATATACATATATGTATTTATAATCAATTTACATTCTCGGCGTACTCAATCTGATATATACCACGGCTCCCGTCCTTCTCACCGATACTTTTACTAACAACACATTGCCTTTCACATAATTCCACATCATGCTTCATCATTTTGGGAGCTTCGGTGGCTATTGTAACAGTTCTTCTTTCAAAGTTTTAGTTTTACATCCCATTTTTACCATTTGGCATTCTGTTCTCTTTCGGCTGCATCTTTCCCAATGCTATTTTAGCTCTACTTCTTCTATTACTCACATTTGTCACCGACCTTTTCCTCCTCTATATTCACATGTTTTTGTTGTATTTGTTTCTACATTTCGGTCATGTTTAAGTGTTCACATTTTACTCTCCCTTCTTCACAGACACTTTTCTCACCTTTTGTTACTGGTTTTGACATCTTTGACATGGTTTTCTTTTATAATTAAATTTTTCCATATGGTCATTTGTGTCTGATTCTCCCTTTCACTTGCACGGTTCGTTTTGGCATTTTATTCTCATGGATAATATTTCTTTGGTGGCTGCTCGGTCTTCTTGAGTTTCTTTAAGGGATTCTATTTTAGTACCTCCATAGTCAGGACATCTCTTTGAACGGTTTGATGTTCGGTTTATTATGCACTCGGTGCACAATCTCTATTCGCATTCCGTTTGTCTTGGCTCTTTTAGTAACTCTGTACGTAATCCGCATCAAAATCTTGGTTCTATTTTTATTTGTGGTTGTTTCCTGGTTATTTTGATAATTTCGTTGATTTCCGTCATGCCTTTTGTTGAATTCATCTTCTACCAAATTTTTCTCTGTATTTTCTACTTTTATCCATTTATTCTTTTACGTATTTTTGATCTCTCTTTATTTTATATATCGAATTTTACATATTTTTGATTTTGAAATTTTTTCTTTTTTTTTCCCCTACATTTCTACAGTTAATCTTTCTACACAAGTACATTTCCTGTCATTTTTTTATGCTACTAGACGAATCTGGTTCTTGTGTTTCTTCTACTTGATTCAGTAGTCAATCAGTCCATTCCTCTTGCTGATCTACTTCTACCGGTTGCGTTCGCCCTTGCAGTTTGTTTCTTTGTCACTGATTCTGTGTTTTCAGCGTTCTCATTTATCTTCCCATTCAAATAATTCTTCTCTGTTGTTCTTCAATGTTCGACATATGATAATAATTCGTATTTTACAGCATCATTTGGCTGCCAGCTCATTGTTTTGTACTGGGTTTACTGTACCCGTTGACGAAATTCTATGCCGTTTCCACATCTCCGTGAACGTTTACGCCTTCCTGATAGTTTTGATTCATTTATCTTGATTTTTATACTCACTATTAACTTTCTCATCTAATTTTAAACGTTCACAAAATTTTTGGAGGGGTTATATACTATACATAACGCTTTATAATACTTTTATACATATATTTTATACATTATATACACTCATATTCCCTTTATCTATATTCGTTATAATTTAGGAGAGGTTCTGACTTTCTGAACCGCCTCATTACACCGCTTTTGTTTTCTCAGTTCATTTTCCTGTTTGATCGTTTCCATTTTTGTTGATTCGTCTGTTTCACTTTTTGTCGTTGAGTTGAATTTTTTCTGTTTTCTATGATTTGTTACATTTTTATCATCATCCTGTTCGTTAAATACGGAATATTTTGTTTTTGAAGTTAGGTTATTTGTTTTATTTCGATGATCCTTTTTGAGTTCGCAGAAATGATACTGTAATACTTTGTTTTTGGTGACATTTCTCTCAAACATAGTCGCTTCCATATTACGATAGGTTATTTATCTAGTTCAATTCTTGCTATGCATATTTGATTTATTGATTGACCGTCGATATTTGTTATATTCATTTGCTACATTTATTCATATACTCTCTTTCTCTCTTATTGATTGTTACTCGCTGTTGAGTTAAGGTTAATCTCCAAGTTGTTTGTATCATTGGTAACATCGTAATATTATTTTTCAAATTTATTTCTATTTACGGTAGGCATACAGTGCGTTTTCCATATTTCGTCTTTATGTTTTCGTTTTTGTTGTTTCTATAGTTTTTATTGTTGTTACAACCGTTAGCTTTATTTTCCTTGCCATTTCCTTTCTTTTCGTTGTTTCCTTTTCGTCGTTGTTTTATTGTTGATTGTCATTGTCTTCATCGTTAGGCGTATCTTCCTCGGTCTTCGCAAAAATGTCGTCCTCGACATTGATTTTTCTTATCAAATTTTTATATGTTTTTAACATTCGATCTCTGGTTAAAACTGCTTCATCATCATTTTTTTTTAAACTACATATTGTTGGGCTTAGAGCCAAAATTAAAACAAAAATTACAAAACCAATTTAAACAAAAAGGTGAAAATTGTATAAGTTAAAACAAAATAATTAATGTCGTTTGGAGATTGTCAATATGGCTGCTGTAACATAAGCACTCACCGCAAGAAGATATCAAAAATAAAATAAAAACATATTAATTAAAACAAATTAAAAATATAACAAAAAATTAAATAAAACAAATAATTAATTAAAATTCGGAAAAATGCCTACAGATGCAGAAAGAAACATACGAAAAATAAAATAAACTGCCAAAACCTTGCAAAATAAGGTTTAGAAAAAACACAGGCAGAAGAGGCGACCAGAAAACAAAATATTGGGGTTTAAAAATAATATTTTAAGAAAACAATAATAAAAAATAAAATCCAACAATAAAATATTAATATATCAAAAAATAAAGAAAAATATATAAAAAATTACAAAAATATTTTGAAATTAATAAAATAATTAAAAAACCCTAAAAATGGCGAAAAATCGCCCATTGGTCGCACACAGTCACAAAAATACTATATATACGGCAGTCATTTTCACAATTTTTAGACTGTCTTAGATATTTTTTCAGTCAGGTGACTACTAGAAAATTTTTAGACAATTTTAGACTAGCAGTGAATCATTCTTAGACCGAATTTTGTATGCCAATTTATGCCAATTTTTCAAATCTGGTTGCATGACTGTGGATTGTAAGTACTGTTATTTTTTGTATAAATATATATTTCGAAGTCTTGTTACTTTGATTTTATTCTGGATGGTCGTGGAATCTTTTGGTGCCACTGACAAATCCCCCTAAAATCTTATTTATAATACGTATTTCAATAGATGGTTCATGGGACGGACCGTGTGCCGGCTAGTGGGTGAAAACCCTTAGTTGAGCTCGTGGGTCGTGCCTCGTGAACCCCTCGGCAGTTCGCAGTCGGTTCCGGCTTTGTGCACGGGACCGCTACGCAGGGCGCCGTTGTATACTCGAGGCGGCTGCTGAAAATGTGGCCGGAGCGAGTCGGAATAAAATTTGGGAAGTCCGACTTTAGTTAAGGGGAATAAAGTTTTGTAGGGAAAATTTAAAACTTTGTCAGAAAATAAATCAGAAAATCAAATAGGAAAGGATAGGATAGGCTAGGAATGTAAATTTGAAAGTATTTTTCCAATAGTTGAATGATATGATCTGACAGAAGAGAGTAGCGTTTATTGAAGTGATCGCAGAGGGTTTTAATTACTTAAAATCATGGGAAAAGTACCGGGAATTAAGGAATTGTTGATCAAAATTTTAATATAGGGAAAGATAAATGTAAATTAGGAAAAATGTAGTCGATTCCGTGATTAAACAAATGAAATAGGAAATTTACCAAAGAATAAGGGAGGAACGCTGCCCAAATCTTTGAAGGATACATCTATAAATAACGGGTAAAGATGATGAATAAGTATGGAAATTGTAGGAATAGACGAGTAAGGACCAGGATATAGAAAAAGAAAGACGTAAGACCTTCCATCGGCAGTCCAGAACCCGAAAGTGAAAATATCATGAGGAGTAGATGCACAAATACCCTAGAAAAAATAAATAAAAACCAACCCCATTCGCCAACATGATTTTGGGGGCTCAGCCGGGATAAAAGCCATGTCAATTGGAAAGATGCAAACCCAGGGAAGTCTAAAAATAACAGAGAGTTTTAGCAATGAACCCTCAGCCGGGATCGAAACTAATGTCGATTGGAAAGTCAAAAATCAAGTGAAACTTAAAAATTACAGAGAGTTTTAGAAATGAACCCGCAGCCAATAGTCGAGTAAAAACTATGCCAATAGGATCGAAATAAGGATAACATTAACCTGGAAAGAAATTGCGAGAATGGCAAAATACCAAAAGTTAAATCATTAGAATAAATATGTCGGGATGACATTTTAAAAATCGATAGGGGACGACCGAACAAAACGCTACGATAATAGTATTACAGGCAACTCTTAAAAAATTGAATAATAATGTTAATAAAAGTAACAAAGTGGTAAAAGTATCGATAATTAAAAATTGGAATAATAATAACAATAACAATAATAATAATAATAATAATAATAATAATAATAATAATAATAATAATAATAATAATAATAATAATAATAATAATAATAATAATAATAGTAGTAGTAATAATTGTAATAATGGTAATGGTAATAATAATAATAATAATAATAATAATAATAATAATAATAATAATAATAATAATAATAATAATAATAATAATAATAATAATAGTAGTAATAATTGTAATGGTAATAATAATAATAATAATAATAATAATAATAATAATAATAATAATAATAATAATAATAATAATAATAATAATAATAATAATAATAATTATAATAGTAATGATGGTAATGATAGTGATGATAATACTGGTAATGATGACAATAATAATAATAATAATAATAATAATTATAATAGTAATGATGGTAATAATAGTGATAATAATCATAATGATAGAGATAGTAATAATGGTAATAATAACTGTATTAAAAATTATTTTTGAGCTTTTGTTGTATGCTAAAATTATTACATTGTCCGCAAATATTTATAAAGTAATAAAGCATGGATAGGTAAACTGAATGATTCATGAAAATTAGGAATGATGAGGTAGAAGCATGGTATGATGAATGTATATAAAATAGGATGATTGAATGGTATGGAGTTTGATGAAGTAAAAATATGGAGTGAGAATGTGGAATGATTGGGTTTAAACAAAAATTAAAATAACAACAAAATATATAAAAAGACAACTATAACAATAAGTATTAAACTGACTTGAAAATAATAGCAATAAAAACGACAAATAGAGGAAAATAGTTATTAGCAGTAAACTGATGACGGAATAGAAAGAACGCGAAAAATATCTCAGAAAAATGAATTTCAACAACAGTAAAAATAGAGATATCAAAATGAAATGAAAGAGAATGAATAGAGTCAATGAAAAATACAAAATGAATAAATATTGAAACAATGTATAATATCATCGATGAATAAATAGCGATAATAGACAACAGAAAATCGAAAAATAAAAGCGTAAAACCACTAATTATACCAAAGGAAAAAAATACAGAGATAACGAATAACAGTTGAATGAGAAAATTAACGTCATTTAAGACATGCAATTGTAAACTACAACCCAAAAACGGTAATTAATCACATTATGAAAGACTTATATATGAATGGAAAGGAATAAAACATGAATGAAGGACAAATAAAAATTAAAGCCAATAAAATCAAACACAGTAAAGAGAAAGAATTGAAGAGCGCAAAACAGTTGAATGAATGCAGAGACAATGTCAATAAATTGAAAGTTACTCGGAACTAGCAAATGGAAGATCAAAGCCATAGAAACAATTAAAAACATCATGGGTAAATTGTAACATGGGAATAACAGAAAATAGTCGAAAAATAAAATCTAAACAACGAATAGTACCCGATACACACAATAAGGATGATAATGGTCGGTATTCAAACCGATATTGTTAAAATATATAACGAACAGCATAAAAGTCAAAAGTAAATTACAATAGTGAATGTATAAAGTAAAAGGATAAAATAAAATACAAGACAATAAAAGTGTCAATGAGGGAATATAAAGATAACAAGACAAAACAGTAAAATGAAGGGTAATGGCAGTGAATTGCGACAAAATACCGAAAGTCAAAGTGTTTAAACAATAAACACAAATAACATCGAACAATTGAGGAACAAGAACAGTGAATAACATAGCAAATGAATATAGAAAATAAAGAATGTCAACACATAATGAGATTGAATCAAAAGGAACGGGAATATCGACAAACGAAATAAAAAAGGAATGAATAAAAATCGTTGAATTATATACAAAATAATAAATATCGTGAAAGTAAATAGGATAACAACTAATAGTGGCAAATGTAAATAAAACTGATGCTTGAAAATAGCGAAAAGCATCAACATCGACTTTGAAAATACTCGGAAAAATTTGAATAACAGTGAAATAAATTAACATTCAGTGATAGTAGAGAACAACAAAATTACAAAATAAAATAGATGTACATCAAGGAGGGAGCATTAAAATGAAACTAATAAGATAATGAATAACACCAAAATGGTAAGAATGTGTCGAAGGAGGTTGACCAATGCAGAGGCTAAAAAGCAATACTAGTAATAGACTAAAAATTAATAAATTAATAAATAAATAAATTAATTAATATCGAAAAGGGTAAAATAAGAATACCAACCATAATTAATAACAAGTTTGAGAAATTGAACAGGGAATAACATATTTGAATGTTATAATAACGGATAATTAATAATAAAAAAAAATCATAAATTGAAATCGGAAAATATTGAAAAGAGGAGGTATGTGAAAAGACAATTAGTGAGAACGTAGACCAAATACCAATGGTATAGAGAAATAGCAAATAAAGCCGACCTAAATAAGCAATATCACGCGATAGAACAACAAGTCAAACAAATAATAGGCGCGGTTAAAGATGAGATTCATAAAGGAGTAGAATACACACACGAATGTTGTATTGGTCAAATAAAGTGAGAATATAAGTGGTTATGCTCCCCTGTGGTCACTTCAGTACTATCGACAATGTGCTGAGACAATGAAAACTTGTGTACTTTGTAAAAATAACATTGACGAAAAGTAGTCGAGTATTATGATTAAATGAAGTTGAATTAATAAAAGTATAGCAGTTGACCCTTCCTGCGCCTATATCTCTATATATAAAATATGAATATTTATATGTAAAAATAGAAAAGTGATGAATGGAGAAAATTAAAAAATGAAGGTGTCCCGATCATCCAGAATAAAGTTCAAAAAAGGGGTAAAATACTTTTGAGCTACCCTCGGGTAGTCCATCTGAAGCCAAATCGGGAGGGGATAACCGATCACCCAGAGGAGAAGTATAGGACGACCTTCCGGATAGGTTTGCCAAGTTGAAAAACTACTGTGGTAAGGCTGATCACCTTGCCGTTGCAGTAGTGGATCAATGAAGCCGTTTTTGTATTTCAAATTTGGGGGGTAGGCGAAGAATTCTCGAGGAGGCAGAATGAAAAGCGCGCGTGTAAAGAATAACCAAAAGAATAAACAAAGAAAATAAGAAAGGACAACAACGAAGAAATGATTAACGAGCTCGAATGAAGGATAGATAAAACCTGAAAGAACAGAACGATCACGAAGCCGGCAGGAAAATGTATTAACAAACCGATGATTATCGATCCGTATTAAGGAGACGAATCTTAATCGTAATAATGGTCAAGTCGAATGTGAGAGACAGGTATTAACGGAACCTGATCTCAACTTGGATTAACGAAACGTGTGCTAACAACAGAACTTAGTCCATTCGCATTACTTCAGCTCAGACTGACTTCGTACTACAGAACATTGGTTCATTCGCATTACTTCAGCTGAGACTGACTTCGCATTACAGGACATTGATTTATTCGCATTACTTCGGCTGAGACTGACTTCGTATTACAGAACATTAGTTCATTCGCATTACTTCAGCTCAGACCGACTCCGTACTACAGAACATTGGTTCATTCGCATTACTTCGGCTGAGACTGACTTCGTATTACAGAACATTAGTTCATTCGCATTACTTCAGCTCAGACCGACTTCGTATTACAAAACTCGGTCCATTCGCATTACTTCAGCTCAGACTGACTCCGTACTACAGAACATTGGTTCATTCGCATTACTTCAGCTGAGACTGACTTC
This sequence comes from Schmidtea mediterranea, assembly GCA_022537955.1. Classification (NCBI taxonomy): domain Eukaryota; kingdom Metazoa; phylum Platyhelminthes; order Tricladida; family Dugesiidae; genus Schmidtea; species Schmidtea mediterranea. The sequence goes on from CM039680.1 coordinate 118,338,971, forward strand.
GCATTACAGGACATTGATTTATTCGCATTACTTCAGCTCAGACTGACTCCGTATTACAGAACATTAGTCCATTCGCATTACTTCAGCATAGTCTGACTTCGCATTAATAGAACACGGTCCCGTCGTATCAAGTTAGCACTATCTCAATCCATATTAAGAGGACATTGTCCGATCATGTAAATGAGCAGAGTCTCAAATCATACTAAAGGAGCATAGGTCTCAACGAAATAACGAAGCATAGTTTAGACTAGGTTAAAGAACGTAATCCACAAATAAAGAAGATCATTAAAGGGAAATTGGAGGAAGAAATCGAAGAAATTATTGAAATAAAGAATAAGAAAATACCCGTGCACGAGGAATTGAATACATTGTGTAAAAGCTATAGCAGATAACGATGTTAAAGATAAAAGAGTAGGAAAGCGGAAAACGATGTAAATGATGATAATTATTGACAAGAAATAACGAAAAACGGGAAATATAGAATAAGAAAACGAAATAATAAGACAAAAGATGAAATTGGGATAAACCAGATGAGGTTAAAACAAAGTGAGATAGATAAAACGATGAAAGATAAATGAGAAAGGGGGAAGAATAAGAATGAATTAAGGATAAATAAAAAGGGAATGCGAAACGCAAAATGAATGAAAATAAAATATGGTGGGTAATAGAACTTGGAAAACGACGTGGTCGAACGAATTGTTAAAAATAAATACTTATTACGACTATATAGATAATTGTTACTACTCACATAGATAATTAAAAATTGACGCAAAACAAAATCAAAGAGATAAAGAATACTGACGGGAATTATAATAAAAAATGTGACGAAGCCCGAGGAATATGAATTATCATAAGTACGAGTAAAATAACCGAGATAATTGGGAGAAACAGACCATATGGGAATCCTGAGAAACGAGGATAAGTTAACATTGATTAAAAGACAAATGAGTAAAGAAAATCTAGATGAAATAAAAGATGGTTAAACGCAATTCTAAGGTAAATACCGTTGGTTGGAATTAAAATTAATAACGCAAGAAAAACGAACAGTAAAATGCTATGCTATGTAATCATTGTAAAGTACGATTCATAGATGTTTAATAAACTGTGGAGAGGTGATATTTTTCTATTCAGGTAAATCAATCAAACAAGACAACAATTCAGTATCGACAACAACCAAGCCAACAATCCAGTATTGATAACAAACAAGTCAAGAATCCAGTAGCAACAACAACCAAGCCAAGCAAGAAATAAAGCAGCAAGACAAGATTCGTAAATGACGATGAATAACGAGAAATCTGAGAAATATTGTGATTACTACCAAAGACCAGGTCACAGATCTAGTAAATATCATGCGCAAATAGAATGTTGGAATTGTGGAAAATTAGGACATACCACAACAAGATGTAGAATACCCAAAATAAGTTTCCAATGTTGGCAAGAGAATCACCTCCCAACTGCATATCGAACAAGAAGAAATAATGACGAAAATAACAACACCAAAACGGCAGAAAGCAAGTCAACCGAGATGCAGAATGAGATAAACATCCCTACAAGAATGAGTAGCTATTTGCCCGATAACCAACCACACACGGAAATCAATCAACAATCAGAAATAAATGTACAGCAAGACTGGAACACGTTGAAGATCACCGAAGCATTAGAGGCAGAAAAACGGTATAGTGAGATAGGAACATTTCAAGCACGTATAGAAGAGGAAGTTTGGAGAAGAAAGAAAGAGGAATTGTTGAAAGCTGACATAATAAAATTAACGACCAATGATAGCCAAATAAAAAAGATTAACGAAATGCGGGAAAAACGAATAAATGGGGTACTAAGAATCAATATGATGCGAGCAATTACAAAAAAGGAACCAAGCGTACAAAGAATTCCACAAATAAGGATTGAAAGCGAGATAATCGAAAGAATGGAAAACGTGAATTTGAATAATGAGGATCACAATGAACCGGCAATGGGAAGTGATGTAAATAGAAATATCGAAACAAAAAATCAATTCGGAAATACAATGTTTCAAAAGAACTGTAAATCACTAATAAACGAGGAAAATGAAAAGAAAGCGAACACCAATGAAGATTATGCAAAACGAATAAACGAAACTACTGAAATCAGAAGAATAAACCAAACCAGGAAAGACAGAAGGAGTGAAGGAAAATTCAAACAAGGATATAAAACTTATGATAACGCTATCAGATACTGTAATAAATGCCGACAACAAGGTCACAATGAAAGCGAATGTTATAGAAAGAACATAAGTCCGACTTATCAAAGAAATCGATACACGAAAAATCAACACTATCGCGCAAAGTTATGTTATGAATGCAGTGAAGTAGGGCATTTAGCAAACAGCTGCCCAAATATGAAAGATAAATTGGGAAATCAACTCCAGAGAAATAATGGAGAACAGAGCAATCAAATGTATGTAAAGAGAAGAATGTATCAGTCAGAGATAAGGAAGTACCAACCAACGGTAACAACAAGGCAACAATATACGAATGAAGAAGAGAAAAAGAACGAACCAAACAAACAACTAGATATAAACTCATACCCAGTATTGAAAAGACAATGTATCGAACAAATTAGGATAATAAGGGAATTGATTGTAAAAGTAACTAAACAGGATGAAAAAATTGTAATGTGGAAGCAAGTAGCAGAAAACAAATCAAGAGAGAGTAAAACACTAATGACAACAGTACTCAGACTAAAAGAAGAGGTAATGTTAGCAGAATTAAAAATAAACGAAATGAAGGAAGAGCAAGATAAATATGAGATATTGATTAGATGTACAAAATTGGTAGAGCTGAAGAAGATTAAAAGTAATATATAGAATAAAATGGAGATAAACAGCGAAGTGTAGACGAAAAAGTCAAAAAAGATATGTATATAATTAAAAGTAGTATCGATGTATATGTAGAATTTGATGTATAAGTGGATAAAATAAAAGTAGCAAAACAAAAATTGGTGTATATTTAGACATTAATGTAAATATTACTAAGTATCAATAAATATGTAGTTTAAAAAAAAAAAAAAAAATTGAAGAAGCAGTTTAACCAGAGATAGAATGTTAAAAACATATAAAAATTTGATAAGAAAAATCAATGTCGAGGACGACATTTTTGCGAAGACCGAGGAAGATACGCCTAACGATGAAGACAATGACAATCAACAATAAAACAACGACGAAAAGGAAACAACGAAAAGAAAGGAAATGGCAAGGAAAAGAAAGCTAACGGTTGTAACAACAATAAAAACAATAGAAACAACAAAAACGAAAACAAAAAGACGAGATGAAGACAATGACAATCAACAATAAAACAACGACGAAAAGGAAACAACGAAAAGAAAGGAAATGGCAAGGAAAAGAAAGCTAACGGTTGTAACAACAACAAAAACGAAAACAAAAAGACGAAATATGGAAAACGCACTGTATGCCTACCGTAAATAGAAATAAATTCGAAAAATAATATTATAACGTTACCAATGATGCCAACAACTTGGAGATTAACCTTAGCTCAACAGCGAGTAACAATCAATAAGAGAGAAAAAGAAAGTATACGAATAAATATAGCAAATGAATATAACAAATATCAACGGTCAGACAATAAATCAAATATGCATAGCAAGAATTAAACGAGATGAATAACCTATCGTAATATGGAAGCGACTATGTATGAGAGAAATGTCATCAAAAACAAAGTATTACAATATCACTTCTGCGAACTCAAAAAGGATCATCGAAATAAAACAAATAACCTAACTTCAAAAACAAAATATTATGTGTGTGACAAACAGGATGATGATAAAAATGCAATAACAAGATAACCAATCGTAGAAAACAACGAAACAACTGGATATATATATATATATATATATATATATATATATATATATATATATATATATATATATATATATATATATATATATATATATATATATATGTATGTATATATATATATGTATATGTGTGTGTATATGTATATGTGTGTGTATGTGTATGTATGTATATATGTATATATATATATATATATATATATATATATATATATGTGTGTATGTATGCGTTATATGGGTATATATGTGTATATGTGTATGTATATGTATGTATGTGTGTGTATATCACGAACTTGAAAAAAAAAAAAAAAAAAAATCCACAACAAAAAGGGAAACAGACGAATCAACAAAAATGGAAACGATCAAACAAGAAAATGAACTGAGAAAACAAAAGCGGTGTAGTGAGGTGGTTCAGAAAGTCAGAACCTCACCTAAATTATAACGAATATAGATAAAGGGAATATGAGTGTATATAATGTATAAAATATATGTATAAAAGTATTACAAAGCGTTATGCATAGTATATAACCCTTCCAAAAATTTTGTTAACGTTTAAAATTAAATGAGAAAGTGAATAATGAGTATAAAAATTAAGATAAATGAATCAAAACTCTCAGGAAGGCGTAAACGTTCACGGAGATGTGGGAACGGCATAGAATTTCGTTAACGAGTACAGTAAACCCAGTACAAAACAATGAGCTGACAGCTAAATGATGCTGTAAAATACGAATTATTATCATGCGTCGAACATTTAAGAACGACAAGAAGAATTATTAGAATGGGAAGATAAATTGAAACGCTAAAAACACAGAATCAGTAACAAAGAAACGAACTTCAAGGGCGAACGCAACCGGTAGAAGTAGATCAGCAAGAGGAATGGACAGTTTGGCTACTGAATCAAATAAAAGAAACACAAGAACCAGACTCGTCTAGTAGCGAAAAAAAATGACAAGAAATGTACTTGTGTAGAAAGATTAACTGTAGAAATGTAGAAAAAAAATTCAAAATCAAAAATATGTAAAATACGATATATAAAAATAAAAAGAAACCAAAATTACGTAAAAGAGTAAATGGATAAAAGTAGAAAATACAAAGAAAAATATGGTAGAAGATGAATCCAACAAAAGTCATGACGGAAATCAACGAAATTATCAAAATAACTAGGAAACAACCACAAATAAAACTAGAACCAAGATTTTGAGGCTGATTATGTACGAAGTTACTAAAAGAGCCGTTCAAAGAGAGGTCCTGACTATGGAGGTACTAAAATAGAATCCCTTAAAGAAACTCAAGAAGACTGAGCAACCACCAAAGAAATACTAACCATGAGAATAAATTACCCAAACGAACCGTGCGAGTGAAAAGGGAGAATCAAAGACACAAATGACCATATGGACAAATGTAATTATAAAAGAAAACCATGTCAAAGATGTCAAAACCAGTAACAAAAGGTGAGAAAAGTGTCTGTGAAGAAGGGAGAGTAAAATGTGAACACTTAAACATGACCGAAATGTAGAAACAAATACAACAAAAACATGTGAATATAGATGAGGAAAAGGTCGGGGCAAATTCAGACGAATATGTCCAAGTTAATGTGGGTAATAGAAGAAGTAGAGCTAAAATAGCAATTGGAAAAATGCAGCAGAAAAAGAACAGAACGCCCAATGGTAAAAATGAGATCTAAAACAAAAAATTTTGAAAGAAGAACTGTTACAATAGCCACCGAAGCTCCCAAAATAATGAAGCAGGAAACCATGTGGAATTATGTGAAAGACAACGTGTTGTTAGTAAAAGTATCGGTGAGAAAGACGCGAGCCGGGGGATATCAGATTGAGTACGCCGAGAATGTAAATTGGTTATAAATACATATATGTATATATCGTAAAAGTATGACCCATAAATATTATAAAATCTGGACTGCGTAAAATTAAAACGATGAACACCGCAAAAGAAAAATAAACTGATTGTAGAAAATGAATACTGAAAAAATTATAATTGATGTGCGAGTCGATATTCCGACGTTAATGGTGATGAAACTAATGAACAAAGAGATAAAAATAGAGCAATGTTGATTAAAAACGATACCACCAAAACCAAAATAAATAAATAAATAAATAAATCGAATGGAAACAGAGATGGAAAACATAAAATGATGATGAAACAGTTGAGAGAACGAACCAAGAACATATACAACCATCAAACAATTAAACTTCACGATAGAGCGAATTGGAAAATTATACGAGAAAGACATGGCAGAAATGAAGGAAACGATAGAAAGTAAAACGGAAAGCGATGTCGGAGCAGCAAAGAAAAGGTACATTTTGCAACAAATATCAACAGTACAAAAAGCGGAAACGGAAAACTATAAATGGCAAGCCGAGTGGTGAGAAACGAAAACCAAAGAAAAGAACGAACAAGTAAGCCAATTGAACAAAATAAAAGAGTTCAATAAAGATAAAGAAATGAAATTAAAGTATAATAAGGTAATGTCAGAATTGCAGAACCAAAGTAACGGGTAGTTAGAAAACGAAGTATATGAGTAAAGCGAAAGATTGATCAAAAAGATAGACGAATTAGGAACGATGAGAATCAAACACCGTGGACAAGTAGCGGAAGCTGCAAACTACGAATACCGAGAGAAACGAGCAAATAAGAAGAGAGAAAAACTCGAAGCCCAAGTGGAGTAAGTGGGAAACGTACAAATAAGAGTGAGAGAAGAACTAGTAAACACAAAAAGAGAGCAAATCGCACAAATAACTCAATGATCCAAAGTAATGGGACAAAGCGAAAGAGCCATAGAAGGGCTGAAGAAGCAAGCAAGAACTTGGAAGAGAAAATACCAGGAAACCGCAAGAGAGCTGAAGGAATTTCCGCAAAAGTAGACACCTCTGAATGATTGTAAAATGGGGGAACAACTCAAAGACCAGAGGAAGATTATCAACAAGATACCAAACCAATTAAAGAAAGATGAAGAGAGAGAAGAGGATTCAAAATGGATCTTAGCAATTCGAGAAAACGAGATAACAGTGGCGCAAAGAACATTTAGAAAACTATCAAGATTAAAGGAACAAAATCAACTGTGAGTGGAAATAGAGCAGTCGCGCTTAGAACATGATGAACGATAGGTGGTAGGATATAAGGACATGTGTGAGAAAAGAGATAAATTGAGAAAGTGAGTAAAAGGCAAAATGCACAATGGGAAAATAAGAAGGAGGCACTTGAGACGAAAGTGAGAAACTTGGAAAGTGATGTCGAAAAGCTCAAGGCCCATGAAAATACCACTATGCCAGAAAAGGAAGTAGAGGATCTCATAGAAGAAGTAAACTAACTATCTTATATGTTGAATGGAGAAATGTCTACCACACAAGAATCGCGAGAAAAATGAAAACGAAAAATATATATATATAATCAGAAAATATATAAAAACCAGAAAAATGTATAAAAACTCATAGAAAGATAAAATTCATAAAAACAAATATCAATACCGTCATCTCACCCAACCCCTGAAAATCCGAAACCAAATAAATTCGAAATTACCATACCCTGTTTGGGAATCGTCTAAATCGTTGTCCTCATCCTTGCAATAATCTGCAAAATCATCCAGACCGCGAAATCCTATCAAAATTTCAAATTAATCGACGTCGGAGAAGAAGAGAACAAAACAATCAAACAATTCGTTTCGAAAAAAAAACCCACCAACCCGAATCCACAATACCAAAATAACTCAATAATAATCGATCAATCCCAATCGCAGTAATCTCACCCAGATCGCGAAATCTTACAGAAGATCCCAAATCAATCAACACCCAAGAAGAAGAAATCGAAACAATCAAACAATTCGCTTCGTAAAGCCTACCAACCCAAATCCCCAATATCAAAATAACTCCGCAACAATCAATCAACTCCAGCTCATCGAATCTCAACCTAAACCAATCAACCAAGACAACGTCCCAGACCCAAGTCACAGACACTAATCACAACGCGATTCTACTGATTCTAACGAACTTCATCTTGTGTGTGTAAATAAAAACTCACTAATAGTATTGATTTATGTATAAACATCCCATCACCTTAAGTGATGTCTGCTTATAACTTGTAAATTGACATTTCATCTGTATAACCTTTTTCTTGTGTTGTAAAAAAGTATTGTTAATGGAATGAGAATGAGTTGATGACAAATTGAGGGGCGCAATTTAAACGGCCCCGGGAGTGGTTTGTTGGGCTTAGAGCCAAAATTAAAACAAAAATTTCAAAACCAATTTAAACAAAAAGGTGAAAATTGTATAAGTTAGAACAAAATGATTAATGTAGTTTTGAAATTGTCAATATGGCTGCCGTAACATAAACACGCACCGCAAGAAGAGACCAAAAATAAAATAAAACATTAATTAAAACAAATTAAAAATATAACAAAAATTAAATAAAACAAATAATTAATTAAAATTCGGAAAAATGCCTACAGATGCAAAAAAAACATATGAAAAATAAAATAAACTGCCAAAACCTTAACAAAATATTGGGGTTAAAAAATAATATTATATAAAAATAATAATTAAAATAAAATCCAACAATAAAATAATAATATATCAAAAAATAAGGAAAAATATATAAAAAATTATAAAAATAATTTGAAATTAATAAAATAATTAAAAAACCCTAAAAATGGCGAAAAATCGCCCATTGGTCGCACACAAGCACGAAAATACTATATATACGGCAGTCATTTTCACAATTTTTAGACTGTCTTAGATATTTTTTCAGTCAGGTGACTACTAGAAAATTTTTAGACAATTTTAGACTAGCAGTGAATCATTCTTAGACCGAATTTTGTATGCCAATTTATGCCAATTTTTCAAATCTGGTTGCATGACTGTGGATTGTAAGTACTGTTATTTTTTGTATAAATATATATTTCGAAGTCTTGTTACTTTGATTTTATTCTGGATGGTCGTGGAATCTTTTGGTGCCACTGACAAATCCCCCTAAAATCTTATTTATAATAAGTATTTCAATAGATGGTTCATGGGACGGACCGTGTGCCGGCTAGTGGGTGAAAACCCTTAGTTGAGCTCGTGGGTCGTGCCTCGTGAACCCCTCGGCAGTTCGCAGTCGGTTCCGGCTTTGTGCACGGGACCGCTACGCAGGGCGCCGTTGTATACTCGAGGCAGCTGCTGAAAATGTGGCCGGAGCGAGTCGGAATAAAATTTGGGAAGTCCGACTTTAGTTAAGGGGAATAAAGTTTTGTAGGGAAAATTTAAAACTTTGTCAGAAAATAAATCAGAAAATCAAATAGGAAAGGATAGGATAGGCTAGGAATGTAAATTTGAAAGTATTTTTCCAATAGTTGAATGATATGATCTGACAGAAGAGAGTAGCGTTTATTGAAGTGATCGCAGAGGGTTATAATTACTTAAAATCATGGGAAAAGTACCGGGAATTAAGGAATTGTTGATCAAAATTTTAATATAGGGAAAGATAAATGTAAATTAGGAAAAATGTAGTCGATTCCGTGATTAAACAAATGAAATAGGAAATTTACCAAAGAATAAGGGAGGAACGCTGCCCAAATTTTTGAAGGATACATCTATAAATAACGGGTAAAGATGATGAATAAGTATGGAAATTGTAGGAATAGACGAGTAAGGACCAGGATATAGAAAAAGAAAGACGTAAGACCTTCCATCGGCAGTCCAGAACCCGAAAGTGAAAATATCATGAGGAGTAGTTCTAGCAATGGAGCTCACCTGCTCATGAATTTTCAACCTCTATGTACATTACCAACATGGCAATCACCATGGGTACATAGGAGGGATAAAATAATAATCGTGATGGCGTTTAGGGGGTAGATGCACAAATACCCTAGAAAAAATAAATAAAAACCAACCCCATTCGCCAACAATATTTATTGATACTTAGTAATATTTACATTAATGTCTAAATATACACCTATTTTTGTTTTGCTACTTTTATTTTATCCACTTATACATCAAATTCTACATATACATCGATACTACTTTTAATTATATACATATCTTTTTTGACTTTTTGATCTACACTTCACTGTTTATCTCCATTTTATTCTCTATATTACTTTTAATCTTCCTCATCTCTACCAATTCTGTACATCTAATCAATATCTCATGTTTATCTTGCTCTTCCTTCATTTCGTTTATTTTTAATTCTGCTAACATTACCTCTTCTTTTAGTCTGAGTACTGTTGTCATTAGTGTTTTACTCTCTCTTGATTTGTTTTCTGCTACTTGCTTCCACATTACAATTTTTTCATCCTGTTTAGTTACTTTTACAATCAATTCCCTTATTATCCTAATTTGTTCGATACATTGTCTTTTCAATACTGGGTATGAGTTTATATCTAGTTGTTTGTTTGGTTCGTTCTTTTTCTCTTCTTCATTCGTATATTGTTGCCTTGTTGTTACCGTTGGTTGGTACTTCCTTATCTCTGACTGATACATTCTTCTCTTTACATACATTTGATTGCTCTGTTCTCCATTATTTCTCTGGAGTTGATTTCCCAATTTATCTTTCATATTTGGGCAGCTGTTTGCTAAATGCCCTACTTCACTGCATTCATAACATAACTTTGCGCGATAGTGTTGATTTTTCGTGTATCGATTTCTTTGATAAGTCGGACTTATGTTCTTTCTATAACATTCGCTTTCATTGTGACCTTGTTGTCGGCATTTATTACAGTATCTGATAGCGTTATCATAAGTGTTATATCCTTGTTTGAATTTTCCTTCACTCCTTCTGTCTTTCCTGGTTTGGTTTATTCTTCTGATTTCAGTAGTTTCGTTTATTCGTTTTGCATAATCTTCATTGGTGTTCGCTTTCTTTTCATTTTCCTCGTTTACTAGTGATTTACAGTTCTTTTGAAACATTGTATTTCCGAGTTGATTTCTTGTTTCGATATTTCTATTTACATCACTTTCCATTGCCGGTTCGTTGTGATCTTCATTATTCAAATTCACGTTTTCCATTTTTTCAATTATCTCGCTTTCAATCCTTATTTGTGGAATTCTTTGTACACTTGGTTCCTTTTTTGTAATTGCTCGCATCATATTGATTCTTAGTACCCCATTTATTCGTTTTTCCCACATTTCGTAAATCCTTTTTACTTGGCTATCATTGGTCGTTAATTTTATTATGTCAGCTTTCAACAACTCCTCTTTCCTTCTTCTCCAACGTTCCTCTTCTATATATGCTTGAAATATTCCCATCTCACTATACCGTTTTTCTGCTTCTAATGCTTCGGTAATCTTCAACATGTTCCAGTCTTGCTGATGTTTTATTGGATCACATTTTATCTGTTGTTTCCTTGACATACCTTGTAGTACATCTATTTCCGATTGTTGATTGATTTCCGTGTGTGGTTGGTTATCGGCCAAATAGCTACACATTCTTGTAAGGATGTTTATCTCATTTTGCATCTCGGTTGACTTGCTTTCTGCCGTTTTGGTGTTGTTATTTTCGTCATTATTTCTTCTTGTTCGATATGCAGTTGGGAGGTGATTCTCTTGCCAACATTGGAAACTTATTTTGGGTACTCTACATCTTGTTGCGGTATGTCCTAATTTTCCACAATTCCAACATTCTATTTGCGCATGATATTTACTAGATCTGTGACCTGGTCTTTGGTAGTAATCACAATATTTCTCAGAATTCTCGTTATTCATCGTCGTTTACGAATCTCGTCTTGCTGCTTTATTTCTTGATTGGCTTGGTTGTTGTTGCTACTGGATTATTTACTTGCTTGTTATCTATACTGGATTGTTGGCTTGGTTGTTGTCGATACGGGTTAATCTCTTTGTTACTATCGATACTGAATTGTTGGATTGGTTGTTGTCGATACTGAATTGTTGTCTTGTTTGATTGATTTACCTGAATAGAAAAATATCACCTCTCCACTGTTTATTAAACATCTATAAATCGTACTTTACAATGATTACATAGCATAGCATTTTACTGTTCGTTTTTCTTGCGTTATTAATTTTAATTCCAACCAACGGTATTTACCTTAGAATTGCGTTTAACCATCTTTTATTTCATCTAGATTTTCTTTACTCATTTGTCTTTTTATCGATATTAACTTATCCTCGTCCCTCAGGATTCCCATAGTGTCCGTTTCTCCCAATTATCTCGGTTATATTACTCGTACTTATGATAATTCGTATTCCCCAGGCTTCGTCACATTTTTCATTATAATTCCCACCAGTAGTCTTTATCTCTTTGATTTTGTTTTGCGTCGATTTTTAATTATCTATGTGGGGTAGTAACAATTATCTATATAGTCGTAATAATCATTTATTTTTAACAATTCGTTTGACCACGCCGTTTCCCAAGTTCTATTACCCGCCTTATTTTATTTTTATTTACCTTTACCTCATTTACCGCATTACCTTTTATTTTATCTTTATATAGTTTTATTTTTTCCCTTTCCTTCCTTATCTTTAACCATTTTACTTATTTTTCTTTTGTTTCAATCTCTTCTGGTTCTTAGTTTCGTCTTTTGTTTTAACCTTTCGTTTTCTTAGTCCATTTTCCTTATTTTCGTTATTTCTCATCAATCGTTGTCATCAGTTACTTCGTTTTCCATTTTCCTAATCTTTTATTTTCAATGTCGTTAACTGCTGTCGCTTTCATACGATATATACCCTTTTCCGTGCACGGGTGTTTTCTCATCATTTATTTTATTGATTCCTTCTATTTCCTTGATTGGTTTCTCGTAATTTCTTTTTCCTCATTCCCAATTTACATTTTTTACTATAGTCGTGGACCATGTCTCTTTGTCACATGTCTTTTCTAATTCCAGTTGAGATTATGCTCCGTTAATGCACATCCCTTTTAATCCGAGTTAAGACTGTGTTCTATTACTATGCATCTCCTTAATTTTCGATTGAGATCATGTCTCGTTAGTACATGTCTTTTATAATCAACAAATGAGATCAGGTTCCGTTAATACCTGTCCCTTATATCCGACAATGTGAGATAGGTTCCAGTAATACCGTATCTCTTACATTTAATTCGAGATCAGGTTCCGTTAATACCTGTCCCCTTAATTCCGCCTTGAGATCATGTCCCTTTAATACATGTCTCTTATATGAGATCAGGTTCCGTTAATACCTGCCTCTGAGTTGAGACTGTGTTCCGTTAATACACATCTCATGGGGTTCATGTTCCGTTAATACATGTCCCTTATATGAGATCAGGTTCCGTTAATACCTGTCTCCGAGTTGAGACTGTGTTCCGTTAATACACATCTCATGGGGTTCATGTTCCGTTAATACATGTGCCTTATATGAGATCAGGTTCCGTTAATACCTGTCTCCGAGTTGAGACTGTGTTCCGTTGATACACATCTCATTAATCCGAATGGGGTTCATGTTTCGTTAATACATGCCCCTTAAACTCAGTTTGGCCATTGTTACAATTTAGCTTCGTTTCCTTAATCCCGATCGATAATCATCGTTTTATTACTACATTTTCTACCGGTTTCGCGATCGCTTTCATTTTCGGATTTTTATTTATTCCTTATTCGAGCTCGTTAATTATTTTCTTTTTATTATTACTTTTCTTTTCCTCTATTTACTCCTTTGTTTATTTCCTACAAGCGTGCTTCTCATTCTGCCTCTTCGAGAATTCTTCACCTACCCCCCAGATTTAAAATACAAAAACGGCTTCGTTGATCCACCACTGCAACGGTAAGGTGATCAGCCTTACCACAGTAGCTTCTCAACTTGGCAAACCTATCCGGAAGGTCGTCCTATACTTCTCCTCTGGGTGATCGGTTATCCCCTCCCGATTTGGCTTCAGATGGACTACCCGAGGGTAGCTCAAAAGTATTTTACCCTTTTTTGAACTTTATTCTGGATGATCGGGACACTTTCATTTTTTAACTTTCTCCATTCGTCATTTTTCCATTTTTACATATAAATATTCATATTTTATATATAGAGATATAGGCGCAGGAAGGGTCAACTGCTATACTTTTATTAATTCAACTTCATTTAATCGTAATACTCGACTACTTTTCGTCAATGTTATTTTTACAAAGTACACAAGTTTTCATTGTCTCGGCACATTGTCGACAGTACTGAAGTGACCACAGGGGAGCATAACTACTTATATTCTCACTTTATTTGACCAATACAACATTCGTGTGTGTATTCTACTCCTTTATGAATCTCATCTTTAACCGCGCCTATTATTTGTTTGACTTGTTGTTCTATCGCGTGATATTACTTATTTAGGTCGGTTTTATTTACTATCTTTCTGTACCCTTGATATTTGGTCTAAGTTCTCACTGATTGTCTTTTCACATACCTCCTCTCTTCAATATTTTACGATTTCAATTTATGATCTTTTTTTGATATTATTAATTATCCGTTATTATAACATTCAAATATGTTATTCCCCGTTCAATTTCTCAAACTTGCTATTAATTATGGTTAGTATTCTTATTTTACCCTTTTCGATATTAATTAATTAATTTATTTATTAATTTATTAATTGTTGGTCTATTACTGGTATTGCTCTTTAGCCTCTGCATTGGTCAACCTCCTTCGACACATTCTTACCATTTTGGTGTTATTCATTATCTTATTAGTTTCATTTCAATGCTCCCTCTTTGATGTATATCTATTTTATTTTGTAATTTTGTTGTTCTCTACTGTCACTGAATGTTAATTTACCCTACTGTTATTCAAATTTTGCCGAGTATTTTCAAAGTCGATGTTGATGCTTTTCGCTATTTTCAAGCATCAGTTTTCTTTTTACATTTGCCACTATTAGTTGTTATCATATTTACTTTCACTCTATTTATTATTTTGTATATAATTCAACGATTTTTATTCATTCCCTTTTTATTTCGTTTGTCGATATTCCCGTTCCTTCTGATTCAATCTCATTATACATATATATGTGTTGCCATTCTTTATTTTCTATATTTATTTGCTATGTCATTCACCGTTCCCGTTCCTCAACTGTTCAATGCCATTTGTGTTCATTGTCTAAACACTTCGACTTTCGGTACTTTGTCGCAATTCGCTGCCATTACCCCTCATTTCACTGCTTTGCTCTGTCATCTTTATATTCCCTCACTGACACTTTCACTGTCCTGTACCCCACTCTACCATTTCACTTTGTACATTCACTATTGTAATTTACTTTTGACTTTTATGCTGTTCGTTATATATTTTAACCATATCAGTTTGAATACCGACCATTATCATCCTTATTGTGCGTATCGGGTACTATTCGCTGTGTAGATTTTATTTTTCGACTATTTTCTGTCATTCCCACGTTATAATTTATCCATGAGGTTTCTAATTGTTTCTATGGGTTTGATTTTCCATTTGCCAGTTCCGCGTAATTTTTAACTTATTGACATTGTTTCTGTATTCATTTAACTATTTTGCGCTCTTCAATTTTTTCTCTTTACTGTGTTTGATTTTATTCGCTCCAATTTTTATTTGTCCTTCATTCAGGTTTTATTCCTTTTTACTCATATATAAGTCATTCATAATGAGATTTACTACTGTTTTGGGTTGTAGTTTACAATTGTATGATGTTAATTTTCTCCTTCGACTGTTATTCGTTGTCTCTGTATTTTTTCTTTTGGTATAATTAGTGGTTTTATCCCTTTTATTTTTCGAATTTTTGTTTTCTATTATCGCCATTTATTTATCGATGATTTTATTCATTGTTTCGATATTTATTCATTTTGTATTTTTCATTGACTCTGTTCATTCTCT
Organism: Schmidtea mediterranea; assembly: GCA_022537955.1. NCBI lineage: Eukaryota > Metazoa > Platyhelminthes > Tricladida > Dugesiidae > Schmidtea > Schmidtea mediterranea. The sequence continues at coordinate 118,354,591 of CM039680.1, forward strand.
CTCATTTCATTTTGATATTTCTATTTTTATTGTTGTTGAAATTCTTTTTTCTGTGATATTTTTCGCGGTCTTTCTATTCCGTCATCAGTTTACTGCTAATAACTATTTTCCTCTATTTGTCGTTTTTATTGCTATTATTTTCAAGTCGGTTTAATACTTATTGTTATAGTTGTCTTTTTATATATTTTGTCTGTTATTTTAATTTTTGTTTAAACCCAATCATTCCACATTCTCACTCCATATTTTTACTTCATCAAACTCCATACCATTCAATCATCCTATTTTATATACATTCATCATACCATGCTTCTACCTCATCATTCCTAATTTTCATCAATCATTCAGTTTACCTATCCATGCCTTATTACTTTATAAATATTATCGTACAATGTAATAATTTTATCATACAACAAAAGCTCAAAAATAATTTTTAACACAGTTATTATTACCATTATTACTATCTCTATCATTATGATTATTATCACTATTATTAACATCATTACTATTATAATTATTATAATTATTATTATTATTCTTATTATTATTATTATTATTATTATTATTATTATTATTATTATTATATTTATTCTTATATTTATTCTATATTTATTCTATATTTATTCTATATTTATTATTATATTTATTCTAATGATTTAACTTTTGGTATTTTGCTATTCTCACAATTTCTTTCCAGGTTCATGTTATCCTTATTTCGATCCTATCGGCATAGTTTTTACTCGACTATTAGTTGCGGGTTCATTGCTAAAACTCTCTGTAATTTTTAAGTTTCACTTGAGTTTTGACTTTCCAATTGACATTACTTTCATCCCGACGAGCCCCCAAAATCATGTTGGCGAATGGGGTTGGTTTTTATTTATTTTTTGCTAGGGTTTTTGTTTATCTACCTCCTAAACGCCAGCAAGATTATTATTCTATCCCTCCTATGTACCCATGGTGAGTGCCATGTTGGTAATGTACATAGAGGTTGAAAATTCATGAGCAGGTGAGCTCCATTTCTAGAACTACTCCTCACGATATTTTCACTTTCGGGTTCATGACTGCCGATGGAAGGTCTTACGTCTTTCTCTTTCTATATCCTGGTCCTTACTCGTCTATTCCTACAATTTCCATACTTATTTGTCGTCTTTACCCATTATTTATAAAAATATCCTTCAGAAATTTGGGCAGCGTTCCTCCCTTATTCTTTGGTAAATTTCCTATTTCATTTGTTTAATCACGGAAACGACTACATTTGTCCAAGTTTACCTTTATCTTTACCTATTTTAAAAATTTGATTAGCAGTTCTTTAACTCCCGGTACATTTCACATGATTTTAAGTAATTAAAACCCTCTGCGATCACTTCAATAAACATTCCTCTTTTCTGTCAGATTAGATCATTCAACTTTTGGAAAACTACTTTCAAATTTACATTCCTAGCCTATCCTATCCTTACCTATTTGATTTTCTGATTTATTTTCTGACAAAGTTTTAAATTTTCCCTACCAAACTTTATTCCCGCTTAACTAAAGTCGCACTTCCCGAATTTTATTCCGACTCGCTCCGGCCACATTTTCAGCAGCCGCTTCGAGTATTCAACGGCGCCCTGCGTAGCGGTCCTGTGCACAAAGCCAGAACCCACTGCGAACTGCCGAGGGGTTCACGAGGCATGACCCACGAGCTCAACTAAGGGTTTTCACACACTAGCCGGCACACGGTCGGTCCCATGAACCATCTATTGAAATACTTATTATAAATAAGATTTTAGGGGGATTTGTCAGTGGCACCAAAAGATTCCACGACCATCCAGAATAAAATCAAAGTAACAAGACTTCGAAATATATATTTATACAAAAAATAACAGTACTTACAACCAGATTGGAAAAATTGACATGAATTGGCATACAAAATTTTATCTAAGAATGATTCACTGCTAGTCTAAAAATTTCTACAAATTTTCTAAAAATTTCCTGCCGGACAAAAATTTTCTAAGTCTGTTAAAATTCAGTTTCAAAATTCTGTTAGAATTCTGTCTGAAATTATGAAAATGACTGCCGTATATATAGTGTTTTTGTGACTGTGTGCGACCAATGGGCGATTTTTCGCGATTTTTCGGGTTTTTAAATTATTTTATTAATTTCAAATTATTTTTATAATTTTTTATATATTTTTCCTTATTTTTTGATATATTAATATTACAATATTGAATTTTATTTTAATTATTATTTTTCCATAATATTTTTTAACACCAATATTTTGTTTTCTGGTCGCCTCTTCTGCCTGTGTTTTTTCTAAACCTTATTTTGCAAGGTTTTGGCAGTTTATTTTATTTTTCATATGTTTTTTTTTGCATCTGTAGGCATTTTTCCGAATTTTAATTAATTATTTGTTTTATTTAATTTTTGTTATATTTTTAATTTGTTTTAATTAATGTTTTATTTTATTTTTGGTCTCTTCTTGCGGTGCGTGTTTATGTTACGGCAGCCATATTGACAATTTCAAAACTACATTAATCATTTTGTTCTAACTTATACAATTTTCACCTTTTTGTTTAAATTGGTTTTGAAATTTTTGTTTTAATTTTGGCTCTAAGCCCAACATAATGTTATGATGAATGTTATGGTTATTTTTCGAGTGTAAATAGAAATTTGTTTTCTTTAATATCGTAATAAATATTTATGTTCAACTTGGTATTAGTTTGATTCTGACATCATATTATTGACAATACATTTTATTTGGGAAGTGAGTCATAAACTGAAAGACTAAGGCAGTATAGGAAGTAAGGGACCTAAAAAGCAAGACGAGCACACACCTTCTATCGGTAGCTCGCTGAACCAGCTGTAGGCCGGGTCTAAGCAGTTTTAGAAGTAAAGCTCATCTTTGACGGTCACAGAACCATTGGTTACAGTACCAACGTTGCCTAGCAACGGGTAACCAGTGGCAGTCAGTAAAGCATTGTATGATAAGGGTCAAGGTTAAACACCACTAACCCCACAATTTGTTAATTCAACAATAATTTAAGCTCTTTTGTTTTATGATCATTTTGTTTTGCAGAACTATCTTTTTTCGTTTGTAAATGCATACTTTAAGCTCTTTCTTTATTTCGTCATAATGGATTTACAATAATTATGCATTACAGTGCTTAATTTATTTTATTTTAATTAAATATTTTGTATTTTCCTTGGATTTTTTATTTTATTTAAATGTGTATTATTTATTCTAGTGTCTTGTGTTGTGTTATTTTGTTATAATTGGTGTGAGAGTAGTGACATATGAGGACTATGTCCCGTGGATATTTGGCTTGAAAAAAAAAGAGACCTCCCCCGAAATTTTTTAGGGGGGGGGGGTTTAAATTTTTTTAAAATTATTTGTTTTAATGAATGAATTTTTATTTAATATAATTTTTTGTTTAAATGTTCAAATTTAAAATTTAAAAATTTTTTTAATTCATGATAAAAAGTCTAAGTATTTTTTCTTACTTAAAAACCCATAAAAATAAAATTTGATTAAATCGCCGTCGACTAAAAATCATGAATTTGTTTTTTATTTACTTTATTTGTTAAGTAAATAATATTATTTATTTATATTATTATTATATTATTATTAATTTTAATCAAGTCAATTATTTATTTATTTTTAAATTATATTATTATTAAATTGTTTGTTTTAATGAAGTGAATTAAATAATTATTTTTTATTTTCATTTAATTATTTATTTTATATTATTATTATTTTATTATTATTAACATTTTTTTTTATTTTTAAAATTTAATTCTAAGTCTAAGAATAATTTTTCAATGTAAAAAAGATAAATCATCGATAAATTTTGAATTGTAAAAATATCAAACTTTCAATCCATTCAAATATTTTTATTGACAATAAAGATTAAATAAAAAAGATTAATTTTTATTTCAAATCAAAAATATCCGAGTAATATGCTTTACGCATTTTGGCCAACAATATATGGATTGTTTGGTCACGTTTGAAATCGTGGCAACATGGACATCCATTTCAACATGTTACTCTCATACTATCTTTACAAACAATGCAATTTGCAACACATCAGTCACCAGATCCCTGAACGTTGTCATAGTGAATCTCGAGAAGTTCTTCAATGTTAATCCCTGTGAAATGGTAAATTTTTGTTGCGAGAAACTCTGGTGCGCAATAATCCAACGTATTTTTAATTCTTGGATAAAGTTCGTGAATTTTCTTTAAAATTACTTCAAAGAGATAAACTAAATAATAAAATAAAATACATATTTAAATACCTGTTAACATTTTTTAATACTTAATAAAAAATATTACTAACTTAAAAACATACAAACTTTAAACATCAACCAAAATATACAAAAACAAAGAATATTTTCAAATAATTTATTTATTCAAAGTTCTTCATAATCATCATATTCTTCATTAAATTCCGAAAATTCTTCTGGACTGTTACCTAAAACCACATCACCTCCCCTATAATGACCATATGCTACACTTATATTTTTCCCCACCCAAACCGTTTTTATAATCCTTATTTTTTAATGAAGTTTTACTGTTTTTAATTGTAAATAATTGATGTTTTTTGCTAGTAATACGAGTTTGTGGTACCGAAAATATAAAGGTTTTGTTATAACAATCAGTACTTTTAAATGTTATACCCTTAGCTTTGATACTTTCAACTTCAGACAAGAGGCTATAACATTTTGGACGAAGAAACACCCACTCCTTGTATTTAAGTCCTTTATTCTCGTCTTTGAACTTTCCAATGACAGAATCAAGGTTCATACTATAGAAGGGATGTTTTGGGTCATAATTAGAAGTATCGAGGAGATTATCACGAACCATAGCAGTTAAAAGAATGTCTAACTTGCAATTCTTAATTTCCAGAAAAAAGAAATCGGTGTCCCCAGCAACTATATTAATTTCACAAGTGAATTCTTTTCGATATTTTTCTAACTCTATATATTGTAATTAATACATACTAACTTTAAATAAATCGAGTACAGTTTGTCCAATGTAACTAGGTTGATCTAAACACACCGATTCCTTATTTAATAACACAGAGACCAAATCATTGTCGATTTTAAATGATTTCCGAAAAGTTGGTTTTGAGAAATAATTAATTAATCTTAAATTAATTCGTTTTTTAAGATTTTCAACAGTTTTTCCGTAGAGGCTATTATTTAAAAGTTTATAATAGTTTTTATCTAAGTCATTGGTTGATTGCGCTCTAAGTTGTGTGTTAGTGTCTATATACTTTTTAAATATTGAATTTTGATTATATTTAATGGTTCTATGTACATGTGTAATTTTAATTTGTAAAGAAACAAAAAGCTGCAAAAGTCTCCAATGAAGAACATAATTCTTCTTTGGATAATGTGTTAACATTAATTTCTCAACCTTAGAACCCGGAGCGCACATCTTTTCAGCAGCTACTGGAAAATCGTGAAGAAATGTTGGGATTTCTAAATCTACTTCATATGTGACAGCAAATGACAATGATTCAAGATCCTTATTCAAAAAACTAATTAAATTATTTAAATTATTAATGGTTGACTTAAAGCCCAACCATAGAGATTATTGATGTCAATGTAAAGCAGTTCGGTGTTGTCATCAGATACTACGTGATGTTTATTAACAAAGGTTATTAATCCACCATGGATTCCCCCTTCGAAAATATTATACATCTCCATGTCAGTGAGAAGTTAATTGGTTCGTCAAGAGTCATAAGAGCCGATGCCCAAGACATACCGGGAATTCCATAAAAGTTAAGTGGTTCCAATCGGTTATGACCTAAGGACTTTGAACGAAATTGCTGGAAAAAGTCAGCCAAAAGAAAAACATCAAGTTTGAGGTAAACCATCAGATAATCTAGTAAAGAGCTACAATTGGCTTCTTCCCAAAAGATTGAGCCTTAATATATTCGGCTTCAGTTACATCTTTCCAAATCGGTGGAAGTTCATATGTATTTTCTAAAACTTCTTGAGAAGTTGCAAAGTTATAAGGGAAAATGCCTTTAGTATCGATAATACTACCTACAAATTCCGAACGATTTAAAGGAAGAGTGGTCAATGTTTTAACTGCGTTACTTAATGAACTATTAATAAATTGACAAGAATCAATGAATTTTACAGTTAATCCACTGATTCTTGCTGACAAAGAAAGAAACTTTTCACTTGTTACAGGAATACAACTTATTTTCCACGTGTTAAAATCACTCATACCATACTTGAGGATATGGTGAAGATCATACCCTCTCAAATTATGAAAAACAACTGGGAATTCAAACCTTATTTGTTGAGAAATATTACATTTGGAACAAGCTGCTCTCAAATATTTTCCAGTAAAGTGATCATGGTCCTTAACCGGTACTGATAAAATCTTATTACACAAATAACAACAAGTTGCCGAAGAAAACGAAAGAATGTCTGAGTCTGTTAATAATATTTTCTTTTTATAATTATTTTGATAAAAGGGTAAAACAATATTAATTGAAATATTATTTATTTCTTGTAGAAAATTAACTACACAATCATCACCCAGGAAACTCTTATAGGATTTTTCACCTGTTAAATTGTTAATTAAAAGTAAACCGGCCAAAATCGGCATATGTATTTGAAAATATATGTCATCTGAAGGTAAGTAAGCCTCAAAATCGACGTAAAGGACGAAAGGAGGAGTTACAGTTTTAGCCCAATTCTTAAATTCCAAGTTTTTATATAATGGTAATGTATAAAGAGTTGTGCCTAATTGATTTTTATCACACAACCCTTTATGTTTATTTAATGAACTTATAGTGCGAAAACCATTTAGACATCGATGGCACCATATACTTTGAACTCTAGTATCAGTAAAAGAATGATTCCTATAATTTCAAAGCCTATCTAATTTAGTAATAGCAATATAATGATAAAAATCAAGGCTTTCTAATAAAATAAAATTAATAGGTTGTCCCCAACAACTATGAACGATGAATTATTTCGACATAAGGGTGTTTGAAAACTTCAGGGTTAGAAAAATCATTAATTAAATTATTTTCATCATACATAAGGATATTAATTGAAAGATTTGGATTTTTAGCTTCAAAATTTGGAATGTCACAAAGTTTCATAGGTAAGTCCGAAGGTGAAAAGTTAAGTTCAGATGTGTTGTAGCTAAAGGTTTCATTTCTATGATGGTTACTTATATTTTCATGATTTAAAATAGCTAAAATACTGTAAATGAAGCATAAATTATCGGAATTAGCAACATTTACAGTACAATGTTTATTTAATAATGATAATGGTGTTGGAATAAATCCATGACCACTCAACCGATTTATTTGTGAAAACTTGGTAATAACAAAATGAATTTCATTTATTTTATTTATAACTCAGTTACTACCTTTATCATTAAATAATGTTATTTTTTTTGTCAAGAAGAGTAGCGCCTTCATCTAAAAATGAATCACTCATTATTCTGGCAGAGTTTGAAATGATGAAAGATTGAAATTCTCCATCTTTTTCAAACTCTACATCAATACGAAATTGAATCTTAACAGATCCCATTTGATTGATAACATTATTTAATTTATTAATTAGCTGTGTGGGTACTGTAATTAACTTTAAATTCAAATTCGAAACCTCCATTCTAACAATGGCATGTGATTTGTTTAAATCGAAGTTAACAATAGGTGTTATCGAGCCACCATATTGATTAACAATAACAGAAGGAGTATCAACAGGAAAAACATCAGAAACATCATCTGAATCAGAAATGATTATTACATCATCAACCATCTTTGATTCGTCAGAGTCAGAAAGTATGATAGTTTCTATAATTTAAGGAACTTTCGAAGAGTGTGGATTATTATTATTATTTGTTTTTCTTTTCTTTTTTGTAATATTATTATTAGTATTTTTATTATTTTTATTATTATTATTATTATTATTATTATTATTATTATTATTATTATTATTATTATTATTATTATTATTATTATTATTATTATTATTAATATTATTATTATCACTCAATGGTAATTTAAAAATATATTTTCTTTTACAGTTAAACTGTGTTAAATGTTCCTTATGGTTTAAATAAAAGTCTGTATAATTCATTTTATGGGTGGTTTTACACATGGGACAAATAAAATAGGTGATGTGGTTATAGATATGAGAATAATAATTCTCCATAATCGTATCACAATTTCCATCGTGTTGTGGAGAATTGCAAAAATTTGGGTAAAGGTTACCTGTTATAATAAGAAAAATTTAAATATATAACCATAAAATCATTAAAATAAATCATTAAAAATCATTAAAATAAATCAATAAATATAAACATTAAATTAATTTTACACACAATGAATAAATGAATTTGATTGGTTAATTTTATTTTAAAAATCTTATATAAGTAGATTAAAATAGTTTAAAATCATAAAATGAATAAAAGTAAATGGTTTTTATATCATGTAATTATTCAATAATTGTTTTTATAGAAACCTCGGTTAGAAAAGAAACTGTCAAATTAATTCTTGAGGAAAATCCAGTAAATGCTATCAGTTTAAGCAGAAATTCACCAGTAATGTATTTACAATATTCAATGGAATATTTAAAATTTCCAATCATATATTCATTTAGAGTAAGTATTTTCATTAAAAGTAATATTATTAATAAATTTTAATAGGAACCAACAACATTGAAACAAAGCCTATATAATATGAAAGTATGTGAAATTGGGGAAATTGATCGAAAAAATATAACAGAGTTATTATTAGCAATCAACAAAGATATTAGTTTTAATGAACAATTCACTTTTATAAATTGTGAAAAAGAATGTAATTATGAAAATAAAAAAATAAAATGAACATTTTATGATTAAAATAAGAATTCAAGGATATAAAGAAGGAAACCAGACTTTTCGACCAATTTGGAAAATTATTGAAGCCAAATGTATTTAAATAAAATTTATTTATCTTTATTCGTTCTAGTTTTTAATTTTTTATCATATTATTTTGAATTTATTGAGTTTAAATTAATAAAATGTTAATATTAAATTTAATTCAAATATAATTAATTACCATTTTATAATTATGATATGATAGTAAAAATTTAATAGTACTTACATTTTACTGTTTTAGTTTTGCGACTCGGAGTTTTAACATTATTGTTGATAATTTTTATTAATGATTTTAAATCTTTAATTATATTATTGCTGGATTCCATTTTCTAAAAATAAAAATAATTAAAAATATGATAAAAAACTTACTCAAGTTTGGTATTTGATAAAAGTGAATTTTTTAAAAAATACATTCAGTTATATATTAACAAACATGTAAGTGGTTACATGATCGACCAATTAAAATTTAGTTTATAAAACACACTTAATTACATAACATCAAAAACATTTAAATACATATAATCCTCTGAACTTAATCCTTTAAAAGTAATACGTATTACATAATTCATCTTTAATTACATTTATAATTAAAAAACAATTTTGAAAAGAAACTATTCAATAAATTAATAGATAAATTATTTAATAGATAAATTAATTAATTGATATTTGTATAGATCATCATTTGTTGATTACTTTGCAAAATTTCTGGTAAACGTAATCCAACAATAACTTTTTCTGAATATGATTCTTCACTTAATCCTAAACTTTGAGCCAAGAATTTACTAAATTTAACTTTACTGACATCATCTTCCAATTCAATTTTGACTAATCTTCATTGTTCAATTTCGCAAGATTTAAATGGATGCGGATAAAAAGTCATTAATTGATCATTTATTTGTGATAAATTAGTAATGATTAAATTTTATTCAAATTTAACTGTATACTCGACATCATAAAAATAATTTATAGTTAATCGAATTGTATCAAACTTTATTTTACGATTATTTGAAGGAATTTTAATTTGATTCAAGTTTTCAACAAAATTTATTTATTTTTTATTAAATCCTAATGTTTGAGCTTCTGCAATACTGTCGAATGAAATTTTAAATGGAAAATATTTACAATTAATATTTAAAGTATTTCCATCAATGTATACTAGATAAAATATAGAGTCGTGACTAATTGTATATTCATTCTTTGCATCTTTTAGTAAAAATATTCATAACTTGTATGTAATGTGATGTTACTATATTTAATATTTGAGTTGTTTTTAAATGGAAAATTATTGTATATAAAAGTGAAATCGGTCAGAGCAACTTGCCATTCAGCTTCCAAGTAAATAGGATTTTGAAATTCAACATTAAATTTATCAGCTTTATTATTTGGATGAGTAAGAAGACAACTATTACTCGGTAGATTTATGTAAAAATCTTTATTCATTTATTTTTCTAAAATTTATTGATAAATGTGTTTTGGTATCTTTACTAAATTTAATTAATTTTCCACTATCATCGCGAATATTAATTTCAATGTTGTTTATAGTTGAAATTGGTAAATACATTGGATTCTTCATTTCGTATTGTACAATTTCCCCTTGTTCATAGTTTTTAACCCAAATAGATTTTAATAGAGGAACTCTAACATCTCCAACCGTTATTGGTTCAATAATATTCGAATAAATGAACATTTGTTGATGATGATGTAATAATCTTGGAACTTTATTACCAACGATGTCTTTATCACTAAAAGTTTGTTTATTTAATCCTAAGGTTTTGATTAAATTGTTGTCAAAATATATTTTTGAAATGTTATCTGCAAGTTTTATTTTAACCAATTCATAGTTTTCAATTTTTAGTTCTTTAAACGGAGACGGAATAAATGACATTAAATGTCCTTGTAACTCAGATAATGTGCTTATGAGTAAATTATCTTCAAAATATTTTTCAAATATTGTTTTTTCTTCATAACTTATAATTATCCCGAATTATTCCATAACACCATCATCTGTAAATTTTGGTAATTTTAATCGACAATGATCATCTTAATTAATGACGGATATAGATTTTAATCCAAAACTAAACGGATGTTGAATGTCAGGGAATGTTACTTTAAATGGAACATGTGGACAGACAATAACCAAGTTCTCATATTTTTCAATAAAAACATCAACATAAGGGGTATGTTTAGGATTTATTAATTCATAAGTTTCATTTTGATTATTTATTTTCAAATATTTTATTTCAGTAACATTCTTCATCGTTTCATAACTTAGGTAAGAATTACTATAAAACGGAAATGTTTTATACACAAAAGTAAAATCAATCAAAGCAACTTCCCACTCACCATCCAAGTAAATAGGATTTTGAAATTCGACATTAAAATTACTAGCTTCTTTATTAGGAAAAATAAGAGGACAACTATTACTAGGTATTGTACATTTAAATTACGAGTTCTATGACCGCCCCCTTGATGAAACAAGTTTTGAGTAATGAAAATAACAGTAACTCCAATATGTCGATCGATTTTTGTAAATAAATTATTAAAATCCTTTTCTTTATTAGCTTCCTGGTATATATCATCGATAATAATAACATTGCCTTGATGTAATCTAGATGAACAATTTTTATCAAATCCTTTAATTATTGTCATTTTCAATTTACAGAATTGATTTTGAGTAAATCCATGTTCTTCGTCAGATCCTCTATGCCAATTTATTTTGTTGAATTTTGATTTGAACAAGTTCGATTGAATTAAATTGCATACAAATAAAGTCTTTCCACAATCACTTGGTCCAACTACTTGATATACTGCATAATTTCTTAATTCCATTTTATTATTAATTATTTATTTAATTGTTTATATTTGTTTTAATTTTTTAAAATTACTTGAATTGAAATAATTTGAAAATATGGAGTAACATAAATTATAAATGAAGATATTTTATACCTGATATGAAATTCCCATTTGGAAAACCACAGCAAGTTGTAGATTGATCAGGTAAGTATCCGATAATATTTTTCAGATCGGGGAAATGTCGGGTAATGGGATGTAAGCAACCTCTAAAAACTGGGGATTTGAAATATAATATACATGATTTACAAATTCAATCAATCACTGTAACAATCGATATTGGAAAATTTATAAATCTATATGAATTACAAAGAAAGGTGAATTGTATAAATGAACCAGAAATATTTCCAGTATTACGTCTTTATAAATATAATCCATCATGTGTCAATATATTTTCAAGTGGGAAAGTAGTAATACTCGGAATAAAATCATTGGATTATAATGATTATGTGGAAAATATTAAATCAGAAATAACTATGTTAATAAATTAATAAATATTTTGTTTGAATTTGTTTCATTTATTAAGTATTAAAAAATGTCAAAAGGTAAATCATGTATATTTAAGTGTGTATTTTATTTTATTTTTTTAGTTTATCTCTTTGAAGTAATTTTAAAGAAAATTCACGAACTTTATCCAAGAATTAAAAATACGTTGGATTATTGCGCACCAGAGTTTCTCGCAACAAAAATTTACCATTTCACAGGGATTAACATTGAAGAACTTCTCGAGATTCACTATGACAACGTTCAGGGATCTGGTGACTGATGTGTTGCAAATTGCATTGTTTGTAAAGATAGTATGAGAGTAACATGTTGAAATGGATGTCCATGTTGCCACGATTTCAAACGTGACCAAACAATCCATATATTGTTGGCCAAAATGCGTAAAGCATATTACTCGGATATTTTTGATTTGAAATAAAAATTAATCTTTTTTATTTAATCTTTATTGTCAATAAAAATATTTGTATGGATTGAAAGTTTGTTATTTTTACAATTCAAAATTTATCGATGATTTATCTTTTTTACATTGAAAAATTATTCTTAGACTTAGAATTAAATTTTAAAAATAAAAAAAAATGTTAATAATAATAAAATAATAATAATATAAAATAAATAATTAAATGAAAATAAAAAATAATTATTTAATTCACTTCATTAAAACAAACAATTTAATAATAATATAATTTAAAAATAAATAAATAATTGACTTGATTAAAATTAATAATATAATTAAAATATAAATAAATAATATTATTTACTTAACAAATAAAGTAAATAAAAAAAATTTATGATTTTTAGTCGACGGCGATTTAATCAAATTTTATTTTTATGGATTTTTAAGTAAGAAAAAATATTTAGGTTTTTTTTTCGATATTTTTATTCGAAAATACTCCTCAGTACGACCAATCATAGGCGATTTAAGCCAATTTTTATTTTTTTAGGCTTTTTAATCGAGAAAAAATACTTAGACTTTTTATCATGAATTAAAAAAAAATTTTAAATTTGAACATTTAAACAAAAAATTATATTAAATAAAAATTCATTTATTAAAACAAATAATTTAAAAAAAATTTAACCCCCCCCCTAAAAAATTTCGGGGAGGTTTCTTTTTTTTCAAGCCAAATATCCACGGGACATAGTCCTCATATGTCACTACTCTCACACCAATTATAACAAAATAACACAACACAAGACACTAGAATAAATAATACACATTTAAATAAAATAAAAAATCCAAGGAAAATACAAAATATTTAATTAAAATAAAATAAATTAAGCACTGTAATGCATAATTATTGTAAATCCATTATGACGAAATAAAGAAAGAGCTTAAAGTATGCATTTACAAACGAAAAAAGATAGTTCTGCAAAACAAAATGATCATAAAACAAAAGAGCTTAAATTATGGTTGAATTAACAAATTGTGGGGTTAGTGGTGTTTAACCTTGACCCTTATCATACAATGCTTTACTGACTGCCACTGGTTACCCGTTGCAAGGCAACGTTGGTACTGCAATCAATGGTTCTGTGACCGTCAAAGATGAGCTTTATTTCTAAAACTGCTTAGACCCGGCCTACAGCTGGTTCAGCGAGCTACCGATAGAAGGTGTGTGCTCGTCTTGCTTTTTAGGTCCCTTACTTCCTATACTGCCTTAGTCTTTCAGTTTATGACTCACTTCCCAAATGAAATGTACTGTCAATAATATGATGTCAGAATCAAACTAATACCAAGTTGAACATAAATATTTATTACGATATTAAAGAAAACAAATTTCTATTTACACTCGAAAAATAACCATAACATTCATCATAACATTATTTATAATCACATTCAATTGGTCTTTTGTTGGAACTTCCTACACTCTCGCTCGGCTCTTCCAGGCTTCGTGTGGATCTTCGGCTTACTGATTATTTTAAATTTCGTTGTTTCATATTTTGAACTAAATTTTTAATAAAAAAGGTTACAATTTTTAAAATTTTCAGTGAATGATGCCACATTTTTTACCAATCCTGGGCTCCTAAGTGCCTCTGACCGGTCCTGCTCAAGATCTTTAAATTTTTTACTTACTTGAAACTAAACGTACGTTTAATTGATCTTTTTAAGATTTTAAATCCACTTCTGCTATATGTATGCTCAAGATCTAGTTTTTGTCCAATACAATAAATTTATCAGTTACCAACAACCCGCAATAATTAAATCTTCGACTTTCTTACAAGAAAGTTTAAGAATAAAAAGACACGATTCACTCTAACATATTCTGGATAATCAAAGTTTGAATAAATTAAAAATATCTTAATAAAAAATTGATATGATAATAAATTGGAATTGAGCTAATAAGTTAGTTCATTGCGAGAAAATTAAAATAAATCTTAAGTTACAATGCTGTATTACAATAAAAATAATTGAGTTTAATAGATTAATCAATGCTTATAAATCTTATCGAAATCATAAATTGAAACACATTTATATACAAAATACATTGTCATATTGATTCATTCTATTTCTATGTGCATTAAACTTCAATATACACATCATTTGAATTCACTGGACCCACACACTGTCTGAATTATCTTTTAGATTGTGTTTATTCATTTGTAACTTTTATTTTTAAAAATGGAGTTTAAAATTATGACAGAAAATGCTGAAACAAATAGACACTTATCCGAAAAAAATAATATAGAATGTGAAATGAGCGCTGAACAAGCAATTCGTTTGGAAAATGTCAATGATAATATTTCTGCGTTGGAAAAAGAGGAAGTAACTGTAAAATCTGATGTGGAAAAATCAACAATAAACAAAGAATTCATTCAAAATACTAATGGAGTAACAACACCAAAACGTAAGACATCTCTTTACAAACTTTTTTCGTGTGGATTGAAAGGGAAAAAGGTAGAATAATCAATATATATTGAAATTTGAGGTTTTAGCTTTTAGAGAGTTAAAATAAATATAGAAAACGCAACGAAAATATTTAATACTTACATGACAGGGATCAACGGATTTACAAATGCTGCTCTATGTAGCAGTGCAACTAATGATGTATATGCAATGATTCCAAATGGTTTTCAACCATCTAAAACTGATTTCGAAACTATTTTCGTATAATTTATTTAATTCTATTCTACCTTAATACCAAAATTAATAGAAAATGCAGAAAAAGCCTGATGAAATATTTTTTATCAATGGCGCAGAATACATTTTCACTAATGGTAATGAGAGTAACCAATTATTCGGCAAACTAAAATCAAATCGTTCGGATAATTTTGGAGCTAAATACAATAACAAACTCTTATTGCTAGGAACTTGGTCTGACAACCACGATAGTGCTAAAGATCAACTTATTAAATGCTTCGATGAAATAATGAAAGCATAAACTATGATAAAGATGTTAAGACCTCGTATAGTTTAATTTTAATAAAAATTTTGTAATAATTATTTTTAATATAGATCTATAAAAATTAAAATAATTTTTCTAGAAATTTTTTTCAATATAAACTTGCTCTACGATTTTTGTAAAGAAGTCTAAAAATTTGGGTTAAAGTAATGTAAAAATATTTTTATTGTGTCATCGCTTTTACTTTTTAATCTTTCTAAATTTATGAAATATTATTTATATATAAAAGACGGTCTTGTTCAAATCATTGAGAAAAATATAATGTATTTACCAGTATCATCTGCATTTATAAACAATATAGAAATCAATATTCGTGACGACAGTGGAAAATATATATTTGGTAAACAAGATAAAACTTACTTGACATTACATTTACGTAAAATAAATGAGTAATCATGATATTGTAAACTTTTATATTACCCATAAAAATTGTGGGGATTTACCGCAGTTTGTAGGTTAGTAGTACGGATCTGGTTAGTTAAAAACAATTGTACAATTTGCATTACCTATTCTTAAACGCATTGGAAATTTTGGTATGAAAACCGCTAATGACACAATAAATAAAAATGCTCAAATCTTGGCTGCTTTAAAATCCAATGCAACATCTGAAATTAAAGATTCTATACATGCTGTAATACAACACTTGCCAACAGTTATTAATAAAGTATCTGATGAATTTAATAAAGAACAAAAAGGAGAAACACTTAAACGTCGAAAAAATATCAAGAAACATATAAACAAAAGAATGAAAGGATACAGAACTATATTTGAAAGATGATTAGCACAAAATCTGAATTAGGAATATTTGACAGATCATCTCCTCAAGCTGTAATTGAAAATGGTTCATTTGAAGATATTTATCCGGCGAATTTAATTACAGATCTAGGAAACACTTCGATTCAATTTTACATAAACCACTCTCAAGCAGAATACTTGAATTTGAGCGATACTGTACTGTACCTTCAAATGAAACTTGTAAATAATAATGAAGAAAATTTGTCAAATCAAGCCGATGTTACAGCAAACAATCTCTTTTTCCAAACTGTTTTGAATGATGTTGAAGTAATTTTTAATTTCACCAAGATTGAAGGAAGTAACGATGTATTTGAACATAAGGCAATGATTGAAACCATAATTAATTACAATCACGATACAAAAAGTACTTCTTTGGGGGGAATGAATTATGAAGAAAATGATTTGGATTTCAAAATCAAAACCAATCAGTGTTTGTTTCCATCTTTAATTAGATTTCTTTGATCAAAAATCAAAATTTGTGAGATTTTATATTTTTTAAATTTAATTAATTTATTTTTAGATAATGACATGAAAAACCAAAATCTTTCAAACAACAATTTATACAAACAATAATAGGAAATTTCAATTAGGAAATTTCAACGCTTTTTATCCAAATAATATTGGATTACCAATAGGTAATTTTTATATTATTCTAATTAATTTATTAATTTTTTAGATACTACCAAATTACTATCAATCACCACAATTGATGAACTTGAACGCTTTTAATCCAAATAATAATGGATTTACAATAGGTAAACTTTATTTTATTTTAATTAAATTTATCAAACGTTTAGATCATCACAACAATACTTCAAAGAATAATTGTAACCCATTGCTTAATTTAATTGAAGAAAATCTCGGAGGAAACACCGGAAAAGAAAATATTGATTTTTATAATAATTTAATACATTTTTAAAATATCATATTTATTTAATTATAATTTATTTAACAGCAAAGCTCTGCTAAATTTTATTTTAAATAAAGTATAGATATAAATGTTTAAATATTAACAAATATCGACAACCTCTTTTCAAAATGTTTTATTGATTTTTAGATTTTTTTTTGATAAATGTGGTCAACTATATGGCAAATGTTTTTATTGATCACCATTGTTGGACATAAACTGACGTGAGCCCTTAATTTGTTTGGCCAGCATTAAATTTAGAAAGAAAAATATAAAAATTTAAAAAAAAAAAAATAATTAAAAATAAATCGAGTTCTAACATCCAAAACTCGAAGAAATAATAATAAAATCAAAAAATTAGAAAAAATAATTTAAAAATTAAAAATTAAAATTCCCTTTTTACCGCATCAAAATACACACACGGAAAATCATGGTATATAAAGCAGGACTGGGCAAACAAAATTCAGTATGTTTTCAAAAATTTGTTTATTTACCTATTATAACGTACTCTTGAAGTTAATTATCATCTAGAACATTTTATCTTTTGAAGTTAAAAATTAGATCAACGAAAGTAAAAAATTATTTCTTGTTTATTTATTATGCTATTTTATTTTTATGCATTATAATATGTTAATTTTATTATGATAACATTTTATTCATTCTATCATTTTATAAAAATAATAATTTTTTTGTCATTTTTAGTCTTTTATCTGGTTTTACATGCATTATTTCATCATAAACTCGTATAATGAATCCAATTATTGAATCATCTATGATCGAACTCCATTTCGTAGGAGTGAAATCTTAAATTAAAACTACAAAGAAAATATTCTACAAGTATACAAGTTATTAAAATTATTTATGACCGATTGTGGGTGGTGCCAAACCACAGACCATAGTGCCCAGGAGGTGAAGCAGCTGTGCGGACGGTTTGTCATAACAGCCCAGAATTTTCCCCCGGAGACCTTATCGCCTGATCGTCTGTAGACCGAGAGTGACCATGAGGAAGGTTTAAAATCCAATGACATAAATGAGAAGCATAAAACGACTAGATAGAAGAAAGAAGGGAATTGAAGCTAATGCTGGGTATCTGATGGGTAAAAAATGTAAGATTTTCGAGACCATTTTCAAGGGATTCTCACCAGATGCGCGCACAAGAGATGTAACCATTGGATACCCGTTAAAAGGACGTTGGAAATGTATTCCAATAGGCGGTTTCTAGTAAAAGGTGAGCCATATTACCATGACTGCTAATACCCTAGAAAACCTTTGGGTTCACGAGCTACCATATAAGGTATTCATGTTCATTTTAATTATAGATCCCTCTGTTATTAATTTAGTTGAAATAATATCGATCATTTGACCACTATATTTTGTTTTTAAGGTGCTGTTTATAGGTCTTAAATGATTTCAAAACGAATATCGACCCAAATCCCAAAACATTTTATTGATTATTACAAAAATTGAATTATGATTATTAGAGAATGTCAGAAGATGAAGGTCCAAATTTCTTTATCTGCCCCAGTAGACGAGCGGTCTTCAATCGGCGTTTTCTTTTCTTTTGCTGGGGTGACATTTTTTGTGATTTAGTTTCGATTGTGGATCACTATTCATTTGGGTATTAGTTGGGATAAAACTTGAAATGGGGTGATGTCCGATCTCTGCTCTGATTGTTTCCTTCAACTTTAGTTGACAATTTCCTTTCTTTAACTTGTCGAGTTCGGCCATCATCTCCGTGTGTTGATTTCCGAGTAATTTATTTTGTTGTTTCAATTTGGTCGCCTGCTCCGGCCGAGTCCAGTTTTCCTCCATTTCACGACATCTTCGGATCATTGACTCAGCTCGCTGTCTCTGTTTCAAGGCCTCATTGTGATAATGGGCTACGTCCCATTATCTACGTCTGGGCTACGCCTGAATCTTTCCACATCCAGAGTTTTATTATTATTTGACTGCACTAAAATAATTAAAAAATTTTTTTTGATTGAATCGAGGATCGTTTTTGGAATAATAAAAAATAGATTCATTGATTTTGACTTCTATTCATTTACTTTTAATTAAAGGCTACATTAAAATCGAAAGATGGGTAACATCTATGAGGGGTCTTTGGTAACTAATTTGAACCCCCCAAAAGAAATAAACACCCTTTTAACCTCGGAATCCAACCCCTTTTACCATCCTAAAATACGGTAAAATTCCAATTTGTCGAAGCCGAGGAATTTATTAGTTTCTATTTTTAGATCTAAAAAAATGTGTTTAATTTTAACACCACTACTCGGTGAGAGGTAAGATTTATGTAAGTCAATTATTATTGATTCATTTATAAATTTTTTAGGTTTAGGATTTCCCCAATATTTCCACAAATTTGGAGTTTTTCCCAGATTATTTCCCTTTCTGTTCAAGATCCATCTCCACGTGGTTGGAATTCTTGGTGACAAGGTCGTGGATGACCGGAAGGAGAATTTGAGGCATTGTTCGCATTTGGAATCAATAAGAAAAAATAAACAAAATTGGAATTCAATACAAAGTTTTATTGGATCTCAAGAAAAGATTTTTCTTTTTTGGAAATATAGTCAATTCCTCTCGAAAATCTTGGGCCAATATCGGAATTAAATCGGTGGAACTGTCTCATTCTTTCATTGGAATTTACTCGTCTTTTTCTCTCGTGGCAGCATCGGCCACTATATTTCCGATAATACAAGCATCAATATCAAAATATAATAATAAAGAAAATTAGATTTAATAATTTAATTAACGCGTTGATTTTGTATTTACAGAATAAAATTTTTGTTAATTATTATTTTCTTTTATTTTTCTTTTTGGTACATTGCAAATAAGTAATTGGCTCGATGATAGTCAATTTTCATAGGGATTTAATGGAATCTTTTAATTTGAATGCCAATGGACATGAAAGTTTACCTGAAACTATGTATAAAAGGTATCCATTTACTAACATGATAATTGGCTTATTAATAAGCTTTTATTCCAAAATTTCCTGAAATTTAGCCAAAAATAATTATATAAAATTCATTAATATATTATTAAAAATGATAAAATGATAAGAAGGATAAAATAATAATAATATAAAAATAAAGAGACTTTCCCTTACTTCGGTTTGAGTCCTTGAAGTTTAATAAAAATTTCTTGAAAAAATAGCATCAAATTGTGTCGATCTGGCATCGACTTATATAGGGGGTTTTACACGCATGTTTTTTGATTTACATCGTTTATCAATTTACATGTAATGGGTGTAATGCCACATACATTGGAGAGACTTCCCGTCATCTCTGTGCTCGAGTTCTAGAGCATTGTCGATTGAAGCGTTTGACCAATATTAGTGAGCACAATAGAGACTGTCAAAGTGAAATAGGAATGTCTGATTTTAGAATTTTGTTAAAAAGTTTTAATAATTATTGGGAACGCGTGATATGTGAAGCATTGTTGATAAGGCCATTGGATCCAAAGATTAATATGCAAAGTGCTGTGACTACGAATGTTTTGAATGTTTTTAAATAGTTTAAGTATGTTAAATCATGTTTATGTATTGTTTTTTTAAAAAAACTTTTTTAATATTATTAAAATAATTGAATTTGTAAATTAGATTATTTTTTAAAAAATTATAATATAGATAAAAATTATAATATTTATATAAAAAACATTTTAAATTAAAAAAAAGTATTTAAATATTTTTTAAATGTTTATTTATTACAAAATTAATTTAATATAAAAAAATAATTTGTTTAAATTAAAAGTTAATTCATAATATTTTTAGTTGGTTTTGTGTACATGAAGATGAGAGTTATACTGTCGAAATATATCGCACAAAGAGTTTTTTTATTGGCATTATCTTTTAATTATTATTATTATTATTATTATAATAATTATTATTATTATTTTTATCAGTATTATTATTAAAAATTACTATTGTTATTATTACTAACATTATTTTCAATTTTATTAAAATGGTTATTATGATCATTATTATTATTGTTATTATAACCATTATCATGGATATTGTTTTTGATTGTTATTATTACCCTTGTTATTATTATAAAACCTAATTGAGCCCTAGTTAATATTACGATTGTTATTACTGCAATTATTATTGTTAATTTAAACTTTAATGATTATCGTATTCACGTTAGTAAGGTTACCTTTCTGTTCGATTATGTTTTTATAATATTTATTCGATAAATTTAACGAATTAACAGTAATCCAAATGACCAAAAATTAACTTTATCATTATAAAATACTTTCTTACTATTTTATTACGACACTAAAGCAGATTTCGAAAAGTTTCGGAAGGACGTGGCGAAGTATCACAAAGAAGCTACGAACCAATCTCAGCCCGCAGAGTTCCTCAAATTTTGCTTTTTAGCAATAAAAATAACACGCAAGGTTAAGGTAAAATTATAGGTATATATTCTGATGTGTTTTCACAAATTTGAAGACAGATTGTGTGCAGAGAGACAGGCAGACAGACAGACTGATTTTATCAGTGTTAATGTGCAGAGAGACAGACTGAATTTTAGTATTAGTATGCAGATGATCAGACTGATTTTTTCAGTGGTAGTATGCAGATGTCAAATTGTAGTATTGCTTTTCAGTAATGTTTTCAATTAGAATTTCTTTTATTTATGAAACGTTGTGATGAAAATATGAAATGAAGAACTTTAATGAAGAATATATATTTATGCATCGAGGCTTTTACTTGGATTCGCTTAAAATGGTATTATTTATTTATTTATTTTCTTTTTCAGCCCACAGCCAATACATCGTATAAGAGAGTAAATCTACACTCATTAAATACAATGTGAACACAAATAGATCTTAAGGTCAAGGAAAATGGAAGGGTAGCGGGAAAATCGCGAAATCGTTGGAACCGTTAAATTAGAAAGCCATCGGAAAAAAATTAATCCGAACAACCAAAATCATAAAAAATGAGTAATTTAAATAATATTTAAGAACTAAATAAATTCTATTGAGTTGAGATGGAAAATATGGGCGGAACGCTGCTCGAATTTTCCGAAATAAATTAAAATACTTTATCAAAAATTGTAAAGTAAAAGTGGAGTGCTGCTCAATTGGTTGTATACTTAAAATATTCTGATAAAACTGAGAAATAAGGACGGATCCCTACTAAAAAATTAATAATAATAATGATAATAGTAAGGATAATGGTAATAGTAATAATAGTAATAATAGTGATAGTAACAATAATGGTGATGATGATAATAATGGTGATAATGCTAGTAATAAGGATAGTGGTAATAGTAATAGCAGTAACAATTGATTAGAATGATACATATAATATTAACGACGATAATGCTATTGATAATAATATGAAACATAGTATTTATAATAGGGATAAGGGTAAAAAAAATACTGTAAGGATATTTAACATAACGAATGGTGTACAGGCCATAGTAAAATCAATAATACGAACAACAACAAGGAAAACTATGGGAATGGACATAATGATAAATGACATAACAGTATAGATTAACATTTGAAGGAGATAGGAGAATAATGGGACATTAACATCAAAATCGAGCACAGGCCTTCTATCGGCATCTCGTTGGATCCATGGATCGTTCGGTCAATTATAGCATTAGTAATAGCGCTCACTTTTTGCGGACGATCCACTATTCAAACACAATTCCAACGTTGCTAAGCAACGGGTGCCGAGTGATAAGCAAAAAATATTTGATGGGGTTGTCTGGGTAACAACCATGTAGTCGCAAAAACTTCAACACCCAGAAACCCACCACAATAAACAATAGAAAACAAGAAAATATCAACAGATTTATTCAAAGACATTTTTGATTTTCCAAATAGGCTTGATAATAGCACTGTTGATCTTTATACCTTGAATAATTATCTGAATTTTGCATTTTTTACCTTTCTGTAATTCATCATTCAATTTACTTCCTTTTTCACAATTAATAAATGAAAATCTTTCATTAAAAATCATGTAAGGATGTCATATAAGGGACTTTTGTCTATATGAGCGGCTTTTAGTCTATAGAGACTTTTGTAAATATGAATGAAATTTATAAATAGGTGTGAATTTTACTAAAAATCTAAAAAAGAGAAGTTTCATCATTAAAACAAATTAAACACTATTCAAGATTTTTCAAGACAATAATAAACATTTTCGCCTTTTCATCCTTGCCAAAGTTGTATCTGAAACAAAATTATTCCAATTAATCTTGAAGATGATAACTTGCACGTAAATGTTTAATTCTCAAAGTACTTTTGAGTTGCATCCCAAGGTTTTCGATTAAATCCGTATGATAACCTGTTTCAGGATTTACATAATCTCGATTGCTTCCTTTATTATGCCTCTCAATGTTTCAGCCTTTCTATTTGGAAGTCTTCGGAGTAAAATTATTTTTAGACTGCATCAATCGCTCCAAAAAACCATTTTTCTCTCACAAGTCTTCTTTTATTATATTTTTTCCTACTGATCAATCTGCACTTGCGATCCATTAGTCCCAATTTTAGTAAATGAATTTATTAAATATTTGCTGCAGGCTCTTCTAAATTTAACATTCCATGATATAATGCTATTTTTACCATTAGAAAGCATGTATACTATATCTATGATGGCAATTTCATCGTAAAAGAAATGTGCAAGCTTGAGAATATCGATAAGACTTAGGTTTGATTTTTCAAAAATCGTTCATTTTCGAATTGTGGATCTCACAAGCAAAAGTTCGATATTGCAAAGATCACATTTCATCTTCTTTGATATTTGCACATTCTCTTTAAATCAACAAGAAGAAAATATACTGATCAATACATATATTAAAACCAACAACAACAATAACTGATTAATACATTTATTTAAATCCAACAGAGTAGTTGGATGTGAGCCCGTCAGATAATACCCCCCTTAGGCTTACATAATATTGCATAACATCTGACCTCTGTCCATGCTGTTATTACCAGGAGATTGACCTATGTTCACTGTTAACAGGTTACAGCACGGTTATGGCACGTGCCAACTGGTTAGTCACTACCCGAAGACACGCTTATTGCACCATACACGCCGATTACCTAACTCACATTTATTATGTCACGCAGTTGTGGACCAACACACTTCTAGTACCTTCCACACGCACCTACTTTCTATAATCTTCTACACACCTACCACATTCCACACGCATACTTTCTTGAATCTTCCAAACACACCTACCTTCTTGAATCTTCCACACACCTACCAACTTCCACACACACTTACCTTCTAGAACCTTCCACACACCTACTTTCTAGAATCTTCGACACACCTACCACATTACACACACTTAACAAATCACTCACTATTTAAAATTTTATTAATACAACAAGTTCTTGATTCATATGAATTGAAATGATTCTGCTTGGAATCAGCCAATCGAGGAGGTTGAATGATCGAGATAAAATTTTCGGTTTATTATCATTTAATTTTGAGAAAAGAATTGTCTCTGTCTTTACTTATTTTCATCGGTTATCTGATCCGGCTTTGCGCTATAAGTCATATTCGAGGGTTTGACATAAAGAGCAGATTTGCAGATATTTGAAATAAAATCCATAATTGCTTCAGATGAGACAATTTGGGATTTGAGAAGATCCATCAATCTTTTACAACTCGATTGCTGAAAATCGAAATGTTTCTCCAGCGGATCTAATTGGCTCGAAAGAGCATCATTTGAAATTGTTTGGTTTTTCATTTTATTTTAAATATAATATTTTTTCTATTCTATTGTTTTATTTTGAATTTGAAATTATTCATAATAAAACTTTAATTGAGAATATTATAAAAATAATTTTTAATCAAATTAAAAATCAATTTATTGGCTTTTTAGAACGCCAGTGACATGATAATGCCATTTTCTTGAAGAATTAGCGATGTTACTCATTGCGCATGCTTTTACCAGACCAGCGACTTTTTCAAAAGGAACTCCCATCTTACCAAGTAGATCATAAGATGCTGGGGGAACAGATCCCATAGAACCGATTATACAAGTAAAGATATCAACAGTAAAGCTAGGTTTGGCAGCCTGTATTTGTTTTTTTAAAGAATCATATTTTGCCAAATTTTCCTTATTCACAGTTTCAAACGTGACCAAAGAATCAAAAGGACATTTAATATCAACTATAAGAATTGTCTTTTTCTCATTATTAGTTATAATCAAATCGACTCGTTCTTTAGAGTTTGATACCAAGGAGCAAGTGTGGTCCACAACAACAATCAGGGAAGGACTTTTCAAATGATGTACTATTTGTTGAAGGCCATCGTTGTGACGATTAAGTGAGATGAACCTTGCAATTTCGCAAAACATGTGGCAACGTTTCATCTTGGTTATGGCAACGCCTACACAATCTATTCTCACCTTTTATATAGGGTTTTGCAAAATTAGCCAATGTGTTTGTTTGGGCACGATGAATAAATTTCCAATGATCCTCTCGTAATTCTCCTTTAAATATTGCTCTATTAATATTAGGGGACAGATAAAATGTTGATGAATTACTAATGTTACTGTTTTTCCATTTAGTAAAATATGAATCATAAAGATCAAGATGAAGAACTTTCGAAACCAAACGACGATCAAACTCAGTCAATATTATTGTTCCTTTCAAAGCTGTTGTCAGGCGAAGAATTGGCTTATCATCCAACACTTCAAAGGATATTGTAATATTATGGGTTTTTTCAAAAAACCGAATCGCTGTTCTAGGTCGAAAGAAACGAGTTTTTTTCCCAGATTGCTTTTGAATAATATCAGCTTTATTAATCCAATTGAAACTGTCTTGGAGTGATGAGTTATTATTCCCAAGTCTAGGTCCAGTGACAAATTTTAAAGAATCTATATTAATGCGTTTTGTAAATTCACAATCATCAGTAAAAAGTCTAAAAAAGTGGCTTATAGTTTGCGTGTGATATTCATCCAAAAGATCAGTGCAATATGCGCCTCCATTTTCAATCGAGTTATAAAAGTAACTGATTTCAGAATTGTTAGGTAAACTCATCATTTTTCTCAAATGACTACGAAGTTTTGTAGTATTGTTACAAACATTTGCAGAAAGAGCACTAATTTTAATTTCATTCGTTCTAAATGGGAAGGTTAGGCGAGAGTGAAGGAAGGTCTTATAAGCTTTCAACTTTTGCCAATCGCACAAATCGGAATTCGCTAGCTTTTTTGGATCACTGACAACCTTGTTCAAGATTTCATAAGGACTTTGGTTACGATGCTCTCCTATTGGAACTCCAAGATATTGATAAAATTCTTTACTCAATAATTTCTTTATTTTTATATTATTAATTGAAATTTCACTAATCGTGTCGACATTTGGCAGTTGAATATATGCACACTTTTCAGGTCTATATTCAAATCCAATTTCACGAGCTACATCAAAAGCAATGTTTAAGATATTTTGCAAATCATGAGTATTATTAGCAATAAGAGCGATATCATCAGCATAAGCAAGAACTTGGATTGAAGATTCACCAATTTTGAAAGGTTTTACTTTAGAAAGAGTAACAGCTTGAAGGACAGGATTTATTGCAATGGCAAACAAAATCATTGAAAGAGGGCATCCTTGTTTGACGCCCTGCTTTATAGGAATATTCGGAGTAACAATGGGACCACATGTATAGTATGAGCTAGTTTCAGTGTATAGAAGTTTCAAAGTGTTTGTGAATTTTTCACCAACTCCAATGTGTCGTAAAATCTTCCACATGTAATCATGGGGTACACTGCCAAAAGTGTCTTTGATGTCAAGAAATGCAATTATGATAGGTGTATCCTTACTATCTTTCGAGTGCTCAAGACAAGATGAAAGTACAGAATTGTGTTCTACACAACCATCATGCACAGAACCCCCTTTTTGTCCGATATGAAGTAGGTTGTTTCGATTTACCAACGATGTTAAGCGTCTAGCTAATATTGACGCAAATATTTTATAAACAACGGATAACAAAGCAATTGGTCGCCAAGAAGAGATCAGATTATATTTATCACCTTTATCAGGTTTAGGAATCATTAGAGTTTTAAAAGATTTCCAAACGTCAGGCATAGTATTTTCCGTGATGATTTTGTTGTAAAGTAGAGTCAACAATTTACTTTCTGGGTCAAGAATAGCAATATCGTTATATTTAATTCCATCAATTCCAGGAGATGTATTATCATCTCTTTACAGTTCAAAAATAACCTCTTTATCTATAATTGGTCGAAGTCAAAGAGTATTTTGAGATTTTAGACCAAAGTTTAAAACATTATCATAATTTTTAATTAGCGGATCTTGATGGCTAAAATTACTAATGTGATCTTTAATTGTTGGCCTCTCGTTTATTTCATCGTTAACTAAAATGTTGTATACCGTCTTTTTCCTATTTTGATTAAATGATGATTTGAAGTTAGTTTTTGGTGGTGGAACTTTACTGGTTTTATTTCCTAAATATGGTCTATTGATTTTAGTTACACTTGTTTCTTTAAGAATACGTATTTCATTAATAATAAAGTTACTGATTAAGTTTACACTTGGGTTATGTAGGGTCAACAGATTCTCATTTATCAAAAGTATGCGTTGATCTAATTTTAGCTTTACATTTGTTTTATTATCAGATAAATTCTTTATCGAATCCTTTATAATGTCTTGTACAGTCGGTAATAAAGACTTTATGACATTTCCAATATCACTTAGATTAATATTTTCCAAAGACAAATCTAAGGCATAGTGTTTGATAAATGCACATATGAGAATCCTACTAACAAGACCAGAGCCACGAATATCATGAGGACAGTTACCAAGTAGTTTACAAAGTTCCGGAGTTTCTTTGATTTCATTGATTTTAGTCAATAAAGAGTTTGCTGTACAAAGATAAGGAAAGTTTGGAAGTAAAGATGAAGGATTAAGTAGATAATGTTCATCAGAGTTGTAGTCGATGATCATCAAAATTTGCCGAGCTTTAGGAGGAGCAATAATGGCAAATACAATTTTTGCTTTCATTAAATTTTCAATATTTAAAAATTCATTTAAGTATTGAGTGCAATCATCCAGTATTGCTGTGGTCATTGTATTGTTTAAAAAAATGAAATTTTCGGAAAAGTTCAAATTGATGAAAACGTTTTTTAAAATGTTTTCTGTAATCTTACAATTTATTAAATTCAAATTTACTACAACTTCATCGCACATCTTGGATTGCATATTTGCAAGCTTTTCAATTACTTTATCTCTATTGACAACATTTCCAGAAATAAATTCTTCTAAAAATAGTATAAAAGAATATAGCGTGATGTATAGGGTCATCAGAGAACATTGCAAAGCGAAAGAGAGTATGAGACGTCTTAAATATAATTGTTTTTTCAAGAATAAATTAATTCAAGTAATCTGTTATATTCTCTCCTATTCCTAACAGCCTTCCGTTGATATTTTCAGAAGATCGAATGTCAAAGATGTAACTGAAGTCAAGGCAAACTGAACAAAGAAATAGACACCAATAATTATCGTTGGAGATAATACTAACGATTATTTTAATGCCCTTAAATTGTTTAAAAGCAACATGATCGATTATATAAATATTGTTTTGAGCAATCAAGTTAATTGTTAGCTCTGGAGAAAGAACCATCACCTCAAGATTATTTTCAAACCATTTTTTTTAAGAGAGTCAAGACACAAGCTTTTTCTTGAGTCAGCGTTATAGTTTCTATCGCTTTGAGGGTTGGGATTTTATTTTTAAGTGCTAATGCTTTTTTAAAGTTAATTTTATTTAGGAAGTGATCTTTAGAAATTCCACCCCCCGATAGTTTTGTATTATGAATTAAATGAAAACTTTGAATTTCGTAAATCTCTTTCCTAATATTCAAAATGAAATCAACGGGAAAATAGTACCATTCTTTACACACAATCATCGCATAAGCGCAAATGTAAGGTACACAATCAAAATTATTATATTGATATTGCAGATTTATATAGGGATGATCAATTATTTTATTTTGAAGGTCAAATTTATTATTTAATTCATAATTAATTATATGAGCTCTTTCATTATTTTCAAACGTTCTGTTATTTTTATAAACAGGGTCAATAAAGTAAGAGTTACAAGAGACTTTACAGTATACAAATAAAATCCAGTGGCAGTTGTTAATGTTAATTGGACATAAGATAACTTGAGCCTCTTATATATTGTTAGGAATTGGATAAATATCCTTGGAATTATTTGAGCATAAAATACTCACAACAAAACATTTAAGGAAAGCGAACTTTGGATTTCTAATGTGACTTTCAAAATAATAATCTATGTGATCATCAGTAAACCAGAATTCAAAATCAAAATTTTCAAAAGTGCAATCTGCATCAGCCTCATCAAACAGTGCAGCAGGTGTTGAGACTGGTGCAGGCACGTACCTTCATTTGGATATTGTCTTTAACAGCTTTACATCCTTTCGTGTCGTCATCTTTTTAACATCTATATTTTTTATCGTCAAAGTATGTGAAGGTTCCTCATCAATATAAGTAGTTAGATTGTTTGTTGTCTCAGTAACTTTATTATCTATATTTACTATAGGCGTTTCAACAATTAAGTTTTTACTTTCATTAATAAAGCAGAGCGAGGTTTGTACAACAGGAGTTGTAGATTCAGTAGAAGTTTGTACATTTATAGTTGTAAATTGTTCTACTTGGTTAACGTCTGCTTTTTCTTGGATAAACAACACAAGTGAGTCTATAATTTGAGAAATAAATCCACTCATTTTACTTGTGCAGATTTTCCGACAAGTTTGATGTATTCGATATGATTGTTTCTTTGAAGAGAGAAATTTCTTCTTGTCTCTAATAGCGAAGTAAATCAAGCGTGTTGCTTTTATCTCATCTACATTGCTAGAGTCAAGATTCCAATTATTGATTTTATTACTTATTTCGCATAGTAACTGTATCTGGTTAGACTTTTCAGTAAAGTTTTTGTCTAACAAATCAAAGAAACTATTCACGCTGTTTATTGTTGGTGGAGAAATGATGTTGTGAATTCTATCTATTTCACCTGACAGTTTCCACTGTCTGAGCCTTAAGAGTCGTTCACGGCAACTAGAGTTGTAATAAGATAAAGATGGAATCATATCAATCATTTCAGAAATAAGTGTTTCATTATGATCAGGATCAAGTGAAGGAGTACTTTCAATGTCAACAATTGAATACATATGTAAACAATTTCTAATATAGTTTAGAGCGTAATCACCATAAGTTCCATTCGTTTTATAATTTAAATTATTTTTTAAATTTAAGTATTTGAGATAAAATATTATATCAATTACTTTTTCAGAAGTGTTCGGTTTATTAAGCAAAGTTCTAAATTCCGTGTCATCTTTTGACATCTCGAGAAAATTAAGCAAACCAAGATTGAACATTATATCGGACGAATTTTCAAAATTTGGATTTTCCGAAGTATTTATTTTATTAAGAATTAGAAATTTTTCACCCACAAATGAGATTTCGTCAGGAAAGTTTTTATTTAATTTTAATTCATTTATTAATTTAATTATTTCGTCAGAATTTTTAGACATGTTTCCAACAAAACATAACTCGTGTAATTCTGGAAAGGATATAAGCAACCCATGAAACTGAGATCTTGTTAATTCAGAATTATTTATACTTTTAATTTCAGCATCAGATATATGGTTATTAAAAAGATCCAGCATGACAAAATCTCCATCACAATATTTTATTTTTGATTTTGTCAAAAAATCAGGCAACACATTTTGCTGCTTCAATAATTTTAATATGTTATTTATTTGAACCCCTCGATGTTTTTCATTTTTAATTGTAGCTGTTTCTGCAAGTTTCTTTGATAATGCAAACAAAAACTTCGGTATCATTAATGGTGCAGAAACAAATTTAAAACACTTTTCACAAGTTGTAACAATATTAGCTTTAATGATAGAAATTCCTCTCGTATGTTTATTAGAAATGGGGACAGCTGGTTTATTTATGTTAAATGGGTCAATGCAAACGCAAATATTGTTGTTGCGATAAAAAAATTCAAATCCAGCAATTTCTAATGGATTTATTAATTTAGTTATAAAAGAAAGTTCCTTATTTAAATTTTTAGATTTATCTGTCGATTCTTTAATTTTAATTAACTTAATTAAGTTTGGGAACTTCTTAAATAAAGCCTGTTGCTCCTTTTTACATAAAGCCCTAAACAATTTCGAATTATTTTTTAATTCATTATTAGAATTTATATTCGAAATTTTACTACTAAATACTTTATTTTTAGTAGATTTATTGGAAGAATTTTGTAATTTTTTGTAAGTATTTAAATTAGGCGATGTTTTAGAAACTAACTGTAAATTAGAGATTTCATTATGTTGTAATTTTACATTATCTAAATAAACTTGCCCTAAATTTGATTTATTACCAATTAAATTATTAATTTCACAATCAGTTACTTGAACTGGAATATCAGAAATTAATAAATCATTTTCTAAAGTAACTTTATCATTATTTAAATTCAAATCAGCATTACCAATCAAGCTTAATGTTTTAGCGATTTCTAATTTATTATTTAAATTTAAGTTACTATCTTCTACATTAACTTTTTTATTACTTAAATTCAATTTAGAATTAGCATTACAGTTTAAATTTTGAGTTAAAAAAGATATAACTAAATCTAGCTTATTTACAATATTACAAAAACTAACGTCTAATCTATGAATTTCTTGTAGTATAAATTCATTAGTCCTTCTAGATATTGAGTCTTCAAAAGTGGAAGGAACATGTTTATAGCCATCTAAATTCTTCTCATTCTTCTTACTCATTAGATCGGAAATGTCTTCAGTTGATATTGAGGCTTTTGAAATAAAATACATAATTGCTTCAGATGAGACAATTTGGGATTTGAGAAGATCCATCAATCTTTTACAACTCGATTGCTGAAAATCGAAATGTTTCTCCAGCGGATCTAATTGGCTCGAAAGAGCAGCATTTGAAATTGTTTGGTTTTTCATTTTATTACCTTCCACACACCTACCAACTTCCACACACACCTACCTTCTAGAACCTTCCACACACCTACCACATTCCCCACACCTACTTTCTAGAATCTTCGACACACCTACCACATTACACACACTTAACAAAATCACTCACTATTCATATTTTTATTATTCTGCTTACTTCATATAAACGTAAGAGTTTCGCTTACCTCATTTATTTATGTTACTTGCATGTGATATATTAAAAAATTATAATTACATGAAATTTTCAATTGTTAATTATATTATTACATAAAAAATTATAAAATAATCATTAAACATAATAAATTAACATCAAACTCGTCTTAAAATAAATATTCAAACTTAAATTATTTAGCTTACTGGCGATTTTGTTAGTAGTATATTACGTAATGATTTTATCAAAATAATCATAAAGCTTTAACAATTTGTATGAAAATTTAAGTTTACATTTAAAGTATATTATGGTTTATTTAATTAAAAATAAGTCACTCAAAACTTAAATTTGAAATATGGATTTACAAAATTCAATATTTTAAGAAAATATTTTAAGTATTCTTTATAAGGAAACTTTAGAGTAATGAATTATGGTAATTGTGGCGTTTTACAATGCATGTAATTATATTCGGATAAGTTTTAAATAAAATAAGTCGGTGATTAGCAACAAGTTCAACATCAAAATAATTTTAAATGACTTTTGTTGATTTATTTAAAAAGATTAATGAAATTATGTTCGATTGAATAGTATGATTTCCTATCAACTAATCACTTCGGTACCAATAATATTTAGAAAATAATTTGAAGTGATAAAGTACTGTTTTAGAACATTATAATTTGAATTAATTTGAGTCGTTGTCATTGGTAATAAATAAAAAATACCAATTAAAATCAAGTATTCTATAATTTCATTTTCAAATTATTATTTTCCTGAAAACTGTAATTATTTTAATTGATAAATTTATTAGTATTTTCAACAACCGGTTTTAGTTAAATAATAAGTTTATTGAAAAATACAATATGGTTTGTACGTTTTCAAATTATTTTCAAGAAAACTGTAATAATTTTAATATATTGATAAATTTATTGGTATTTTGAGTTTAGCGATTAAATTTATCGAAAAACAGTTGCGTTGTCAATAGCAATAGTAACAGCCAATCAAAATCAAGTATTTGGTTTCTACTTTTTCAAAATTAATTTCGAGAAAATTTATTGAAACATGATTTTTATGTTGTTTCAAAAATAACTTTCTATTGAAAAATAATTTCAGTCAATAATATTCCAATTAATATTTTTAATTAACAAATGCATTTAATCAATCAATAATTTTACGAGTTTATTTAAATTAACGATTAACAAATTTATATACTTTTTAATCTAATTATTAATAGAGATTTTCAATTTAATATTCTTAAATTAAAATATTTCTATATATTTTCAAACTCTTTTTAACTGGTGCTTAAAAATTGTCAACGATTTTAAAATATATGTATGTTTTTTTACCAATTAACCAACTACTCTTTATTAAAGACATGTGTTATAATATACTTGGTATTTAGTAATTATTGGTTTACATAAGGTAACATAAGGCTTACATATAAATTTTAATCACATAGGATTAAAATTATTACCTCTTTCATCTTTTAGGGTTAAAATTATTACTTCTTTCATTATCTAGAGTTAAAATTTTTAAATATTTCATTACTTTGGATTAAAATTGTTACTTCTTTCATTATTTAGGGTTAAAGTTATTACCTATTTCTTCACATAGGGTTAAAATTCTTAACCTTTTAAATAACTTTATAACAAATCATGTAATAGTTTATTCATAAATTTATCGAAAAGTATTATAATATACCTCATTTGAATCATAAATTATTGAAATATTTAATAGGTATCACATAAAACCTGATGAATTTTTAATGGTTATTTAATCAATTTTTGGTAACATATGATTTGTATTTGGTATTTGTTTGGAATTATTCGTATTAGATGAATTATTATTACTGTTCTAAATAAAATAATAAAAAAATTAAAATTAAAAATTTAACCATATTGATTATTGTTCGAAGTTGGGTATATGTAAAAAGTGACCATAAAATGAAAAATATATCCTTATATATGAATAATTACGTTATTACTACTACAATAAATTAACCAATCAAAACACGGTAAATTGCACACATAAAATTTTAATATTTCAGATAATCTAAAGCACCAAGTAAACAGTTTTTATAAGCACAATCATCATCGTGTTCATAATATTGTTAAAGGATTTCGATATCGATGTTTATTGTAAACAATCGACTTTCCTATTGTTTGTAATTTACTAACAAATAAAGCTGGATAATAGAATCACATTGGATCGAAAACATGGATCTTATTTGGTTTCACATATACAGCAATCCAGTGTTTACCGCCAAGATTAGATGATTGAGTATTAACCACGATTTCTGTGTTATCATCAAGATATGGAATTTTAACTAAAGGATATACACCAAAAAACTCTTTCCCCAACAACTGTTTTCCAATTTTATCAACCTGAATAGAACTAATTAAATAAAATTAATTATTAAATCAAATCTTACTTCATGATAATCTGATTACAGAGTTACTATATTTATACTAGTACAGTTCGATTTGCAGTAATTTGAATTTCGTTTTCAAATACGCCATATATTATTACATATACTGGTTCTTCAACAGCTTTAGAAAACTTTAAATCCAATCGTAAATTTCCATTTTGAGGTTATTGACTTTGATTTAAATCAAAATCAGGTGCCAAAAAAAAAGTGAAAAATGGATATTTTGATTTAAAATCATCAAGAGAAATTCCACAATTTAGGTTTTTATCTAAATAACCCATATTTCTCAATACTTTGCATATATGTTGTACAGAAATTGTTATTTTCGAAATCTTGAGTATATGTTTCGCGATAATCTGTGTTTTTAGATAAAGATAATGAAGTGACATTATAATGTCTGAATTTTGAGCTTGAATCAGTAGATAAACCATTGTATTGAGATTCACTTTGAAAAGTTACAAGAATGAAATATGGCATTCTTCTATCTTCAAATATTTGTTCCTTATAGAATGATGATGCACCTTTACCAATAGCAAACTTAACAATTTCTTTTGTTTTAATTGGATACATCGCATGTTTTGAATTAAGACCAAGTTGATGACCTGCTGATACCGATGATTCAACACGAACTCTTCGAATCATTAATTTATCATCTACTAATTGACATGTTGGTTCCCCAATTTATGAAAATAATGATAATGTAGAATCAGATCGTTTCAATCTAATGTGAACATTGACACCAGGAAGTAAATATTTTGGTTGATCCATAAAATCAAACTGTAGTGAGGAACACATTGTAAAAACCTTTGAGTCTTTTATCCAACTTTTTCTTTCTTCAGAATTTCCATATCCCATAGGTGTAAGACAAGTATTTTTACTATCACCATTATAATTTAATATAGTTTCAATCATTGCTTTGTGTGCATAAGTATTGTTACCTCCCTCAATTTTAATATATTAAACCCAAGAATTGCGTCTTTAAAAAGTGTATGAAACATGTAATTTTTTGGCTTAACATCTGAAGTATCCACCAAATGTTTTCTGTCTACATTTACAACTTTAATTTTAACAGTTAATAAAGTATCATTCAAATCTAGATATTCAGTTTGGGAACAATTTATGTAAAATTCAACATCATTTCTACTATCAGTAATTTAATTAATCGGAAATACTTCTTTAAATGCACCATATTCAATTAGTGCTTGAGGTGACGGACGATCGAAAATGCATAATTCAGATTTACCATAAATCATTTTTGAAATATAGTTCCATGTCCTTTCATTCGATTGTTTATATATCTACCACGTTTTCTACGTTTTGGTATGGACCCACCTGATGCAGTATATTCAGGCTGAGGTTCCTCACTGTTAAACATATTTGCAATACCAAGTATCATTGTTAATACAACCGATAAAGCTTTACTAATTTCAGACAGAGTATTTGATTTTAATGATGGTATTATTTTCTTATTATTCATTATCACGTCCTTTGCTGTTTTCATTCCAAAACTACCTGTATGCTTAAGAATTGGTAATGCAAATCTTCCAATTGTCCGTAACCAACCAGACCCATACTGTTTACCAATAAAATATGGTATTTCGCCACCAGTTTGGCTGTTACTATACAATGAAACTATATCTGGATTAATCATTTAATTTACGAAAATGTAATGTCAAATGTGTTTTTGATTTTTTTGGAAAGTTGATAAGTTTCCCACTATCATCACGAATATTATTTTCTATATTGTTTATACATGATGAGGAAAGCGATAAATACATTGGATTATCCACTACAATTTGTACAACTTCATCTTGTTCATATAGTGTATAGTGAGAAAACCAGGTCGTCCATCCACACCCGCTATATCGAAAATAAAAATGTTTCTAATTTACCATCATGTCATTTTCCAATTTTCCAATTTATGCAAAAATGGCATTTCAGAAAATATTATATTTTTCACCAAGACAATTAGGAAAGTATACTGGTTTGGTCACTATACACACTACTTGAAGAATAAATTTTTTATTGTTTTTAAATTTTCAATTTTGTGATTTTTAATTTTGTGAAAATAAAAAAATTAAAAAAATAAAAATACATTATATAAAAATATTTTTAAAAATGGCAACTACTTCAAAAAATACGAGTACCCCAAAAATTTTTTGTCAAGATTATAATCAATCTTTTCAAAAACAATCAGCATTAAAATCTCATCAAAAAAGCAATAAACATTTACAATATATAAATGATTTAAATGATTCAAATTCAAAACAATGTGATAAATGTAGTATATATTTAACATTTGGTTTTAATTCACATTATAAATCATGTAGAGGTTCAAGTCATCGAATTATAAAAGAACTAGGAAATGAAAAAGTTTTAAAAAGACAAGAAAAAATAGAAGATGAAGAAAGAAAACAAAAAGAACAACATAAACAAGAAATAGAAGAAAAAGGTTTAAATGCAGTTCGCATGACTGATCAAATTGTTTCACATCAACCTTCAACAAAAGGTGTCAAGGAATATATTCTTTTTTATAAAGATAAAAGGGTAGATGCTTGAAGTAGTGTGGTTTAAATAAAATAGTGTGGTTTAAATGGAATAGTATGTTTTAAATAAAATAGTATGTTTAAATAAATTACTGTGTTTTATAAAAAATAGTAAGTTTTAATGAATTGTTTTACTTTAACTCATAAATGTCTAAAATTACACAGAAACACATTATAGATCCTAATAAGATTTATTCCTATCAAGAAATCTTAAACATGATATTTAATGATATTTATTTGGGAATATTCGATTGAAAAAAGAAAAAGATTTTCTGCTTTGCTAATTTTGATTCAA
Source organism: Schmidtea mediterranea (assembly GCA_022537955.1). Taxonomy (NCBI): domain Eukaryota; kingdom Metazoa; phylum Platyhelminthes; order Tricladida; family Dugesiidae; genus Schmidtea; species Schmidtea mediterranea. The sequence continues at coordinate 118,392,324 of CM039680.1, forward strand.
CCCGAATAAATTTCTAGTTTTTTTAATTATTTTTAGTAATTTTAGTTTTTTCTATAATTTATTTAAAACATACTATTCTATTTAAACCACACTATTTTATTTAAACCACACTATTTATAGAATTTACAGATAAAATTATAGAATCAATGTACAAAGCAATTAAAAAATTTTGTCATGTTAAATTCCGAGTAGATTTATTCGTTTCATATGATAGAGTAGAAAAACATAATAATTCTCTAAATATTTCAGCTAATACTAATTTTTTACATCTGTATAATAAACCAGGTGATTATATAATTAAAAAAACTTTATAATAGTTTAGAACAGGAAGTTGATATAAAATCAGATTTAATTTCTGGAAGTGATATGATTTTGGTTTCTTATGAATATATTGAAATTCATTATTGAAAAGCAATTTATTTTCAACCAAAATCTTATATTCCAACCCTTAAAAGTATTGCAAGTAAATACATCATCAATGTACAAAATCATAATAATAAATGTTTTCAATGGGTAATTCTTTCAACTTTAAATCCTCAACCGGATCATGCCTACCGAGTATCGAGATATGAACCATTTATAGATGAAATACATTGGGATGATATTAAAGATCATTTTTCAGCTAATGATTTGGAAAAATTTGAAAAAATAAATAATCTTAGAATAAATGTTTGTGTTCAACAAGATTCCGACTCAAGAAATATTTGTCCATTACATACATTTCTCCCATGAAACACATTAAAAAAACTATTCAGCTTTTAATAATTAATGGACAAGATCTTCAAAGTAATAAAATTTTTCATTATGTATGGATAGAAAACTTTCAAGGATTTTCCCATCAACAACATTCTAAAAATGTTGATACTTGTGAACGATGTTTTCATCATACTACAACAACAAACATAAAAATAAAACATTCAAGACTTTGTCTAGATAATAAATCAGCATTAATAAAAATGCCATCATTAAAAAATAATAAAACATCATTCAAAAGATGGTCAAAATTAACAAAACATTTGGCAATTATTTATGTTGATTTTGAAGCAATAAATAAACCAAACAACTCAATTGATCAAATAGAAAAAAATTTAAACAAGGCAAAATATCAAGAAACAGAGGTTGATAAAAAGAACTTTTTACAAAATCTTTCTTATACAATTAAACTTTCGAAACAAATTCCTTCAGCATATATACTTTATTTAAAAAGTAATTTTAAATGATGTATTAGAATCTTGTGAATTTAGTTGTAGAGAACAAAATGTTTTGAAACAATTAATTATTTAGAAAATAAATTTCATCAAATAATTGAGAATAATAATCATTAGTTGAACATGTCTCAAGAACAAGAATTAAAATTTCAACAAGCAAAAGAATGTTGTATGTGTAAGAAATCTTTTGAAGCATCAGCGACCATTACTGGTGATGATGACTTGGTTGATGAAAAAGTTAGAGATCATGAGAACCTGAAAAATTCAAATAATTTTTCATAACTTAAGTGGATATGATATTCACATGTTTATCAAATCATTGGCTGAGAAATCAAACAATAAATTCCATGTAATAGGAAAAACTATTGAAATATACATTAGTATACATTATGAATGTCTAAGATTTATAGATTCATTAAGATTTTTTGGAATGAGTTTAGAACAAGTAGCCAAATCATTATCACTAAATGATTTTAAAATAACAAATCAATTTTCTGAAGATACAATATATGAACACAAGTGAATTTATCCCTATGATTATTCAACGAATATTCAACAAATCTGGTGAATATTCAACAAATACTGAGATATTAATAAAAAAATCTAAGTCTCTTACAATAGTAAATTCAAAACATTGAATGTTATATTTTGAATGAACATTATGGAATTTTATTGCTATTAAGAATTATTATCTAAATGTAATTAATTTCGATAAAACTTATATTTAAATAATTTTTTTTAGTTGTAACTATTGACAACATATTATTTAAATTCGAAAATTATTCTTTTATTTGAAATTGTATTTGAAATTTAATTAAAATAATTTTTTATTGATTAGTAAATAGAATATTTGATTTAGTTTTATATTCAAATAAAACTTTTTGACAAATTAAAAATATTTTGAATGATATATTTATAAATTTATGGTTATAAATAGTTATTATCGAAATGTAAAAATAATTTCATATCTAAATAATTTATTCAATTGTAACTATTGACAACATAATAATTTAAATTCAAAAATAATAATAACATCAAAAAATGATTATTATTTCTAAAAGTAAATTTACAGCATTTAATAATATAAAACATACATCAATTTTCTAAATTTATTTTACATTACAAAAACTAAATGTTTCTTATTATCGTAATACCAAATTATTCATCTATTCAATGTATTGTGTACTATATTCTCTTATTTGTTGAACTTTCTACTACATTCTTCTTACTTGTTATATTGTATCAGATCCACCCATATTTATAGTATTAAATAAATAAATAAATAACCCTAACCACAAAAGTAGTAAATTTAGAGATTTTTAAGAAGATGCTCAGTGTCGTTATCAGTATACATATGAAAGTCGTTGACTTAAATCTATGGGTTGATTCTAATTTTTATTGAATTTATACTTGATTTACTGATTAATTTTAATTATTTGAGCAATATGATATATATTTTATGATTTTACAATAATTTAGTAAATTTAATTTATGTGGGAAAAATAGATTTTATTCGATTTTAGTCATTTTTGATGAATTTTCTATTTGATAGAATTTTTTGCCAGAATCAAATTATGGTGATTTTCGATGGAAAATGTTGGGTATCGATAACAATTTTGTAATACTTAAAGAAAATTTATTTTTATTGGTAAAATTCAGATTTTTATGATAATTTTAAGGGAATTTGATTGGTTGAATACATATAGTAAATATGATCCGAATGAAGAATTTTAAAGGTATTTTAATGGATTTATTCGGTTGAATATATATTTCCAAAGGAATTTTATTTGATATTGTTTTATGAAAATAATGAATATAATTGATATAGTGGGGAAAAAGTCATTTGAAGGGAAATAATTGGTTAAGAGAGGAATTTTATTTTAAGGGGGAAATGATTAGTTAAGAAAAAATTTGTTAGGCATGTGAAAATGAAAAGGTTGACATTCATCTTAGAAAATAACTTTTAATATTTGTTTATTGTTGGATGCAATTAAAAATATTACAAAAATAGTAGAAAAATTTCAAATTTTTTTGAGAAAAACTATTAAGTTTTACAAAATAATTTCAATAAAATCACAAACAAGAATGTAAACAAGGCAATAAATGTTTATTCAGAGAAAATACAACAATTGATTTGGCTTCAATGATTAATAGTTTCTTGATAGCAACCAGGTAACTAAACAACCAAACAATTTGTAGACACCAAGGATTTAAATAGAGTGAAGAAGTTAATAAAATTTGTAATTGAAATTGTATTTCTTTTGATTGTTCAAATTTTTATGTGCTTTCATTTAAAGATTTCTTCGTCAGTAAACAATTTTTGATATTGATTTGTTCGGTAACTAGTTATTGATAACATATTGTGAGTGTGTGAATAACCAAGTATTTTAAGGGGAAATGATTGAGAGAAAATTTTATTTTTCAAGTGAGTTAAGTTGGTTGAATATCGGTGTTCAAAGAGTAAATATTATTTAAATATGACATTTTAATGAATAAGTAAATTATTCAATGCCTAGTATGTATATAGAGAGTTGAACAGTACTCGGTTATTTGTATACAGTACCTAGTGATTGTTGTTCAGTTATTAATGAATTATTCACTGTGTATGGGTTATCAGTATTCAGAAGTTGATACCAAGTAAATATAACAATGTATTTGGTTTCAATGAATTTGATTAATTATCGCTTGATAACAACAAGGTAACTAAGCAACCAAAAAATTTACCAATATCGAGACATCAATGATGTGAAAGAGAGTGAAGAAGTTAATAAAATTTCAACTTGTATTTCTTTTGTTCAACCTTTTATGTGTTTTATTTCAAAACTTGTTGGTCAGTAACCGATCATTAATATTTATTGGTTCAGTAACTAGTTATTGGTAACATTTTGGGTTTATAGTCGATAACCACGTATTTTAAGGGGAGATTATCGATTAGGAACAAGTTTATTGATATTTTTAAGGGGTTGAGTCGGTTGAATATTATTATTTAAAGGGTAAATACTATCTAAATGAATATTTTTATGAAAAATAACATTTAATAAAAGAATAATTGTTCAAAATTGAATACATTTTTTAAAAATAGTTGAAAACTGTTTGAATTTTACAAAATAATTTCAATAAAATACAATAATCAAATACAAAATTTTATTCGGAAATGAGGTCTAGCTAACTACTCAGTAACTAAACAACCAAGTGATTTACAGATATAGAGACATTAATGTTGTGAAAGAGAGTGAAGAAAATGTTTTTAATAAATTTGTATTTTTACATGTATTTATTGTTATTGTTTAACTTTTATTTAAAGTTTTGTTGGTAAGTAACCAAATATTTATTTGTTCAGTAACTAGTTCTCGGTTACCTAATATGTATACAAGTAGTCGGAATGAAGTTCCCAACCGGAAAACCTCAACATGTAGTGGATAGAAGTGGAAAATATCCAATCTTATTCTTCAAGAACGGAAAATGCAGAATAATGGGTTGCAAGAGATCATTACAGGAAGGTGATCTCAAATATCAGATTCAAGATTTACAAATACAATCATTATCTTTGAATATTGACATGGGTTGTAGAATCAACTTGTATGATTTGTCGACCAAAACACTGATTTACGAACCGGAACTGTTTCCAGCATTAAGACTCGTCAAGTATAATCCACTTTATGCTCCTGAATATTTGGCTACACGGATCTATCAAATGACAGGAATCAACCTCGAAGAAATTGTACGGATGCACTACGAATCAGTTCAAGGATCTGGTTTGAAATGTTTAGATGACTGGATTGTTTGAGCAGATCCCTCAATGTTGACTTGTCCATTTAGATGCAGATGCTGCAGGGACTACAAGAAGAAGGAAGTTGTACATATATTGTTGGCTGAGCTAAGAAGAGCTTATTATAAGCAGATTTGTGATGATGTAAATAAATTTTGATCTTTTAAGAGTTAATTTTATGTGTTTATAGTTTTTTATAGAGATTTTGATTGGTTGAATTATTATTATGATTATTATTATTATTATTATTATTATTTATATTATTATTATTATTTTGATAACGCTAAATTTCTTTGATCGTAATCACAATGTATAAAAATTTCATTGTAAAAATTATCCTAAAAATTTTATCTTAAAAAATCGTATATAAAAAATTCATCGATAAAATTATACTGAAAGCATGCTAAAATCTTGTATAAAAAATTTCAATATATAATTATGTTAAAAATTTATTACTTTGAAAAATTATATTTTAAATTATATATATTAAAAATTATACTAAAAACTTCATCTTAAAAAATCATTTACAAAAAATTCATTGATAAATCTATGCTGAAAATTCTACTTAGAAATCATATATAACTTAAATTTAACTTAAAAAAAATAAACTTAGATATAAAAATCATATTTTAAAAATCATATATAAAAATACATTGAAAAAATCATATACAATTAAAAAATTTAATTAGAAATTTTACTAAAAAATTTTTTTTAGAAACATAAAATTTAAAATATAAAAAATTATATTTTAAATTTCAAAAATTTGAAAATAAATTCGATAATAAATTTTAATTAGAAATTTTACTAAAAAATTTAATACACATAAAAAATATACACATAAAAATTTTATTAAAAACACACATAAAAATCCACTTAAAAATCCACTTAAAAAATTTGGAAAAAAATACACAAAAAATTTGAAAAAAAATACACAAAAAATTTGAAAAAAAAATGTGCACACATAAAAATTAATTATCTTGACTACATCATTGTGTAATCAATACACACAATAAGTATCAGTCAGGCCAACGAGATGATGACGAAAACTATTGAACATAAATTGTCGTACACTAAGGTAATAATCGGGTTACTTATAATAGATTTATAGAAGATGCATAAAACGATTATACAAATTTATAAGACGAACATAAGAGAACTTACACAACAGCCGCAATCACACATAATAAGAGGAAAAGAAAATTAAATAAAAATCCACATAAATTTGTGTCACTGAAATTTCATAGCGACATAGGAACGATCCCAAGTCGTGCAGGCATTTAATATTCCAGCTTCGTTAATTCTCGAGGAGGTCCAGAAATTGTGATGAGAGACTTCCGAAGCGTACATGGCCGACGAGGGCTTGTGTGAATAAACTCGACTAGAGCCGATCTAAGGATTAACTCCTTCACAATTAAGAATCATACCAAATATAATTTACCCCCGTAGTACCAATGAGTCGATTCCGATAATAATTTTTGGAGGAGATTCAGTCACAACTGGTGTCATCTGGATAAATCTGATCATTGAATAAATTTCGCCAATGAATTTCCATATAACTATTAGTTGAGATGCCGCGACTATAAGAATCGATAGTCATGACCATGCACAAAAAACATTGATTTGACTTTCTCCAAAATACCAACGGGAAAAGGTCAAACCGAAATCTGTGCATATCTTTCCCACGCTTACTTTAGATCGGAGACATCCTGGCAGATAACTGTTAAATACCGAGTGTGTGCACACCGCAAATTTTTTCCTATTCCTTTTGACATACCTACTCGATATAAATCACAACTTGGTGAAAATATTCATTTCTATCGAAAAAATGGCTAAGAGAAATATAGGGACTTCTAAAGCATTCAATAAACAAGAAGAAGGAGAAATTATCACCATGAAAGCTAACCGTACATCGCAGGAGGGTAAGCAGCTAGAATTTATTTGTTATGTTATTAATTGATTTTCCTAGCACGAGTATCCAAACGTGACCGGTAGCTATTCATCATTTGAGAGGACCCGATAAGGAAACTAGCCAGGAGATTTTTAATGAGACCTTATTATATGACATGAATGCACCGTTTTAGCCAATTTTGTTCGTCCTTTTTCGATGATTTTTTCAAAATATTCAATAAACAATTAAACCCTTTATAAATCTAAAGGAAATGAAGTAATCGAGTGGCCACACACAACCAGTCGCCAATTGAAATTAGTCACTACACTAAATATATGGATCCCAACCCATTCTCGCAGATCGTTGGTGGAAGAAGGGAGTTTAAATGAAAATAAATCTCGGATGACAATTGATGTAAATCGTATGCCTAATTTTCATTTTTCCGAACCAAAAATCATCAAAGAAGGGTAAATTAAATTGATAGTGCATTTAGCTAGATTCCTATTTGAAAATTTAATTTTGATTAAATCCTCGATAATAAATATTATATCATTTCCTATTTTATTATCTTATACGATTAAATTAAATCTCACACTAATTCGAGTAACAATATGATTAACGAATGACCCTGTACCTGCATCAATATGTTATTAGTGTAACGTATTATTTTATATTATCAGTAATTTAGTAAGATAAAACTTAGACGAAATTACCATCAGTAATTTAATAAAATAAAGTTTGGTCAAAATTATCATTTACATTTTTATATATCATCATTAACTAACAAGGCAAAGCTCAGTTGAAATTATTACTGACAGTTTAGTACACCATCAGTAATTTAATAAAATAAAGTTTGGTCAAAATTATCATTTACATTTTTATATATCATCATTAACTAACAAGGCAAAGCTCAGTTGAAATTATTACTGACAGTTTAGTACACCATCAGTAATTTAATAAAATAAAGTTTGGTCAAAATTATCATCTGTAGTTGATATACTGTAAATAGTCTAGTAAGATAAAGTCCAGTTAAGAATTGTCAACCTTAATTTAATATACTATCGATCATTGAATAAGGCAATTACTGGTCAAGGTTGTCATGCATTGTCAATAGTTTCGTCAAGCAAAGTCTATTTGACATCATTAATAATAGTCTAAGGAGTTAATTTTATGTAAAATAACATAAATGGTTTACTAAAATAAAGTTCTCCCCGAATTATCAGCAATAACTTGTTAAGGTAAAGTTGGATTAGAAAGTACTACTAACACATAACAGATTAAAGTTAGTTAAAAGATATCCTTAATAACCAGTAGGACAAAGGCGTTTAACCAATATCAGTAATTAGAATACAGATATTTAAAAGTTAATGCTAGTAAAACTCACTTGAATAAACTCAGTAGTAGTTATGGGGAAAAAGCTGATCCTTAAACAAAAGAAAATCACGAGTATCTGGGCAGTAAAGGTCGTCAAAATTATTTTTAATGATCGTTGGGATAAAATTAAAATAACAAATAGTTTTCACCACCATCAGTAGTCTGTAAAGTAGAGAATCTAGACAGTATTTAATCCGTTGATTGTCAGGGACTTATTAAGATGGAGACGAACTGAAGAATAGTTGAATTATTACTTTCAGCCATTTACTCATGGTAAAATGCGAATAGATTAATACGAAAATTAAACTTCCGAACTGCCAACGAACTGTGCGAATTGAAAAACCACTGCGTGAGGACAACCTACGGTTAAGATACTTCCGAGATACTAGGCGAACATACCGCACCCACCCAATGATAGCCCCTGTTAAACGAAATCGAGGCACTTACGCTTTCCGGTAAAACCCGATGGCACGATAGTTGTCCCAGGCGTATCCACTAGATTCACGCACGCCCCACAAGTTAGATCAACGTGCCCAAATCCAAGACTAATCTGCCGGAAAACGAACAAAACACAAAACATTAATTGTTGCCTAATGTTTATTTTCCTTTCAGAAAACTCGTGGATCGATGCATCCCGAGTAATCGCACGATTCCCCCCTCACTCGACTGCCAAATGTAGACAGGCGATGTGGGACGCGTGATTTTCTATTTCTCCTGTGCGAGAAACCAGATCGGGCACTCAACGGGATTTGGACGAGGTTGATCTCCTTTATGTAGCAATAAAAAGGGAACCAGGACGCAACCCGGCCAGGGAGATGCGAGGCCAAACCAAGTACTTGTTGGCGCGCCTCGAAGATCACCAGAAGGAGACCAACAAGCAGGTAAAGCAGGCCAGGCAATATCTGAGGTAGGCCAATGTGGATATCGCGGCGGGCAAGATATCCAGCACTGATGGTATGCCTCCCGCCACAATGTCTCTTACGAATTGGATGACCCGAAGTTACGAGAAAGAATTTCGGACATAAATGTGATAATCCCACGACGCATCCTTCCAAGAGAGCTGAGAGACGAAGGACGTCTCACAGGAGATCGCTGCGACCACCCTTATGCACGCGAACGCCATGGCCAACGATGGAATTAAAGATTTTTTTTGTTTTGTATAATGACACATAACTTAAATATCTACTTGAAATAAAGCTTATTGTTCTCATGTTCTATTATTTTGTTGGTAACTTACAGGGCGATAAGTGAGGGAACCTTCTAGTGCGACTTAATGATAAACCCCATCAATGAATTGATAAATTTCCCGCAAACTGTAAAATTGATTTGACTGGAATTTGTTATTTTAGAAATGAGAGTTCGTCAACCCTCCGCGTTACAACAGGAATTGGATAGGGCTCACGCAACCAATCGGGAACTACAACAACAACTCCTGCAGCTCACCCGAGAAATCCAACAGGTCAAGGGGACATGGATCGAGCCGAAGAGAGTGAAAGCCATATACCAAAAGATGGAGGCGGCGCAGAAGGGATGGGCTAAAGAACGACAGCTCATCCAGAATCAGAAGACGCAAATACGGGGGTTGGAAGTAGCGCTGTCGGCGTGCCAAGAGGGTGCGGCAGTGACTTACTTACAGCGCAACTGGCTTACAGGGAGGCGGCAACTACATCCACGTCCACAAGCCAACCGACCAAGCGCCGGCCGGGGAAATCTGAGCGCGCTAAGCGTCGGGCGGCCCAAACTAAAAACGTGTGAACCTATTATAGCCATTTCGATGTTTTGTTAATAAATATTTACGAATGTTATTTGAGATTTATGCAACTGGTAGCAATAATAAAATTCCGGATTAGAATCAGAAGTGCGTACAAATATGACACGAAAACATCAGATATATTAGGAAGGGACCAGAGAAAGAAAATTCGCACACGTACCTTCTAACGGTAGTGCGTTGGACCCAGTTTTGAGGTCGGGCCAGAGTAGTTCCTATATGGCGCTCACCTTTGGCGATCTCAAAAACCAATGGTTGCATTACCAACGTTGCCTAGCGACGGGTAACCATTGGGAGTAAGAAAATAATTACATTTGGGGTCAAGGTTATCGAAACCATAAACCCCACACAAGTAAATGGAAACCAGAGATTATTGTGGGAGAGAAATTGTCAAAAACAAAGAAACAGTTGAAATTGTTAAAGTCATAATTGAGAGTTTTGAGTTATTTCAAGTCAAGCAAAGAAAACAACTAAATCGATTTTATCGAGTATTAAAACCAGAAGCAGTTGTCAAGGGTTTATCAAAGTGGATTCTTTTCGAAGGGTCTAATAAGCCGTAATTAAAATTGTTGGGATATCAATTGTTCGTGCCATTGCAATTTTGTAATAGATTATATTTATCTATAAAGTTGTATTTATCTATAAAGTTGTATTTATCTACACACCTTGGGGTCAAATCAATTAGTGTTAATTGCGCAAGTCACCGACAATTAAATTTTTACCCAACAATTGTTACCTATATTGTATCAATTTAGAATTGATACCAGCAACCACCAGTTGTATAGTTTCAAAACAGCTAAAGTGGCACTTACAAATAATGATGATAAAAGGGTTTTGATGATAAAGAGTGAAAGTATGACATATATGGTCATTATTTAATAATGAATAGCAGTAAATTAATGGAATAATAATCGAACTGCTCATAGACCGCTTATTAAACTACTGCTCGAACTGGTCATCAAATTGTTCATCAAAATGTTTATCAGACTTTTCATTAAATCATTGGCATACTTGTGATTATTATTATTATTGTTATATAATAAATGCATATATGATTTTAGTGTTATTATTTATTGGGATATTCGTTATATTTAAGTACATAAGTTTAAGTGTTATGAATATTTTAAATTTAAATAAGAAATAAGAAATAAAAAAATTAAGAAAATTTAAAAAAAATAAATAAATAACTAAATAAATAGAAAAAAAATATAATAAAAATAAATAAATAATATTAATAAAAAGAAAAAAAAGAAATAATTAAAAAGATTTTTAAAAAATTAATAAATAAAAATAACAAAAATAAATGACATAAAACAAATAACTAAATTCATACGAAATTAATATTGAAAATAAATAAAATTTAGATAAAATCAGTAATTAAAATAAATAATTAAAAATTAAAGTTAAGAAAAATAAAAAAAATAATAATGATAATTATAATTACATTATAATTACACAATTATAATTACATAATTTAGAATAATTAAAAATAAAGAAATAAAAGTATTTAAAAGGAAATAAAATTAATTTAAATAAAAAGTTAATTAAATTTAAAAAAATTAATTATTACATATAGCATCATTCTTTATTTGATATATTTATTATTTAGTAAGTAGAAGGGTATAAAAATGCGCCAGATTCACTATTTTAATGATTTTTTGATTGTTTAATTTCAGAAAATTTTGTCAAGTGGAACTGGATGTATAAACAAAATCAATCAGAAAATACTAACCTTAGATTTACGAATTATTAAAAGTACATTTTAAATTATGATATTTACTCAAGGTACCCTATGTTATTGTAACCACTGAATTATTTTCCACTTATATTTCATATAATACTTTCAGTGAAGTTTAGGACTACTCCACTGGGTTTGCCTATTGCTTTATTGCTACAAAACATATTTTTTCTTTAGTAAAATTTATTAAATTTTTAAAATATTTTAATTGAAAACATAAAGATATTATATATATTATATTGTTGATCAGTTAAAATTTAATTTAATGTGAATTAAAATTCCGCATTTTCGTTGAGCTCATCTTCATTCACAATTTCAGTATCCAGTCCTGCTTCTTCATAATCTTTCTCTAAAGCAGCTAAATCTTCTCGTGCTTCTGAAAATTCTCCTTCTTCCATACCTTCCCCGACATACCAATGCACAAAAGCACGTTTTGCAAACATAAGATCAAATTTTCTATTTAACCGAGACCATGCTTCAACAATAGCAGTTGTATTGCTAAGCATACACAAGGATCTTTTAACCTCTGCTAAATCACCTCCAGGAACCTGTGTTGATGGTTGATAATTGAGACCCACTTTAAAACCTGTTGGACACCAATCTACAAATTGAATGCTTTTCTTTGATTTAATATGCGCAATTGCAGCACTGACATCTTTTGAAACGACGTCACCTCTATATAAAAGACAACAAGCCATGTATTTTCCATCTTTGGGATTGCATTTAACCATTTGATTATAGGGATCAAAACACGCATTTGTTATCTCAGAGACACTTAATTGTTCATGATTTGCTTTTTGAGTGGATATTACAGGTGCATAAGTTACGAGTGGAAAGTGAATTCTCGGATAAGGAACAAGATTTGTCTGAAATTCTGTTAAATCAACATTTAGCGCTCCATCAAATCTTAAAGAAGCAGTAATTGAACTTACAATTTGACCAACTAATCTATTTAGATTGGTGTATGTTGGCCGATCAATGTCCAAATTTCGTCGACATATATCATAAATAGCTTCATTGTCAGCTAGAAAGGCACAGTCAGTATGTTCTAATGTTGTATGAGTTGTCAATATTGAATTATATGGTTCAACTACAGCAGTAGCCATGCTAGGTGATGGATATATTGCAAATTCTAATTTAGATTTTTTGCCATAGTCAATGCTTAATTTTTCCATTAATAGCGAGGTAAATCCTGAGCCCGTACCTCCTCCAAAAGAATGAAATACAAGAAAACCTTGCAATCCTGTACATTGTTCAGAAAGCTTTCTTATTTGCTCTGTTGTGTGATCAATAAGCTCTTTTCCAACTGAATAGTGACCTCTAGCATAATTATTTGCAGCATCTTCTTTTCCTGATATTAAAAGTTCCGGATGATATAATTGTCTATACGATCCAGTTCTTATTTCATCTAACAGCAATTATTTTAACATAGTTTAAGGTGAACTATTAATTTACCTAAAACTGTAGGCTCTAGATCGACAAAAACACTTCTTGGAACAAATCGATAATCCCCACATTCATTAAAAAATGTACTAAAAGGCTTAGAATCATCTGTTTTAATTCTCTTTTCTGGGAGTTGAATACCATTGTTTTGAATTCCGTGCTCAAGGCAATACAACTCCCAACAACTGTTTCCCATCTGCACTCCTGCTTGCCCAACATGAATACTAATGCATTCTCTCTACAAAATAAAATTATATTTTTGAAATAAAAAATTTTAAACTATTATCACACTACCATTGTTCCAATATTTTATTATAAATTCCTAAAGGTTATAATTACTTAAATGAAGTAACACTTTATTCATAAACTTTAAATAATAATGATAATTTAGAACTTTGTTCACTGAAATGTTTGAACTTTAATTTAAATTTTTTATCGAAATATGCCACGTTTAACACAATAATACTTAAAAAATATAATAATAATAATAATAGTAATAATAATAATAATAATAATAATAATAATAATAATAATAATAATAATAATAATAATAATAATAATAATAAAAAAAAAAAATAATAATAATAAAATAATAATAATAATAATAATAATAATATAATAATAATAATAATAATAATAATAATAATAATAATAATAATAATAATAATAATAATAATAATAATAATAATAATAATAATAATATAATAATAATAATAATAATAATATAATAATAATAATAATAATAATAATAATAATAATAATAATATAATAATAATAATAATAATATAATAATAATAATAATAATAATAATAATAATAATAATAATAATAATAATAATAATAATAATAATAATAATAATAATAATAATAATAATAATAATAATAATAATAATAATAATAATAATAATAATAATAATAATAATAATAATAATAATAATAATAATAATAATAATAATAATAATAATAATAATAATATAATAATAATAATAATAATAATAATAATAATAATAATAATAATAATAATAATAATAATAATAATAATAAATAATAATAATAATAATAATAATAATAATAATAATAATAATAATAATAATAATAATAATAATAATAAAAAAAAAAAAAAATAATAATAATAATAATAATAATAATAATAATAAATAATAATAATAATAAAAAAAAATAATAATAATAATAATAATAATATAATAATAATAATAATAATAATAATAATAATATAATAATAATAATAATAATAATAATAATAATAATAATATAATAATAATAATAATAATAATAATAATAATAATAATAATAATAATAATAATAATAATAATAATAATAATAATAATAATAATAATAATAATAATAATAATAATAATAATAATAATAATAATAATAATAATAATAATAATAATAATAATAATAATAATAATAATAATAATAATTGTTTGATCGGGAAATAGTTTGGTATTCGATCCATGATGAAAAGTATTTAAAAGTATTTTACTTGATTTGCTTAGGGTTTGTATCTCATCATTATTATACAAGCTGATCTTAATGCAATACCAATGGGAATCAAATCTGACACCAACAAGGCTGTGTAGTTTCACCATGTCACAAAATATTGGAGAAACATGAAAAGAATTGTAAGCCGAAATATAGCGATCATTTAAATCTCCTTCCAAATCCGACTTCCTATACTCATGCTTATCCATGACTCTCAAAATTATGCTTCTATCATTTAAATAAAAGCAATGCAGAAACATCAGTTTCATTTGTAATTTACTGTCGAAATTTTTACATTGTACATTTTCATAGCTTTTTACCTGGCTGTAATTAATATATTTCAACAAGTTGCCTTTTCGAATTTCTAACACTGATTTTTTACTATCAATGGCATTAGAATCATTGCTTTCAGAACAATCTTTAACATCATCCAAGAGGATTTTGGAGCCGAACAAAGTGTTAGTTCGAGAATTATAGGACGTCTTGCAAAGAGGAGAATTTTAGAATTTTTATGTAAAAGGTGTCTGCCCAACATTCAATTTGAGCCAGTACTCGCTGTTGCATATCGGTGAATTGAAATGGATCTTTTCTTCAATCAATGAAGATGAAACTTTACCAGAAATTATTTGATTGTCCAGAGAGAATAAAGTATTGAAATCTTTAATAAAGCAACTTTCAATTTTATTGGATGTTTTCAAATGGCTTTCACAATTGTTTACTTTCATTTTAGGAAAACTCAAACGAGGAATGAAAATTTGTTCATAAGAATCGTCTTTATTTAATTTCTTAATAAAGGGGAATTTGTTTGCGTTAGACAACTCAGCAACTGTAGTTTCCGGAATTAGTTTATTAGGAATAGCACCAAGTGTTTCAATTATTATAGCTTCAGTATTTGGAGGATCAAATGTTTGACTATTTTTTAGGTGAAGGAATTTCGATCGCATTAACCTCTAAAAAGAAAAGAATTTATAGATAATTAAATCTTGGAATAAATAAATTATATTTATATCAAGTTAAAGCGTTGGAAGATGGAATATTATCAATTAAAGAAATAGAGGAAAGTAATAAAATAATAGATGAAATAAATGAAATAAATGAAAATATTAATAAAATTAAATATTCTAAAGAAATAGAAATCGAAATTAAAAAAGAAATGACTAAAAAATGTAAACAAGAATATAAAATGAAGATCAAGAATTTGTAGTTAAATTAAATTTAATAAATAGTAAAACTGCTCTGAAATGATAGCGGTGTTTTTTACCGCTATCCTCTCAGCAGTGTTTTTTTCTGATCCGGATCATTTTTTTATTTATTTTAACCTCTTTTGGCTATCAAATCAATTCCAATATATAAGTTGGCCAGACTTGCAAATCAGAACCAATTTGATAATAGCAGCACGCTTTATTATTCGCTTCTCGCTCGAATGCGATTTCATCGCGTTTTAAGCATGTTACTCGAAAGAACAAATGAATTCGAAAGTAAATTCGAAAGAGGTCCGAAAAACAAACAGATAAATAAATATGCACATTGTGGGGATCGATACCAGGTGTGTGACAATGATTACCGGTTCACCACCACACCCATTCCAATAATTTTTTTTTCATACTTATGTCTAAAAATTAATTAATTAATAAAAAAATAATATACACACAAGATGCATTTCCTAAGATATCCAGACTATATTATTTTTATATATCTTAAATATTATTTTCAAATTTATATTGAAAAAAACTAAACTTATTAGGAATTTGAACCCCTATCTATTTGAATCACTACTACTCCCACTGAACCATCAGGGTTATATATTTTTTTGTCAGTTTTTTTCACTCTCTTAATTTTTTTATTTTATTCTTTCAGATTTCTTTCAAGATTCTTAATCTATAATGATGTAACAAGATAAAATAAATTTTTTAAAAAAATATTAAAAAAATAAATCCTATGAAAATAAAATAATAAGAAATGTCGGGTACTCGAAAAAATGGAAAAGCTAAGAAAATTGAAGTTCCTAAAAAGATTAAAGTTCCTATAACCATTCAATGTATTCCATGTAATAAAACATTTACCAGACCATCAGGTTATTCATGTCATTGTAGATCGAAGGAACATCTTGAAAATACTGTCAGTTTTAATGATTCCAATTCTATACTTTGTGATAAATGTGAAGATAGATATTTAACAAAAATTTTTAATCTTCATTATAGAGCTTGTAATGGTATCAAGAAAAAAAAGTAAATCAAATGTTGTAGTCTGTGAATTGTGTGGAGAAGAATGCTCAACCAAGTTTGAATATGAACAACATTTAGAAGATCATAAAAAAGAAGCAAAACCTGTTAAAGTAAAGCCTGCTGAAGTTAAACCGAGTAGACAACATCGTAGAAGAAAACCTATCGAAGAAAACATCGAAGAAAAAATTGAAAAAGAAATTGAAGAAAACAACGAAAAACGGCGTAGAAACCCTATCGAAGAAAGAATTGAAGAAGAAAAAGACTGGATATTCTACTTTTAATATTATCACTACCTTTGGTGAGTTAATCAAATCACCAATAAGTAAAAATAAATATATCGATTTGTACAAGAAAGAAATAAAAGAATCGATGCAACATGTTTTAAAATCTATGAAAGTTGGAAGATTTTATGTTCTAAAATATAAATTTTCAATAAATATTATCGAGGAAATGAAGATATTAATACATTCTTAGAATCTAGTTATGAAACAAATTATTTACCTTTATATAGCATAGATGGTTTTAATTCTAAACTTAAAATAATTAAA